>JAMPIT010000886.1:21540000-22140000 GCA_026261815.1 Monarcha castaneiventris obscurior
CACACAGAATAGTTATGGAAAAAAATGGTAACATGAATTACAGTTTTAGGAATTGTAAGTCTTAATAAGCTCACACTTTCACCTTACGTATTTCTGCCTTCCACTCATGGTCATACCTCTGAACTTGCAGTGTTGAGCTGATCTATCTGTATTGAGCTGTCCTGTCTGAAAACTCAGCTGGTTTGATATTTCTGACTACCCTTTTGAACCTGTGTCTTCACAACTTGTTCATATAACAAAGGATGTGATGTTTTGTGTGAAACAAAACAAATATCTCTTAGGATAGCTTGAAATGGAAGGAAGGTTTGAGGTAAATCTTCCCTTTAGATACTGGTGTATTATTAGAACAGTTGCTAGTACTTGCTGTTCTTTCAGATCTTTGATACAGAACATTGCATGAAAACTCACGAGTTCCTCCCTTCCATATTAAAGGATTTATTTTACTTGGTTTTGTTTCAAACAAAACAAACTTTAATGGAAAATGCTTGATTCCATCTGCCTGGGTCTGGTAATTAATTTGTGAGGAATGGCCTTCAAGGAGATGGAGAACTTGGAACATACAAGAGTAACAGCTCACTGGTTGCTTCTTTTGTTCTGGATAGATTCTCATGGATATGTTTTCTTCTGACACAAATATTAACAAAATATAAATAGGAGTTGAATAGTGCTGATTATGTAAGGGTTATATTCTGGGCAGAAGCTATTGCACAGGACCTTCCACAAAGCTCTGATTTGGGAGTAGAGGTTTCTGAGAAGTAGATTTTTAAGCTGTTTCCAGCTCCCAGCAGTAGTTGAATTTTGCTGTGACTCTTCTGTCTGCTCATGCTTTTTAATCTGTTTTTCAAGTGTGTATCTGGAAGTCTTTCACAAGTACCTTGATTATGTTTTCTGTAGAAGAGTTACTTCAGTGGTGCTGTGTGTGGAATTGTATGTAAATGTTGGTATGTGTGATTGTGATGTGCGTACTTAAATATGAACCTGAGATTGACAGGTTTAAGTTACACAGTGCATAGCAAAAAGCTGTTATCCTTATAAATCAGACTGAAGTCCAGAATGTTAGTGTTACTTAGTTACATGGTGTTACTTTCTCATTTTGCAGATTTAGTGTGGATGTAGTTCTTAAAAGACTTCTGCTGTGAAGTCTACATTCAGTCTAAAACTGTGGAAAGATCAGTAGACTAAAATCTCTTCCTCTGATCAGAACAAACCTGCTCCTGTTTCACTCCATTTGCATGACATTAGTACACGGTTCCTACCCCTTTGTTGCCCTCCAGCAGCTCTTGCAAGTGGTGGTGGTTTTGGTCTTGGTTTTGGCAGATAGACTAGATCAGTGGACTTGGTTGCTGACTGCCTAACAACATGATGATATTAATAACCAATATGATCCAAATTCTTAATTACAGGTATTGTTGCTCTAATTTGTTTAGAGGGCATATTCATGATAGAAAAACAGTGTTTAAAATGGGCTGAAATGCATCTAGAATATTAATATAAAAGCACAGACATCTTGAACCCTTCCCAACCTTTGTCTGGATACAAATTCTTAGAAGTGCTCTCCAAGATGAATCCTTCCTAATAGGAATATATGCTGACTTCTTGGTGAAGTTTCTTAAAATTGTTTATCTTAACACTTGATAGAGAGATACTTACTTGGTTTAAGTGTTCTTTCACTTTTTTGTAACAATAGAAAAAGCTGCAAATGCAATGACCCTTGCTGTAAACTCAGTACACTGTAAAATGCAATAGAATATTGGTATTAGTTTCTTGTAGTGAGCAATATTTAGGCTAAATAGCAGAAAATGGAGCAAGATACTGCATTTAAAGCATGTGATAGTGATTAAAGAGAAATACAACAGATTTGTTTTGTAATTAATTTTGAGCTTTTTGGAGCATAGCATAGAAGGAGAGAGCATATTGATGGATCTTGAGTTCGGAAAGTGGTTGAACTTTGTAACAAACAGGTGGATATCACCAGTGACAGACACATGCAAAAAACCCTTACACTTAATGGAACAGTTGGCCCAGAATCAGTTGTCCTGAGGGTCAGAGAGCTGTTAGGAGTTGACACAAGTGAAAGGGTGATGTGTCACAGGCATCAGTTAGAATGACTACACTGGCGCATCAGAGATTAATTTAGACAGCTCTTCTGTCTAAATAAATAGCCATCCTGGTCTTGGGCTTATTGGAGAATGGGATTTTTAAGAGATAATGTGACTGGAGTGGGCAGGGGAAGGGGGCCCTCTTGTGTTGTGTTTGAGATCCCATTATTCCAATTTCTCATGTCCTGTAGAGAAAAGGGAGGAATTAGAAGAGTGTACTTTGTCCTTGAGCTCTAACCTCAAGGGGGTTACACAGATGCAGGGGGTAGCTCATAAGATTGGACTGCTGCAGTAGATGTATCACAGTCTGTTCAGGGACAGGCAGGGATGCCAAGGAGAGGAGGTTGTGCTCTACACAAAGGAATTACCTGGAAGCATGGTTCTCTGCTGTGGAATGGGTCATGGGCCTGTCAAGCCTGGATGTTGCAGAACCAGAGGACAGGGCAGCAGCCATTAATACTGTAGTGGGCATTTGTTATACATAGCCTGATCAAGGAAAGGGAAGAGGATGAACCTTCCAAGCAGCTGGGTGATATCTGCTAGTGAAAGGCCTTTTTTCCCCAAGGACTATTTGAAACTGTTCTGCAAGGACAGCAGGATACTTGGGACAGTATTTAGACGCAGATTTTGGAAGGACCTGCTAGTGGCTGGGAGATAGTAGGGTTTCAGATCCCAAGAGAAATTAGGAGGGCAACTATCAGACTAAGGTGCAGAATTTTATCTTGTTTAAAGAACTGCTAAGTGGTGTCCTCCGAGAGGTTTGCTGTGAAGAGCAAAGGATCACAGGACATGTTGATCTCTGGAGACAGTTTCCTTAGACTGCAAAAATGACTTACTCTAATGTTCATGGCAATAGCAGGCATGACAGTAAGCCTGCTAGGCTGCAGGGAGAGCTCCTGACTTTAGCAAAACCAAAGTCTACAAAAGGCACTGGTATTGCTTACCATGTGCAGCAATGTTAAGCCAAAGCTTGGTTGGAGTTGAAACTGAGGGAGGTGGAGAGTAACAAAATGGGGAGAGCTCTTAGAAGTATGTGGACAGCCAAAGGAAAAGTAAGCAGAATATGGCCCTGCTGGTGAATGGAATAAGCATGATGTGACAAAGGGGTGTGGAGTGGATCTCAGAAGGGATCTGAGATACTCTGTGCTTTCTTTGCCTTGACTTTCCTTGGTGGGACCTTCTCAGGTATCACAGAATTTAAGCAGCAGAGTGAGATGCCATCTTTGCTAGAGGAAGATCAAGTTACAGAGTGCTTAAGTAAAATGGTGAGATTCACCCTAGGGAACTGGCTGACATGGCTCCAACACCTCTCTGTCTTTGAGTCAAGACAATTGGGAACATCCTCAATAACTGAAGGATGACAAATGTTACATGCATCTTCAAGACACTCAAGGAAGATGAATGAGTGAAATAAATGGTTTTGTATCATCATGATATTACGGAGGTTATAGAGCTTATGACTTGGTCTAAATCACATCACATGGGTCTGTATACATTGTGTCTACAGGTATTTCCATATGTGCTGTCTTGTGAAACTTGGTTGTTAGCATTACATTACCTCGTGGTAGGAGAACTTTGGAAGTAAACTTCAGGAAGTTTGGAAGTCAAGTGCTGTCAGCAGGCTGTCATTTAAGCACTGTCTTGCATAGGTGCATTTTGAACTGGACTTGATAATGTGGTACTTAACTCTGGCAGCTTTCCTCAAGCCTATTTATAGGATCAGTGGTGTTTTCCTATTGTTAATATATCTGAACAGGTCCAGAAAGATGAAATGGAGTTTGGTTATGCATTGACCACAACTCTGTGGAGCTGTTCAAAGCAATTTGATTTCAGTGGCCTTAGTGCGTGGCTGGAGAGCAAGCTGGTCCTTCAGAATGGCACATTGTGTCTCTGCTGTCTCATTGTCCTTGATTCAGTTCAGCCATTGAGGGCTCGCTGCTGAATACCAGCTCATACCAGTGACATGTCTCACAGGCAGAGGGAAGCTGCTGACACTTCACCTTATTGTGACTTGCTGTATGTTGTAGCAGCTCAGGAGCTGTTTCATGACTGACAACCTGACACTTGTTCTAAGCTATGTCATTCCTGTTTGTGAGTTGAAACCTGATTTTAAAATGGCCTTTCCATGCAGGCTAGGCTTGAGCAAGTTTGGAACCATTTAAGTTTGCTGTTTTGTTTTGCTGTGAGGCAGATTACAGTGGCAAAGGAGACTCCATGCTGGAAGCCACATTAACAGATTTGAATTTGCTTCTTCATATGGTCTATTCCTCACCCTGATTCTCAGTCATTATGTATTACAAGCATACAATCTGATTTTTCAGGTTTAAAAATGACTGGAAGATTACTCAGATATGATAATACAATCTTTGTTTTGTGGGTATTTTAAGCAATAAGCAATAAATTAAGGGTTTTGCAATGATTCTTCTCTTAAATTTTAATCCTTTGTACTTTTACAGGTGGAGACTCAATTTCTTCCACGTAAATGAAGTAAAGATTCCCAATACAGAAAAATAGAAATTTTTCTCTTTAAAGGTGCCATGATGATGCTTATGTAATTTTACTAGGACACATGGAAGATGATAGCATAAAGGAAATTTTTATTATGTTCAGCAGGGTTACATCAAGATGGCTTCTTCTTGTGCTTTTTAAACTGAGTCCTCTCTTGTTCAAAGGCCAGTAGTAGGTCAATAGCCACTGACAGGGTTACTCCTGAAAGACTCAGGAGTTATTCTGGTCCAGGGACCTTTGCTGTATTGCATTTTCTGTATGGTTCTTATCTCTGTAAGAGTTGCTCCTATTGAAGAGCTACGTGTGCTAAGTTTATTAATAATTCTGTGAATGTGGAGGTATGAAACAAGACGTAAACATTTCTCTGTATTGAGTTTTTGCGGTGAAGCAAAGCTCTCATTTTCTTGCATTAAACTACCATTGGTGTGGTTCTGTTTTTGAAAGAAAGACTATTTGGTTGCAGCTTTTCTTTAAGGTAAAAGCCAATCTAATCTGTAGATATTTTAAGAAAAGCGGAGATACAAGTATGAATTACAAAATTTGAGTGGAAAGTTACGTTCTTTAGAACAACTAGGCTAATCCAAGATAAGGGCTGTAATACTCTGGTAGGACACAGTTTAAAGATTTGTCTTTTTGTTGTTTCTTTTGTAAAGTGAGCTCTGTCCCAATTACAAGAATATAACAGACTTTCTTTACTAGCATTCGTAACTTTCTTATTCAGAGAGATTGATATGATTGATTTCCTAGAAAGTGATATTGACCATGACTTCTTAAACAAGATCAGAACTGTTTGTCTCCAGTGTGTGATGTGATTGATACATAGACATAAAACTGTTTCCTTGATCACAGGCTCTCAGATAAAATACGTTTCAAATTTTCAGTGTAAACGGTTATTTCCAGATTTTTTGTAGCAGACAGAAAAATCTGTTCTAGCTAAAAAGTAGGACTCATTAATCCCTACCCTTGGGGTCCACTTTGAAGACTGTTTGTTTTGGTTTTTAGCCTCCATAAGTGAAAAGCAAATACATGGATTTGTTGATAGTAGCATAGGAGAAAGGAACTGCAATTTCTAAGTACTTGTCCGGGTGCAGAATGAGATTCAGTCCTCTGTTTTCCATTCAGGTACGTTTTTGCTGATTCTGTTTCTGCTGAAGACAATGCACTGCGTTGCAATGTGATGCACTGATATTTCAGAACAATAGTTGAACATCATACATGATGTCCTCAAAAGAGTGAATTGCCTCTCTTCTTGGCACTGTTCTCAAAGAAGCTGCTTGTCTGTAAGCAGTGAAGTTCAAGGAGTGGAGGAATTGTGTTAGATCAGCACAGTCTCCATGGCATATGGCACTGTTGTGTGTGGTGAGGTTGTGATGTCAGATACTCCCTTAAGGGAGCACTTGGGTAACAGAACACAGGAAATTGTACTAGAGTTTCAGCTAGTGGCATCTTCTGGAGAATATAGTGTTGAAGCTGCCTCAGGGTGCTCTGGATGGATTATATTCTGGCTATGTGGAATTTTCAGTAAAATGTACAACTGTATTGCCTATTGGAGAAGGCAAGAAATGTTGTGATCCTTTCATAAGAGGATGAGTGATACAAGCCAACTATAACCCTCCATTTCACATTCTTAGAAGCTACTCAGCTGCAATTATTTATTTTCCAAAGCGTGGGTGCTGACTGACTGTTGTTTGCTGTTTGCTCTCAAGCTAAAGAAAGTAATCTTTGTGTTTAATAATAAAATACAGCATTTCTAGGACTGTTCTAGGTGGTTTTAAAATAGAAATAGTAAATATAATTACATCAAAAATACTTGTTCAAACTTTAATATTAGCTAAATTCCCTAGCTCCTCAGGTGAATAGGAAGCCACAAAGTCTTCATTCAGTCCTGTGCAATATGCATACCACAGTTTGGCTGTTGCTGTGTGTAACTGAGCTGCAGCTTGACCATGCAGCTTGGGTGAGCACAGACAAGTGTAATTCAAACACCTACATCCAGTTCGCAAGTTGGGTTTTTTGGCTTGCTTGAATCAAGATTAATTCATGAGCTTACTGAAAGCCTAATGGCTTTATAATGATTGTGGTCAGTGTTAATTGCACTCAAGGAAACTGAACATTTCAGTCTAGATGTTTGTTCTTTGACTGTTCATCAGAAATTATGGATGTGAGGGTGATTGACCACTGGAACAGGTTGCCTGAAGAGGTTGTTGAGTCTTCTGTCCTGGAGATGTTCAGAAGGTGTCAGGACACAATCCTGAGTAACGTGCTCTAGGGGATCCCGCCTGAGCAGGGAGGTTGGCCTAGATGACCTCCAGTGGTCCCGTCCAACCCTAACTATTCTGTGAAATGAAATGGTAAATTGATTTGTTTGTTGCTGTAGAACATAAAGCATGTATAGAGAGCACTCAGATATCCAGGAGTGTCTTTAAAAAAAAATCTTCAAACTTCATTTGACTTCCTTCTGTCAGTTTTAGTTTGTTCATTTGGTTCTTCCCAGTATACCACTTGTTTAATGTTTTTGTTTGCTGCTGCTTTGTATTCCACTGGCCTCTGTGCAGTCTGCATCTCTATTTAGTCTTACACCTTTGAAGGCTAGCCTGCATTTGCTACCATGTTAAGAGCAAAAAGACAAGTGTATTCCTTCAACAGATAAAAAAATTCAATTCAGCTGTCTCAAGCTAAATTTAAAACTGTGTTGAGATTTATGCTTAATATTATAAAGCTGAGGTAGTGCTGTTTAGAAGTGTGTGTGGTAAGGAAAGAAGGATGTGTCTTGGGGATTTGCAGAGACAATGAAATAGCTGCTTATGGCAGTTTGTAACTTGAAGTATGCATAAAACTGCTTTCATGCCATAGGAGTGAAAAGGGGCTGGTACGTTGCTGGTTTTTAGAAGATTTTCAGGAGAGAGCTGGTGAGATCCAGGTCTGTTCACATCAGCAGACATGGCGATAAATTCCTACTAGTAAACACACAAGTAAATGCAGCAAATGGAAGAGGAAGATGGACTCTGCACTGCTTGCAAAAGGAAGTGCTACTTAACATATCTTACCAAGTTGTTAAAAAATTCCGTTAAGTGTGGACATTAAGCTCTTCTAGTTGGTTCAATTGTTTGGATGGAGCCAGACTGGTTCTGTTTGCATGCATTTCAGGTGGTGGTTGCCAGTTTCAATGTGTCCCTTGGATTTCTCTGTTGGCCACCATTCTGCTATCAAGGTGGACCTCTGATCTCATGCTATTTAACTTGTTTGAAGATACAGAACCAAGCATAAAATCAGTAGTTAACTAACTGAAAGTTTCTGGAGACTGACACAGATGTATTAAAGTTACTGTTCTCACGTAAGTGTGTTGTGGATTCTGTAGCTATTTCAGGGGCATTACTAGGAATGCTGTAGATTGAAATGACAAGATAATTACAAGTCAGTTTGTTTAAATGTTTTAATGCCTAATTATGTCCTTAATTTGTGTTGAAGGCATAAAATTTATGTATGTTATACTAACTTTCCGTTTCTCAGATTGCATTTCTTTTAATTGTTTCAAATCTTGGATAAGATGAAACCTTAGTGATTCTGGGGAGGTTTGCGTGACAGAAATCAAAGGCTGTAAATCACATTTGGTGCGTTGCTTCGTCGTGGAGGATAGAGATAGGGCAAGAAATAAAAATAATTAATGGGTATTTTGGCTGTTGAATTTTGTGATACTATCACTCATATGCCCAGAAGATAAGATAGAAGACTCTTTGTTCTTGATTAGGTCTTACATTTTGTTGTGGTTTTCTTTTTTTTTGTAGCATACAGTCTGACTTGTTTACTCTTGGAGGTGTGTGGTGAGGAGCTCTGTTTTGTCCTATGAGTGTTGCTATTGTTCATAATCTGTTATCAAGGATTATAGCTTAAGAAAGTTCTTTCAGGTTGCCACTTGGAGTCTATCCATTTTTAAAATTAGGTAGACACAGAGAGATTGCAGGTATCTGTTTAAAGGGGGCATATTGTGCTAATTTCAGATGCTTCAGGATAGATACACAAGCTACCAAAATCAGTGTTTTTTATTTACCTGCAACTTAGATCAATTACTTGGTATCTCTTTAGTAAGTTTAATTTAACAGGTGTCATTCAAATCACAGAATCTGTTGAGAGACTTTCCCTTCAGTGCATGCTACATGTAACTGAGACTGTTACCTCTGATTTATATTTTTGATCCTCTACAATGTGAGTATCTTGGAAAAGCATAGGTTTTATTTTAGAAAGGTAGGGGAAGAATACTGATAGATGTTACTGCTGTGCAGGTAAAGTTTCACTGCTTTAATGTAGAGTGAAAATGACCACTAAGAACTAGTCTTTAAATCCCCAGACACAGGAAAGGTACAATGAGCCTGGAGGTACTAGTAAAGCTCTAAAGGCACTTGTGGTTGCCTAACTGATGATTCCAAACTCTTGTATGGATAGCAGTTTCTTATTCAGCTTCATAATATATTTACCAAGAAATTATTGGTGCAGCCTCCTTGTCTATGAGGAAAATGAAAGTAGAGGAAGAATTTTTGTCAAAGTAACTTCAAAGTGTAGTGAAATGCAAGAATGAAATCTAGGTCTTGCAAATACCCTACACTATTAGTGCCCAAGACTGCTTGAATGTGAAGTTGGTAGGGTAAACTCTAAAGTTACTTGAAGCAACGCTAAGTTCTCCTTGTTTTTAAAATCTAGGTTATTCTCCCTCTCTTTTCCTATGTGGAGACTTCCATCACTGCTTCTACTACCACAGGTGTGCATGGTTTTTTTATAGGCAGTGTCATCTTAGTATAGAAGTTGGTTTTGTATGTTGTACACAAACTGATCCAGAATTCTTTCTTGATACAAGTGAAGCTTTGTTTAAAATTAAGCAGAATAGGCTATATGCTGGAGGTCTGCTTTTGTGCAGTTGGAATTAAAGCAACAGTTCTCTACCTTCAAATTATTGAAGATGCACTGTGGCGTTGATTGTGAAATTTGATGTTTCCTGTCAACAGTAGTTGCATGTAGTACCAAGATGTACTAAAACGTATCATGTAGTTTTTAAAAAATTTAATATGCTGTAATTTTAAATGCTAAAATATCTTAATTTCCTTAATTTTTATGGTAGTGTTTCTTCTGTAAAACAAATTAAATTTACTTGCTGAGTTTCTGGTGGTACCATGCAGATGTAGGCAGGCTTCATGTAGCTCTGTAGGAGTAGGCAGATGTGGGATGGGATGCTGAAGCTCTGGCATTTTATCACATCTCATGCTAATAGATATGAAAGGCACACTACTTATTTCAGTATCTGTGTTGTGATCACTTGAAATGTTGTAGGATGTCTGCTTTTCTATATAAATTTCATTATGCAAACTGGAGTTCAGACTGCGATGCATAGCTGTGTATGTTTCTTCTAAATTCTGTTGTGGACCATTTCTGTTTTATCTGAGGAAGACCAGTGTTTCAGGCAGAGTAAATATACATCTATTTATATGTGTATTTTGTATTTTTATCCAAGAAAAATACCTCTGTGTGTGTATGGTTTGTATATGGTGGACCATACAGCAAAATAAGGAAACAGCCACTGCTTCTCTAAAACCTGGATGTTAATCATATTCTTTTAATTTATAGCTAATTTGATCAGGAGTAATTTTGTGAAGAGGTTAGTAGGATTTGTTTAACAAACATGACATGACTGTACTAGATATGTTTTAAATCAGTCTTTGAAAAATAAAAGTGAAAAATTTGAGGGGGAAAAATATATTTAAGAATATTGGAAGGCACAAGAACTGTATATTTTGGTGGATTCCAAATGACTTTGAGTAATGTAATTCCATAAACACAATGTCTGTGCTTATGGTGGAGTAAGCATTTTGTAAGCCTGGTTGTTTAAGGCCTGTGTGTTGGCAGTTTGTGTAAAGGCACAATGCAGAATATGTATCGTGGAAGGATGAATGACTGTGAAAGGATACCTTTCATTAATTGTGGGCTTTTTTCTTGATACTGAATTAGTTTTACTGGTGGCATCTTCTGTTATCTCCAAGCAGGCATGTTCTACTCTAAATAGTAAAATCCTCTTAAAGCTGAAGAGTTAAAAGGGACTTACAACATACATAGAATATACAATGAAGGTGGTATATTGTGTAATAGTGGATCAGTTACTGTCTTGAAGACTGCAAGCAGGAATTATGTGAATGTTCTTAAATATGAATTAAGGGAGATTATTTTTTAATTATTTCTCCTAACTAATTCTCTGAGTAATTCATCTTGTGAATTATGTTACCTCCAAAATACAACTCCTAGCTGTTTAATCAAAAACTTATGTCACTTGGGGCTTCTTGAAGAAAAATGACTTAACTGATATTACCCATGATACTTGCTCTTGAGATTCTTCTGAAAATTCTTGGCTTCAGTGATGTAACTCAGGTGTAAAAGTTTCTCAAAAGGCCAGAGAGTTTTAGTTCTAAAGGAGAACATGTATGATGGGACCTGTTCCGGAACATTTTGGCTTTTTCCTCTTGTCCTTGCCTTGCAATTAAAGAGTTTTTGGTTAATGTTTGATTCTCATAACATAAGATTTGAGTCACTCACAAGGATTTGATCTTTTCCTATGCCACTGTAATGATGAAAACTCATCTGTATTATGGAGAGGATTTCTTCAATTGCAAGAGTTTTCAGTAGTTGAATCAGTCATGCTGATGATCTTTTGTATTAATTCCAACTTTCTTAAGGGCTAGTTAAAATTCCTTGCTTTTGTTATCTCCATAAGGTATCCTGTTTATTTTTGTTCTAGGCTATTTACTTTCTAGAAGAGAGGGTCAAGCAGGATCCCCTGAAAAGCCATTGTCCGATCTGGGTCGTCTCTCATACTTGGCTTATTGGAAAAGTGTCATATTGGAATACCTGAACTGCCACCATGAGAAACAAATCAGCATCAAAGGAATGAGCCGAGCTACTGGAATGTGTCCACATGATATTGCCACAACCTTGCAGCAACATAGCATGATAGATAAAAGAGAAGATAGGTCAGTGAATCTTGTAAACATTTTTTTAAAATACTGAGACAAAACATTCTCTGCTTCCAAAACAGTTGATTTGAAAAATGTCTGTGGAAAAGTTTGACTGTAAAATGAGTAATAACCATCTTTATGTAAGACCCATCCGTACTGACTTCTACAGTAACAGCTTTTCTTCCTGGTGATTTTTCGGATGCTCTTTCATGTGAATGGTTATTGGAAGTATGTGGCCAGCTCAAAACATTTTCAGTTAAGAATTTTGTTTCATTCAGTATAATCTTCCCTAAGTGTTCCCAGCTCTTGCTGTGCAAATGTTTTGCTTTGAATACCAGCGAGAGAAAAATTTGTGTTTCTGGGTGGCAGTCTCTCTTTCCACACCCCCTCTTTCAATCATTGCTGAATTCATGTAAACCATGGGATCAGATCAGCTCCACGTGAAGTGCTCCTGCTCAAGGTACTGGTATTGCAAGTTTCTATTTAATGTTACAATCAGTGTTGAAAGTCAGTGCACTGAGAAGGTGAGTTCTTGTTTTGTGGATATCTTCTTTCTTAACAATCTTGATAGATATTTTAGGACTTAACTGGGTTGTTGTTCTTGTTTGGTCTGTTTCTTTCCATAAAATGTCTTAAATGACTTTCAATGGTATTTGTGTTTCTGAAGATGATCTTAATTCTTTCTGGATATTCCAATCATAGAAAATTTATAATTAAGCAAAGCTGCCTTACAAACACTGGCTTGCCAAAAAAATAAAATTAAAATCAGGAGACGTTCAGCCGCAGTAACTTTTATGTGTCCCAGCAGTAGTATTCAAAACCAGTAATTTTTGAACCAGTAAGAATGCAAGTATTCAAAAAGGAGATTGGCTTACAAGATGGTGTATGAGAGCAGTAAGAGGAGTGCTGTCATTGCATTAAACCCTTAACTTTCTGGAGTACTTAGTTATGGACAACCTGAGAACAAATGAATTTAAAGGGAAATTTTTCTTTGATGTAGTTAAGTAGAAGTTTGTCACAATTCTGGGAAAAGTGTTCTGGATCTGATTTTTTTTTTTAAACTTTGTTTTTCACTGAGAGAATATTGTTACTTAACCAACCTGATTTTTACCGCACTTGAAATTCTTGCTCATCCTTGTTGTTTAGAATTGTTCACTTCTTTGTAACAGGGTAGCCTGATGGGATATGTGTTAATAAATTAGCATACTGTGCTATTTTATTAGTTTTTACCTACTTTTGATATGCCACTTCATAGTAATTGGAAAGTCATTTTGTACTTCATTAGCACAGGACTAAAGTGCCTCTGTATGCTTTGTTAGAAAACCTGTGCTTCTGACTTGCTTTCTTGTCCCGTTAACTTAGATCTTCAGCTGTAACATTGACTTTCTCACTCTTGATGATCCACAATGTTTTCTGTGTTTATATATAATATTAAAATTGGGAATTGTTCTGGCAGTGATTCAAGTGCCAAGACTAAAACTCTTGAATTAGGTTTAGAGTAGTCAACTATAAAACCTTTACTTTCCTCTTTGTTGCCCTAGTGATAGTTAATACTGAGCTTTCACTTCATAAACTGTTGTTTCCTCACTTCTTCTCAGTAAACAGTCAGTAGTGTAAGCATGTTATCGCTGAGTGTCAGTTGGTATTTTTAGTTCAATGGATCCTTTATTTACCCATCTTTGTTCACAGGTTGTTTTGCAAAAGGATTTCAACTGTAGAAGGGCTGTTTTAGGTGATCACTTTCTAAAAGTTACTGTTTATTTGATTGTAGATTTGTAATTATTAGAAGGGAAAAGCTGATTTCAAGTCATATGGAGAAACTGAAAGCGAATCCACGTATCAACGAAGTAGATCCTGAAAGCTTGAGATGGACTCCATTGTTAGTTTCTAATGCTGCAGTTTCTGAAGAAGAGAGGGAAGCAGAAAAGGAGGTAATATCAGATGTCTTCTGAATTTCTCTTCCTTTGGTTTTCATAATTCTGAATATTCAGCATTAGACTGTCTTAAATAGAGCAGATTTAACTTTGACCACTCCATATTGATATTGTAATACAGAATTTTTGGAAGCTGTATAGCAACACATGGTAACTTTGGGGGGATGATTATGAAAACTTAGAATGTGAATCAGTTGTCGTGGAGCTGTATTTATCACTCTTGAGGTAGTCAGAGAGCATGTAATCAGATCAAATTTGGTGCAGAGCTCAGGGGCTGCACTGTCAATCGATTCTTTGTGTTCTCAACTTGCTCAAAGTGATCCAGTCAGTGGGCATGTAATGTAGTGCTAAAGGACTTAAATCAATTCACTGCATCATTAATAGTGCTAAATATCCCATGAAATGCAATCTTCTTTGGTTTGTTATCTGTTAACTGTTGTAAAGAAGCAACTAGATGATTCAGCTGAAATGTTGTTGCTAGGTTAGCCAGCAGTGCTAATCAGGGTTGACTTATTTTAACTATTTAGCTGAAATGTAAAGGATATGGCTAAGTAAATGCTGTTTCAGTGACCTGTTATTTTAACCTCAACCCTTCAGGCTGAGCGTCTTATGGAACAAGCTAGCTGCTGGGAAAAGGAAGAGCAAGAAATGTTCTCCACAAGAACTAATAGTAGGCAATCACCTGCAAAAGTACAATCTAAAAATAAATATTTGCGATCTCCAGAAAGTGTGGCAGTGGTGGGGGAGCGAGGGCAATCCACAGAACAATCTAAAGAAAGCAGTGAGGAGGATGGCGGGGACGAGAATCACCAGAGTTCACCTCCCCGGCTGACAAAGCCCCAGTCACTGGCCATGAAAAGAAAGGTGTGTTACTTCAGTGCTTTTGTTCAAGTCATTTGTCTCTGATTTCAATCAAATGGTTGTCATCAAAATAACAATCTGGCTTTTTACAGACTTTTATTATACTCTTTTAATCCTTTATGTGCTATTTGAACACTTAGCTACTCCCCTCTTCTCCTTTTTGCACTCCATCCAATTTTTTGTCTTTAGGATTTTTCACAGAGCTATCAAATACTAGTGACATAAAAAAATCAGAATTTCCTGTTAATTTTTAAACTAGAGATTGCCCTCTGCTGTTTGGCATTGGTATTGGTTGAATATTTTAATGGTCCTTCCTTTTTTTGTATTAAGATGGAGCCCAGCTTGTGGGGTTTGTCTTTTTATGGTTTGTTTGGTTTTTTTTTTACTATAGGAACTCCTAAAAGGGGCATACTGTTTTTCAAAAGAAATGCTGTTAAAACAAAAGGGTTTTTTTACCCATATTCTTCTAATCTAAATGTTAAATGATGGTTACTGCCATGTTTGCATAATTCTTAATTTCTTTGAAAAATCAACTCTTTGAGTTGCTTAAATCATTAAACTTAAGAATCCCAAAATTTTAAAGCATTCACCTTAGCCTTTGTATTTAGGTGTGTCTGGTGAGAATTAGGAAATTGAATTGTCACTTTGATTATACTTCAACTGAGCTTACTTTAAGTAACTATAAATCTCTGAGAATGTATAAAATAGAAAAACAGAATCTTGAACAGTTTTTTTTAATGGCAGCCAACTGTAGGATTCTTGAGGTGCATTTCCTCGATGTTATCTATTTTTCTGTGTACATACTTATTTCTAAAAATAGCAGAAACCTGAAATGTAGAGGAATAAGCTTTGATACTTGTCAAGGTTGTTGGGGAATTATAAATCTACAGAGAAAAAATGTGTGAGTACAGTTTATGTAATAGTGCTATGAATATTATTTGACAGAAGAAGGTAAAAGATACTACAATATGAAGAAAATTCTAGCCTTCACTTTCACTTGCAGAATGGTTTGTATACATGTATACATACCTATTTTAACTGTTTAGACATTTTACTTTTAGATTCTGTCTACATCTGAATTCGATGCAATGTAAAGTGTTTTTTTGAACGAGTAAATAAATTATTGTAAACTCTCTCTACAAAAATTTATGTCCAGAATCAGTTAATGAGCGGGAATGTAGGAAGAGTTTTATTTGTGGGATTATTTTTCAGAGACCTTTCATACTGAAAAAGAAAAGGGGCCGTAAACGCAGAAGGATAAACAGCAGTGTTACAACAGAGACAATCTCTGAAACAACGGAGGTGTTGAACGAGCCCTTCGATAACTCAGATGAAGAGCGTCCCATGCCGCAGCTGGAACCCACCTGTGAGATGGATGGAGAAGATGATGACTTGAAGCCTGTGATTAGAAAAGCTTTTGAGTATCAACCTGGGCAGCAGAAACAGGAGGAAGAAGAGCAGAACAAGGAGAAAGATATTCATTGTTACAGGAGTGATGAAAATTGTACAGGTAAACTTAACATGTTCTTATATCTTCACAAAATTAATTCTGTTGGGTGGCCTTCTAAAGAAGTGTTTATTTTTGTCATAAATCTGGAAATTTTTAATGAGATGTATTTAGCCATGGTTATTACAATATTATAATTTTCTTTTTGTGTTCAAGAAACAAATCCTTTCCAGTCTGAGGCATTGAAGTTCTTGTCATATTGTCAAAAACAACTTCTATGTCCCTACAACAGGGCATTTCATACTTAACAGTGCAAAGGGTAGCACTGGAATATTGTCCAATGTAGTTTTTGTGTCAGTGGCAAAGAATACAAGCAAAAAAGATTCGATTTACACAAGTATCTTTCTATTCAGCATTGTTGGTAATTCAGTGAAATGTTTGTTTCTTCTGTGGAATAATATATCCTCAGCACCAGGATCCTGGGGTTTTTTTGCCATGAAAGAGACAGACAGTTTTAACTGTGTCCTTTGAAAGCTGCTTTTCTAGTTTGATTTCAAGGATATTCCCTGTCAGAAAAGTTAATGGATGGATAGTGAAACTACTAATGAGCTATTCTGAACCTACACTCTTCTCTTGACCTCCTGGCCCTCAAATTATGCTTATGAGTTTTAATTCCAGAATGAATTACTAGATTCTCAGGTCTGTGTATTTTCTCTAAGAAGCCAGTAGGTACTACTTCAGTATTTTTGCAATTGCATGGGAAGTTTCATCCTTGCAATCCTCAATTGAGGGATCATGGGTTGATTTCTGTTTCTAACAACTTTTGTGTGATGTGGTACATTAGAATGTTACCACTTTTTCCAGCTTCTCAAGAGAAATTAATTAAACTAATAGTAGCAAGTTCCAGCTATGCCCCAGTGGTCAGGTTTGCACTGTTTTAACTAGACTAATGTTTTGTATTTGCCCATGGACCACATCATCACAGTACTGAAAGTATCACTGAAGTTACGCTTCCAAGTGCAGCATGTTTTATCTTGGTAATTCTCCTTTTTTCTGGAGTGTATGAAAGTGGTATCTGGGGAAAAAGGAAAGAGGCAAATGTGTTTGGGTCCTTTTTTTATAGTCAATGGATTAATTTAGTTTTCTGATGCACTCTGTGTTTAATTTTAATTATCTTTTGCCTTCTATCATCTGTTGTGAGCTGTGTCATGATATGTTGCCCGTGAGACAGTGCTAGAATTGATCACCTTTTCTAAGTGTTGGTATTAAAGCCTGATTATATATTTATTATGGCTTGTCCTCCAGAATGGTCAAAGATGAAACTCCAGACTTTCATGTCATTACGGTCAAAAAAGATGAATATATGTTAGATCAATGTCTATATAAAGTGAAGGCATACTTCTCTTCTAAAACCAAAGGTTGAAAATCAAATATTTGGACAGTATTTGCCTTAGTTTACATGTCTTGTCGTTCAATCTCTGGGATTTTTCTAGTGAATAAATGGTGGTTCTGATAGTGTCTATTAAAAGGCCACCAAACTATAACATATCTGTGTAGTGTGTTTGAGCTGTAGTTACTACATCATTCTACTGTGGTTTGAGATCTGTTTATAACTCTTGTTTCATGGTTTCTTAATACATTTTGGGTTTGTTTATAAATTATTTTCAGGTTTATATTGGAAAACATTTATTAGTCTGCAAGCTAAGACTTTTTTTTTTTTTGTCTCTATTACCTCCCAAAGACAATACAGAGGATGTAGCTGTGTTGGAAGAAAGCACTAAAGACAATCTTGAACCTTTAAAGAGTAAGCAGGGTTGGCCCAAAGGAGTTAAGCGTGGTCCATCTAAATGGAGGCAAAGCAAAGAAAGAAAACCTGGCTTTAAGCTTAATTTATACACTCCACCCGAGACTCCCATGGAGCCTGACTATCAGGTGCTGGTGGAGGAGCAAAAGGAAGTAGCTGAAGACAAGCCCTCTTCAGTTCCTGCTGTTATGGAGGAAGCTGTTAAAGAACCTGTTGGAGCATTACCACCACCAGATGATGAGGTGAAAGAGGTAGAACCTGAACCTCTGCATCCACCCAGTGAACCCTTTGAAAAACAAGAAAATGATACCATGAAAGCTGGCGAAGAAGAAAGGAGCACCGAAGAAGATGGAATCAATACAAAAGATCAAGAAAAAGACAAAGCAGAGGAAGTTTTTGTGCAAAAAGAGGAGTCCGTGCATTTGGATGATCAGGAGGAAGAGGAGGAAGAAGATGAAGAGCCTTCTCACAATGAGGATCATGATGCAGATGATGAAGATGATAGTCACATGGGTTCAACAGAAGTGGAGAAAGAGGAATTGCCTGGTGAAGCTTTCAAAGAAATGCTGGAAACCCAGCAATCTTTTTTAGACGTAAATGTTCAAACTGGTAATTCTAATCAGGAGGAGTTAATGGATTGTGGTGTCGACCTTGCAGCTGATGAGTGTGAAAGTGACCAGAAAGAACTTGCTACAGATTCAGACCCAGTGCCTGAATCTGATGATGATCATGCAGACAACAACCAGGACCAAAAAGCTGGTGAAGAATTACATTCCGATTTCAAGGGAGAGAGTACTGAGACCATGGAGATTGACTCAGAGACGGTTCAAGCAGTACAGTCTCTAACCCAAGAAACAAGTGAACATGAAGATACATTTCAGGACTGTGCAGAGACTCAAGAGGCCTGTAGAAGTTTGCAGAACTATGCCCACAATGACCAAAGTCCCCAAATGACCACACTGGATGACTGTCAGCAGTCTGACCACAGCAGCCCAGTTTCATCTGTGCACTCTCATCCCAGCCAGTCAGTTCGTTCTGTTAATAGTCCAAATGTTGCTCCTTTGGAGAACAGCTATGCTCAGATCAGCCCAGATCAAAGTGCCATTTCTGTGCCGTCTCTACAGAACATGGAGACCAGCCCAATGATGGATGTTCCCTCTGTTTCTGATCATTCGCAGCAAGTTGTGGATAGTGGGTTTAGTGACTTAGGAAGTATTGAGAGCACAACAGAAAACTATGAAAACCCAAGCAGTTACGATTCTACAATGGGTAGTAGTATTTGTGGAAACAACTCTTCTCAGAACAGTTGCTCGTACAGTAGCCTTACGTCTAGTAACCTAACGCAGAGTAGCTGTGCAGTGACCCAGCAGATGTCTAACATTAATGGAAGCTGCAGTATGATGCAACAAGCAAACATCAATTCTCCTCCCACTTGTAATGTAAAATCTCCCCAAGGCTGTGTTGTTGAAAGGCCTCCAAGCAGCAACCAACAGTTATCCCAGTGCAGCATGGCTGCTAATTTTACACCACCTATGCAGTTGACTGAAATCCCCGAGACTAGCAATGCCAACATTGGATTATATGAAAGAATGGGGCAGAGTGAATTCGGAGCAGGGCATTACTCACAGCCATCTGCCACCTTCAGCCTTGCCAAACTGCAACAGTTAACTAATACGCTTATGGATCATTCTTTGCCTTACAGCCATTCAGCTGCTGTAACTTCCTATGCAAACAGTGCCTCTTTGTCTGCCCCATTAAGTAACACAGGGCTTGTTCAGCTTTCTCAGTCTCCACATGCTGTTCCTGGAGGACCCCAAGCACAGGCTACCATGACCCCTCCCCCCAACCTTACTCCTCCTCCCATGAATTTGCCACCTCCCCTTTTGCAGCGTAATATGACTTCATCGAATATTGGAATATCCCACACCCAAAGACTGCAGACTCAGATGGCCAGCAAAGGTCATGTCTCTGTAAGAACCAAATCCACGCCGCTGCCACCTGCTGCTGCAGCCCATCAGCCACAAATTTATGGGCGAGCTTCACAGACTGTGGCCATGCAAGGGCCCGCACGGACCTTAACGATGCAGCGCGGCATGAACATGAGTGTAAATTTGATGCCAGCCCCTGCTTATAATGTCAATTCAGTGAACATGAATATGAATACCCTTAATGCTATGAATGGGTACAGTATGTCGCAGCCAATGATGAATAGTGGCTACCACAGTAATCATGGGTATATGAATCAAACGCCCCAGTACCCTATGCAGATGCAGATGGGAATGATGGGAACTCAGCCATATGCACAGCAGCCAATGCAGACAGCACCCCACAGTAACATGATGTACACTCCTGCGGGCCACCACGGCTACATGAACACGGGCATGTCCAAGCAGTCTCTCAATGGCTCCTACATGAGAAGGTAGGCCCGTGGGAGAGACGCGCGGCCCAGCGGCCGATGGGATTGATCTGCACAAATACCTTTGGAGAGTACGATTTCAAAACCAGCAATTGGTGTGAATGCAAAAACATTTGTTGGCACCATTTAAAAGCTGTATGCAGCAGAAAGCCTTATACAAGTTTTTCTTTATTTCTTGCTTTGTTGTTTTCTTTTCCTTTTTTTTTTTTTTTTTTGGTTTTGTTCTGTTTTGGGGTTTTTTGTTTATTTTTTTAACATTGTGAGTTTTAACTTCTCTTTGGGGGGAATTAGGTGGTTTTCCATATTTTGTTTATTTCATTGAGCTTGACGTTCTCTGGAAAGGAAGAACTCTTTCTATGAACTGCAATTACACAGCAGCTGATGGTTCAGAGCCATTTTATGTGCCTGCTCCCATTAAAAATGTGGATAAATAGACTCCAAAACTATCAGACAGTACTGGATCATGAGCTTTTTCTCTCTCCTTTCCCCACATGTAAATGCCTTTTAGCAGTTCTTTTATTGTATTCTTTTGTTTCTGAAGGTGACACTTCTGCATGCCGCTAATGTCTTTGTTAGTGACAGTGCATTTTGTAGTACTGTACAAGTGTTGTGCTTAACAGTAAGCCATTTCTTAATTTTTTTGCCTTGATTAGGTTACCCTAGTTTGAGGGGTAAAAAAACCAGAACTATATTTTTGTTAATTATAAAACTTGTAAAAATAATAAAAAAAAAGCTGCAAAAGCTATTCACATTTTGGTTAGTTCAAAGGGTTTTATTGCTGTATGTTTAGTGTAAAGTTGAGACTCTTTTCCATTTTTGTGACCAGTTTCTTTGGGGCTGGGGTAGGAAAAAAGGCAGCTTTCTGTTTTATAAAAACTGTTAAGTTTTTTTGTTGATTGAAACATCTCAGTGTTTATTTGTCAAGTTTTGAAACATTTTCGTATATGTCCAAATACTTGGCAGGATTTAAAAAAAAAAAGTAGTGAATTTGGTGTAAAGTTGCTATTTTATGGAAATGCCTCTAACTTTACATTTTCATTCCATCTGTAGATTTTTCTATCTTTATAAAATATTGGAGTTATTTTTTAAGGGAAAAAATAGAGCAGTAGCGTGTGAATAGCTCAAACTAAGCTTACAGATCGCATGTAAAAAGGCAAAAGTTATTTGTGTCTGTTTATATTGCTTCCTTTTTTGTAGCCTTTGTACCTGTACAGAGTGACTGTAAGGGCCGAACAGAAGAGGCTTGATACATGTAAAAATAGGACCCAGTGACACTCTTGTATTTATCTGTTATCTTTTTAGTCAGTCACTTAAAAAAATACCCACAAAAGACCCACCCAAGCAACAAAAATAAAAACTGCAAAAAACTACACTCCCCCCCCAAGCTGTACATTTTAACATAAAATAAATTATGATGAGCCATTTTTAGCCTCTTGTGTCTTGTCATAGTTTGATGTTGCATGGGAATTACCTCCTGAAACAGTGTTTGTTATGGCGCTCTCACATGCTTGATCTAAAGCCCATTCACGTTGGTGGGGTTTGGATTAGGCTGTTTAGAGCTTAAGTGTAGGTAACTCATCATAACTGCATACACCTTGTGAAAATAAAGAATAGCTAAGATTATTTTTTTTAATAATCTTAATAAAATATTGAATAAATATGTATTTAATACCTTACGAGGTTGTCAATATTTATGTATGAAACTTTTTTCCTATAGAAAGTGTGACTATATGTATATATAAAAGGATATATGATAGTAACAGATGTGGTGTTTGAACTGTATGTTAATGATAGAATTGTAAATTCTTCCTCTGTCATTGTTGCTGGGTGACAAGATGATGCAAATTCTGCATTGAATCTATGGGTTCTGTGTATATGCATGTATATGGGCACACACACACAGAGATGAGCATTTGTCATCTAGCAATGGAAGGTCTGTTAAAGACAAGAAGGCTGTTTATATGTGGATCTTGTGAGTGGACAAATTCAAATGTGGTATGTATGAATCTCTACCAGAAAAAATCCTTGTGATAATTTTTCAAAATGCTTCTAATGTGGATGTTGCCACTGTCACTGCAGTAAGGTTGCTAAGGTGAAAAGATTGGCCATCTTGACAGAAAACTGTGTCCCCATTCCAGTGTATAAAACAGCTTTAAAGGTAGTATTTCATATATCTAAAAGTCAAGGAAATGTTTTTTTCTATAAATAAAACCATTACTGTGTGATGGTGCCAAATCAAGAAACTGATACTGCAGATTCATGTGTATGACCTATTCAGTTTTAATACAGTGGAGTAGCAGTCTAAAATAGTGAATCCATATGAGAGCTAAAATTGCTGGTCCAGTGGTAATCTGCAGTAACTTGTGTTTTAGGAGTTCAGAACACTCGATAAGGAGAGCACAATAGAGCAAAGATCTTGGTTCATGCCCTTACATTGTCAAATTTGTTAATTGAAGGCAGAGAGTATTCGTAGTACTTAAACTTTGTTTTCATCTTCACAAAGTAACTGCCTTTTTTATGCTTAGGAGAAGGAAAGTGGAACTCAACGCAGTTATGTGCAGCCTTCAGGTGTGTTTAGCTAGGACCCTATCTTTGTTAAATAATTGTATCTCATAGTACCATTAAGTTCTGTGATTTTTCATTTGTGTGTTTTTACAGTGAATGAAAAAGGCACCTGGGTCTTTATCTGCTGCTGTTTAGTTTCAAGTTTCAAAGCCTGTAACATACAGACAAATCACACCTTCTTACCATTTCAAATATTTGCTAACCTGAAATAGAGCATCCTGACTCCAGCATATTGCTAAAGTTCTGTATTTACAATATATGGGTTAAAAGTTGGTTGGGAAATGATGCATAGTGTGCACACAACAGGCAAGTTTCCAATATAATTTTGTTATTTCAGAACTGAATTGCTTTCAGGAGGACAAGGGACTACCCTGCATCTTTTCCCATAATGACTGCTTGGCTGTGAATTGCATTACTGCACTAAAATTTCTGATATATAAGAAGGTTGTCTTTTCCTTGACAGATGTACTTGTTCTCTGTCTTGTGTGCACATTGCAGTGTCAGTTTTGACCGTGTGCTCTAGCACTATCCCAGAGGGGAATGAGCTCTTGCTTTTACTGTGTTAAAAAAATTCTTCACAGAATTGCAGTAGATGATTATTGTGAAATGTGGGCAGCTTCCTTGGCCATGCACTCTTACAGAATGCTCCATGCTACTGGTGGTTGGTAAGAAGGAAATCAACTTGCCTTGTTCCGTGTGTGTGTTACCTGCAGACCTGGCTTGTAGCTGGAGTTGGTGCTGCTGATGCTCATTAATCAGCTGATGGCAGCTTGCAAGAGTTGTCTCACTTTGTGGAAGTCAGGTGTTCTAGAAGTTCTGCTTTTCTGATTTAGTCCCATTAATTCTGGGAGAATGGTAGGCAAAAAAAGCTGGGAAGTAAATGAAAAGTATGTTTACTTCAGAACTACTGAGTTGGCACAGCTGTTCCAGCCGAGTCCTTCAGGCAAGACCTGGTTCTAGGAAGGGTACTTGTCTTTGGAGCAGGACATAACCTCATCTGGAAGCTGCTAAATGACAGTGCTCCTGGGAGCTGCACTCAGCCCTTTAGCAAAGACAGGAATGGTAAGTGTTGTTGCACTCAGGCTATCTGATCCCTGAGCTGTGGGCAAAATGCAACTGATTTTTTACCAACATTGTAAGAATCTCTGATATAAGCAGAAATGAAGGACTGCTAAAGGTACTAATCTTCCATGTTAGATCACTGTCTCCCTCAGATTTATAAGCTGTTTAATTTGTCCATCAGGCAGGGTGGTTGATGGAAACAAACTCCATTTATATCAGCATGGTAAATAGAAAGAATGGCCCTGGCAATTTTCTGTAGTGCTGAGGGTGATCAGTTATGCATGTAAATCAATTACAAGTCCTCTTTCAGCTACAGCAGTCATCAAGCTCTCATGCAGGATACAAGAAAGAAGACAACCTGTAACTTGACAAAGGGGAATCATCACAGATACTTGTTATCTTTTAGTTTATCATTGGGTACAGAATTCCTGTCTCTAAAGCAAATGCTAAAAAAATTTCAGCTTTCACCGCCAGCATAAATGAAAGCAGGGCCCTGCAGGCAGGTTTGTCTGACACAAGGCTGGGAGAACTGCTCTGTGTCTGGGCTGTGAATTGAACTGCAGTAGACAATAAGGTGGTCTGAAAAGGTGCATTTGAAGGGCTATGGAAGTAGGTGGGAAGAGTTGAGGGACCCCATCTAAAAATATTTTTACTCTAAACTCACATTTGAGTGCTTATTAATTTTTGAAATACCAATTTACTTCAAGTTCCCTATTGTTTCTGGGGGGGGTTCAGTGGTTTATTTTCCCCCTCCTAATACAGGTGTAGGGCTACTTCATTTGCTCAAAGTCCCAGAGTTTGTGTATCTCTATCATGAATATTGTTCACATTGTGATGTCTAATTTGGTTTTTGGCAGTAGTTTAGTTACATGAAATGTGGTCTGCTTTTCTGAGAATTTAAAGATAAGGTGTTTATTATGCAGATAAATCCAAATGATAAATCAAAAGCATTGTATTATGGGTATCTTCAGCCTTGGCTACAGTTAGTGTTTGGAGATGAATAATTTACTGGGTTTTGGGCCCCAAAAGGAAGTGAAGGAATAGGAATGCCTTCACACTAGAGGTGCCAAGCCTGTGAAGCATTGTTAACATCTACAAAAAATAGTATAAAGTTGTGCTCAACTCTGGTTTGTAGCATATCCTTGCAGATATGCCATCCTCAATGGCACATTTCTGCCCTGTATTTTTTTTTCCCCAGGTATCCAATAGTTACACAGTTCCTGCTGTACCAAAGTTGCAAAGTCTTTTGTCAGCTGATAAAGACCAAGAGAACTCTCCTGTGTGCTTGATGGCCAGGCCATTCCTCTCAGGCACTGAGCAAATGCCTCCTACCTGATACATTGAATTAGGTAAAATTCTGGTGGGGAGGGCGAGGACCTCACCCTTTTGCAAAGGTAAACGCGTCTCAATTGTGATCCTTCTGTGACATACATTTTAAGAATATCAAATGCTGGCAAAACTCTCAATGTTTCAAAACACAGTTGGTGATAATTTATATCGAATAGGGTAAATGGAATAAATTAAGGCAGAAAAGTGGGTCTGGTGTCCCCATTAGTGTATTAGCACCACTTCTGTCAACAAATGCAATTATTAACAAATGTAACTATGTAGAAGCACAATGACCTATTAAGGTGGCTAAAGCTGAGATAGGAGGAAACATTTGGCAGTGATAGATATAAACAGTGTCTGGAAGCACTGCAGCAGCTTCCTTCTGCTGGAAGAAGGTCAGGTCACTGAGAGACATTTTTTTAAAGGCTTTGTTGGTGTCTCTTGCCTTTTCTAAAATCTCATTAGCACTGATTATAATCCATTATTATTTAGGGGGCTGTTGGACCTCTACAAGTTCAGTGTTGAACTTCATCGTAACAATGTAAAGGACGTGAATCAGGCAGTTGAAGAATTTTGGACAAGTTAAGCAATTTAAAACTGAAAGTTCTAAAATGTCATGTTGTATGTATATCCTTGAATTGTTGTCCATTGTAGCTGCTTATGCATCTGACCTTCTCAAGGGTGTTGCTTTGTTTGTAGTTCTCATGGTGTGGTTGATCCTCATGTAGAGGCTCTCTAACTGCTGTGCTGCCCTGTGAAATCACTGTGAAAAAAGAAATAGATATGCCAGGAAACAGCACAAAAAGGCCAACTCCTGTGAAACCATTCAGGACTCTGGACTAAACAATTCAGTGTTTTTCCTGCCAGATTTCTTCAGGATTGCCTAGCGCTCCTTTAAAGGCTGCGTGCTTGATTTAGGATCAGGATTTTGGGGGTACTCAGCTAGAAGAGAGTTCTAAGTTGGGCTGCTTTTGTGTTGTAAATGTTTGGGGTTTTTTTGCAGAGAGAAAACCTTGTTGATGTAACAAAGAATTCTGCTAAGGCTGGAACTTTTTAAGATGATGAGTTTTAAATTTGGTTTCCCTTCTTTCTCATCTTGACAGTATTTGAAGTGACTTTGTTGGGTTTTTTTCCCCTAGCAAATAACAAGTGATCCTTGTGACTGTGAAATTAAATACACCTTCCCCTCCCCTCCTTTTATGGAGTTTCTTTTCCAGTAGCACAGCCGTGCCAGGACAGGGCTAGATGGTGGTGCTGTTCTGCTGGTCAGCAGGTGGGAGGCTGTTCCTGCTGTTCCTCCTCTGCAGTGCCAGCTCTATGTCCAGTTCTCTGAGCTGCTTCAGGAAGCCCCGGTTTGGCAAGATGCAGCGGTGCCTTGACACTTGCTCGATGGCATCCACCACTGTCATGTTCTTGTGAATCATCAGGTAAGCCAAGACCAGCGTGGCTGAGCGGCTGCGGCCCATAACGCAGTGCACCAGCACCTTGCCTGTGGGAACAAAGGGGCACCATCAGAGGTGACACTGGGTAATCCTTTCCTTTTGACAGTGAAGGTTTCTGTAATGCCCCTGTTCTGTTTGATGTTTGACTACCCTTACCAGCACTCGATAAGCCTCTCTTTTTGCATGAGGGAAAACTGAGGCAGTAAATCTTAAAACTGAACACCATCTACAGTAGGGATGATCCATGTAATCCTAAACAAAGTATCTTTTTATTTGTGAACAAAGCTTGCAGAGAAGGCCTGGGGGCTGCATTAAGTACCATAGCAAGCCCTGCTGCTGCCTTGTCTTACATGTCTCACAAACGGTGTGTATGTCATTCTGTGTTTGGGAATAATGACTAAAGCACAAGGGTGTGGGAGGGTTTAGTGTGCTCTCAGACCGTCCTTCCATGAGAGTAAATGGAATGCATGGGGGGTGCCTTTCTCAGTTCTACTAGCTAGACACATAAAGTAACCTAATTTGATTTTGGGTTTTTTTGTTCTGACAATAATGTCCTTTGAGATCTAGATCGCATCACTTTGTGCCCATTTTTGGGGGCAGAGGATAAGAAAGGCCATAGGCATATAACCAGGGAGTGGAGAGAAACCACCTCTTACACTATAGAAAAGCTTCTGTAGAAGCTTCTGGCTAGCACCCTGTTGTGTTGAATGAAAGTAAATGTTTCACCACCACCATCATCTGAGTGTTCTAATAGGATCATCTCCTTGCAGTAGGAGCCCATCTTGTATCCTGTATGTGCAGAGTCTTTGCCAAGAGTTTTCATCTCTGAATAAAGATGCCACAGTTTAACTCGGTGACAGTGCCTGGTTTAACTTGGGGCTTCTAGAGGCAGAAAGTCCTTGGCTTTGGATAGGAGCAAGGTTGTAAGTCAAAGTGGAACCTTCCGTGTTAGCAGTATCTGGAGGAGGTGGAAGAAGAGAACAGTAAGTGGGTTCAGGTCTGATTGACAGGTTTTGAAACACTTCAAAAGATTTCCAAAAAATGATTCAAAGCCCTCGAGGGGTTCTCGCAAAAGGTTGAACTGCTGAAGGAAGTAGATTTGGAGCCCTCTCTCTAACACCCTGCTAAGCAGAATTGCCACAGGAGAAAAAATAAAAAACATGCTATCAGGGCCAATAATAGTTTATCTCTGTTAGCTATGCCTAGTGAGAAGTGCTGGGTGCAAAGCCATGACTCCTGCCGATTAACTCCTTTGCTTTCAGGCACAAGAGGATGTCTTGGCACAAGTAGCACTGCTGTGTAATGGATGCATCAAGAACTGCCAACACTAAAGGATTAATGGTTACAGTGTGCATCCTAATCCCAACAGATAGTCTTTGAGGCATCTTGGCAAAATTCCAGTCCTTCTGATAACTAAAAGTGCCTCTTCCTCTCCTGGAAAACGATAATCCATTCTATTATTATTGCAAATATTTGAAATGGATGAAAACACTCATTTGTTTTGGCCTTCAGTGCTTCTCTTTAGAGCTTCCCACCTTGTAAATGTGTTGCTGTTGAGGTGATAAAATACATGATGGAACAAGGAACACTTTGCTTTGTGTGGGTAGCAAATGCAGGAGATCTAGGAGAAAATGTAGTTTCATACTGTGTTAACAAAGGCAAAAAATGGCTGCACAATTTTCTGAAATGTCCATTGGTTTAAAGAAAAGGAAGTCTGTCCTTTGCTGTGTGTGGATAGTCAAGAACCAGCTAGCAGAACACTGACACTCTTCTGCAGAGCCATGTCCCTTCTGTATTATTTTGTAGTCTCTTCCATTCTAACAAAGGACCACTCTGAACCCTCATTCCCCAAAAGGGAGTCTGCTCTTGCAGTCTTGGATTCTGACCATTTCTGTCTTCAAGGTGTGCCAGAATGTGCAGTGTCAGTGCACAGAGACAGAGATCTGCTGGGTGGTGACAGGTCTCTGAAATACTTCATTCACTTGACTTGGGTTTGTGTTTCTTGAAAATTAGTCTGGATGCAGGCCTCCTTTTCCAGAGTTAGATGGAGCCATGAATGTTGACGTGTCTTCGGTCAACCGCCTCAGGTCCTTGTCTGACTCATATGCTTCTTCCCACTTTGTTTTCTTTTAAAATCTCTCTCTTTAGTGTATTTTTCCCCTGACATTTTAATGTGAAGTGAGAATGCCATTCCCCTCTATTCTACATTCTGAGGAATTATATTCCAAGGGAATGAGTATTAAATCTGTAGCTTAGTAGGAAACCTAAAAACTTCTTAAAATAATGTCTTCCTTTCATGTTACACAGTCCTCACTGATAAAAATTTGAAGCTGTTCTATGGTCTGAATTGCATGTTTTGGGAAAGCTTTATTCACAGCTGAATGACAGCATGCATAATTGTGATCCATTAGAGTTTACCTCTAAGACTTACTCTTGTAACTGTTCTTACGTCCATCAGCCCATGCTTAAACCCTGCAAATGCAGGTCGAATCGGGGAGTTTCTTCACCATCATGAAGATTTTGAATGTTAAATCAGAATTAGGACTGTTTTGACAGCATCCAAATTGCCAAGCTTTCTGGTCTGTTTCAGGGAGGCTCTTCCTCGTTAGAATGACAACTTGTTTCAACAGCATTGACTATTGAACATCTTCCCAGCAAAAATCATTATATGAAGACATCTATTCAATTAATTTGATCCTTTGGCTGAAGGTCATGCCCCAGATACAGCCAGAACGTGATAAAGCTAGAGTAAATTCATTAACACATACATTCTGGTCACACAAACTGAAGCTTTTTTCTTTTCCCCCCATTCCCTCTCTGCATTGGCTCAGTTCTAATACAAAGCAGCAAAGCAATGTAAAGGTGTTACTGGTCAGAAGTATTTATCACCACACACTAAAGTCCCATGTCACTGCCACTGGAGATAGGTGTTTGGTTACTTCATACAAAATCCTGTTTAGGAATCTGAATGTTCTTTGTCAGTCAGGAAGGTGAACACAAAACAGCCTGTTCATTTGGCACTTGAAATGCAGAACACATTTCTGCACTAGATGTGCATTCACAAATAAAGCATTTATGTTGTTGTTGGAGAACACTAGTTACTTCTTGTCTTTCCTTCCATAAGAGGCATCAGTCCACACTTCAGTCTAGCTTCTGGAGTCATTCTGTTCTGTAAATGTGTATTGGAAAGCTGTTTTCATGCTTTAAACCTCAGTGTCTTCCTGGGCCATGCACAATGTCTGTATGCATATCTCTGGCTGGGATAAGAGGTGTACATACAGACGTTTTACTTTTCCCTCAGGAGAAAGCTAAGAGCTTGCTCTTTTTCTTCATGAGTATTACAGTAGTTCTTTATTTTATTGGTCTTCATCAGAAAAGATCCTAGCTAACCTGTTTATTTAAGCCACGTGAATGTGGCAGAAATTACTAGAGCTGGAGCAATCACTGCAATTTGTAGTATCTACTTGAGTGCAGATTTTTTCTTTTTTTTTTGGTTTGTAGTTCACCCAGTCACTCTTCAATTTGGTTTTGTGTTCCAGTGCTGGGCTGGTGCTTGATACTGTCTCAGAACTTCCTGGACTTTGATGCTGTTTTGAAACAAAAAGGTTAATACTCACCCCATCTCATCCTTCCCTCCTACAATATTTATTGGGATGCAAGGCTTTTTTCTTGCCCTTGCTGCTTCCCTTGTGCTTGTTTCTTTACCTCAGTACAGCAGACTAAAGTCTTACAGGAGCAGGAGGGTGGTGGGAATGAGCAAGTCTGCATTTCTTATTGCAGCTTCTCCACTCTGCCACTGACCTCTGGCCTCCAGCCATGGCTAGACACGGGTGTGTGTTAGTTATCCTCTCCTTTCCAAAGGCAGTGCTTCAGACACGCTTTTTTGAAATGCTGGGAACCTTTCTTCATAAGCAAGTAAGTTCCTGAAGCAGTTTCTCCTGCTATTAGGACTTTGATTTTTAAAACTGATCTGCTTTCAAGGTTTTCTCCCAAGCAAGGGAAGGGACAGTTGTGTGGACTGTACTTGCTGAAAGGGTAAAATTGTAAAGACTTGGCTGGCTATTGGAAGCAAGTCAGGTAGTAACTGCCTGCAGCTGAGCTAGACAGCCAAGAACAGAAGCTGACACAAGGCTAGAAACTTGATATCTGACCCTCTGATATTAAGGTCTCTATAGGTCAGCAGGAAAGTCGTAAGTTTCTCAACTGGTTTCTGGTAAAATATCCTGCTGAGATTCTTTTTTTAAAGTATGTGGGGTAAAAGAGTAGGAGTAATATTGCAAGTCAGTGTGAGGCCTAGGCTGTAGCACTTCACATCTGTGTAAAGCTTTCTGATAGAACACTGCTGGAGATCAGCAAATAATGAATTGTAATCAAGCTGAGAAATTGCAAACACTTTAATGAAATGTTTCTAGATTATTGCTGTCAGAGCTGTATCAGTTCCCTGCTGCTTGGAGGATGGCAGAGAGATAAATGTTATAGGTTGGGGTAGATCTGATGGTCAAGTAGGAAGGGTGGTTTCTATATTTATATAGAGAATCTAATGCTGCAATGCATGGAGCTGTGGAATGACAGCATGGAATGTCTGAGACCACTCGTGTTCTACTCCCACCACTCTGCAACTAAAACTCATTAAACCTTTCTTGATAGGGATTAATCAGGAAAAGGATGAAAAGACAGCTAATTCGTGGCACCTATGCCATGTCCAGTTGTCTCTGATGTGTTTATGAAGGAGTCAAAACAACAACAAAACATCTCTGTCACACAGGACCCCTTGATATGAGCTGTGATGAGAACTTTGATAAAAGTGGTAGGGGGCTCTTGGGGGGTGGTATTAGTGAGAAGGGTCCTAATTATATCACTATCTTCTCTTAAACTGGTTCCCTACTCCTAGTTTTATATTCTCTGTTAAACTGTATTGGACTTGTTTCATTCCCAAAAGTTTAAATGCCATGGAACTATGCTTTTAATCAGATGGAGTAAATATTATACTGGTTTGAACCATTTTCAGCACCCTCCTTACTTCTTTCATCCTGAAGTGCATTATCAATGAATTTGGAAGCTGAATAAAAGAACTGGCTGAGGTTGAAAGTGGGGAGATCATCTGCTTCCACTCCATGGTACTCCACGCTCATGTGGCTGTAATATTCTGGTCCCGTGTCCACGTTGCGCTGCCCTTGGGCTGCATTGAGGATGTGGGTGAATCCTGCCTTCTCAAGGCTGTAGCGATCCAGTGCAGTTTTTCTGTCAAAACAAGAGCTGTCATGTAAGTCAAGAAGCTTCTTATTCAAGAATAGAGAATAAATTTAAGAAAACTCTGACCTGGTATGTTCTAAATGTTAGTGAAACTGATAATGCTTTAACAATGCATCATTTACCATTTTAAGGATCTTAAGATATTGTCATTCAGTTTGGAGTTGTCATTCTTTTTGGAGTTCCTAATTATCTCCCCCAGGTCCTTAGAGCATGTTTAATATGAATTTATTTTCCTGTTACCTTTGTAACATAGGCAGTACTGGCTTCTATCCATCTTGTACGAGAAGAAACTTGAGATACAGAAAGAAATAGAAGGAATTATTTAAAGTCAGAAAAGGAAATCAGTGGCAGAACTTGAAATAAGACCCATGAATGCTGTTTTCTCCTTCTGTCCTATTAAATGTTATTGCAGAACTAATAAAAGAGCCAGTAATATGTGAGTAGTGAAGTCATCTGGGATTCAAAAAGCAGCTCTTCTTCCCCAAAAGAAGTTACTGAGTTTTTCTCCGTTTCTTAAAAAAAAACATAAACAAAATTTAAGAAGACCCATCCTTCTGTGAATATAACTTCTTATCACAACTCCATTTTACTGTCATGTTTGGTCAAACCAGAGGCCTGAAGCAAAAAGAGCTAGATATGGAAATTGGGTATTAGCCTTCAGAGGAAGCTGTAAGTCATATATTTAGCCAAATGTTTGCATTTGTTCTTGTGCTCTCTTCCTTTGGACAAGGGAGGTCAAATAGGAGAGGAAAGCTTAGATTTGTATGTTCAATACCCACTGTAGGTGCTTGCCAGCAGCATGAAATTCCAAAAAATTGAAGATTTCTTGGCCAGGCATGTGAGAACTCTTTTTTTTTCCATTACAGAAAGCTTTTAGTTTGAGAAAGTTTTGTTCTGAAAAAGCTGTCAAGTTTCACTAGTGACTAGAAAAACTACAAAGCTTTTTACAAAAAGAAAAAATGGCATAGGCTTTATTCTGCTAATGTATTTTCACATAACTACTGCATGATGTAAAAAAGCTTTTTCCAGTCAAAAGTACCTCTCTCCAGTAATGTTTCCTGAACACTTCTATGTGTAAATGTAGCTGCTGTCACACAGGACGTTGTGGTGGGCTACCTGTTGTGTTTTGTAATTCTAGTGGTGACAGCCCAGAATAGCTTGAAGTTCACTGCCTTTCCAACCTCTAAGTCAAAACCCCCTCTGAGCAGTCAAGAACCTAATGATTAGAGCATTTAACTGGGATATGGATACGGATACTGAGGGTTTACCTATGCTTGCTCTTAATTTAAATGAAGTCCATGATCATTGGATGTTCTGAGTAGATAATGCCCTGCAGAAATTCCTTTCTGGTCAGTAATGATAATGTCTTGACATTAGTGGTATTTTTGCCATGAAATAATGTCACACATCCCCTATATGATCATGTAAAAAGTAAATAAAAGCTTCGTTTAGATGCCTACCTAATGAGCTCAGTAGACTCTGGAGGACAGACAAGCAGCAGCATCCTGCTGCTAATGCTGAGTTGCCACCTTCACCTCATGTTAAATAATGCTTACTCTTCCCCTTTGTGTTCCTATAGCAGTGACTGACTGAGAAAGGCTTTCCTTTTTCTCCCTCCTTTTAGGAGGTTTGTGCCTTAGGATTCCCTTCAGGTGTGTATGCTCTGTATGTACATTGCCAGCAAAGACACTTCAGTCCTATACTGAAAGGATGGAGAGTACTTAAAGAGGTTAAATGTCCTGGCTGAACTGTAAGGGTGCAGTGAATAACGATTACTCTTCATTTTGATGTCCTTGAGGTGAGCTACAGTTCCTGCTTTCAAATTAAGTCTGTCTGTTTTACCTCCCTGATGCTGGAACAGAGAAAATGTGTTTTTCATTCATCAGACTTGGCCCAAAGCATGTATCCTACAAACCACATAACACTGAGGGCTTCAGGTCAGAGACCCGTGCACAAGGAGAACCCTTGCAAGTGGAGACCTACATGCTGAGCAGGAAGTAGGACTGCAGAGTAGTTAGGGACAGTAGAAAAACAAGGTTTTTGGTGGACTGTAGATACTATCACACTTCGGCTTCTCCAAGCACTGCTCAGGCTAATAGATAGCATGAAAATTAAATTATCAAGTTGTTCTGAGCAAGGACAATGTCAAACAATAGGTTACAGTCATTAACATTTGATGCTTGTATTTATGAAATCAAATGTTCCTGTTTCCTTGATTGGAGATTGCCTTTTGACACAGTGGGTGCAACTAATGCATTTTTCTGACCGTCACACTTAACAGTCTTGTTCTGTTTCCTAGGATCTGATTATGCAACATTGGGTGGCCTCAGTTTTCCAATAGGTATTCAGAAAGAAGGGACACTGTCTGTCAGTAACTTGCATAAGCAGCTGGCTCAGCCTGGCCGAGCTCCTGTGAACTTCCCGTTCCATCTCCCCATCTTGCCTGTAGCTGTGAATTTGCATTCTGTGAATTTGAGGCCCAGGATGGAATTAATCCTCCTTTTTTTATTTAATCAGTTTAATAATTTTGCATCACAAATGCATAGCTGTTGTTTTGCCCTTGACCTGTTGGAGGTTGGGAAATATGCACATTGTTACTCTGTTTGCTCCGTTTGTTTCCTGAATTGGGCTGGAAATGGACTCGGAAGCAGCAATGTATCAACCTTCAATGGTGTTGCAAAAACTCATTATAAATGCTCAGATGTCACTAAATCATCTTCTGTGAAATAACTTTTTTTTTTTTAACAGCAAATTACAAGTGTACCAAGGAAAAACTTGTGAAGTTTTTTACTCCACTGTCTTTGGTACAGAAGAATTTATGCTCTGTCTTTCTCAATGCTTGGGCTAGGTTGACTTTAAAATGGTATCTGCTTTCTAATTGTGCTTGATATGCAAACTGATTTGGCAATACCCTTTGGACTGAATGGAACTTTACCCAAAGGAATTGTTTTCTTTATAATACGGACGCATTTTCTTTTTTCCTACTGACATTGCTAATCTGAAAAACTTCAAGAAAACAAATGCTCAGTGCTGTCCCCTCACATCTGTTAAGTTCTCCACATTTTCACTGGAGTAGCTATCACTCAAACTGTGTGTAGGTGTTGTAGAACCTGTTAGTGGAAGTAAGACCTAAAATACTTGCCCTAAGTGGAGCAGGGTCAGTACAGGTCCTGTGGCCACGTGGCTTTTGCATGTGCAGGCTGAGCTATTGCACACAGTCTGTAAAGAGGATGTCAGGCATTTTTCTTAGAGCAGATACCCTGGACACTTTTATCTATGGAAAGCTTTTCCTAAGGTTTCTCATATATAAAAATGTGTGGAGATTTGAAGAAACAGTTGTTGTGTAATAGAAAATAGGGTTCACTGGACTGCAAGAGGTGCTTGCCTTGGGCTTTGGAATCTGCATCTTTTGAAGAAAGCTGAAGTGACACTTAGTCTTTTTCAAGAGCAAGAGCGCTTGGTTTCCAACCTAATATGAAGATTAGAAAGTACTTTAGCTCATTCGTCTTTCTCTCCATCCCCCCAGTCTTACACTCGATAATTATATTTTCATAAGAGATTTCCCTACTGTTCTTTGAAAATTTTTCCTCTTTTTTTCTTCCTCGTAAAATCTTTCCCCAAAATCTAGGCCAAGAGCCCAGCTGGACCACTACTTGTCATACTGGCTCAGGTTTATCCGCTTCTTACCTCCTGTCAGCCAGTACTTTGTACTTTGATCATAAACATTACCAGGCAGAGATAGCCTGTGCTGAGACTCTGACACTGCCATAGCATAGGCAGTTAAACTTGGGGTCATGCTGCATTTGCAGCAGGTTGCTTGCCAGTTAACAGAGCAAGAAATAGCCTGGTAAGGCCTCACATGGGGGACCTGTGTGCCTGTAAATGGAAATGTTACTGTGCCCCTCAACATGTTTGCTTGGGCTGCCCGTAGCCAGCAGTGAGCTCTGGCTTTGTGGGAAGGACTGGCTTTCTTTGCACCCTCAGCTGAGTCTGCAGTGTAGATGCTGTTGTGAAAGCATTCCTCTGCCTGTACGCTGTAACCAGAGCCTGTGGGGTTTGTTGTGTTTCATCATGCATGATACTTCTGATTACACCCCAAGGAGAGGGGAATGCTCTTGGTCTTCCTTGCAGTTTTTACCATGCCTGAGGTATCAGTATTTTAGAGGAAAGGGAGGAATAAATCAGGCATAAATATCTGAAAATATCTGTTTGGTTGAGGTTACTAATAGCATAGGATTGTTCAGGGGTATATGAATTGTATACCTTATTGGAGGATTTATAACTCTATTTCTAATTCACTTTTGACTAGAAAAGGCATAGTTTTTTTCCTTGTAGTTGGCTCACTACCAGAGTGTAATAGTCAAGCTAACAACATTCTTCTTTTCCCATCTTCAGGTGCTACTGTTTTCTATTAAATTACAATTAATACTTCCATTTTTGTGATTATGGTTGCATTTTAAGTAGCCATTGTAAAGATGAGTTTGCTATAAATGCCAGTGTAGGTGAAGCCGTAAGCACTTGGCTACTCTTGCAATTGTGTTCATTTTGTATATCTCCACCGTCTGTGCTATTAGCACTTGATTTCCTTTTACATGGTGCAACTGTGGTCTCCAGTGTCTGCCTTGAATGTGTTCCTATGCAAGGAAGGTGAATTGTGGCACTGGGAGATAACAGTGAAAATTTCAGTGTAATTCAGTTTAGTAAGAGATGACCTGGGCAGATTGGTCCCATGTAAAAGCTCATCAGCTCTTCAGTTCAGAGCACATAAACTTATGCTAAAAGTTAAGTATACCCAGAAGTCCTTTTCTCTATGTTAAGCAAAAGCTCAGTGCTTTGCTGAATCAGACCCTGCATTTGCTGTAGGGCAGATGGACTCATAAACATGTTTTTAAAGCTCTGAGGCAAGGGGGAGTACTTTGATGTGGGAATCCCACCTCAGTGGTGAAAAGTTGGAGATAAAATCACTTTCACATATGGATATATTGATACTAACAGACTCGCCAAAAGGGGAAACTGACCCAGACAAAAGTGTCATCCATTTTCAGATGGTTCCCAAAAGACTGTTTACCTCTCTTGCATTGTGCAAGGGCAACTAGAGGGCTTGTCTGAGACTTTAACTGTGCCTGCTGCCAGTTTTAAGGCAAAGTTTCATAGGATTAATAGCAAGTGCTGCAGCAAACCCTGCCTTCTTCTGGAAGCAACAATGTAAGTAGTTACAACATGAAAAAGAATTCTTTCTTTCAGGTTGCTGTCTCCAGTGTACCAAATCCCCTCTCTCTCTTCTCAAGAATACTGTCGTAACAAGCTTTAGTTAGCTGCTTTTGTTAGAAAGTTGCCCAAATCAATGGAATTTGAAGAGAGGGGGAAAGAACTTGCAGGCACTGCAACCTGCACTTTCATATGCAGTATTAACTATATTGAAAGCAGCTAACAAAGAAAAGATATGGCAGCTCATGAGGAAAACACAAGTCCACCTAAAGGAAGGGAAGTAATTCTCCAAAATACCTCAGGAGGGTGTGGGTAGAGCAACTCTCTCCCAGGTAAGTCAGCACCTTACAGCTGATACTGCTCAACCAGATGACTGGTGTGCTTATCAACTTTAAGTAGAACCAAGTCTCTTAAACATCATGCCAAGGTTGTGCAATGCAAACGTGTTTCAGTATAGACTGTTAAAGCCACAGATTGATATGACCCAGATTGACAAAACACAAGGAAATCTGAGGCAACATGTTACTAGGAGAGGAATCGTCTCTCTCAAACTTTTTCATTTTCTTAAGCACTAAAGGAAAGCTCAACGCAGGATGATAATTTACCAGATGGTCAGTGTCAGAAAGAAGCTTGCTGAATATAGGCAATATTGACACTTTCTTAAGAAAATCTGGCAGTTCTCCCTCCTGAGGAGAGATGTTGAGAATTTCCAATAATACTGACCCAATTTTCTTTGGTAACTCCAGCACTGAGGGAGTCTAGAGATAGTGTAGCATTGTATCCCCTTTTCCTTCTGAGGTGTTGCCCCATTTCTCTGGGTACCTCCTGTTCAGTGTGAATTAAAACAATTTTTAAGTACCACTGAAAATACTGAACGGGATCATCAGAATATAGGATAGAAAAATATTTAGTAGTTCATTTTCCTCTAGCCCAAAACGGTGGATGTAGTTTTTATAAGTGACACAACCTAGCCAGAGGAAATAGCGCTCTGCTTTCCACACAGCAAGGGCACCAAGCACACGTGCTGTAGTCAGTCAGTTTCTGGTCGTGACTTCAGTCACTCATCAAATGTTAGAAATCACTGGTAGACACTGATGTTATACAAGTGTTACTTGTCTTGGAAACCATTGGAGTGGTGAGGTTTACTCTCCAGTGTTAAAAGATCTGATTTTCTGGATTGTTAAACTGCTGTTACAATTGGCAGATTCGCATTCTACCCAAGTTGAAACTATGTCCTCGAGAGTGTTGCTATAATCTAAATCTGCATTTGCTTCTATTTTTATATGATTAATACTGGTGTAGATGCTAGGAGTTTGTAATGCTAAACGGTGGGAGGTAGCTGTTTTCTAGCCTGAGTGAGTCCCATCTGTTTTCTTCTAGGTTAGTGTAAATTGTTTTTTTACTTAGTCACTTGGAAAAAGCAATACTGTATTGCTTCTCTGTAGAAAGGAGAGGAGAGGAGAGAGTGAGTTTTAGTTAAGCATATATTTAGTGTTTAGTTATTTATCTTAATTATCATGCACTCCAAATTGTAGGTTTGAGTTACATGTGTTCCTTACTTGCATTAGTTCTGAAGACTATGAGCCATGGCACAGCACAGGCACAGACCACAGCTTTTCTCAATTGCAAGCCCAGTTCAGCTGCATATCCAGAAAATTATTTTTCATACTTGACTTGTAAAGAATTACATTTAAGAAGACTTCTTTTCCTCTGGGAACAGTTTGAGAACATGGCAAGTCCTGAAATTGTGATCAGGCCTTAAAGCCTTATGAGGTCCAGTGGATGTTTAAGAGGAAAACAAATTGGGAGGCCTTTGTCTTCAGCTGACATCAGAAATGTGGAACCTTAAACATAATCTCAGGTAATAAGGCCATCACTGAAGAGCTACAAGAAACTACAAGATGAGTAACTGGCAGAGACTTTCCATGTGATCCTGGTGAACCGAGCAGGTTTGGGATTAGCCAGTGAAACTGCCTGTGCAAGCAAACAGGTGGCCAGTGAAACAAAGGAGAAACACAAGGCTGCTTTCTATCCCTTTAGAAGATTTCTAAATATGAGGAGGATACATGCAAATACTAATCCTGGTAGCAATTGAATCAAAATCTTGGCCAAGTGTGTTTTATGCCTATCACTGGGCTGTGTCATACAACTTCCAGTATCTGGTCTTTAAAAGCCCTTGGAACTTGCTGGGGGAAAATTTCAATTGGAGCTGAACACAGCGTGTTATATTTTGAGGCTTTGATTATTCTGGGTCTGACAGGCTCATAGAGATTTCATTGCCTCTGGGCAACATCTGCAGTGAAGCCTTGTAACAAAAGGATGGAGTGGCCTCACAGGGCTCCTTGATAGCCTGTATTGCATTAGAAGGAAGATGTGATTACGTAGTCAGGGTAATTAATTAGCATTTCCATAAGCAGTCACAAGTCCTGTTAACCTTGTAAATGCAGGAGGCAGGAATGAAGCACACATGTGGAGGCTCTGAAGATAAACTCTGCATGTGTGTGTTCATTTGATTTTGTTGATGAGTTCCACCAAATTCTTTCAAGATCAACCTTAATTTAGCATGGCTACAGATGCAAATACACCCAACATCTGTTCATGGCTCATGGCATCTCTTTGGCCACCAGTTCTAAGGCAAGACCTTAAAACAAAGAAAAAACCCTGCCACACTGAGGGGGTAAGCTGTTGGTCAGGAGTAAGATATGCAGCTGGCTCCAGCAAAGATATAGAGGTCTGTGGACTTCTCCTATTTCAAAGCAAATTTTAGTTATGGTAGTGAAAGGCTGCATCTTGCCTGCAGACCAGTTCTCCTCTTAGATTTTCTGCTGTGTCAAGTTTGCCCTTATCTGGCTGACAATAGTTGATCTCTTTTAGGGAATCACATTTTCTGGTGAAGTTTTACTTCTGTTCCCCCCCACCTGCTCCTCACTTGTTTTTCCTTCTCCATTGGTTTTCTCATTCTTTTATCTTGTCATGTGGGAGACTTGTTTTCCCTTGAAGTACTGTTGGTTTTCCTCCTGACTTAAGACCAGTCCCCTGCAGAAACGCACTGCCCAGCATAAGGGGGTAGCTCTATGTACCTCTCAAGAAGCTTGTATTTCCGTTCCTCTGGTTAGTTTGTATGAAGTGCCAGGTGTGTGGTGTATTCAGAGTCATGCCTTCCAGCTTTTGCTAAATTACAAGGTGTAAGAAACCACTGCTACAGGAAGATTACAGGAAAGAGTCAGTGACTGCTGTCCTGGGCTGAGAGACTGACTTCTTGTCCGGTTAGATCCCTTTGTTCAGCAGGCACAGTTAGCACTTCATCACAGACATCAGAGGAAAATTCTTCCAACAACTTCATTCAGAATAATTCTGCTGGTGATTCTAAACAATGAAGTAGGAAACAAATGGCAGAAGAGGCTGTTCTCTATGGTGAATCCTGAGTTAGAAATATCTAACAGAAGGGGCAGGGTAGGATGTGGATAGAAAAACTCAACCCTCTCTTCTTTTGTTCCTGAATCATTTGGACAGGCTGTTCCCATGGCTTAGTTTTTTTATCTCACACCACACACACACTCACACTGTCCCACCCCCATCTCTAGAAGTGGGAGCCCTGGCTTGGTTCAAGACCAGAACTCCTGTGTCTTTCTGTTGCCTCTGGCGCCACCGAAGTAATTGGTGGATGATATTAGGAGTCTTGTAACTTTCAAAGCTGTATATCTTTCCTCTTTTATAAGCTGGCAACAGATGAATTTTAGGACCTTTTAAAAAATTATTGAGAACTTTGGAGCCAGTGGGGCTCCTACTTGTGTCTTTCAGTGATGATGTAAAAATAAATGTCATGTTAGTGAAGGGTGTAGAGGAAAATGGGAATTGGACCAATAATGCCAAAGGGGTAAGAAAAGCTCTCTTGCTCTGCTCAGGGCTGGGGTGGGGGATTTTCTGATGGCATGTCTCCTGCTGCAGCAGTCATCTCTGCTTCCTGGAATAGGCTGTTTCTAGTTTAGTCCTGTGCTCAGCAGAACTAAGTCTGTTTTGTGGTTTTGGTTTTTTTCCAAATCACACTTGGTCTCATCAGTGAGACACATCTCTGCAGCTTTGCCTTCCTCAGGGTTCCGTTTGCTTTAATCTCTTGAGCAATTTGGAAACGCAGTGCAGGGTGTTCCATGCACACAAGCACAGGCTTGGAAATGCAAAAATACCACTGCATGGTGAGCTGTCTCTTCACTCACTTTACATTTTTGGCCTAAACCATCCAAAGGTGTGGCCAACACATCTAGGCCATGCTCTTCTGTGAGTGTAACTGTGGAATGACTTCCACTCACAGATAAACAGCAAATTGCACCTTGAAATGAACCATTTAAAAATAGATCATGATGAGCTTCAACCTCTGCAGCCTACACTCATGCCACAGCTAGTGCTGTCACTCTGTCTTTAACAGCAGACCCAGCTGCACTTCCTCTGTGCTTTCCTGAAGCAGCAGTAACAGTCAGGGCCACGCCAGGCTCTGATTGCTCTGTGTAAGTCTGGCATCTGTCAGTGGTTTCAAACACTTTGCTCTGTTGGTGAGCTGTGTTTAGTAGAGCTTGGTCATCCCCTATGCAGAGATGCACCAGCTATACTGATCTGCTTTGGGGGTACTGTGTGCACTTACTCGTCTCCGATGTAGAGGTTGGGCCAGACTTCATTGACGTGCGTGTACTTTGGGCATCCCTTCCACAAGAGCCGCTCCAGTTCAAACGCCCCTGGGGTACAATAGTCCTCATCAGGATCTACTTTGACTGCTGTGTATGCATTTTTCTTCCCAGCATTCGAGCTTCCTGATGACATCTTGTCCATGGAGTAGTGCTCTCAGGATGTGCAAGAAACTGGAATGCAACCAAAACAGAACATTAACCCAAGGAAGCACAAAGCAAGTGACTTCCTGCTCCAGTTGTGGGATCCTGGGAGCAGCGTGGACCAGGTGTGATTGAGCATAGCACGAGACAGGTGAACCTGTTCTGTGGCAAACACAGACTTGCACCTGGATTTCTGCCTCCCCGAATTGACGTGAAGAATATGTTGTTGGATGAGCTCAACAGCAGTGGGAACAAAACCCAAAGGTTTGTGATTACTGAAATTCAGTCTCTGCCGGGAATTTGTTTCCTGAAAAATCCACTAGTAAGAATTTGGTAGGTTTAACAGCCTAGGGATCTAAAGCACCTAGGGGAACTGAGTGCAAATGTAAGTTGTTGGGGCTTTTTATCATTAACTAAGACTCTCCTAAAGGCTTGTCCTTTGTGATTTTCAGAAATGTAGGGAGATGAAATGTGTCTATCCAAGTGAATGTTGCATGTACTGTTCTACTCTCTTCTACTCTTCTTTTTCCTGTGTTGCCGGATTCCCTATCTGCTGCATCTCTCTGTGGGCTCTGTTTTGGTGTCTCCTCCTGGACTCTCTGATGTCTCAGGGTAGCAGTTGCTCATTCCCTTGAAAGAAGTTGAATCTTGTGGTTCTGAAAGAGACTTGTAACAACATGTGGAGCTGGGCTTGATCTTATGAAGTATGCAAGTAGAGCCTGCCAAAAATCCACCTTTCTTGAAGGCAGTGAATCCTGTAGTTGCTCCCAAAATTTTTTTTATGTTGCCTGCTGAAGGTTTGTGTCCTTTTTATTCCAAAAATCTGGCTAATGCCTTCATGTGGCTATTGTAGAGCTCTCCTGAAAGCAAGATGTCCATTTTTCACTGACATCCCATGTACCCATGGGGTTTGCTTGCTCAGTTTGGGCTCTTTTGTGCCTGTCATGTTCTGTTTCTCTACAAAGCTTGAAAAAGCCAAATGATTCCTGTTTTCCTACTCTAAAGCTGTGTAAGATTGCGGAGTCAGTTTTTGTTTGGCAAGTGTACACCTTTGTTCAAAAATTGGCTTGCTTTCACTGGCAAGGGGATCTATCTTTCAGCCAAGCTTCTAAAAACATGATGATGATGTTTAGCTAAGTGGTCCTCTCTTGAGATTTTTAAAGGGCTCTGAGAATTCCGGCTTGTAGCAAATTTACCTTGGGCTTGTCTTGCATGCCTATGTGTAGTACTGAGTCCCATCTCTCTGCCCCAGTAGCCAGGTCCTGGGAGATCCTTTTTCCTTCCCATGCCAGAATTATGCTAATTCTACATGCAGACTCAGCAGTGTAGATAATGTTTGTCTGTCAGAGATACAAATCTAAGACAGTCTGACTTCGGGAGTGATTAGGCTGTTATCTAGAACTTGATAAGAACTGCTATTTGTCTAGTAAGGCATTATCTTAACTGAGAGCCTGTTGCCTTGATGCTGAAGGACTGACTACTTTTATTCATGGCTCCATAAAATGGGAGAGAGGAAAGGAAGGGAAGGAGAGAAAGCAATGTAATCAGTAATCACAGTTGGTGGCCACAGTGCATTGATTTGTTACACCTCAGAACAGGGCAATTACATCTGCAAATGATCATTTGTGGTACTGGAACACCGGCGCAGTTTGAAGCTTGGTTAACATCCTGAAAACTCGACCACTGCTGAGAAATCCTTGTTTCTGTCTGTCCTGGGAAGCCATATGCTCCCTGAACTTTCAAGTACACTGTGTTCTTTTATGCCTTGCCAATGTTATCTGCTGCAGGGATTTTTAAATTGAATTAGAGCACAGGAGAGCATCAGTTGAAATTCCTCTAATAAAACATGTATTTCAGATTTGACTCTAGACTATGTAAGAAGTAACAGAATTTAACTAGGAGGAGGGGAAAGGGGGCAAAAGGGCTGGTTTGCTACTTCAACTCTGGAAATAATTGTCATGAAGCATTTGGTTGGGGGCAGAAGGGCTTGCATCTTGCCAGGAATCAAAGATGTCTAACCTGATCTTGTATTAGATGTTCTATGTACGCCAAACAGAGCTCCTGGAAGACTATTCCCTAGACCAGCCCTCTTGGAATAAAAAGTGAAAAGTAGATTGGATTTTTTTGGAGTGGTTGTTCTTAATGCTGTTGTGGGTATAAGGGATGAATGTTTAGCACAAGCCCAGGCAGGGAAAGCTCTGATTTCTTTGGCAGACTTAATGTGGAGAGGAGACCATCTCTTGCAGAGCATTCACCCAGTGCAGTCAGATGGAAGCCAGATTGCAGGGTTACCTCTGCACAGGCTTGTTGGAGCAGGCTCCCACCCCTTGTGGTGCTTCATTTGGGCTATAGATGAGTTAGTGCAGGCTGAATGATGAACCAGTGCTGTGCCAGCTTGGCAGTCACTTTGTGGCACTGCACTGTGTTGGAGACACACAACCTTAGATCACAGAATAGTCTGAGCTGGAACAGAACCACAAGGACCATCGTAAGTGAATGGCCCACATGGAGATTGTGAGCCTGGCATTATTAGCACCTTGGTCTGACCAACTGAACTAATCCCAGGGTCATTTGGAAGCTCTCTGGAGTAGGGACTCTCCTTTTGTCCTTTACACAAAGAACTCTGCACCCTGCTTGCTTCTGGAAGTGCTGCTTCAGGACAGCCTTTTTATTTCATGGGGGAGGGATGAAAAGTCAGCTGGCTGTGGAATTGCCCTTGTCCAGAGGGCTTCTTCCCAGCAGGAAGGTTTGAGCCGAGCTTCAGGGCACAGTGAGGAACAGATCCCTGTATCTGTGTCCAGGAGTTCCCTCCCAGTGAGACAGGGCAGTCTGCGGCTCATCCCTCCCCTTCCCTGTGCCCAAAGCACGGCTTCCCTCTGGCTCTGCTGGCCTGTGCCAAGGCCAGGCTGTGTGAGCTGATGCGGCCTTCCCGTTCCCTCTCTGTGCCGCCCGTGGGGGCTGGTCGGACCCGGGGGTGGGGCCCCGCAGCTGCTCCATCCTGCGGGATTCTGGCTGCTGAGCCCAACATCCCGCGGGTTCTGCTGCTCCATCCAGCGTGTGCACACAACGCTGAACTGCCAGCGCTCCCCAGTTCTGCTGTCACGGACTGAAGGGTATTATCAGAACAAGGATGATAAAAATCCAGTCATCTGCATTTTTATACCCTAATCTTTCTCTTCATAAATAAGACCAAAGTGCATGTTATCTAATAAATTTTATTTGTTAATCGCTTGGATGGCTGGAATAGTTGTCCCCCTTGGGTTATATGTATATAAATGAAAATATTGTTAGTGATTTCGCAAAACGGTAATTCAGAATAATGGAGAGTTAATCCTCTTCATTAGTGAGCCACTTCAGGACATACACTGTGGCAAATTACACTGCATTTTAAGTCATTCTCAAGTGCTGTGCACTAGAAAAAAAAACATTAAACTAGTTTTGCATTGATAGAAGTAATTGTGTGGCTAATTTGGATAAGCAGCATGCATTAGGAACAGCAAAGGAATCTCTTCTTTATGTTCACTATCTACTCTACGGCTGCCAGATGGAATTTCTTATACAGCTCTTTAGCTTTTTTTTTTTTTATTTACTTTTTAACAAACCAGGGAGGAAGGAAAAAAAGTGCAAGGGGAAAAAAAAAAAAAAAGGAAAATCTGCCAGTCTATCTGCTGTTTAATTCAGAGCATGAACACAGTCTAGTGGCTGGAGCACTAATATGGCAGTGAAAGATTTGCCTTCTGCACCATGTTTGGAGTCCCTTGAACTACTCAAATTAACCCAAAATTTCCAGTAAAGCCCTGTGAAGTCATAGAATGTAGTGGCCCATTTTCAAATCTGTTCAATTGAAGGGACGTCCAATCCCACCACAAGATTTGTAGGTGTAAGTTATTGCTTTTGGGAATGTCAGTCATGAGCTCTACAGTTTGGTAATCCCACAGATGGGGGAGGAAAACGGAGCTTTTTATCTAGAGGTGAACATCAGAGCCTCGGTGGTGCTGTTACATTTCTAGTGCTGGTTTTCCACATGTAGTGGAAGTTTCTAAGTACTTTGAGACTGAAAGCTATTAGTCATTAGCTACATAACAAAATACTATGTTTCTTAATTTTTTTGGCTCAATGTGCTGTGCAAGCCCTAGTGCTGTGTATAAAGATGCCAAACAATTTGGCAAGATTTATGCCTGGGAGTTAAGATCCAAGTCAGCTGTAGAGACTTAAAAAGAAAAAAAGCAGGCGTGCATAGACAGGGACTGCATTTGCCTTTGTCCTGTGCAAGGGCCTATATGTCCTTTCCTTTTCTGCACCCCTCCCTGGCACAGGGGTTCCTCCACCACTGCTGTTGTCCCAACCATACATACTCTGGCTGCCAAGTTGTAGCTGTATTTGTCTGCCTGAAGCTTCAGCTCCTCAGTAAAGTCGGAGCCTAGTGGTACAAATATGCAATGAGGGAGGCTAAACAAATAAAAAGTGGGAAGAAAAATGGAGAGAAGACAACTCTCCTTACTCTTTCCCTCAGAAGTATTAGCTGTCTAGCCATGCTGAGCACAGGGCTTCCTTGCCTTTATGCCCACTTCAGTCCATATTTATATAGCAGAATAGTTTAAATTCTTTGCCACCCATGTTTCCTACTCTTGGAAGTTCTCCCAGCTCCTGTGACATCGATCACTTGTGCTCGTGGTGCTTCTGATGCTGGCTTTATTAAATTTAATTTGGTGTGCAGAAGTGTACAAGCCTCGGTTTTGTACTGAGAGTTGTCTAAAAGTTACTTCTTGAAAATACCAGGCAATCAAAAATTTATCTGGTTTAGCTGGGAAGCAAGTTTTCAGCATTTAGCAAACACCTAAATATACAATCTGTTTGTAAATGTGGAGGCAGATTTTAATCTTATTCCTGTTCTGATGCTTTCAGATTTTGCTTCCTACCTGTTTCCTCATGTCAGCTCTGTAAAAGGAGTGGAGTCATGGTATCATCAGAAGTTTTTTCCCCAAGATGCCAAGGAAAGGAAAGAAAACCACCTATCAGCACTGAGCCTTTCATGAGGAGTCTACAAGAGTAATGACTTATCTACTGGACCTTATTACCCATCTCAGTGCAGTAGGAGATAAACACAGTGCCTTTGAAATTAGTTGGTGGTTTGACCCTCAAAACTGGAGACTGAAGTAGTTAATCTACTGCCAAGAACACTATATTCAGCAGAAGAACAAAAAAGTGGGGAAAAAACCCTGTAATTTTGATTGAGAAATCATTTTTGTGCATGAAGAGCTTGTTACTAAGAACTTACTCCCATTTTCTTTTCTGATGTTGGATAGATGGCTGAGTTATTTGAATGTTTTTATTTATCAGGCAGAGCTCAACACGGTTGAAGTTGCTGGACTTCTATCTTCCAGGGAGTAAAAACTGAGACCTTCTTGCCTTCCAGACAACTGCAAAACTAAAGGTTTTATTTTTATTTACTTCTTTCAGTTTAATAACCACCTTAGATAAGAACTTCACGGAGAAGCAATGTTTGTAACAAGTGTGTACAAGAGGGAGGGACCCAAGAGAAGGAAAGGATGGGGAATACCAGTTCTACACTTTCAAAAAGTGTGCAAAAGACTTGAATCTAGTTTAGTAACCATCTTCAAGTAAGCATTTGCTCAGTGCTGAAGGCAGACAAAAATTGGATCTCATGACTGAGAGTCTTCAGAAAGAGTGAAGGAGGATCTATTCAGCAAGTTCTTGAATTTTTAAGAAATGTTCTGTTCTTCCATTTCCAGCCCACATGCCAGAGGCATACCTCCCTTCAGGGTGAAAAAGTGCTTGCCCTTTTTGAGTATGACTAAGCAGAGGGCTGTTTTATAAACTGGAAAGTTCTTGCAGAAGCCAATGCACTTGTCTGGAGCACAGTGTTTGCACTTGGGAGGAGGGTAAACAGTGCTTTGGTTTCTAAGCTTTTTGTAACTCAAAGTACATCAGTTGAGCTGAGAGCTGGTCAGCTGCAGTAACAAAAGCTTGTTTTGTCAGATGATTTAACGAAATAAATTGAAAATGGTGCTCCCTGACATGCCACCCTGTGCTGCTTTGCTCAGACTCCAAAGGCTGGCAGCAGCTGTGAAGAGCTGTGTGCTTCCCCTGTAACCTCACACTTGCTGCACCCCAGGGTACCACAATGAGCTGCGGTGCTGCAGAGGCTCCTTGGGTGGGGTTGTGTCTTGTTTTGTTTTGTTGGGGTTTTTTCCCCTAACAATAGGTCAAAAAGGTTATGTTTTTACAAATACTTCTTGTGATGGAGAAGTCTTCAAACAAATATTACTCTAAAAGACCCCTCAAAGAATGTAGCAAATTCCAAAACTGGATTCCCCAGGTACCTGAAGGATACTTAAGCAAAAAGTACAATCCTGTGTTCCCTAGTCCTGTCCTAGTCTTCACCAAAATTCATTTACTTCAGTTTCTTTATTTTACCCCTGCATTCTTATGCTTAAAGCATTCATGGACTGTAAAATAGTTCATCTATTGCAGTCATCTTTAAACAGCTTAAAACCAGAATAATTGTAGCCTCTGTGCAATTATTTCCCAGACCCTCCTGCTGTGAATATTCAAAACTAACCAGTTAATTTCAACGAATTTCTAAGCCACACATGGCTTTTTAAAAACTTATTTTTGCCCTCTTTCTTTATTGTTGACTGGACTGGTTAATTGAAAACAGATCAAGCTGAGATTTTATTAAATATTATGAGAGCGTCCAAAGAAACTTAAAACACAGCATCATCTGAGAGAATTTTAATTCAATTGGAAAAGTTAGATTTGACTGGAGGGTGGAGCAATTATTGAAGAATAGGCAAAATATTCTGGGACAGATGTTACAAATCTTAAAAAATTGCATTTTCATTCCTAACTTTGAAATTATCTCCAAGATAATTACACTTTCGGCACCTAATTTCCTAATTTACAAAGTGATTTCTGTAACACGACAAATTTGGTTTTCTAAAATTATACATTATGCTTTCAAAACCTTTTTGACTCTGTAATAATTTTTTTTTTCTCTGCAACAAGCTAATGAAATTAATAGTTACCTTGGCAAGTTTTCCAGTTCTCAGTCCTCTCCCTGCTTTACTAAACTAGGTTATAAAAGGAAGAAAAAAGGAGCAGAAGTACAGCAGGAAATGTATATTGCTTAGCCTTACCTGTAAGCTTAGGTGGGTGCTGTAGGTAACTGGGTCTTGTGAAGTGCGGCAGAACGACAAAAGAAACCTCACTAACTTTGCAGCTAGAGTCTATTTTTAGAGGAGGATTTGCTGACTCTGACCTTGAGTGCTACCCACTGCAAATGACGATCTTTACATCTGCTGGTAAAACTATTCCCTGATGTGACCTGAAACATTAAACCTGGCAGTTTAGTTACCTAGTCTTGGTATGACTAAGATAACATGATGCCTGCATGTTGACTATAATAAAACAAACCTCATCTTTGATGTTGTCCCCTCGTCAAGGCCGATGCTATGTTTACTGCTGCATGTGGGTGAGGAGCACTGCACTGCTGTTTCCTGTCATGCTGTACACAAGTGATTTGGCACTGGCACAACAATGGGCAATGGGAGAGGTGGCATCCTGACAAGGTCCCTTTCTCTTGTATGTGCACCACCAGAAAACCATCTTCCCCTACCTCTTGTCTTGGCTTTCTCCAGTGCCAACACTTTCAGTATCTATCTGACTTATGAAATGCCTTTCTTTGCTGAGAGAGCAATGTGGTGCTCAGCACTGCTCAGTTCTGGTGATATGAGCACAGCTCACCAAAAAGAGGCAGAGGTGCACCCTCCAACCTTTGAAAAATTCTCTACTTCCCTAAAGAGCTCCATGCCTTCCTGCTGAAGAAAGCCTAAAACTTTCCCTGGTAAGTCACAGCCAGGTTCATCAAAGATGAAAGCTGGGTTCCCTGGTGTCAGAGTCACACCTCTTCCACTCCAGTACTTTGTCTGCTGTGAATGGTGACCTTCATGGCCACGGGGCTGAAGGGCTCAGGGATCACACACCAAAACTGGTACACAACATCCTCTGTGTGGGCATTTGTTCTGCAGCAAACCTTGCCTCATTATGCTCACATAACAGCATTAGGAGGAGGAGATTTTGGTGCTGTTGGAGCTAGGCTTGCAATGACCTAAGATCCAGCTGTCATGTCAGTATTGGTATTTCTTAAGAGAAATTCTTCAGATCTGTTGCCTTCTGCCTGGGAGTGGGAAAAAGAGGCCAAAAGACCAGTCAGGGCAAGTATGTGGTACTGGAAGTAGCCCTTTGGTCTCTGGACCTCTTTCCTCCTGTTGAGTTGACCATCCTGGGAATGATCTCTCTGAGCAGACCTGCATGCACTTCTTGCCTATCTTCCTGGCTCAGGGTGCTCTCTACTGTCACACCAGTGCCTGCAAAAAGCAGCCATCTATTGATGGCAACCTATTGTGGTACTTTTTTCATGTGTTGCAAGAGCAGAAACAATCTTCTGTGACTGCAAATGCCTGTGCCCTACCAAAGATTCAAGTGGCCTGAGCTTTTTTTTCTAAAGTATCCAAGTACTACAGTAGTTGCCATTAATTTTCAGTGGAACACAAATTCCTAACTCTGTCAGGCTTTAAATCCTTTCAATCACCCTTGTCATCCCCTGTCTGTTTAAAAGATAAAAGTTCATCCCAGAAGGACCAGGGCCAGACTTGGTCATGGCCTGTGGCTAATGCTGCAGTACAGATGTGAAGTAATAAACAGTTTCAGTTCAAGTTCTGGGCACTGGATATGCTGCTGTTTCATGCTAACAGCATCAATCCAGCCAAGTTTCTGCATCACAAAACAGCCAAGCTCCTCCCTGCCAATTACTCAGATAGTCACTCTTAAAATGAGAAAGAGCTTGGATGCTGGAAACCTGCTGTGCCTTCTAAGTTATCTTGTAAGGTTGTTGTGCAAATTAATTCTATACTGATAATAGAGAAACTTTGTGGAGGAGGAGATGCAGACCTCATATGACAGAAACTAGCAGCAGTTGCTTTATCTTTATCCCTGCAGGTGACCTGGTATGGGTAACATGGGTAAGATGATCCAGCAGACTGGCAGTGCTGGTGAGAGGAGGCTGCTGTGTGAGGTCTGTGTGCCCCAAGGATGGGCAGTGGTCTGTTGCTTGTCTCTGACCAAGGTTGTTTTTCTGATATCAAACAGTGCATTACACTGCATTACAGTGTTTTGTGATATTGTTATTTTCAGGCAGGCATCTGAAAAAAGTATTTTTCTGTCTGAATGGCTGTCAAAACAATATGAGCCCTTGTTCCCTTCTCTCCGTAGGGTTCTGAGAACATGCGCAGAAGATCACTCACCTCCTGGAAAAGTCACAGAATGGGTAAGATGGGAAGAACCACAGTGGGGTCATCTGGTCCAACCTCCCTGCTCAGACAGGGTCATCCTAGAGCACATTCCACAGGATTGTGTCCAATTTTTGGGACTAGTTGTTTGTGTTTCCATTAGTTTTGTTTTTGTTAACTAAAAAATCTTAGCTGCTGATATGTTTTGAGAGTGGCCAATGCCTTGGAGTGCTTTGAGCCTGGACACATAGAAAACACAGCAGGAAGGCTCTTATTTTGGAAGAGGTAAGCACCTGTCTTTTAGAAAGTTGGATTGTTACCTCAAACTCCTAAAAACTGATGTGTGCCGTGTTATTGGTGATTTCTGAAAATCTTGGCCAAACTGATGATGGTGCTTTGAACAAGCAGATCACCCCCCATTCCTGGAGCCTTGCCTGCATCCAGCCTGCTCGTGTTCCGTGTGCAGATCCCTGCTGCTGGGAATCAGCTCCCAAGGGCAGTCACCCACTGGCCCCAGGTGCCACTGACACTTTGTGTGGAACAAGAGTATGGCACTGTGGGAAGGATGAGAACTAAAGTCCCATGCAGAGGGAAGGGTAGGGAAGAGGGTAAAAAAAAAGCTGCTTTTTTTTCCCTTTAAAAAAAAATCTTAGAAGGAATGAGTTTCTTCAACAAAGAAAAGGAAAAGGGAAAGAAATTGTAGATTTCTGGCCAGACCACACTAGAGGTACAGCTGGAAAAGTCTGACACACTAAGACTTGAAATTTTTATGTTCGTTTAAAGAAAAAAACTTTGAATAAAGTTCTGCTTTAGTAGACTTCCCTTCCCCATTCCAACCTGATAAACTGGAAGATTTCCTCTTCACTACAAAATATGCTCTTATTTGGAAAAGCTGGGTTTTTAACAATTTCATGGGAAGAATAAGTATATAATTATATAAGATTGTCCTAATGGACATTTGCAGCTGTACTGAGATGCAAACAGCATGCAGAAACCATTATGTTTCCAGTTGTTTGGCAAAAGTTAAGAAACCTTATATATATATTTTTAAAGTTAACTGTAAAGTAAATCCAGATGGTTCTGTCTCACATAGACAAGCAGTCTTCAAACTAGACATATAGTTGTAGCCTGGCTATAACTTGTTTTGATTACTGCAGATAGAGAGAAATGCTTTAAATGACTGCACCCTCCTCACAAAATGCTGTGTGCCCTTGATTCTTGCTGAAGTCAACTGGCATTTACACAGCACTACATAAAACTTGTCTGACAATACCTTGCGTGCACAGTATCTCGCTGGGCGTTAGTAGTTTAATTTCTCTTTGTACTGAAGTATTGCTTAATGGCCCCCATCGGGGTTGGGGCTCTGCTGAGACAGGCACTGCAGACCCATAAAACAAAAATGACAATTGCTGCCCTAAGTAACCTACTGTTTGAGCCTGGGTTTGTGCTTCCCTCTTCATCTCCCAGCTACAGATTGCCAGAAAATATTGGTTGTATGCTTATTTTTGATTGATGTATTCAGAGTTATATTTGATTCTTTAATAAGCGCTGTCTGTTGTGCTCATTACTTCATTTCAGCCAGACGTCAGTTGTGTTGCTGCTATCAGCAGGGGAATCAGAATTATGTTGACTTGTGAGGCCATTCTGCAAATCAAATCAAAGGGGCAGCTTTGCTTCACAGAGCAAGGATTTCAGTGTCTGAATGTTTTAAGTTGACACATTAAGGATAATTTTTGAAAGTCTGAAAATAGGAGAAACTGAAAGGTCCATCAGAAATTACAGACTTGTGGCATGTTACTTTTTTATGTTTTGTGGTTTTCTTTTTTTACTCAGTAAGCAAATGGTCTTGTAGATAAAGGCTGGTGGTGTTTGTCCAAGTCATATAACAAGTAGACATACTGTTTTATGAGCTTCTTAGGCATTATTGCCAAGAGGGTAATTTGGATTTGACCTGATGCGAGTCAAATTTACTGACTGGTGCATCTCTTGCTATGTCTGTGACAGGGCTAATAGCCCAGCATAGTGGCTGTGTTTGTAAGAGAGTGTGTGAGACAGGGACTAAGCAAGTTCCCTGGGGGTTAGGAAGGAAGGACCCCAGTCCCAAACAAGGCTCCCTGGGCTTGTGGGGTGAGATTGGGGCCAGGGCTCTGAAAGGCATTTTGTTCACTGTTCTGCTTTTTCTCTCACTGTCAGCAGAAAAAATGTTCTGGGAGATTTGTGTTGAAATGGAGTATAGATCCCAAGGCATAGTAATGTGGAAAATAAGGATGAGGTTTTTCTTGTAACCTCCCCTTACCAAAGAATGCTGGGAACAGGGAGAGCCTGGGGCCCCAAACTGCTGACTCCCCTGTTGCTCAGTCAGTGCTAAGAGGAAGCCCTGCAAGGAGAGCACCTACCAGAAGAATCCTATACAGTGAAGAGTACCCAGTGAGTACCTCATTCTGTGCCGTGCAGGGCATCCTGATGTGCTCCTGAGGCCCAAAAATGGGGCATCTCCCACACTGGTTAGTGTTTAAACTGACCTCTAAAGAAAATGGTATTGCCAAAATTCAAGGTGGTTTTGTCCCTAATTTACCACAGCAACACACATAGAATTGCACCTAATTCTCTTGACAAGAGAATTGGGAAACTGCCACAGCCTGTTTCTACTCTTGCTATTCATGGGATAAGAAGCTTTTTTTCTTCTGCTTCTCTGTATCATTAATAACGTATTGCTGCAGAGGTTCCAGAAATGTGTGGTCCAACCTTTCCTACGCATAGCACACTTAAAAAAAATAAACAAAAATAGTAGATACTTGGTATGGAACTCTGATCAGAAAAACTGTCCAGACATGCTGTGAGCAGGTTTCAGGTCAGAGTAATCTCATGGTAAATGGAGTGCCAAATCTAGACTTAAATAGAGCTGGGAGCCAGAAATTGAATTGTTTGCAGTCCACTTGGTACAGGATTCTGGCTTGCTGGCAGGGCAAATGGGGGAACACCAGAGTTGCCGTACTGGTGCCATTGGTCTGGTGTCTGTTCCACTGACCGTGGTGAGTAACAAACCCCTTAAAGGAAACTGCATGAAGTCTGTGCTCCCCACTTACAGGATAAATTTTCTGCCCTAGAGAAAATCTGTTTACTCTTCCCACTCCACCTCCTTAGATAAAGCTTGGCTGAAAGCCTGAATTTTTACATCTTTTCCAAAACTATTTATTTTCTTCCAATGTAAATTGTCTCTGGTGGTGGATTTTCTTATTTATGTGACTACATGATATTCTTTTTAACTCTTTTATGCTCTTTGCCTCAAAGTGTTCTGATAATGAGTTGGACAGACTAAATAATGATGACAACTATAACACTAACTGGTTTGAAATACGTCCCCTTTTCATTCTCCCTTAGCAAGTTTGGGGGAAGTCTGCCCAGCCACTGCTCAGGTGCAACTGTTCTGCTGTACTTGGAACATCTGGTCCTGTGGTACCATATGGCTATGACCTACCGTCCTCCTAGAAGTAATCAAGCGCACTTCATATCATAAAACCCCACAACAGCAAAACAATGCCTCATCATCCACCAGGAATGCTCTACACCATCTCAGGGCAAGTGCGTTTTAATGACTTTTTGCTCTAAGTTGGTCAGGTTCCAGACTATTTTAAGCTGAGAACACCATAAACGCTGGAAATTAGGTACTCCATTCCAGGAAAAATGCAAAATCCAGACTGAGTAGATCTGCAAAGCAGAAATAGAGTTGTTACATTATGGGAGAGATAGCAAGGCTGCCTTAATAGATGGCATTCAAGTAGAGCTGCTTATGGTTCTTAACTGGTGTTGGCCCATGAAATGCATACTTAGAAAGGAAATCAGGGAGAGCTAACACATGCCTGGGGGCTTTGAAGTTGTTATTATCATCCACATGCATAAGAACGGGAGATCCTCTCTAGTCCAGCAAGTACTGAGAAATGAATGAGTTTGGCGCATACATCAAAGGTCTTCACTTGTAATTTGCTTAAGAGATTAAAAATGAAATATGAGGGAATTATTGAGGAAGAGCAAGCTGCTGTTTTTTCCCCCTTGCAGCAGGAAAGAACAATTGAGCATCTATTCTGACTGAAAGTGTTTACTAAAAAGCTTTCTGACAACCTGGAGCAAAACAGCAGTTACATCAGTTTCACTGACATCAAATAAGCTTTTGATTTACTGAGACCCAACTGGACCTGTCCAGTGCCAAGGATTGTCTTTGAGAAGCAAACAAACTTGATAAAGCTCTTTTTTTTTTTTTTTACAGAGCCACAATCTCTAAAGCAATGCATTGCCAGACCATGAAATATGCTCTGCATTTCAGCTACCAGAAATGTTCTATTTCAGAAATAAACTAACAAAATCTAGTGACAAACACCTAAAGCTTGCTACTTTTCCCATTCCTGTCAAATGTGATTTTTACTAAGATTCTTGAGTCTGAGTAACTGTTAGGGAGGGAGAAGGTGTTGTCAAGTTATTAAGTCATGGCCAGATTAGGAGATATGGAAGCCTGATAACAACCATGGTCTTCTGGGAAAAAACTGACTGTGAAAGCTTTGGAGGTAGAAGGAGGAGACAGGTGGCTTCCTGGAACAGCTTCCAATAGGACTACAGAGCGTAGGAAGCTCTTATTTTGGGGATTTGAGGAAACACTCTGATGAATTTTTGAAAAGAATCCAGATACATTGGCAGAGGTCTAGATCATGTAAGTCTTCCCATTCCACATCCTTTTCTGTGGCCGAGTCAGAGATGTTGTGGAAGGACTTGTTGCCTATGAATCAAGATCACATAACTTTTAAATAGAGCCTGGCCTTTTTTGGAACCGATGCAGGAATTGATGGGTATTAGTCTATAACATGACCCAAAATGCAAGATGCTGACTACAGATAATTTCCATGTTTACTTTGATAATTTCCTTGACAGCATAAAATGTGTATCGTTTGTTGACTTTATATCTATCATGTGCTTTAACACCTTTTCTCCCCTTCACCACACAAACTCTTATTGAGTGGTCTTGGTCCACACCATCTTCTTTAGGTTGGAATTTTACCTGCCCTTCCATGGCCTGAAGGGAGTGGCCCTTAAAAAAATTCTGTCTGTTACTTTGTTGTCTCTTGAGCAGAATATCACCACTCCAGCTCATTTATTGTTTTTATATCATAGAGGCACAAGGCAGTAGTAATAAAAATGAGAGTAGGTTTCCCAGTCACAATTAATCAACTACATTTATGAGCATTGCTGCTCTTAATTTTTCTGCTGTGTTAAAACAGTCTCTTGTTAACATAGCCAGTGTCTCCCACATCTTTCAACCCATACACATAAACGCATGCTGAAAATTTTAAGGCAAGTTATTAGCTTGACTCACTGCTTTTCCAGTAAGACTCCAAAGCACCTGTATTTCTGCAAGTATCCTTTCAACACACCTTATTCCAGCTGTTACAAATGCTGATTTCAATATAAATTATGGATTCAGTCCTCTGCATTTTCCTGACTTACAGACAGTGAAGCGACAACTAATTATTTTAAAAGAACATTAATGTAGAGGATTTTCACTTGAATGAAAACGACCTCCAAGCCACCGCAGACCTGAGAACACAGCCTACTGGCAGAAAGGAGCACGGAAAGAGGCATCAAGAGATGCTTTGCTGCCAGAAAGGGAGTGCCAGGGGACACGACTGGCCATCAGGAGCACTTACTTAAAAAGTAAAACCATGGGAAAACTGGCTGGATGGTCAGTGAGATGATTTTTAAAAAATCTTTGCAGGAAAAGAGGACTTGGGGCTGAGATACAGACATTAAGTTTTTGAAAAAATTGAGTTATCAAGAGGAGTTGCTGCCTAATGCAGTTATAGCTCATTTGCTATCAGAAAAGTCTTATGTATAAACAGTGCATAAAATTATTGCCAAGCATATTTTTGAAATGTCTTGAATTGTTTAGTGCTATGAATAAGCCTGGTTTTAGAGAAAGGTTTTATCATGGTTTTATCATGGCATGCCAGAGATAAATACAGGTTTTACCTATTGACTTGTCTCTTTAAAGAGAGAGGAAGAGAGCAGGTGGAGGGGGGGAAGACCTAAAGGAATAAAAACTTGAAAGTAGAATACATCAAATAGTGTTTCCTTGGAAACAAAAAGGAAGATTACATCACAGGGTTCAAGCCTATAAATAGAAACCTAGCAGTGCAGATATAGAAGAAACTCTTGTTCCTAGAGAGAAAATGTAGAAATGAAGATGACCTCCCTTTAGACACCGCTGTCACAATGCAGTCAGCACAACTCGATCTTGAGGACCAGCAGTAAATTTAGCTGATGGTACATGACAGTCTTCTCTCAATTAGCTGTAGCAGTCAGCTCAGGGAACTGGTTCAGCTGGTGAGAAGAGGTACAATTTTCAGGCTGCTATAAATACCGTCAGTGTCTCCAGAGCTCTGCTATGCTGCTGTGGCAGAAATTACTAAAAGTCTTCAGCCTGAACTCTAAATCCTTTGGGCAGCCATGACAGGACAGTGAAAGCATCAAGTCTATATTAATGGTTGTAAGAAACAACCTGGGTGAAGCATTTCTGTGCTCTGGTGGGAGTTCAGGCCTTTGGACAAGATGAGCTGCAACTCAAGGGAGTGACTCAGGGGTTCTGTCCTCCTGTGGTCCCCACTATGCCCTGCCCCCTTCTCCTGTCTCTCTCTTGATCCTGCTGCATTTATGTGACTGTCATTTGTGTGCAGAGGGCCATGGGGCTGAGCAGGAGCACCTGAAGAGGCTCTCAAGGCAGGCACAGAGGGGTGGCTTGGCACACACTGGGTGCCTGCCCCTGCTGTGAGCTCGTGGTCCCAGCAGTGTTGGGGGCCAAGTTCTTGCATCCTGCTAGCATGAACTGTGATTGCAAGAGTTTTCTGTTTCTGAGTTATGTTTCCTGATGCTGTGGAATATTTATACCATTAGTTACTAAACCAAATAATGATGTTTTCATTGTTACAGATGAGTTCCTTTGGACTATGCAGTGGTTCGTCTTACAACCTTTACTTTTTAGTGACATGAAACTTTCTCTCAGCTTTTGCAGCCAAACACTCATCTGAGTGTGTAAATACAACATTGCTAAAAGGATAGCTCCAAAATTGGGCAATTCATGCATCTTATGGGCTAATGTAGCTAAATCTGCCATCCGAAGACTAAAGCCTTGAATAAATCGTATTAGTGTATAGTCTTTCCATATGTTTAAAAAAAAAATCGATTTGCTATGGCTCTGTTAGGAAACAATCCCCTTCAAATTGAAACACAGATTTGTTCCATCAGTTTGTGTGTGATAACCCAGGGCCTGGTCAAATTTCCACTTTCTGGTGGGAATCATCTTGGTTTGAGTAGGGATCTTAGTGTGACCGACAGCTCACACAGAGTTGCTACTTCCCAGAGCTGACCAAGCAGGGATTGGAGGCGCTGGTAAATGAAAAGATTTCTTAAATGTCCCAATGTCATGGGTGTTGATGATGCTGTAATATATATGTATGTATACATCCTTCCCTGGCACTGCTCATTATAATGCATAGCCAAGTTAGTGAAACAGCATATGTTCCCAGCTGCTTTGGCTCTAGGACATGGTGTGCCAGGTGGCAGGACTCTACTCTTGTAGCTTTTTTTCCATGTCTTGTAACATGGTACATACTCCTAAATCTACCAGAGAATCTCAGCTTTCCTTGACACACGGGAAGAGGAGGAGGAGGAATCTAAGTTTATTGCCCTTGTCAAGAAAATAATGAAAACTATGAACTTTAGGACAAATAAAAAAATCCTATGCTTTATAAAGACATTCTTACAATGGGAAAGGGTGCATATGTGTGTGATACAAGAGTTCTGAACATCTGGGGCTGGCAGAAATACAGTTCTTGCTTAGGTAGATACAGGGGTCATTTGCATGTGTCTGAGTCTAGCTGTGATTCTGGATCCAAGACTGCTATTGCCATCATAAATTTTTAGGATCCCAGATCTGTAAATGTCTAGTGCTAAGGGAAATCTGGATAGGATTTGAACCTTGTAGTTTGTGTCAATCTTCAGTTTAATCTTGTGTTTTAATTTGAAAGAACTGTAAGGGATTTGGCATACTCCTCTTCATAGGAAGAGTGGCTTGAAGGGAGGGAATGCTGATATGATGGTGCTTTCTTTGACTTGCTTGGGTTTGCTGCTGTAATCACTCATCTCTGAATCATTGTGCCTGCACAGTTTGCTTTTTTCTTTTCAAAATATCAGTTCTACATTGTAGGTTGATACTCTGTGGCGCAATGTTCTGTCAGTATAAAGAGTTCCAGAAGTGCTCTTCCAATACATTGCATGGGACAACTACTAGAATATATAGGTTTTTTAGGATTTTTTTTTTTTCCCAAGTAGCCCAAAATTAATTTCTTTATTTTTTAGCAGACCAGTACCTTTACTGGCAGGCAGGCATTTCTGAGCATTGGGATGACTGGATGTCCAGCCTGAGAAAGATGTATTAGTATTTGCCTGTTAAAATGCTTTTGGATGCCTGCCCAGTCATTCTGGTATGGCACTGGTACTTGACGCCTGACCAAAAGGAAGTGGGATAGCAGAGATGCTGGTAAGTTGACATATGTCTGGTGTGAAGCAGGCTGGATTAGAAAATGGAGGATTTGCTGGAGGTCAATAGTATGGTAAAACCAGTGCGTAACCACATGGAGGTGTAACAGAGTATAAATGAAATTTTTTTTTCCTTCCAAAAACTGACAGTAGGAAAAGACATCAGATGAATTGAAGAATGGTGTGAATTGATAGAAAACAATTTTGGTTGTAAAAACATAAATACTTCTTTGTGTTACTGACTTCTCCCAAGCACTCCCTACCTCCCTGAAGAGCCACATCCTGCTATTCTGCCTGATCAGATGAGCTGTTTAAATTAAAAGCACTCTGAGACTAACATGCATGCCAGAACTCTTTGCCTTAGTGCAGTTTTAATTTCTTGTTATAAGAGGTCTCCTTTGATTAACACAAGTATGTAGGAAATGAAAAAGATGGTCACTGATTTTTAAACAGTTGTGTATTCTAGTCAGGTATCAGCTAATTACACACAGACAATTAACAGTTTCATCTGAGAAATATGTCGCTTAGCCTTCAGCTGTGCAGGGCGTGCAAGGCTGGGACTGTGCTGGGACAGCTGAGGAGGAGGAGAGCAGGAGACTGCTCTCCCCTGGCCTGTGACAGTATTTGGTCCCAGGATCCAGAAGCTGGGGCACATGCTGCCTGGCTGAAGCAGCTGGTTCCTCACTAGTGTAGATTTTCCTTCTGCAAAACTCTTGGCCAGGGAACATCTTTTGGTTATTATTTCTTTAAAGCATCTTGTTGTTGGGCATTATAGATTGAACCCTTTAGAAATGTTCTCTGCATGGGTGACCTGGCCAAGTCACATGTACTGATACCTCCAAGCATGGCCGTAGCCACAAAAATTGTGCAGCTTTTTGGTAGTTACACATACACAGAGGATTGGAAATGCAAGTCAGTGAATAGAACAAAACATGAATTTAATTTTCCAAATACTCTTAGTTTGAATAGTCTCTGATAAAATGTTTCTCCCTCTAGTGAGAATAGCAAAGAAAATTGTCTTTGAGTCCAGCCCTGGGATCCTGCTGTGTCTCTCTTGTGAATGAGCAATGAAAAGTGGCCTTTCATTGCTGAATGATTATTTTTCCCCTTCAATGGAGTGTGGGGGGAGAAACCCACCAAAATCCAAGTCTTCTATGAGTCCAGCAGACTAAAAGCACCAGGAAACCTCTGGAGGGAAGTAAAAAGTTATGAATGGAGAATAAAATACTGGTGCAGAGCAAAAGGGCTGTTGTGTATAAAGAGCAGATGGGAAAATGTTGAGTTTCAAGTTTAAAAGACAAGGATCTGAATCTCATTCAGCTGAGCAGGGGAAGTGGTTTGGGTTTCCTTTCCTTGGAGGTTGGCTCCATTTGATGAATTGTCGAGATGTGCTATAAATGTTTAAGATTTATAGGAGAGACTCCAAGTAATACTAATGAACAGCTAAAAATAGATATGATAGGAAAATATAAACTGACAAACAGATCATCCAGCATAACAATAACTTCATAATCATGCAACTGTTGCCAGCTGAAGATGGGAGACATGGCTTGAAAATGAGCTTTTGTTTTTCACATCTGAAAGTTAAAGGAGTCAGAGTGGAAACAGATGTTCTTGAAAACAATGTGTCAGAATAACTCTAGTAACAGCCAATTGTCGCTGGAGCTGAGCAAATAATTCCTTGCTTACTCTTCACTGGCTGATGGTTTTCCAATGGTGGGTGGGGTTTTTGTAAAGAACTGATTTATTTATTTATTCATTACAAGCAACCTAAATGATGTTGGTGCAAAAGTTTTCAGTGTCTCACATCTTACAGTTCTGTGCTTCTTGAGAATATTTGTTGAAGAGCTGTTGATCTTCCAGAAGCAATCTTAAGGGCTTTGATGGATCATTTTGGTTGTAAATGTTTGTGAATATTTCATTTTTGATATTTGATATTGGATGAATTGATGAATTGTAATTGTTAATGAATTAGGAGGAATTAGATACTTTATTTTCATAGAAAGGGGTTTGTAGAATAGCAACTGTCAGAAGTGTTTTACACTGTGAATAACTACGGGAGTAGATCTTGTCTACTACAACAGCAGAATTATCGAGCTTTCATTTTTAGTGTCTGTCTGCTGAACACCTACAGAAGAGAAACATTCAACTCAATGGCTGATGTGTGGACAGACAGAAGCATCAAAGATCCTTTGTGCTGCTATGAACTTTGTCTGTGCTGGATGTCTCCTTAATGTGTTGGAAGATCTTTGTGGTCATGAAGATTACTGGCAACAAGCAGGACGAGTCTGCAGCAACTGGGGGACCCTATTCCTTGAAAAGTAACATTTTGTGTGAGGGGAGGCTCAGCCCACATCTTGAGCAACAGACAGATCAGAAGTGTGTGCTGAATCCCAGTCTTGCTTTTGAATTTAAGAACTGATGTTTTTATCAGCTGGCTGGACTTGCTGTGCAGCACATTTTCTATTTGTACTATTGTGAAAATATTTTTATTTGCAATGGTATTTCCACTGGGAGATGCCTTTGTCTTCAGAGTAACTTCCCTGAGAGTGGTTTCAAAAGTTAATCTGTGGAGAATACTGCATCTTGTTTTGCAGTATTCAGATGCCGCTTTACAAAGTAAAGATGTTATTCTTTTTCAGGCACTGTTATTACCCTGACTTGCTGCCACCTTGTTGTCTGAAAAGTGGGCAGAACTCAAAGATTTGGGGAAGTTGTCATGGGCTTCGCTTTAACTTAGTAATCAAATGAGAAAACACTAGATAAGACATGATACGGCAACATCACAGAAGCTGCTCTGTGGCAGGGTGGAGAATGGCTACTGGCAGAGGAGGAAGGAAAAGGACAGTTTTTTTAGAGAATGAAACAGGGAGAAGTTTGCTTGAACAGCTGGGGTTGTTGAGCATCAAAATGATGGAAGGATGTTATGGAGGCAGAAGCAGACGGAGGAGAGACAGAGCCAGATCCTCAGCTAACACTGCTGGGTATTTTTAGGAGTGCTTCCTGAGAGTGCTTTCTGTATATAAACAGTCAAGGTTCCAGGAGGCAGTGGTGAGGGGGAGCAGTGTAACTCAATGATACTTGTACTGCAAATAGTACATTGCAAAGAGCAAATTGTTTGACTTTATCTGCAGCCTCCTGCAACAGAACAAGGGTCTAGTTTCTAAGCAAAATAATTGTTGCCTAAAGAAAACTTAAATGTTGGAAGTCCCATAGGCCCTAGATTCCTGTTTGACTTGGCTTCAGGAGCTGCACATACTGTTTGAACCTTAGACTACGAAGTAAATTTGCAAAGCACAAGCTGTTTTGAAGCCCCTTTCCACAGCAACACATAGCCTTGTTATCAGAAAAATACAGGACAAAAGACAATAGGAGGAGGATCAAGTCTGGCACGTGGGCTTGACAGTGCTTTGCAATTCTGGTCAGGCTGGCAGGAGCTGGGCAGATCTGGTCTAGCCATCAGGGCTGTGCAGGAGAATGTTGCCTGGTCTTGGTGGCCAGTGCCAAGGTTAAAGCAGAACTGGAGCCATGGGCTAACTTGGAACAAGGCAGTGTAATGCCGAACCAGGGTCTGCCCCGAGACTGCTTCCCTCCACCCTTGTTTACAGGCATGGGGGGTTATTTAGGGTGCTGTACCTGAAAAGTAGTCCTGTGTGTGCTGGAAGCAAAAACTACAGATGAAGATGCTCCCATAGGAGGGCCATCCTTGCTGCAGCAACTCCAAAGCTACCTGTGCAAGGAGGAATGAATCAATGCACCTGAAGAGAGAAAGGCAGATGCTCTTAGCCACACATGGTGAGTACCTGAACAATATCTTGGCTAGCACTTCTTTCCATGGGAAACCTGTCCTTGGCACCATCTCTTTGCATGAAACTTGTTGAAAATTTCTGTCCTCTCTTCCCTTGGCTCCTTGCACAGCAGATTTATGGTCTCATTTTCCTTTTACAAATAAAACCCTAAGTGCAAATCCGAAGGATAAGTAACACAGCGCACACATGCCCATGGTAATATTCTCTGTATCACTGCTGAAAGTCTGAGAGGAAAAGCTGGTGAAGGCAAGATATCTCATGTGAGAAAACTCCTCTCATGCATTCTGCCAGTTCTGGAAGTTGGAGAGCAATCGTGTTGTGCTTGTCCCCAAACATCCTGCTGCAGCTTAGGCAAAAATCGGGTGTCTTGTCTGCAAAAAGGGGCTAAGGTACCCATCCTCCTTGGCAGGGTTTTTGTGGGGGAGGTATACCAGGTCCACCACAGTGCTCAAGGTTTCTCCTTCATAAGGACAGAATGGACAAGTGTTCATAAATAAACCTCAGTGTTTGCTCTGCATCAGCTAAAGGTGTTCATGGAAACGGTAGTGGTGTCACTGCCACTCTGCCCATTAACATCTCTGCTGTTCCGATTGCTTCCACCCTGCCTGCAGCCTCAAGTGACGTGGCTTGGGCAGGAAATATTTAACCAGGGCACTGGGCAAGTGCCACAGAGGCACCAGATCTGCAGGGCTTCTTTCAGCTGACTCAGCAGCACTGAAATGGACAGCTGCAGCCAAGGCTGAACACCTCGTGTTAGCAAGGGTGGCTGTCGGGGAAGGAAGTTATTCCTCATTTCTTGGGCTGAGCTGGTGGTTTAGAACTCTGGATCTTGAAATTATACCACAATATACACCTGCAACCACCCCAATATTGTTTTCATTCTGCCTTGATTTCAGCTGCAATTTTAAGAGGCTTTTGTTTAACTAAGCACAGGGGCAATAAGCTTCAGTGTGCAGGACATGTGGGTCAGAGGTTAGGGCTTAATTGTCATCAATACGGAGCCTGCCCCTGTGCCCCTGCCAGGCCACCTCCATGGTGCTGCAGCCCTCACAGGGGAGCTGATGGTGGGCTTAGGAACATTGTCTCCTGAAGAGTGGAGAAGCTGGATGGGGGGACCTGCCTCCCACAGGGTATTCTCTCGCAGTCTGAACTTCACAGCGATGCAAAGCACTCAAAGTAGTTCAGACACGTCTAGATTTTTTTTTTTTTGTCCTGGGATTGGATATTTATTTTATTCTCTTTGGGTCAGTGTTTCTGACCTCTTGTTTCTTACTGTTTAGTTGAGTTTTTTCCCACATTGAAGAGGAAACTTTTACTATACACCTGTAATGGTGACAAGAGCCACAAGTCCTGCTCTGCCAGTGTCCTAGCTTACCTGGCAGGCTGCAGCTCCAGACAGATTTATTGATACCAGCTGCAAGTCATGGATGTCAGGGAGCTCTATAGCCTGCTCTGGCTGGCTAAAATAGTCACACAATGGCCAACAGGCCTCAGCTAGGGTAACTTTAGGCTCAGTCTGTCTCAGAAGTTGTTCACCTTAAGTTCTGCCCCACAACCACATACGTTTCCAGATGTGTAACTCACTGGAAATTATGACCTGTCCTGATGGGCTCAATGCATGGAGATTTTGGACTGTTGTGTTTCATACACCCCGTGTGCTTTAATATAGTGCTTGGCACGGCCTGAGTTACAGAGGCTTGAAGGGAGTGGTTAGTAAGGCAACTGAAAATACCACTCACAAAACAGCTTCAGCATGGTCTGCAATAAAAAAGAATCCCCAGACAGACCAAGGTGGAAGAGACCCAAGTGCCAGGAGTGGTTCAGTCACCACGCTCACTGAAATCTAATCTCCTTGCTGTGGCTGGCAATAAGAGGCCTGTGAAAACTATAACCTCACTGATTTTTTCCATCATTAGCTATGACCTCGCTTCTGACTGCTTACTCCAGTCTCAAAGGATGGGACCCTTTCTGGAGGGAAGACCTGTGCCTCTGTTCCCTGAGAGGAAATTAGTCTGTAGCATTGCTATGCTTTACTTAATATGTTTATGAAAGTGGAAACACCACCTGAATTCCTCTATAGACTCTGCAGGGAAATCATGTTTCCATATTGCATTATGAGAAATGCAGTGAAGGTGTGCTATGCTCAGTTAATATTTTTAATGTATGGAGGTAAAAGAAACTTCAGTTCAGAAGAAGTATATGCTTCCCTCTTTCTATTCAACATCCATGGTGCTATAAATACAAACTGCAGGGTACTTTCAGAACTGAGAGCCTTTAAGACTTCTCGAGGGAAAACATCACACCAAATTAATCTGCCGTCAAGTGGAAATTCTATATTGTTTGCATTTGCCAATGTTCTGTATGTGGCTGTAATTGCACTGAAGCAAATATCTGCTTCGAGTTCTTCACAAGATTAAATGTGGCCAATTGGGCGTAAAAGAGTAATTGAAATGCAGAGCTGCTGCTTTGGATTTGTTAGAGGCATTGCTCATTTCTGCTCTGACATGACGACACTAGGTTCTGACTTTCCATTAAAACAGGGAAATTTGGGGAATGTGATTTCGAGTGTCGGGTTGCAAGCTAAGAGGAGGACATTTCTGTCTGGCACTGCACTACCCTGCAGTGTGCCAGCACGCAGTGTGCCCCGGGCATGCTCCTTGCTCCATGCGTGTAAGGGGACACCTTCCTCCCTCTGACCAGCAGAGAGGCTGTCAACAGCTGGGCCCCAGGGTGCAGCGCCTGCTTGAGACCTCCAGAACTGGCTCCTGAGGATTTCGTGGTCCTTAAGTTCTGAGTATTTGCCGTAGATATGGACTTGTGAAGGTCCAGCAAGAGCCTCCATGGCTTGTAACAGAGGGAGTCCAAGGTCTGAATTGGATCCTGACTACTGTCACCATGTCAGACCAAAGGACCATGTCAGCTTGCAAAACCTGCAGTCTCACCCTAAGCCAGCTGGATGTGAAATGTTAAAGATTTGTTTAAAAGCCTCATGCTTTCTTTTTATTTTTACTAGTTTAGTCATTTTCCCTCTTGCCAAATAAATGCAATTATAAGTAAGTAAAAAGTATTTTTTCAAGTTGACTGTGCTGCCTTTTAATTCTGCATGAAAGCCCAACTGGTCCTTATGCTCTGCCCAACAGGTAGTTAAATAAACAGGCCCAGGTGAGCAAAACTGCCAGTTTGAATCCTTCTTTATTTAATTTTCTTTCCAGTTAGTGGGCTTATCCAAAAAATACATGCCTAACAGCTCCTAACAGTTTGCTTATGCACAGCCTTTCCCCAAAGTTTCTCCGTGCAGCTACAGAGCAGTCCTGACAGCATCCTTGCACTCTCCAGTGAGGGCAGCATCTCGGGCTAGTGCCAGGAGACACACCTTCTTGGCACTAGCAGGCCTCTGCTCCTCTGCCTTCGCCCCTTCCTAACTGGAGGTCCAACTCCCGAAGCTGCTGGAGGAAGCCAGAGTTGGGGCAGATGCCTCTGTGGGAGCGCACAGTCTGAATTGCAGCAGCGAGGGACATACCTTCACAGATCATTAAGAAAGCGAGGACAAGAGTTGCAGACCGACTGATTCCCATTGCACAGTGAACCAGTACTTTGCCTGGAAAAAGGAAAGAGATTTGCAATTATGCCAGCAGGCCTCATGGTAGGAGTTATTGTGCTGGAGCAGAGATGGAAGCTGTACTGGGGATGAGCAAGCATGTATAAGCAGCCCTGCAGAGCAGCCCTGGTGCAGTTCCCCTGGTTGGGGAACATGGGGCTTTTACTGGCTGGGGACAGAAAATTCCTAGTTGTGTTCCAGGATCCATGGTCGCTTGTTTGAGCCTAGCTGTCAGCCTGACAGCACACCCTTATCCCTCCTGCCCAGCCTGCCATCCGTTGTGTCCCTGCTTGCTCATGTGTGCTTTTGGGAGTGATGTACTTGCTGGCAAAGTTTCAAGAGTTCATGCTTGAAGGCCATGTTGTGGGAAGCAGCCTTGGCAGGTTACTTACTACCAGAGGGCTTGGAAACTGGGGATTTCAGAAGAGCAATGCTCAGGATTGCTCACTGCTGTTACAGGGACACTCCTGGTTTTCCACAAGCTCTTTTTTCTTCTTTGCTTAGGGCAGAAGTGCTTTCTCAGGGTGCTGACTGCTGCCCAGACTTTTTGGAAGTGTGTGAAGAAAATGGGCGTTATCATTAAGAACAGCTGTTTGTATATGGCATTTGCACCAGCTCACTTAGGCATTTTTATTTCTATAGCCTACCCTGTACTAATCACTGTCCTTCCCTAATGTCTCTATTTTCCCTTTATTAAGTGACCAGTAGAAAGACAATTTATTAAATGTTCTTCGTTTTCCAGAGATTTCAGTGCGAGGGGTGCATCTTTATTTAGGAGCTCATTAAGAGTAACGTCATGAATCCTTCCCCTGTTGCTATAAGTGAGCCTCAGGGAACACCTTCCAGGGATCCAGCAGTATAACTCCCTCCTTCCCTCTGCTCTGCTTTTGGTTTTCCTGCTGTGATCCTGAACAGAAGCAGGCCAAGAAGCTCAATTCTGTATTGCAACTGCCTCCCAGGCTTCTAATGAGTGACTCTGACCCATGCTGGAAGGAGATGAACATTTTTTTAAATGATCTTATTTGAAATTAAAGGAAATTTTTTAATTAAAGGGAAATTTTGCTCTCAGATGGAAGAATTCAGGTTTGTAGTCCTTTCCCTCTAGATGTAAACAAAGAGCTCATTCTGGAACTTGAAAATTTGCATCTTTTAAGTATTGTAAAATGCTTCAGCTTTCACAAAAATGGTAAGATAAATGAGAAATTTTTAGTTGAGGGTGAAACTCAAGTGTTGTATAATTGTTCTACTCGATTATAACAATGCATGAACATTTTCAAGCTCTCTTGTCCTTTGCTGCAGTCAGATCTATTTTTCTCACATAGACTGTGGCCCAGCAACTCAGCATTATTAGAGTAACAAGTGATTAGATGCAGATATGAACTTCTGACCATCTAATGGACAACTGTCTCCTATTAAGGCAGCTAAAGAAAATGTCTTTTTAGCATGAAAATTTCAGACCAGTTCTTCACTGGAAATCTTCACAAATTTGAAAAAGTATTTTCTACCTTTTTTATTTTTTTTAAGACTGTCACATTTGTGGTCTCCTGTTCATTCATTGTATAGCTGTACAAAATGCAATTTAGTGGCAGTGCAATTTATATCCAGAAAAGATAAAAAATCAGTGACGACAATCCCATGTTGCTTTTTTCCTTTAGAGATTCAAAAACTATCTCAGATGCTGCTTCTCTGCAAAATGTGAGGAGGGGTAGAAAGAATGGACAGCTTTTCAGGGCTAGTTCCTTGCTTTGTTTGTGCTTACAGCATCTTAATTTCTCTATTATTAGGGAGTGAGACAAAAATATCCTTGTTGGATGATGAGCCTAGATCCAGACAAAAACCTCAGACTGATTGCCCCCATCTCCCCGGGTGTTAATTCTGGGTACTTCGTGCACAGCTTTTAAGCTTAAATCCCATTTTGTTTATGACAGAGTATTTATTTAGCAACCATTCTAGTTCTGACTAATGATGATGGCATAGCCACATGCTCAGAGAGCGTGAGCATGTGTTGTGAAAAGCTGCTCTGGCCAGCAGGTTGAGAGAAGTGTTGAATTCCACAATGTATGTGACACAGCCACCTCTCATTATCCCGGCATGAGAAATCCGAGCGCAGCCCTAAAGATAGACATGTCTTCAGTAGGAATAAAGGGACAAATATAGTCTCCAAGGAAGTGGCAAAAACAGCTCTGGTGACAGCAGACTTGGACCAGGCATCAAAACCTTTGAGGGAAGGAAGAGGTTTTCCAATGTAAGGCTAGTTTTGCAGAGTTTCTGGTTCTGTTTTATCATTCAGATACAGTTTCATAGAATTTACTGAGATATCGATGCCCTTATTTGAGTCAAATTGCATCTATCTGCCAATTTCATTAACTTCATGAAAATTCTTGGAAGTGAAGTCCTGCTTTTTATGAGCATATGGAGAAATGTTTTGCACCCCTGCTAAAAGATAATGCTAACTTGAATTTCCATCAGACTTCTTTTTCAATGTACTGCACTTCCGTTAGCCTTCCCGCCAACCTTGTAGGGTATGGATGCTGTATTATCTTCCCCTGAGGAGGCACTTGAGATTCAAACAACCCTGATCTGAGATTTTCGGAGGAGCATAAAGGAATCAGGAGCACAGCTTCACTTTGAAAAATACTGCAAATAGGGCTAGGCCAAAAGATTTTTGGAAAATCTTTGCGCCAGTAGTTTGCAGGAGGCCTAACTGCAATGTGGTGGCAGGGATGGGAAATCCAGACATTCACCTAAATGTGCACCCCAAATAACAGAAGCCAAGGAACAAAATATTCTGAAAAATTTTCTTGGAATCGGAACCACTCTTTTTTGTTTGGTTTTTTTCCTTTGTCTGAAAACCTTTGACCTACCAACACTCTACAACTAAAAGAAAAAGAATTTATGGTTTGAACTGCATAATAAGGGACAAAAACAAACAAGAAGAGAACAGAAAGAAATGGCCTTGATGTTAGATTTGATTTTCCATCACTATATATTTTGAAATTAAATGTAAATTTTGGAAATTAAATCTAAACTGGATGGGGGACAGGAGACTTGATGTTCTGAATCTAAGTTTTGTAAAATTGTTTGAGTCCTTTTTTTCCCCCCACCTGTATGAAGACTTCTGCCTTAGAAAATGCTCTGTGCCCCACCAGCAATCTTGAACCGAAGGCCAAGCTGAGCACAGGTACAGATGCTGCCATTAAATATTTCCTGTTGTGTTTTTGTTGGAGGCACAGAAAGCAGAAAAAATGCCAGGCTCCTGCTTGTACAGACTGGCTCTCTTGTTTTGTGTCTGGGAGGAGATGGTGTCCAGAAAGAATACACTGTTATCTTCTTCCCTGTTTCTCTGGCTTATCTGCACTTCATAAGGAGTCCTCCTATATCAGCAAACAGCTTTAGAAGGTGTCTCAGTAAAAACCTGGACAAGCCCCAAGTATTGACCGTGGTCCTAATGTGCACGGCTCTCTAATCACTTGTTCCCATGAGGACGCAGGTATATTATCTCTTTTACAAGTGCAGTATGTATTCCACATTGTTAACCTCTGTGCATAGTGAAATAAAGGCTATGATAAATGCTGGTACACTGACAATAAAATGACTTGTTTGTTGCAGATAAATCAGTCATGTGAAATGATTTAATTAATGTAAAATTGCTCTAATGAAAGCAGATTCGAATTTACTGTGTGATTATTTTTAGCAAACAAATTGAATGTTAAACTTGAGTAAGGAAACAAAAGCTGTGCTGCTATTTGGTTCTGTTTACAAGGTCAGACCCTTGTCTCTTAGCAGTGGCTGCAAATGGGTGAAGTGACACTCTGAACCCCCGGTGACTCCTGCACGTGAGCAGCGCCTGGAGCACGTCTGTTCCATGGGCTGACTACGGTGGGCGATTCCAGCCGTTCCAGCAGCCCCTCATGGGACACAGCTGAGACATCCCAGCACTCAGGCTTGGATTCCTAGGTGGCTGCTGGACCACAGCCACAGAGCAACATTCACAGAGGCAGTTGTGTGTTCCCCTGTCATGCGGTAGGCCAGGAGGTTATAACCAAATCTCTGTTAACCACAGAATCCAAGTGATGAGCTGCCATCTTCCAATTCTGCCTTCCCCACCCCCATTTGGTTTAACATACAGTGTAAAGAGAAGCTGGGCTGGCCCCACATTAGAGGACCATGTTGCAACCTTCTCACTGAGCATGAAACAGGATCCCTTAGGAATAATGGGATTAACTGAGGAGAAGTAGGGGCACTTAGCTTCTGGCATTATTAAATCTTGCAATCCTTATTTGAAATTTTGCACCACACATCTCGAGCTACTTTTTGCAGAGGCAGACAATAACTGTCATCTGTCTGGGATTTGTGCAGAACAATAACACTTGGTTTCTAACAGCGGATTACGGATATTCTATCCAGCTCATGCCTGCTGTAACTCTACTAACATCAAAGGCTTTGCACTAGGGATAAAGTTTGCACATTCAACTTTGTTGGCCAAATTCAAGTTGGGAAATTCAATGTTGTTGAACAAAATCAGTCATTAAAATGCATAATAACTTATTGTCCTTTTGCTAATCATCATTAAATGAGCTAAATGTCCTAAACTAGCCCTTGCTTTCTTGCAGGATGGATTCAATTTGGCTTAAGATGAGGCTCCAGATCTGTCACCCGTAGTGAATGTCCCAGCTGCCCTCACTCCATTGGATCCAGCAGAAGTATTCTGCTCAGCGGGAGAGCTCAGCTGGGCTAATTGGCCCTAGGGGCTCTTTCCACAATTTTCTCATCTCCTGTTAGATTTTAGCCAGGTGCAGAATCCACTGTCTGTTTCTTGATTAATCCAGTATCTGTTTTGTCACAGTTGAAAATAGCAAGAAGCCTACAGAGAGCTTTAAATAGTGGCATGTCTCTTCTTCCCACGCCTTCAGAGCAGGTAAGAGCTGTCATCTGCTGCAGAGTGGGAGGTCAGACTGATGTAATGCACCTACGATGGAGCCAAGCAAGAGGACCCTTTTCTCCAAAGTTAAGCAGCTTTCATAACTCCCACCAACAAGAAGGTGACAGGAGAGGGGGCCTAGCTTTTCATTTGCTCCACTAAAGTGGAGGAAGGGAAATGCCTTTGAGAGAGTCTGCCATTTCAAGATGTTAAAGGGTGATTTTAACCTGACTGTTTTAAACATGTTCAGAGGTCAATAAAAGGCCAAGCTCTCTACTTGGGAATCTTTCTCTCAGCAGAGTGTTAGTTTAATAGTTTTCGTGACATGCTTTCATCAAGTTCTCTTTCCCTCCCCCTTTTGTTAGACTTTACAAAACCCTGCTGATTTACTTTACGTTTAGCTGCACTCCAGAGAAATGCAAGTTGCACAGGTGGCCATGCAAAGGGTCAAAATTGATATTCAAGGTGCTGTCCTTCGAGCTTGAGCATGAGGGAGAAGGCCAATACTTTCCCAACTCCATGTTTTCCCTTGTAGGGAGGGGCACAGACTGCGCATCTGCTCGCTCTTGTCTGAGCCTTCCTGAACAGCTCTGTTACATGGGCAAAGAAACAGCCAGGCTGTGCTGAAGGAAAGGCAGCCAAGGAAGTAGGGATCATAAAATAATGCTTACATGGCATGGCTGCAATAGCCATGTATTTCCTAATTTCTGCAACAAAGATAATGAAGTCAGGGTGTGATGCAGCCCACTGTGCCAGGAACAGCTCCCAGTTAGGAGCAAGTGAGTGCACACTCCTCTGCTTCCTTTTGCTCACACTCTGGCACCTGAGTTTTAAGAAACTGCCTTAAAAACAAACTCCTTACATCACCAAAGATAATATTCTGTTCAGCTAAGGTAGAAATTTGGAATAAATCTGTCTATGTTGTTTTCTGGACTTGTGGTATAAGGCATCAGAATTTTTTTAAAGTACGATGGAATAATGGTTCTTATCTACTTCTAATGAGTACTTGGTTCATAGTTCTAAATGTGTTTGTGCCTCATACAGTCTTAACTTTGACTTACCCTCCTAGGCAAAAAGGATAATATTTTTCCATTAAAGAAAAAAAAAAAAAAAGGTTGAATTTGATGGTAACAGTTAAGCAGCAGTCTTAAATGACTTCTCACCCAAACAGTAGTACCTCGTTACATCCTGTATTTAATATGGACAGGCCTCTTTTCACCTGGTATATTTTTTTGTTGTTGTTCAACTTCACTGCTTATAATAAACACTATTTTTTTCTTCTTCTAAATGATGTGAGTAAAAACTCCCTCCCTGTCTCATCCCTGCACAGCTCATGGGTATTTAGCTCCTAAATTTCTGTACCTCAGGAAATTATGCTTCCAGAACATCTTGTTTATATATTTTCTAAACTGTTGCACTTTGCTCAAAATGATGAATGTCAGCAACAGCTGGACAGCGTATGATTAAATTTCACCTTGTCTCCATTCCCAGAACCCTGCTTCCATATGGAGTTCAGTAAAGCAATATTAAAAGCATGGGAGTAGGGATAAATATGCCTTGAGCCGTAACTTGTTCTGCATTCATAACTTAGTCTTTTGGTATGCATTTTGCAAAGCACGAGTTTTGTTTGCTATTGTGGCTTCCACAACTCATCTGTTGTTTTCTGTCTTTTGTCAATTGATTTGGAACTTTGCTTTTACACACACGTGAACAGATTTTGGATCTTACCTTTCCCTGGAGCACTGCCAATAATGACTTCAATTGCAAATAGCATATGCTGTAATAGAAATGGGTGAAAATCCAAATTCCCCAAATGCAGCCCTAAGTTGCACAAAGGCAAGTATTTTCTAACAGGAGAGATCAAGCCCTCCAAAGAGTGGGAAACACAGAGGTACCTAGAATGAAGGTACACTGCTTGCAGTTACTGTGCCTCTCCTTCCTGGCTAGTATGGTATGGATCTGATCTAATAATGCATATAATTAAGCTGGGTAGTTAGTACTTTAGGACCCTGATGGAAATTAAAACTCAGCATGATGCAAGCAAAACAGTTTGTTGAGTGTATAACTGTTCTCTTAATAAACTGCTTACTTTTGAGTAGTATCTATACAGTTTTGTGGCACAATAATGACTTGCTTTTGTGAAGGCTTGCCCTTAGTAGTAATGATCCCCCACTAGCACCAAGCCTCTGGTGTTGTACCTGGCATGTATTTAGTGAGTCTGAGGATTTTGTGGGTTGTCTTCCTATTTTAAAGTTATACTTTTTCTAGTAACAGCATGATATTATTCCTGGCTGGTGGTGTTGCTTAAGCTCCCTTCTACAGAACTGCTTTCTAGCAAGTTCTTCCCTATTTTTTGCTTGTAGGACTTGCACAGATTGTAGCATTACAGTTGAATCTTTTTACTCAAATATGATGCTTGTACTTGTCTTTTATTTTAAATCCCATCACTAATTTGAAAAGATCAAATAATGTCCCTCCTCCCAGGTCAGTGTATCCCTGTAGGTCATAAAGGACACGTGCTATTTTGTCTTTTGCTGATGAATAATACTAGGCATAGGGAGAACCCTTTAAAAAGCCTGTTGAGTGCTTCCTTCCCTGTTTCAGGGAAACAGGAGAACTCCCACTCACTGTAGGAGTTCAGGAGGCAGGTAGAATGCTACTTGGTTTGGGTATCTCCATTCTTACCCACATGCAGGTGGTTGGTTTATGTCAAATAATATTTGATAACTTGCCCTGCTTGTCTGCTATGCAGAAGATACGCAAAATACACAGAAGGTCTAGTTACCTCTTGGGGAATTCAATGCTGCCCTGATGTACTGAGCAACTGGATAGAAGTGAATGCTGAGATCAAAGTTTGGGTTGTCCTCTGCTTCTACTCCATAGTAATCCACAGGCAAGTCGTTGTAGAACTCAGGCCCAGTGTTGATACGAAATCTCCCGGCAGCGGCATTCACAACATGGGAGATGCCCATGCGGCTCAGCTGCGCCTTGTCACGAGCGACATACCTGGAAGAAAGATGGGGAATTACATTTGCTTGCTGCATTGCAATGCAGAGAAGAACATGCTGCTGATGGTGAGTTTGTTACAACTGCAGGAAGTGGTAGTGGCTATTTTTCTGACAGGTTGATCAGGTCTAAAGTGTCCATCAAAATGCTTTTAGATGGAAGTGACTTGTTAAGAAACTGACTCCTAGATTTCCCTTAATTTTTTTCCAAACATATGTTTAGATGGTTCTCAACTGATAAAAGGTAGTGGTGGAGATATTTCTGCACAAGCTAAGGGTTTTCTGATTTCAAGGGCTTTCTCACCAAGTCACCTCTGCTGAGCATTCATCAGTGCAGGGACTGATGCCATCTGGCAAAGTGAGGAGAAAATGAGCTTGATCCTGTTTTACCCAGCTCTGGCATGACTGCCTGAAGTACCAATGCCACAGCTTCAGTGGGCTGTTGCAGTGTGTGACTCCTGCATTAATGCAGGAGTAGAAACCAGGAGGGGGAATATTCTTCTTAGTTAGGATATGTTTTCTCTATGCTATAGCATCCTATGCACAGTTCAGTCTTGTTCAACACTTAGATCTGTTGTGAGAGATCCCCAAATTAGTGCCTAGCTCTCTTTTTTTAAATAAAGAGTGGAAGATTTGGGGGGAAGAGTTGCAATAACCTTCAGCCCTTCCTGTCTCTTACAGGTCTCCCACATAAAGGTTTGGCCAGACTTCATCCACGTGCCCTGTGGGGTGTGTGTGTGTGCAGAGCAGGCGCCGCAGCTCCTCCAGGGATGGTGTCCCAGCGCTGCTCCCACTGCCGGGCATCCAGCTTGAGGCACTTCTTATCCTGGGCCGCCGTAAGTCCTGGCTGCACAAGGACTCCCAGGCCATCCTGAAAGGGGAGGGCAGACATTCACCACCAGCCAGAGACATTTCTGACAGCCCCCTTCCTTCCTCTCACCTTCTCGAACAGTTGATTAAAACTTCATTATATTTTTAAAGATTATTTTCTTCATAGGAAATGGGGAAGTTCCTACTACTGTCTGGAATTCTAGATGCTATTATTAGCACAGTGAAAAAGCCCAGCCCTTGATATGCCAGCACAAGACTTCTGCTTTCACATGGAAAGAGGTAATACTATGGAAAACATCTTATGTAAATGTATCTACCCAAAGGGTGTAGAAACAAGGTATTAATTTGGTATGCTGAAGTTTTCCTTTAAACCAGGTAACTAGGGCTTCCTTATAGATACTTAATCTGATTTGTCTTCTGCTTTGCTCAACAAACTGATCTTGACTGAGTAGAATAAGTCATGCAAAATCTTATTCACTGGTTAGCTATTAACTGTTGACTTCAATGGGGAAACTCTGTAAGGAGTAGTTTGGTTCTTTCCAATGGTATTTACTGGTCATACTGGTTGTCCTCATGACAAATGCTCATGTTAGAAAAATCTAGATGAGTTACAGTGATTCCAGCTGTCATTCATATGAACATTAACTAATTATTTTAGTAAGTTGTTTAATTTGCATTCCTCTCCTCTCTGTTCCCTTCACAAACTATCCCATTTCTAATCTTGAAGCAAGTACTTCAGTTACAAGGAGAAACACTTTTTTTAGGCACCACTTTATCTCTGGAATTACTCTGTTTCCATATGGTACATTTCTTTTGAAACAGTGGTTCCTCTACAGCATTAGCTGTAGATTTGAAGTGTTGGGAGGATTTTTTAAGAGGGCAATAGAAATGATATTTTTCCCAGAGTTCTGTTCTAAGAAAACATTGAACTTTTTTTTTGTATGTTCTAAAAATGAGCCAAACATCTGCATTACATAGATAGTAGGAAATCTGTCAACTCATGAGCCTTAAAACAGAAGCACCTGTCTTGGACATGGATGATGTTGTAGTCAGTGAGTCAAAGTCTTGCTCTGGTACTGCTCAAAGCATGTCTTCTACATAAATGATTTGAGGGGTGGTTTGGGGTAAAACAATCCAGGACAGCAAACCCGAAATCTTGGATCTTTCTGCTGAACATATCTATCGTTAACAAATGGGTTTTTAAGTTCAAGCACGTTCATTGATGATTTCTTTGCAAACACCAGCTGTGGTGAAACGTTCTCCTAGTTTCCCATCCAGGTATCTTCTCTAGCCCTGAGTTCACATTTTGGTGTCTTTTTTTTTTTTTTTTTTTTTGTTTGTTTGTTTGTTTGTTTGTTTGTTTGCATGCACAAAGACCAAGCAAAAGGATCTGAAGACTAGTCTGCTTTGGGAGCTCATTGCACCTTCATATTAATACAGGGCTTTGCTGAACGGCAAATGGAACAACTAATTCCCTGAAATATCCATAGAAAAGAAGGAGGGAAGTGTCAGAGTTAGGCCACAGAAGGTGGCTCCTACAAGTCATCCTTCTGCCATGCACGTGGGGTGATCTGCCTTGCCACCCAGCTGCCAGGAAGAGCCCTCTTATTATTTCAGTACACCTTCTTCTGCCACCTTCATGGCAGCTTTGGCCTCTTGGATACAGTAAGTTTTCACCAAGTGACGTTCCCAGAATGGTCTTGTATTGTTACAAGAGCATTACAAAGGGCTCCACTGCGGAATGTGCTCCCCTCCCATATGTGCATATCTCCTCCAGTGTCAGCTTTTACTGTGAAAACAAAAGCAGATGTTCTTGCCCATTTTGGATGGCTTTATGCAAGAGGAGGCATGTAGGAATTCCCTGCTGGAACAGGCATCTCCCATTGACTTTGATCAGAGCTTTGACACTGGCCACCCCAGTGTCCCCTGTGCCAGCTCTGCCTGTCTCCTGCTGGTGATTTTGGACACTTCTCTGATCCCACACAGGAGGTCTGCAGCAGAAATGGGACTTGGATTTCCTGTGCCCTGACCACAGGGCCATCTGCCAGTTCATTAAGTACTTTCAAGAATAACAGCCTCCTCCAATCCTTCCCACCTCATAATATCTACAGCGAATGTTCCCCTTTTTTTGATGTACCTAATTCCTTGCAGTGTAGCTAATGACCACTCTAGGGCACTTCTCACTCCTTGTAAAGTTGCTTTAAACTGTTTTGTTTTTTTCTTATTCAGGACTGCCTGTTACCCTTTTCTCTTGCCCTGTCCACTGTATAAATACTTTGATTTTCCTATTACCTCAGAGAACTGAAGGCTGCTGTCAGCCTTGCTTTCCTAAGCCTCACAGAAGCTGGGCAGATAACTGTGACATAGAGTGCACCTAAGGAAAAGTGCTCCTTCAAAGACTGTTTTGTTTTGTTAAAATTGTTTCTAGAAGGGAACATAACTGCACAGTCTGGGCAAAAGGAGGTACTATGTGCTCAGCAGTACTCAATATCCTATCAATACGGATATTGAAAGCTGTGGAATAATGGTCTTTACAATATGGGACTGCTTCAGAATTATCCTAAGATGACTTTCAGCTTGTGCTCACATGGATATTGTATTATAGCTAAGGAATTTACTCCTATTGAAACACAGATGTGAACTGCTGATGGTGTGTACAAAACTTATTTCATCTTCATTCTGGCCACATTTTTCTAACAGGAGAATAGCACCAGTTTGTGTAAACTCTACGTCCAATAAAAAGGAAGGACTGAAGTTCAAATTTCAAATGTGAAATTACTGCAACTAACAGGCTGTGAATGATTCAAAAGCAAAGAAGCCTCAGTAGGACTATTCAACTAATATGCTGAATAATGAATGCACTGAAAAAATAATAGCTTTCCATAGAAAATTTACAAACAGAAAAACAAGATAATTTTTTTTCTGAATAAATGACTACTCAGTTCTGGCAGCAGTCATCTTAACTCGCTAAATTTATACATGCAAGTGTCATTACTGAAATGCACATGTTTAAAGAGAACAATGCTATGATTAAAATTTTGTGTAATGTTTTATAAGGAACACAGATTAAAAAAATTTAGTGTGAAAGGAAAATTATTATATGTAATAATGTGACGGCTGTTCACATAAAAAATATGTTTTTAATGATTCTCAGCTCAATTCCTCTATGCTGACTTTTTGTAGTGGATCTGTTTCTGAGATGTGTGTTGTATGAACAAGCAATACAATTTTAAAATGCTGGTTTCTGAATGATGATGACATGAAACATTCCTGATCTTTGGTCTACTGGAGTTGTATTATAGTAAGTATTCAATCACATAGGAGAAGTTTTACCATAATATTTATATTGATTTTGAATTGGCTTGTACTGCAACTGTAATTGTATCTGGACTATGCAATAGAATTTCCTTAATTACAAGTAGCAGGAGGATTGCAATCAGAGGCCTATTGCAAGCACGTCATTCTGATGATGCAGTGACCCAGAGTGTGACACAGGCTGTTTGTGCCTCCATCCCTGCCTGCACCTGTAGCCACCCCCCTGGACTGATGTGTGTTGGTGGCTTTGCTGCAGTTAGGCTATGAGAGCAGCCAGGTCAATGGTTCCTTATGTATCAGCTATCCCAGGAAGAAAGGAAAATGGTCCTGTGAGAGGTCCCAGATATCATCTCCTTCCTGACTGTTTAGGATTCCCATCTGCCCAGCAGTGAATGCCCCTATGGACTGCATATACTGTGGATGCTTTGGTTGGGATTCAGTTAATTCAGTGACTAAAGCTTTATCTATAACATAATCATTTCTATTCAGTGCCATGATGATGAGAAGGCCTTTAGAGACAGGTGTTTTTTACAGGTGTCTCAGTCCTTGGAAACACAGGCCACTTTTTATCCAATTTCTCCAATTCCGTATATTTGATTCAATAGCAAAAGGAAAAGTCAGTGTAATTTCACAATTTGACATTACATTGGTACGAGATCAAACTGAGAGGATGGTATGAAGGCTGAGATAAAGCAACAGAAAATCCTGCAGGACGATGCTGGGGTAAATCCGGAGGGAAAAAACAACTCTTGTGTCTAGGATATTTAGTTGAAAGCCTTTACAACCTCTGCTTTAACTTGCATTTTCCAATGCCAGGATAAAGGAGGGATCTGTATAAAATATAAGGATGTCAATGCTCTCATTTCAATCAAGTGTCAAATATACTAATAATCCCAGGGCCTATATTGGCTTTTCTGTATGGGTAGAACACAGCCATTTTCTTATGACGTAAGTAAAGATATTTCTGAGTCTTTAAATCCTGTGAACAAATTAGCCTCCATCCTGCATTTTCTCAAGCTGCTATGTGCTATAACCTTGCCATCCCAGTGAAGATATGAGTCTGACTATACTTCAAACAGACTGATTTGTGGTGGTAAAAGACTAGGCTGAAGCCCAGGGCTTGGCCAAGTAGGTCGTGTCAAGTTCATGCCTATCAGGTATTCAAAAGCCATAAACATTTCTCAGAAAGCCTATCCCCTGGAAAGGTTCCTCCAAGATAACATATGTTTGAGAGAGAGTTTTGTGTTGCTACATCGCCACACAAATGACAAGTATTACTGTCATCATTCTTCCTTCCTTAGCGTTTAACCCAATAGTCTCGCTGGAGTCGTAATTTATCAATTGCTAGGAGCACTACGAGATATAGATGGTATGAATCAAACACAGCAATGACTGAGGTAGGGCTGGCTGGGCTTGAAAGCTGAGATAGAGGCAGTGTCTAGGGAGGCACAAGGTTATTTGAGTAGCCAACTGTTCGTAAGAAAATCTCTCCAGCAGCTGGAGGATGTAATCTGAACAGCACTTCCAAATTTAGTAGAGGCTTCCAGACCCACAAGTGTAACCCAGCTATATGTTTAGGGCAAGGCACCCACTTGGTGGGACTTGGCAAGATCCATTAGGTGGACTTGCTCTCCACAGACCACACAAGGCCTGTGTTGAGGAGCAGACGATCTCTGTACCGAACAGCCTTGAGCAGCACAAAGAAGGCAAAAACATCTGATTTTTCTTCCTCTCAGTATTGCGTTGGCAAACATTTTCTGTCCTATCTTTAGAGGAACTGTGATGCTTCCCCTCTGTCCAGGTAAAATTCCTCTGTGTACCATCCAGGCAAATCAGCAGCTACATTTTTGTTGCAACGCACTACTCAAATGTAAGGAAGAAATTAATCAACCCATCCTGGTTCTCAAATATGCTGAATTTACCACAGTTTCCACTGATGTTATGGATTGCCAGGCCTCAGAAGCCTCAAAAATGTCTACTTTTTTCATAGCAAGTCTGTGGGCCAGGCTGCAGTTCTCAGACCTGATGGTCTTGACTGTTTCAGGATGTACATTAGCATGCAGACCCCAAGGCAGGGTGGCCTCTGAATTTTTTTTCTGTGACTGTAGTATAAAATATTCCCTTGTCATCAGCTAGTTAGTACATTTGTATTTACCAACCATGTGTGCAGTTCCTGACAGTGGCTAGACAGACTCAGCCATCCTTTGATGTGCAGTAATGTTGTACCAAGTGTGCAAAACCCGGCCACCTGCTGATTTTGCTAACTCTTCTGGGTCTTGAATGTATGTTTATTTTATTCTTTAGCCATGGGAAACCAACTCTGTAGAGTAATTGCCCACACAGAGGCTTTGAGTGGATAACAGAAGTGAAAAGTATGAGCAGCAAAATTAATTTTCCCCAAACCATCCCTTCCTCACAAAATGAAAAACCATGGGTTGCTGTACCTAGTGGCATATTTGTAATATAAGTGCAATCCTAACTGTGTTTATGAGTCAGGACAGAGTCATGGACAGACTCTGTACCAGGCACAGGAACGTACATGGAGTATGCTTTACAGAAACCGTGATTGATAGGTAGCACCACCAGAAGGATGGTAGAGATGAGAGACAGTTTATCCACCCCAAGCTCTTCTGTGGCTTCTTCACCACTGAAGCTTGGGTATATTTTGTTTCTGAATCAGACTTTTTATTTACTAGTTACAAATTTTACATGCCCTTTTAATAGTGTGCATTGTAACTATTTAAAGCTGAGCATTAAACAGGCCCAGACACTGTTAACAATCTGCAGGTTATATTTTTTTGTGTAACTGCTTGTTACAGCATCAACTATTAAGAATTTATTACTGGTGCATTTTAGGTAGTGCTTTACAGTCATTTAATTACAGGCATCCAGCAATCATTACATAAATATGCATCGAGAGCAAGAACCCCAATGTAAGTTGACCCAAAAGGCTTTTACCTGCCAAGACCAGAGTTTGGGCCCTCAGGTGGCAATGATGTCATTGCATATGCAGGGAAACACTGCGTTTAAGGCTGTGCAGGGAGCTGTGATCCTCCCAGCACTAGGTGTTCATGAAGTCATCAGCTGGAGCAAGAGCACTGTAAAGCTCTAAGGACCTGAACTTGGCTCTTGGCAAGCGAGTAAAGCAAAGTTGGTTCCCTTCCAGGCCTAGTCTCTGCAAAGATGTGGCTTTTGGCTGTGAGTATAGAAGTTCAGCTGCAAAACAAGGCCCTCTGGAGCCCATTGGTACCTCTGCTCTCAGCTGCCAAGTGCATCCTTACACCCATTAACCCAACCTGATGTGGTAGACCACCAGACAAGACTTCGTATGACCCAAAGACAGTAGCTGGTCCAAAATGCATCTACCACATCTCCATGCTATTTGTGACAGCAGCACCATGCCCATATTTGACAGTCTCTCTAGCTCCTGGCCAGGCTACTGCTACTACATCAAATATCACTGCTGGTGTCCTCTCCTGCAATGGACTTCAGCCATCAGACTTCACTGTCAGTCCTGACAGATTCTAACTCCTTCCTCCATTCAGTACTGACATTTTTCACTACTTCTTGAGAAAGCAAAAATCCCAATCTATAGCATTATAGCACTAAACAGTTCTTAGACATGCTATGAAACACTCTTGATATCACTATGCTTGCACTTGAAGACCATCTTACCTAAAATTTAGTTCTTCTGTGCTAAGGCTGGCTCTTCTTCTGGGCTCAAGAATTGTTACATCATTGTATCTCTCTCGCCTCCAGCAATAACATGTTGGGGGTGAAAACTGGTATTCTCTGAATTGGTAAGCTCCGTTTTTCCTCCTAGCAGCACCCTCAGAAGCTTACTGAAAAATTGAAGGATGAAACATTTCTGAAAGACAGGCTGGCAAGTTGATGCAGGTTGCTCTAAATCAGGAGCAACATGTGCCACTTTGATTTCCTCTTGGAGCTGCCAGTCGGAACCAGCTGGGTTGTCTGGCTGACACTGGTTTTTTGGTACAACTACTCCAAAGCCCTCACTCTCCCTGAACAACACAAATCCTAGTTGCTTTTTCATAGCTCGTAGCAATGCTTTACCAATATCTGCAGCCTGCAGATGCAGGGAGCGTGTGTTGCTCTTGTAACTGGATGCTGTTAGTACAGCATGACCCTGGGGACAGGTACAAGCTTGGGTTTATTCACAGATGGCCTGAAATGTGCTGAGTTTGTTCTCTGATGCAGACCTGGTGGCCTGGAGGCTCACCTTTGTGGTGATGCACTTCAGCCTCACGCTGTTACTGTGTGGGAGACAGAGCCTGTTCATGCTGTAGCACAGGCACATTCTCTGTCCCATCTCCAAGGCCGTTTGGGGTGAAAATGTGACTGCTATGCAGCCAAAGTCCTACACTCCTTTGTATACAGCCTGCTATGTAAGGGGTGTTGATTTGGACAGCACACATCCAACTGAACATAACACAAGAAAGCCAGGTGGGTTGCTGGGCATGCTGCATTGAGCTTGCTTAAAGAAGGATAAAGTGTCACTTGGGTTTTGTTTCCAGTCTCTCAGCATGGTTTTATTCTTCAAATTTACTCCATGTTGCATATTCTTAATCTAGCCTCATCTAATTTTCCCAGGTCACCTCCTAAATGACCCGAAGTCATGTTTATTTCTTGCTTTGGCAAGGTTTAGAGGCCAAGGATTTCCTGTACTGCGCCTTGCACAAAACCCCAGATGGAATGCAGTTCCTTGGGTCAGCTTCCTGTGGCCCAAGAGAGTTTAGGAGCCCACATCTGAAGGTGAATGAGGCTGCTGTTAACAATAACTAATACAGCAGTGTTCTCCAGCCCAGAACTGAAAACATCAGGCTTCAGAATTCAAAGAATCCCATTACAAATGAATGGTTTCTGCCCCAAGGATCTAACCAAAAGGATGGCACAATGGAAAGCCCTTCTCCCCTGTGACTAGCTCTGGTATGTTCTTCTATCTTAAAAACAATATATTGCCGCTTTTTTTTTTCTTGTGTCTCTTCTGTTGGAAGGCATTAGAAGTTTCACTGCTCTTTGTTCTTGTCCTGTGGTCTCTACCAGCACCACAAAGACAGCTCAGCTACCCAATTTACCCAAGACAGCAGACACTTATCCCCTACATGGGCATAGCAGGAGGGTTGAGTAACCTGCTAGGAAGTAAGATGGGAAACAGTAGGAGGTGGGCAGCCAAGATTCCCTGGTGTTTCTTGGGCACTGGAAAGCCTTTCATCATTCTTATTACAGTGATCCTGTGAGGAACAGTGCTGTTCCCACCACACAGGTGGAGATGGTAAAGTTAAGTTTGATGATTTTTCTACATCTCTCCACAAGTCTGAGCTGGGAGGCAGCCCAGGGGCAGAGTGCTGCCAAACACTGGTAGCAATACCTGGACCTGAGTAAAGAATTGCTCTTGGGTTTAATGTGGGTCAAAAGTTTTTACTCACCTCTAGCAAGTGAAAGGCACAATAGGAGGTGAGTAACCATCAAGGTTGGACTTCTATGCTGGTGGACAAGGTTTTTTAGGAATGCTTTGGCAGATGTTGGTTTCAATGCTCAAAAGAAAATTCAGAACACATAAAATCAAAACAAGGACAAGAAACCCTTTTATCACTGTTCTCCTGATACCCTTCTTTCTGAGCTTGCAAAGTCCTTTTTTTACAGTTATTTAAAAAAATAATAGTATGATGTCTTTTTAAATACCGTGATATTATGGCTTTAAATCAAGTGTGCTGTCTAATTGTCTCTTTATCTTTCTCCCACCCCAGCCTCTCTGATCCAAGCCTTGCTAGCAATTTGATAGCCATGGCAGGATGTGGAGAGGTCTGGAAGGTTAGTTCCAGTAGCCTGTATTTCGCACCAGTGTCTTCTGGCAGAAAGATAAACCACAGAGCTGATTGCAAGTTCTTGTGGCCCAGGTTTCTGGCTACAAAACTGGGAAGGATAAACACCTTCTTAAGCACTGCAAGATAGAAATAGAACAATAGAAAGGAATGGAAATCCTCTCATAATGCAATGGCTAGAAGCAATCCAGCTGTTTTGTTTTATTCCCACCATGAGAACTATGGTCAGTCCTAGTGCACGCTTGGCCACCTGTCAGATCAAGTTTGTGAACTAAGGCTTATTGGAATTTGACACGCTCTTGTCTTGGAGCATGCTGGTATGATCAATGCAGATTCCTCCTACAGCAGTGACACAATGTGTATGCTACCCATGCTGCTCCAGATGCCCCTCATAAATCATTAAAATACCGGCTAGTCCTAATCAGATCCTTTGAGTTATAACGTAATATACTATTTGAGAACTAAAACCAGTAAATCAAGTTAGAGGTCAGAGTTAGACTGAACACAGCTGAGGCTTGCTTGCTCATGTGTGTATAGTCTAAGAGATGCAATGGAAGGAGATGAAATCCCAAGTCAGCTAAGCAAATTGCTTTCTTCTCATTGTAAAGTCTTGCTACTAAGTCTGTGGAAGAGAAGAAAATAGGAATTCATCATATTCTGTAGCAGAGCTGGTTCGAGGTCTAGAATTTCCCAGCAATTGTGTTAGCTCTTGGGATTATAGGTATTTCTGATCATTTGTCCTCCAGGTTAACTCTTACCATCTTTCTAAAACAAACTAGCAGCTAAAAATATGTGCCCTCAAATGTCATAGATCACCCACTACAAAAACAGAACATATTTTCTCCTATAGCATAGAAAACAGGTAACTTCTAACACAAAAAAAATCATATCCCATTAGAAGGCAGCTGTTGTGGTTGCACTCTTCAGTCTTGCCTGGGACAGACAGAACCTTTGTGAAGGGAAGCTGCAGTGCCCAAGTGCTGGGAACCCAGAAGTTTGTGTGCTGGGGTGCTACTGCATAAACCCAAATAATCAATGTTTTCTGTATGGAAAAGGTTGAGGGCCACCTGAATTTTTCAAGTGTTATCTAATTCTGAGGACAACATGGTATAGGGTATGGCCAAGCTCCATGACCAACAAGCAGTTTGGCCACCATAAATGGTATCTGTCAAAGAATAATACTGAAAGCTAACTTCCCCACTTATGCTGTATTTGCATGGACATTTTGTTTCTTACATTATACTTAAAAGAGTAATTGTTTCTTCCCTCATGGCAAAGACAGTCTAGGGCAGAGGATCCTGCAGGCTGTGTCATTCTTAGCACTGCTGAGTACTTCCTCGTATTTACTTTGCACTTTTCCCTTAAACCTCTCTGTCCTAAACGGGACAGAGTGTTTTTAAAGCCCATAAAGCAGAGTAACTTGGCACCTGAGTTATACCTACAGAGCCATATTTCTGTAGTGGTCTGCAGGGAAGGCTCTCAGAGTCCCCAGTTGTAGTAGCCTCCCCTTCAGTCACAAACATCACCAGAACAGGACTTTGCCCTAATCCTGTGAAAGCCTGTTATTCTGGGCACAGGCTTAGCTTTTGGCAGGTGAGAGTTGTATGAACTCTTGGGGTTCGTGCTGGCAACTCTTGAACTGAAACATCTGGTGATGCACACCAGTGATCCAGAAAGTCACCATAAACCAGTGAACAAAGTCTCCATGAGTCACTGGCAGTAAATAAAAGAAGTAGCAAAACCAAGGCAGTAAGTAATGGGTGGTGAACAGAGTGAAGCTTGGCCTATTTGAAAGATGCACCAACACCTCCAAAGTGGGTGTATGTATGGAGCAAGATGGATTAATATTGTGTTTTATTTCTAATTAGACCTCAAGCAAGTTTGAATTTCTCTTAAACCTGGTGGCGTAATAGTTGAAACATAGAAGGAGAAACAATGATCAGTTTCATCAGAGGTGCAGCACAGCTTGGTGCAGCAACTTAATGAAGATTTGTTGGTCAACAACAATCTCCCAACCCACTTAACATGCTCTCCATTTAATTTTCTCTGCTATTGTAGCAAATGTGAAGTCCCAAAGTCAGACTCAGCTTTTGTGGCTCTTGTAGTCTCTGCAGTGTCAGCAGGAAGCACAAACCAGAGTTAGAGCCTGGACTCGAGCAATGTATATTTCTCTTAATGAAACCCAAACCCAGGTGACATTTTTGGGAGAGCGGAAACAGGAAATGGAGTCCCTTTTGGGGGGCAGGGGCTGTTCCCCACACTCAGAAACTTGGCCCACATTTCTGGTCTCCTCCCTTTCTACTCCACAAAGGGCTTGTAGCATTTTTAGACAAACTTGGACCTATTGTATGTTGTGAGAGAACCTGCTGGGAAATTAGGGGACTCCTGCACTCCAGGCCAGAGGAAATGTGTGTTTCTGCTTTGTGTTTTTAGGAAAGTAGGAAGATTCAAAATAAAACACAACAGATGGGAATCTCACAGAGACAGACACTGGGAAATGTTTAGACAAGCTTTGTTCCCAGTTCTTGAGCTTAGAATTTAGCCACGAAACTGCAGAGAGACTTCAAAAAGACAATGAAATGCATTTTGGCTTCAAATACAGTTCCTCCAGATTCCAATGAGAGTTGTGCACGTGAATCTGAAGGCAGAATATAGCCAGCAGTATGGGGAATAGATGTAATATGAGAAACTCTCATGCTATATTATTATAGTCTGAATTGTTTCCATCATTTTGGGTTAAGTAATTCCCCACTATCCATCTCTAAAGTGCAAACAGTGCAGCCTTGATGTGCCCCAGGGAAAGGAAGCAAACCAGCCTTTGAATCTTTACCCAACCTTACTGCTCATATTTTGCTTTCAGTGAGTAAGTGTTCAAATCCTTTAATACTTCATTCCCATAAAAATATATTTACCAGGGGTTTTTGTGGCAGCAGTGAGGCTGTGTTTATTATTTTAGGAACACCACACGACTGGCTTTAGAGAAAAGACAAGGCAGGAGCATGGAGTGCTGCAAACCTATCAGAGAACAGCATGTTTTCCACCTGTTGAGGCAGCAACCACAATAACAGATGCACATAATAATTACCTGTACCTCAAAGGCAGCACCAAGTCCTGCACCTTCTGCTCCCCACATAGCAGACAGCTTGGTAACAGAATTACAAAAGAGAAGCATTGAGACAGAGTAGGTAATGCTTTGTGAAGAATGAAAAAGCAGCTCTTATTAAAAGAGAAACTGGGGGGTGGAAGATGAGAAGGAAAGATCTGAGATGCCATGATGTTAAAAGAAGAGTGGGGCTAAGGAACTCCAGGAGTCTACCTTTTTTTTAGAGTGGCAGTCAGGTTTTTGCTACTATCATTTCCAAAGATGCTTTCATTTGTACTCTGAACATTAGAGACAATTTCTACTGATAAAGAGGTGTGCTCCACACACCTACTGGAGCCCATTCCTTCCCAGAGATGGATGGTTCTGCACAGGCAAGAGGGGCACACAAGGCAAGGGCCTCATCTCAAGTGACACCATGAATGACCACAACTTTGTGCCAGTACCCTGTTCCTATTCCTCTCCTTGCTGCCTGGCGCTGGGATAGTGCTGGAGCTGCACTTACCCTTTTGTTTCTAAGTGCCCCAGAACACCTGGTGTAAGAAGGGCAGGGGACAGTATGGGGAGCAGGGATGCATGGCAGGCAAGACGTTTTTGGTCTTTCCTGCTTAACTGCTGAGGCTTGTAAGGCTTGTCTCTTTCTCCTCTTCCTCTGACTACCCAAAGTGGTAACATTTGGCTGGGTGAGGATTTGACCTCTGGAGTGATTTGTACCACAGTAGTTCCTTATTGCACAAAGGAACAGATCCTTCCTAGAAAGGATTTGTAGGGGAAATGATCTCAGGCCCCATTTAATCTTGACAGAAGAAGATGATGAGAAGACTGTGTGCTGAGTTGGAGTTTTCCTTTGAATTCCTATGGTGTTGAAGGCAGCACTATAAATAGACACACTATCCTTTTTACCCTGGTACAATTCTGTCTCCAGCTCCCCATACAGACAGCGAGTCTGCTGGTAGGTATTTAGCAGGAATTAATTTAACCCAGTCTTCTCCTTCTGTACTCTTTTACTCCAAGCATCACAATGGCTTCCACAGCCATACAAGCATATTTCCTCAATAAAAAGGTTCTGAGGAAGACTGCTGATATTAAAAATCCCATTTCTGTCTGAAAAGTCTATCTTAATTATAAATAATCCATAAATGCCCCAAACTAGAAAGAGTTAGTATTAAAAAAAAAAAAAAAAGGACCCCTCCCTGCCCCCCTTACTCTCCTCTCAAACTTCTTACTCTTTCATTTTGTTTCTCCCAGGTTATTTTTTGTGAACTGCACAGCATTTTATTCATAGTCTGTTTCACATTTTCTCCAGTGTAACTGGATGGACAGTCTCTCCCTTCCCAGGATCGACTTGTGAACATCAGCTGAGAGGAAGGAAACCCACATCCAGTGTTTCATGGCTATTATCTTAAAGATAGATCTGTTAGAAATTTAAATACAAGCCAGACTGGTATTTAAATAAAAGGGGTTTGGTTTTTTAGGCATCTTTTTCAGCAAGAGATCCTCAGCCTGTAAGTCCAGCTGGAAAGCAAACTCGAATTTCACAAATATCGGAGTTCCTGAGTACAAGGGCCCAGCCGCTGCTGTGGCTGGCCCCGCCGGGGGCTCGCTGCTGGCAGAGCTGGCTGTGGGGGGTTACAGTGCTCGGGGCAGGTGCTGACTTCGCTGGGGCTGGTTTGCAAACAAGCTTAAAGGTACTTGCCTGGTAGTCGAAGCTCCCGCGCTGCGCTGTCTTGGATTACCTTTGTGTGAATAATACCACTCACTTTCCTCCTAATGTGCCAGCTGCACAACAAATTTCTAGCTTCTCCGGGTGTTCAGTTTATTCAAAGCCTATTTTTAATTCTGTTAATTATAACCCGTACTCCTGTACCCTCTCTGGAGCTGCAGCAGCAGCCGGGCTGGGGCAGCCGGCGAGGAGGAGGCCGGTGCTCAGGCGGTGCCAGCGGCTGTGAGGGCCGGGGGCGCGGGCGGTGCCGGGGCACGGAGCCTGAGGGCTGCCCCGGCAGCAGGGGGTGCCGCTCCCGCTCCCCGCGGGGAGCTGCGGCTCAGCCCAGCCGTGAGGCGTGAGGGGCGGCTGAGCTTGGCCCCGGCCCGCCCGTCTGGGGGCAGCCGGGTCCGTCCCTGCTGTGCCCCCCTCTGCCCGCGGCGGGACAGGGCGAGCGCGCTCCCGAGCAGCGGCTGCCGCGCTTTCCCCGGGGTCTGACCCGCATTCGGAACAAGGCGGGACGGAGGGTCCGAGGCCCGGGTCCGGGTGGCAGCGCCCGCTACTCGGCGCGGCCCCGCCGGGACCCTCCGCACCCTCCCGGCCGCCGGGGGCGCCGCCCGCGACACCTGGCGGTGACAGAGAGATCCGCGGGGCCGGCGGGGGGAAGCGCCCGGGACGGGACGGGGTGCGGGGTGGGGTGGAGTGGGATGCGGGGTGGGATGGAGTGGGATGCGGGGTGGGATGGAGTGGGATGCGGGGTGGGATGCGGGGTGGGATGCGGGGTGCGCTTTTGGGAGAAAAACCGCGCGCGAGACATCGCAACCTGAGAAGTTGCGTTCTGTGTGTTACTTTGCTTTGCTTACGGTATTTTTACCACCAGAGTTAAGCTGCAGATTTCCAGTTGTACCAATAAGTATTTTAAAAGCGCGGTAAGTTTGTATCCTGTGAAATGCGTTTAATGTGCACGTGCTCTACTACCCCCAGCAGCAGCATCCTCAGCTCTGCCCTTTGCTCCGGCCCAAAAATGGCTGGTTGGCTTCGTTCCTGCTTCCTAGAGGGGGAAGGATAAGAAAGTGTGGTTCTTGTAATTGAGGCTGGGGGCATCTCTATAGACAGATCCACTGAGGAGTTTTCCCTGACTTGTTCTGTAAGTGTAAATCACTTTGTTAGATTTAATTGGTAATAGAAACATGCATATTAAATTTTGAGTTGGGTCTGAAGCATACTTTTAATTTGGCTATTCCTACTTGCTTAAGTTTTGTTGCCTTTGCAGAGCAGCCCAGAGATCATGAGGAGGTTTCATTATGCAGGGAGCTAAAGCAAAGAAGTGTTCCAGCACTTCTCTACTGCTGCTCAGGGCTGTCCAATCCACAGGGTGAGTCCAAAGTAAAACCCCCTGAGACGCTCTTGGTGTGACCTTGGCATCAGGTCCTCAGTGCCAAATACTCTGCTCTGTGCTCTGACTCCTCTAGTCTGGCCCACAGAGCAGATGTAGGTATCCCCTAAGAGCATTATAAAAGGTGCTGAGTTGTCTGTCCTGAAGGTAGAAATTAACCTTGTAGACAATACTGGAAATGGCAAGGAATGTTTTCCCTTGTTGCTGTGCTGGTTTTGAGTAGCCAGCTTACATGGTGGGGAGTATTCATGGCTCTGCATTCCTGAGTTTGGTACTAGGAATACTAACTGCCCTCCCTAGCTGGCTTTGGAGCAGGCTTTGTGCTGCAAATGCTTGTCCGCTGGGAACCAAAAGCCAGATGTGCTTCACATAGTTTCCAGGCAGCACTGATCCATCAGATGACAGTAGCTATTGAGTGCTCTTATGGTGGCCCAGAGACACAAAGATGAAAGCCTGATGCCTGTCAACACCTCCCTTGCCATTCCTGTGTGTCTTCAGTTTTCACTTGAGTCCACCTCACAAAAGCAAATGCCACAGAATATGATGTTGCAATGTTAATAACCTTTTATTTTTGAGAAAGAAAAGCTCAAGTTTTATAATTTTGGACTGTCAGACAAATTTGGGATACATTGAACTTTGTCGTCAAATATTTTCCTGCACCAGCCTCAGCTGGAAACCCACCTTCTTCTTTAGAAGCATTTTCTGCAGCATTTCCTCAATGATTTGTACTATGGAAGATGAACAATATTTGAATGCCCTCTCACAGAAATGTATTTTCATGGAGGAAAAAGGCTCTGATGAACAGCCAAAAGGAAAACACTGTAGAGATACCTGGAATAATTTTGTAGATTGGCTTGTGTTGTTTCCCAGCTTCTCTGCCTTTAAACAGCCTGTTACCCCAACTCAGGAGCTCCACCAATTGTAAAAGCGAGAACTAACCAGTGCCAGATTCAAGTCTCAAAATACAAACCCTCTGAGATACAGGGAACGAAGGGGTGGGGGCCTGGTTCATAAGAAAATTTCTAAGCATTACTGTAGCATAAATAATATGACATCTTTCACCTCAAATAGCCTAACACTTCATAAAGTGATATGAGCTTCACTAGTTGCTGAAACACAGCTATTTCTGAAGTGGAACCTGATCTCTTTCTCTTTTTTCTTTTTTTTTTCTTTTTTTTCTTTTTTTTTTTTTTTTAAACCAGCAGACAGCAGTGTTTTAAGGTGGAGAGTGAAGGATAGAGTATACAACCAATCATAAGTATAAATCTAGGAAGGCTTTGAAAAACAGAAAGAACAAGCAAAATCTACTTTTATTAATAACATGCATCCTGGTGTCTCATAAACTTGTGTCCTAAATTTCTAAATGCAGTTCATCTATAAGAGGTACAGGCAACTGAAATAAGATTTTGTCCTCTTTCTTTCAGCAAGACTCTCTCACAGGCCTTTGGTAAGAGACACTCTGGTTCCTTTCCTCTCTTCGTTCAGTTTAATGTCCAAGTCCCGGAGCTGGCTGAGGAACCCCGAATTTGGGCAGATGTTTCTGTGAGCACTCACTGCCTTCAGAGCATCCACAAGTGTCATGTTTTCATGGATCATTAAAAAGGCAAGCACTAAAGTTGCTGAGCGGCTCACTCCCATGGCACAATGAACAAACACCTTACCTGCAGAAACAAAAAGGCACAGCAAGGTGAGTGTGCTTTAGCATTTCTAAAGTGGAAAAGACAAAGGAGGAGAAAATACCAGAAACAAGTTTAAAAAGCAATGGTGACATTTAGTGATTCTTCATGCTTTCAGGAAGATCACCTCTCAGGCAAGGTGGTATTTCATACTGACCTCCTGCATCTAATTTAGGCCTAAGATTAAAATAGTTGAAATTTTCTGTGGAAGGAGAATCTTTCTGTGACTAAACTTGCTAGTATAGTTTTCTGTGGAAAAAAACAAGTTTTGGCAGAAAAATTTGGCCCAGCCCTGACTGTGATCACTGGCAAGTCCCACAAACTCTGTGGGATAGTCTGCCTTTAAAAATGGAGTCGTAATTTACTGTATCTCAGCAGCCCAGTGTGAGCTATAACTGAGGATTTAATAAAGCACTCCAGTGAAAGCAGCAGATCCTGCAGCCAGTCAGAGTCAGAGCAAACTCTGGAACAAATGGAAATTATGATAACTAGGCCATAATCCAAACTCTGCTGACAAAAATTCAGCAGGCTGTGGGTCAGGCTCGTAGTTTTCGACTTAGTTCATTAACTTCTGCTGCTTCTCTAGCTTAATAGACAGGCTGAATAAAGCTCCAATTCTGTGAAGTACTTAAGCACATGAAGCATTCGAGCCAGCACCAAAGTGCTGCTGCTGCCACAGGGAGCAGGAGCAGCAGGCAGGGCAGGATCCCCAGCTGGAGCCCCCGTCAGTGTGCGAGGGCTGGGAGGGACATGTGGAAGCACACAGATCCTGCTGATTCCTCCAGGATGGGCCCATGGGGCAGCATCTGCAGTGCCATAACCTCTGCCCTTCCCTCCACACTCTGGTCCCAGAACTTGCCCTTCTTTCCACCATGCTGGGCTGGAGGCAGCCAGTCTTTCCCAGCTCCTGGGGACGTGGCACAGCCAACTTCCCTGCAGCACATGGCATAGGCACCCTTCTCCATCCTCTGCTCCGTGGTTCTGCATGTGCTGCCTTGAACCATATGCTGATTCTGAGCTCTGTTGGTGCCTGTTACTGCAAGGAAAAGTCATTTGGCTTGTGTTGAAACTTCCTCCCAAAGCTTATCTTTGCTTTTCTCTTACCTCCTGAAGAGTTTAAGGCCGTGCCTATGAAATTGGCAGCATCATAGAAGAAGATACTTAAATCAAAGGAAGGATCATCAAATGCTTCTACTCCATAGTACTCTATTTGCAGATCTGCATAATATTTGGCTCCCGTGTTGATGCTATATGGTCCATCTGCTGCATTAAGGATATGAGTAATGTTGAGGCTTTGAAGTGTAGTTTTGCTCCTAGCAGCCCACCTGTTGAAAGACATGAAGGGCACATTGGCAACGCTCCTAGCATTCTGCAAAAATAGCATGGTTTAAAGTTAGTGCCTGCTCCCACTACAGAAGGATGCAGGAACTGCATCCTGCTTATAGAGGAGCAAATTTCGAGAAGCACATAGTGCTTTGTGCATGAAAAATGTGATACGGAGGTGTGGAGAGCAGTGGGAGCACAGACTTGCCAGTGGGATACTGTCAGTTAAGCAAATGCCTCCCAGCAGTTAATCCCTGGGAACATGGTTTACTGTATGAAGTAGTCAAGATTTTCCTTTAAATATTTGTTTAGGAAGTTTTAGAGCTAATCTCTCATTGATAGTGTGCCTGGTCTCAAGACTGAGAACTCACACAGTTGCAGCAACACCTTGTTCCGGGTTTGGACATGAAGTGGATGCATTGTGTTCACCAGCTAGGTGAACCCCACTTCCCACCATAAACAGGGTCTATAGGTATTCTACAGAATTCTGAACCTTAACTGATATATTCATGAGGAAGAGGAGCTGGGAAAAATGAGCTAATGATATAGGTAATCTGCAGTAATCAAATTGGAAGGAAATAGGAATAAATATTATTGGACACAAGAATAAGGTATTTGCCTGAAAATTCCTGTTTGATATTTTCAGTTTTATCTTCTTTGAAAGAAAGCTTGGATTTGGAATGCCAAGATCACTGTTGTACAATTAATTTGGGCCTTCCTCCTTCTGGCTCTTAATCTTGCTACCCCTATTTGACTGTGAGGGCTACTGGCATTTTGCCTACTGCCTTAGAGCAAAGTTTCCAGGCCACATAATGCATCTCAGAATTGACATCAATTTGGCATAGGTTCTTTGAGGACTTTAGTCTAGAATACAAATAATTTTTACCCTGCCAAATCCATGGTGGCTCAAAGAATATAAAAAATCAAGTCAGACGCACCGTGGGTAAGTCACCATTTTGCATGCCATGTTTTTCCTGACATCCAAGCTCTTTACATCACCGGTTTTGGAAGCCTGTATCACAAAAACATCCCTGAAGACCCAGAAGCTGCTGCCCAGTGTACCACAGCCTTTCCTCCTCCTCCCAGGGACTGATAACAGCTTAACAATAGGACCATATGTTCTTACGCATCTCCCAGGTAGATATTTGGCCAGACTTGGTCCACATGATTATCAGACCCTCCTCTGAGCCACAGGAGTCGCTGGAGATCTGATAGTGCTGGTGTTTCATAGGAAGTGCTGCTAGTCAAAGACGAAGAGTCTCTGGTGTGAGGCATCTTGGTGCTCCCTTGCACGCACTCAGGCTGTATCAGAGACAGCTTTTCTGAAATGAATGAGAGGAAATTTTCATACAGAAATACTATTCCCTAGAAAGTAGACCTGTTCATTACCCTCCAAATAGGATTACATTATTAGAACTGGTGTGTGCAGCAGGGCCTGCAGGTGTTGCTAAAAGCATCCAGAGAGCCAGACTGACTCAGGGGTAGGACTCTACAGGCATGTAATTTCTCCCCTGAGAAAGCAGCATAAGATAATGTGATTTAATTTCTTGTCAAGTAATGCTGTTGGTAAAGAACATCTGCACCACCAGAATGCAGACTGGATTAACCTTGTAGGCATAGGTATAAGTTCTCTTTTTGTTGAAGCGCTACCAGAGTATTTGGGTACACTTGATTCTGATTAGTTAGAATTCTTGAAGTTTTTGAAGGAATGCATCCTTAAACTGACTTATACTCACAAAGCTTCTAGGGCCAAGGTGGAAATCTTAGGATGTGTATGTGAGAGACATCTGTATGTTGTATGTGTACACACATATAAAAGGTGTGTGCATACAATTTTCTTTCATTTATAGTGATGTATTTAAATATACGTATACGCATACATACACATATACATAGGAATGGATTTTCACATGCATATATAAATATATATGTGTCTGTATGTATAGAAAGACAAGTTGAGAGGATTTGAACTAGTTTTTCTCTCTCAGTTGAACATCCCTGGACACTTAGCTACACTGGTATTCTTGTGCCTGTCTGTCTCAGTCTCTCCTGTGGGAGCTGTTCCACTTTGTATAAATAATGTGATAGCTACTTCCCTCCAGAGAGGGGCCATTTCTATTGTCTGAGGGGCAGGGTACCTACCCAGGATGTGAGAAAAAAGAGTATTTTTGAAACTATAGAGCTAAAAGTTCTAGCATTGTTGTCCTGCTGAGAATCTCACCTAGGGCTCCCACAGAGCCTGTGAGATCACAGAGCTGTGAACCCTTACAAATCACACTGTGGAACAGGGGCAACCTGTTTTTGCAGTGCTGTTGGCTGGTTTAGACCCAGGAAGCCCAGGCCAGCGGGTTTAGCTGGAAGCAGAGCTCAGTCAAGAGCAAGACTGTGAAGATATCCAAGCAGTCCCTTCTCTGAGACTTTAGGAGCATTTCTTCTGCCCGGATCTCATTATCTTGAATTGCTGTTCTCAGCCCCTGAAAATATTGATGAGCTTTGTTTGGTTGCTTGTTCTTACTAGAGCCATAATCAATGTGGAAGGCAGACTAGAACTCTTCCCAAAGTAGGGTAAATGGTGTTTATTCTGATACGGCATCAGCTTTCAGTCTAATGCCTGAATGCCTAAATCTAAAGTTTGGGTTTATTTTCTTAGCACTTTTAGAAAACAAGTGCAGATGTGACCTTCAGAAGTCATCTGGTCTCTCCCCTGCCCCACAGCAGCAGCAGCCAGATAGATGTTGCTCCTAAAACAACAACTTTGTCCATGTACATTATTTTTAACAGTATAGGCTGATTTGGGAAATAAGGAGAAAAGAAGGGAGAATATATTTTTGCTTTGGGAAAAAAAAGTGGAGATGATGTGAGGCATATTACTGAACATACACGTATATGTCTGTGACCTCAGCCTAAATTTGCTTCCTTTGCCCTTTCCTCCCTCCTCCTCCCCACAAATGTTAAGTGCAGTTACAGCTTTTTGTATGTTCCAATAAGAGAGAGGTCTCCCTAGGGTAACTACTTAATAAGCAAGATATGAAAAGCACAATAAAAATGATGGGAGACATAGGAAAAAAAAAAAAAAGACTGGTTTTACTTTTAATGATGGAATAAAAGAACTGCAGGGAAGTAGAGAGGAATATAGAGATAAAAGCCTACGAATTTTTCAGGGCAGATAATGTAAGATCAAGAGCTTTGGCAAAGGAGTATGTTGTGCAATCCTAGCACAGATTAGCATGAAGAATAGCACAGAAACAGATACTGTGCATTGCCCTACAAGTTTTACTGCCTAGTGAAAGTCATGCACTGTGCTCAAGAGCTACTGCCAGCATCTTCATGATGACCTGTTTGTACTTTCACCGACACAGAACGTTAAGCTGAAGCAGTAAAAGGAAATCAAAAAAAAGATAATACAGCTTCTACATCAGGAGATTCATAAGACCACAGGCTCATTTTTGAGTAGTGTGGCTGACTCTGAGTTGCTGCAAATGCTTAAGGGCTGAAGTTGTGGAGCAGATGGACACCAAACTTTCACTTCTCCTAGCCCCTGGTGCTTTAAACTTCTGTTGTAGCCTCTCAGTTAGTTACAGTAATGGAGATGATGAGCAAAGAGAATTAGACTGTGAGGCCTTTTGTTCAAGACCTGACTTTGAGGAGGTTCTCCAAGAATTTAGGCATTTTAGTGCCAGTGACACTTCACAGGTGACTCTGGCCTTCGCAGCCAGGGAGATGCTTTGCAACAGAGCTCCCTTTCATAGAGCAATCCTCTTTCCAAAAAGTGTGCCAACACTGTTTTATTCACGTGACTAATGTCTGACAAGTGAGCTCCTTGTGTCAACAAAAGCATAGCTCCTCCCAAGAACACCACTCCCGCCTGCGCTGCACTGGCCTTGAAATTGGATTGCTCTGCAGGGCCTTTGGGGTAAGCTTGGAAATAACTATAGCAGATGATTGGACTAATGAGGAAAGCAATATGAATTTTTTAATTGAAGGCCAGGGACTTTGGCGAAGGTTTCCCCCCACCCTCTACTTTAAGATACTGCAGAGGTAGCTAAGGTGCTGAGACTGATTACATTTCTCTAAGCTTCTCCCTCTGGGTGGCTCCCAGAAGCCGCTCTAGTTGGAAACAGTCAGTGTCTGTAGGAGAGCAGGAATCCCTCTACCTGAGAGAAAAGAATTCTGTCTTACAAGGTCACTAACATTTTCTGCAGAGATCTAGACCATGCAAGTTGGATGGGATTAATTTTCTTTTAAGCTGTAGCCATCTCATTAGATTCTTTCTTTCTATCTTTCTCTCCTATTCTTTTTTCTGCTTAAAACAACAGAAACAAACAAAAAATTCTACCTATGGGAGACTTTTGAGGCTGGACAGAGATTTTAAGGGCAATCCACAAAATCCAAGGTAGTGCACAAGCTTTAAAACTGTCTTGTCATTCTGCATCCGTTCCCAGATACCGGGGGCACTGGGGTACACCCCAAATGGCCAGGGTCTGCTTGGTTCCCTGTCTGGGCTGCAGAGCCTGGGTTTGCCCAGTGCTCCAGGAGTTGCCCTGGAGGCCCAGGCTGGAGGTGGCCGTAGGTGGCACTGCGTGGCTGCGGGGAGCAGCCAGGAAGTGCTGTGGGTGACTCCATGCTGTTTGCATGCAGCTGGGTGCAGCTCCTGAGGGACCCAGTCATGCCAGAGCCTTGTCTACAACAACCTAGTGGAGCTTTGTATCTCCCCAGTATTGTCCAGCCACTTGAATACTACAGTCTGCAAAGCTTTTTGGTTTGGTTTTTCGTTTGTTGGTTTGGGGCTTTTTTTCCTTCCTTTCTCTATGGTGGAAACAATTGCCATTTTCTATTGACCATCTCTCTGGCAAAAAAAAAAAGGAAAGTAAAAAGCCCACACAAACCCCCAGTGACTTGAATTGGCTAAAGCATTTAACAGATTTATGTTGCATTTGCAGTTTCCAGTGGAAAAAAAAAAAAAAAAACAGCAAAGTTTTGTGGCTAAAAACACAAACACTCCTATATTGTAGATAAGAAATAGTTAATTTTGTTATTTCAAAAAAAAATACTATTTCCTTTTTTCTATTCAGTCACTTTGTTTTGGAATTTGTTCTCCTGCATTGCATAAAATATTTTAAAACATTAAAACAAAATTAAATGGCTTGTTCCTGGTTGAGAAAAACATGTTTTATTTAACTAAAAATGAACACAGACTGAGTAGCCACCTATTTGCCTAGCCCTAATTTCCACTTCTGTAACAGGGCCTCCTGCCATTTTGCCATGGTTGTTCCCTTGTCTCCTCAAGACCAAACTGAGCTGTACAGAGATTAAATTAATGTCTGGAGTCCCAAGAGGAGTCTGGCAGGGCATTAGTTGGACCCCAATCATCTTTCCTCTGTCCGTTCTGCTAGCACCTTCCTAGCTGGCACAGCTCTGCCTGTGGTTATGCTGATAGCCTGGATGGGGACAGGTGTCTTTCAATAACAGGCTTCTTACATGAGATTATTGAGAGCCTCAGGCACAGCAGGGCCTGTGGTTAATACAACAGCACAAACACTACCTAACAATAACATGATACAGAAAGCTCCTGCAGCCAAATATCCTAAATTCCCTGAATCAAAAACCTGAAAAACTAAATGGTTCAAAATTCCAAAGCATGGGGTCAGACTATAATTCATGTGGAAGGGAAAAAAATAAAAAAGCAGCCTCTTGATGCATTTGAAAATGGTGTCTACTCTGTTTTCTCTTCTCTTTTCTCTCAGCAAGCATCTCCGCACTCATCTTTTACACTCCTTGCTCTTTTCTCCCAGGTAGTGTGCAACACTGTGGCTCTTTGTCCTCCTGATGGAAAAATCCAGATGGAAAGAAGTGTGGTTCATAAGGAAATGATCATGTTAGTGGAATTAATCTTTTAGATACTGTAATGTGAAATATGATCTTCCTTTTTGTTAAGAAGACCCAGTCTGTGTCTCTACACGTTGTTAAGAAGCTGATGCTAAGAGAACCCAGGAGTCTCTTGAGGTAGAGCTGAAAACTTCGTGTGCAGAAACAGGCACATTTAAAAGCAATAGCAAAGTTAAAACAGCCAGATGGGAACCTAGCAGGCAACCGAGAGGGGAACTCTCTGTTTTCCTTGCAAGCCTACAGGGGCTTGTTTGCAGGAATTAGAATCTCTCACCAGCAGTTCACTGCAGCTCTAATACCAAGTGGTATTGAAAATGAGAAGCAGGTTATGGCTGATGGTTTAAATGAGGCACCTATGGGAATTTAGAAATGAGATCCTGGACTTGTCTTGGTGTAGACTGTGCACATGGCAGAGCAATATTGCTTTCTTGGCTGACTGCATCATGTATTATGGCCTTTTATTTTGCCCACAGTCAAACAGCAGGGAATAGTAGAAGTTCATTGCTCCAGCTCACTGTTCAAACTCTGATCTGCCTCACCAGAGGCAGTGCCCCTGAATAATGGAAAGCAGAATCGGTCCCTCAGCCTCAGTGCGGGTACGTGTTCAATGCAGCACTGTATAAATGCTATTGCCATTATTTCGGAGTGAAGAGAAAAGCAGAATGTACAATTAAAGCTCTGTTTGGTTCAGTTTTTAAGAGAATTTACTACCTGGGAAAGATGCCAGATCGAGGGCTCTGGAAAACACAGCCCGCCCTTTAACAGCAGTGTCAGGAAAGAGCAGGAGCAGCCCTCCAAGCCTCCTCCATGGCTTCCCCCTCAGCCCAGCCCAGCTCAGATTGCAGATGCCCCTCACCCTACACTGGCAACCATGTTTTACAGGCTGGGAGAAAATCTGAGTCTTCACACCTCTTCACCACTTGGTCTCCCTCCTGACATCTCCATTCACATCCGGCCTTGTACATTTATGATGGGGCCCTCTCACTTCTGAGCTGGAAGGTACCAGCTTCTGCTTGCAAGGAGCTTGAGCTGGGCTGGAAAGCTAAAGGCTCCCTCCTCTGTGAGCCCTCCTGTTCCTGTGCAGGGCTGCCCACGATGCTGGAGGGGCAGCTGATGCTGCTCCCCCCAGGACCTTCTTCCACCTGGGTATGGCAGGAATGCATAAGGCCATTTCAGTAGTGGGAGCAATCAGCCTTAGGCAGGGTTTGGATAGCCAGGAGAGCTCCTGGTGGTGAGGTGGTCCCAGGTGAAGTGGGGTGCATGGCCAGACACAGGCGTGCACGTGGAGATGGAGCCCAGCTCAGCTCAGAGGGGCCCCTGAGTGAGGCGGGGAGCCCCAGCCAGGCCTCCCAGCACTTGTTATCGCAAAGCGCCTTCCAGCAGCCCCATCCCAGATCACACAGCCACGGTTCCTTGGACAAGACAAGCCCCCCAGGAGGGGCAGAGCTTGCTGAGCTCAGGCTCAGTGGGGTGAGCTTCACCTGTGCCTTGCTGGTTTTTGGGGAGAGGTTGCTACCTTACAGAAGTGCTCTTGTAGAGCATTTCCTCTTCTCTGCAATGGAATGGATCTGCACATATTTTCCCAAAACTCTTGTCATTCCAAGGGGGCAGAACCCCTCCTACCTCCCCCAACCCTCATATTTGAGAGTCATGCAGCCTAGGAAAAAGCACTTGCCCACACATGGGGCTAACGCTGCAGGAAAGGAAGGCTTAAAAATGAAGGCACTGGTTGGAGAAACAGAGAGTCCTGCTTGCAGTGACAGGTCATGGCTGTGGCACGACGACAGCTTTTACATCTGCAGCTTTCAGATTCAAAAGAGATAAAAAAAGAAGTATTACCTTAGCAGCTGGCATCTCTGAGCTATGCAATACACCATCCCCAGCAAGACAGCGCTGCCCTCCACAGGCTCCTAGTACAATTTCCGACTGTCTGTGGATATCTGTCGAGCCTAGGATGATGCTTTTCCCTTTATTTCTCCTCTGGGGCACTCCTGTCCAGGGTACCACAGCTAGGAATTCAAGCTTCACAAAACTACTGATTTTTTTGATGCATCTCAACTATGCTCATGCTTCTCCCTGAATTAAAATTCTCTAGTTCTGCTGCCAGCAGCCATAACTGTGCTGTATGCTGTAATCAGGGGAGCACACAATCACCATGCAGCTAACTGCTTCTAATAGTAGAAACTTCACTCTGATCTTATATAACGCCAGTAATGGAGCAGAGAGGCTGTGGCTTGTGAGGAGCTTAGACAGAAAGCTTTCTTGGGCAGCTCATGCCCTGAGGGCAGAGAAGCTGCAGCTGCAGTGAGAGCAAGAAAAACAAAATGACCTTGATATTGATAACAGTTCAGTGAGTGCAGTCACAGCCAGTGCTGTGCCAAGACTTCATTGGTGTCACAGGCTGCTGATAGGTGTAAGTTCCAGGCAGTTTTGATAAAAATGGTGTCAAAGAGGCCAGACTGAGAGAGGGATGCGGGGAAATAATGTCTTGCAATCTTCAGGAAAGACAAACAAGGATGTTAATATATTGCTAAGGGGCTCCAAAGCACTTGCACTTCTGCAGGCAGTATGGATTTGTGTGACTGTGGATTAAAGGGGTTTTTTTTCTTCTCCTTGTTTTACTCTGCAAATGATTTTTATCTGACTGCTGCTGTCAATACAAAATTGACAATGCTGTCAAGTTTGCAAGATTTGAGGATATTTGAAGGCATGAGAAAGGGGTTTTGATATTTCTCAGTCGTTTGGCAGGGGTAGCTTTGAGCTGTCTGTCTCTCCCTGCACTTTTAACGTAAGCAGTGAAGTGCTCTCCTTGCTTTGCCTTGCTTGAAAGGGTACATACAAAAAAAGGCACGTTTTTCTAAGGCTGACAAAGCTGTACAAATTCTTTGCTGTGGAATCAAGAGCAAACTTCAAAACTCTACAGTGGAAGATCTATTTTGGCACTTGAGTTTTTCAGGCATATCACAGAGATTTCCAGCAACATTCTCAGCTCTGTCGGGGCAGAGCGGAATGTTTTTTCTTTAGATTTTTTTTTCAACTGCTGATTTTAAAATCATTATTTGATTTTGATGAAGTCATCTTTTAAGAAGAGTGATTGTATGCCACAAAGGAATTGACGACTAATGAGTCCATGAGAATAACTAAAAGGAGATATTAAGACATACAACTGGGATTTCCTGTATTTTGCAAACTTTTTGATTGTGTGTGATGAGTATTTGCTCCTAATTTCCTACCTTAAATTTGAGGAAATAAAACTGTGAGTGGTTTTCCCGTTGCAGCACCCTGGTATCAGGGTGCCAGGTAAATCAGAGTGAGGTAGGAAGTGCCTCATCAGGGGCTGTGGGGAAAGCAGCGTGTGCAGCCGCCTCTTCAGGCTGTGAGGGGTGAGGAGTCAAGGGCAGGGGGGACACGCTGCTGCTCCATGGAACGCCCAGTCCCAGGGTCACTGGGAAGGAGTTTCCCTGCCTGGCCCTGCGGCAGTGTCTCAGTGAGAAGCAGGCAGCGTGGTGCTGCCCCACCCCTGAGACTGAGGCTATGTGGGTCTTGCAGGTGGTCAGGCAGGGCACAAGCGAGGGTTGGTATGTGCCAGCAAGTTTTTGGAAGGTATCTTCACTTTATCTTGCCAGGTTTTATGCTGTTGTTTTTCTGCTTATGGTTCGTGCTGTGGCTTGGTGTGGAATGTAGATGGATGCCAAGGCATCCAGGTAGGGTGATGGAGAGGAGAAGAGCCTCCAGCAAAGCAGCAGCCTCAGGGCTCCCAAGAGGGAGAGTTGAGCACAGGTAGAAGGGAGGAGTGTGTCCTTGCTGGAGGTTGTGCCTGCTGCAGGTGGTTTCCAACAGGCAGTTTGGGAACACACCACATACGTAATGGTCCATTTTCCCAAAGCAAACCTCAGTGCCTCCAGCACAGGCTTGGGAAGGCTGTCCTCTGCCTGAGAAAGTTGCTGCAAGCAGGAATGCATTAAGGACTGCAGGATTCTCAGGTACAATGGCAATGGGAGCTACCCAAGAGCTATAAATAGCATTAACATCCTTTTCTCCAATGCCTGGCATCCCAAGCAGTCATTTTTGCGGGTGCTAGTGAAAATGAACAAAGCTTTGAAGAGCTTTTATTTATGCTCTCTTTGCAGGCTGTATATTTTCTTAGTGAGTAGTTTTTCTTACTGGCTCTGAATTTTGCATTTATTTCAAGGGAAAATACTGGAATTTTTTTCTTTTTGATTTCTTTTTTAGCTATCATATATAATTTTCATATTTTTACCTCAACTATGTTGGAGGAGCTGTTGCGGCAGGAGAGTTGGGATCACAAGTATTCATTTTCAAACAACCTCTCTGTGATTGCAGGAAAAGGGGAAAAAACCCAGGAACCTAAATTCAGTCTTATATAAATCTTACATGCATTTTTAACAAAATAATGAAAATGTTTTGGTTTAGAATTTAGCAAACAATGCAAGGTGTTTGGGCAGGTTTTGCAGTGTTTACATTGAGAGACCAGACAGAAATAGTTGTTGCAGTAAAAGGAAAAGCTTTACATGTCTATCAGACAAGATCTTCATGTGGTTTGACAGGAAACAAAGATGGCTTTGTTAAGGACCTATGAAGACCTGAGAGCAGAGCAACGCTGGCAAAAAGGAGCCTTTTCAAAATATCTAGGGTTCACTTGATGAAGTCTTGTGATAACATCATGAAGTCTCACCTGCTATGCAACTCTCCTTTGCTCTTCACAGCCAGCAGCTGGGGACCTTCAGGAAACACAAGGTCTACGAAACAGACATTTTGCTTTGGGATAACCAAAGAACCCCTGCTACAAGATCAACCAGTAGAGCTGGAAGAATTAGTCTAGCTTTTAAATATGCAAGAGGACCTCTATTTTTTTGCAGTGATGCCAACTAATCTAATTATAGATTAGACAGTTTTACTGACAATCCCTGTCTTAGGCCAGCGGGCAGCGCTGCTGCCAGTAAAACGCTGTGATTTTTCCTGCTGCCACAAGATGGCAGGAAAAAACAATGTTGGGTGATTTAAAAATACGCAGCGATGGGTATCGCAGGACGCAATACACTCCTGACCGGCATTTAAAGGGAGCACTTACAAGAAACTGCGCACGTTGGATGGAAGAAAAATGTGAAATGTACGGAATAAATTAGATTGGTATTGACCTGGGTGTATACATCGAAAGATCTACAGCGTATCCTTTCCCATGCAGGTTTCCTGTGTAAGAAAAGCCTGTGACAGTGCCTATTTTTTCCTGTACACTGTGCAGTTTGGCCTGGTTTTGTTCTGCTGGCAAAATCTGTTGTACAAACCAGTCCAAGACATAATGCACTCACCTAAAGTAAAAAGCAGGGTGATTATTTTAGTCTTTTATACTGTCTTTTCCAAATACGGTTCTCTTCCCATTCCCTCCTCCTCCAGCCATAGTAGAAAAAGAGCCAAGCTAGAGAACACATCCACTGCTCTGGCTTTCAGAAACAGTAGGAGGCATGAGGGACAGGAGCTGGGCAGGAGAGCACACCTCGGTGCTGCACTGGGTTGCTGGGCTGGGCAGTGGGATCAAATCAGTGTCCCTCCTGCCTGTTCTCCTGGGAAAACTGACTCTTCAGTGCAATGGGTGTCACTGGAGCTGCTGGAGCTTTGGAAGAGGGCTGGGATGGAGGAGTTTGTGCTGTTCATGCTCTCTCCCCAGCTGCTTTCACTTCAAATACTTTTCTTACATAAACCCTCTATAAGAATGGAAATCGGGTTGGAAAGTATAACCAGACTGGCTAGGGGCTTTGTGTTATCCAAAGCATTCCTCCTTAGTGGCCAGCATGGTGGTTCGCCTGCACTCTTCTAACACATCAAAGAAAGCTGTGGAAAACTCACAAAAATTATTGTGTGTCGATGGCAATTACCCGGAGCTCATTAACTGGTAGAAGTTAATTCTGAATGGCAGCACTGCACAGACGCAGCAGGTTCTGGCCCTGCCACGCTGCTGCTCCCCAGCATGGCCTGGCCTGGCCTGGCCTTCCCTCACTGAGGCATCGAGGACGTTCATCAGTAGCCTTGCAGTTTATCTGCTGAGGGGACAAAGCTCATGGTCATGGCAGCTGTGCTGGCCCGTGGCAGCGGCCTCCCCAGATCCTCCTCCAGCACCAGCCTGCTCCTCTCCCATCCAGCCTTCCTCCTCTCCCATCCAGCCTTCCTCCTCACCCATCCAGCCTTCTTCCTCTCCCATCCAGCCTTCCTCCTCACCCATCCAGCCTTCTTCCTCTCCCATCCAGCCTTCCTCCTCACCCATCCAGACTTCCTCCTCACCCATCCAGTCTGCTCCTCACATATCCACCCAGCTTTCTTTCTCACCCAGCCTTCACCCCTCCTTTTCCTTTTTTCCCCATAGCCCAAGCTAACCTCCTTGGAGCTGATAGAAGCAAGGTGCTTGTGAGGGCATAAGGGCAATTAGGGACTTTTGTGCTAGGAGCAGCTCTTCTGTCCAGTCTGTAGTAATTAAAAGTATCAAGAGGTTTAAGAAGTAGCCAATCTGTTGAAAGCCAAAAGCTGGAAGATACACAGCTATTCTGTTTCTTTTGTCAGGCTTCCCCTAGACTGTGCTCTGGGCTGATGGAGAATGAATAACCAGCCAGACCTTCAGGTCTTACCTGCATTGGCACCTTTTCCACTTGTCTTATGAATGCAGTGTCCACACTACTCATTACTAAATACTGAATTCTGTAACATCCAGAATCTGCCTCCCAGGCTGGAAATACATTTGTCACTATGAACCACGATTCACTTCACAGTGGCAACATGGAGGAGAATGACAAGGCATCAAGAGTGAAGAAGTAAAATCAAAATGCTTAAAGCAACTTTCATTGGTTGTGATGATAAGGGAAAAGAACTGATGATATGGGTGCCCATCACCTGGGCAGGAACAACCTTGCCCCATGAGATGATGCTATCACAGACCCCAATGCCCTCACACCTTTTCCCTCCAGATTCTGATCCTACTTGGATTTTTAAGGTATTCTTTCTTGTATTGCTTCTTTCGGTAAAATTACTTTGGTCCCAACTTGGTTCTGCAGTTAACAGCTTCATTTTTCTAAGGAAAGCAAGTGATGGAAGGTCTGCAGCTGCTGGCAACACCACCAGAACACTGCCAGCATCCAGGACCTTTCTTTTGCCCTTTGGCTGCCCACCTCTGAGTTATGGGGTCCCACCTGCTATTTAAAAGTAGATTAAGCCTTCCTGGAAATTAATAGGTTTAACTGAGCACAAAATTACTTTGAATCTGCCTCATGCAAGACATCTATCTACAAACTGGGTCCTTTTGCCAGGCTTTCAGCAACTAATCATCTAGGTCAAAACAGCTCCAGGGTATGCTTAATCCTGCTCTGGATGTGAGGTGAGCAAGCCTTTGCACATTGAGGTGTTAGTAGATACGTGCATGTGGGGGAAACAACACTCTCTAGACACCTGTTCCCCTTCAGTGCTTGAAAGGAAAATCCTCCCTTTTCAGCACTGAGGCATTAACTGCAAATGTCAGTTTGCTATCTTTTTTTCAGTGAAGACAATAGTGAGAAACCATTCAGCACAGATAGTTTATCCACAAAGCAAAGGCAAATTCGGGGATGTCCAGGAATTTGAAACTACTGGGTAGAAGGGATTTTCTATTTCTATTCTACTGAGATATATCTCTGAGCTTTTAATTTTTGTTCTGTTGAGCAAGGTGAGCACCTGAGAGAGAACAAGCACATGTGCATGTCAGCTCCAAAGGGAGGCAGCCTCTGCACAGGTGACATAATCACAGTTGTGGTGCTGGATCAGGTCTTGAGAGGGCTACACTGATCTCTGCTCTTCTGCCACTTTTCACTATCACCACAAGTACGGGCTGAGACTGGGTGGGTCAGTCTTAACCTGAAAGATCTAGTATGATCTGAAATGCCGGAGCCCATAGCTAGGTGAACTTAATTGGGCCCTTCTCTCTGTGTCTGAGACTGTAAGGCACAGGAAGGTGGTTACTGACTATTGGAACAGAAAAATGTGCCATAGAGCTGAGGTGCTCTTCTTATCCTGACTTACTAAATGTCTGTCCCACCTCCTTCATCTGTGAAGATGTCTGTCATGCTTGTCCCATTTTCTGCCTTTCTAGGGCCATAAACAATAGTGATTACCAAGTAACTTCATCTCACCCCTCTATCTATTAGCTTAACCATTCCCTTGATGGATCACAGAATGGGTGATGACAGGCAAAATCTCTGTCATTAAAAACTCAAACTCCCTCTGCTCACAGAGGTGCTGGCATGGTGACAAATGTCCCTTTGCCACAGGCAGCCTTGCCTTCTGCCTGGTTACATCTCCTCCAGGCAGGATGGTGCATCTTGACTTTACAGCTGCTTGATGTGGCTACACATGCTTTCACAGCAGGATCTATTAGCACCAGCCACCCCCCTTGCAGGGATCTGAAAGCATGCTGCCTATTGGCACAGCAATGAGCCTGCTGTCCCCAGAAGACATAAAGACAAAATCCTGGCCAAAGAGGGAACCATGAGAACAGAGCTAAGGTTATGACTTTATAAATGTTTATCTTCAGTCTGTATTTGATGTCTGGATAATAAGGTGACCAGTCTCTTACAGAAACCTAAGGCAGGTTAAAGCAGAGGGGCACACAGTGGTTTTCTTGAGCTGCAGCACAAAGTATGTGCAGGACCTTACCATTCCCCATTTGCCACCTTTGTGGCTGATGGATGCTTTCATGTAGTGTCTCTTCCTAAGCCCTTCAGATCTGAGCTGTAAGCATGATCGATACAGCTGTGCTTTTTTTTTTCTAAAAAGAATGGCTTTCCCTTTTTACTGTTTGCATTTTGTCATGCTGCTTTGGTTCACTCACCGTTTTCCTCAGTTTGGTAAAGAAGCTGTCTGTGAAAACAAGAATGGGAAAAAAAAAGGAAATTATTGAATACAGTTTTTTATATACGCCGAGAAGAGATGTTTCAAAGTGAGTCTATCAGGTTATGCACCTAAGTATTATTTCTGCCCTTGAAAATCTTTCACTTACAGGGCTTAATAGGTCTGTGCAAATCCATTGCCAAAGAGGTAATTGGCCATTTTTTTAGAAGGATCAGAAACAAAAACACTCCAGGCTATTGTTCTAAAAAGTAAAAAAAAAAAGAAAAAAAAAAGAAAAAAAAGGAATTATGGAAAGAATATGTTTCAGAGCATCATCCAGCTTCTCTTGAAGCTATGCAAATTCACTTGGTGGAAACAACAGCAGACACAATGAAATGAGTTGTGCATGAGGAACTGAGATCTCAAATGTGATATTATGCAGAAGGTAAAGAGTCTGTACTAAATAAGTAACAGCTCAATGTGTTATCAAGGGTGCACTTTGATTTTGATGAATGTTAAAAGAACCTTTAGCCTTGAAAATAAAGAGGATAATTTCTCTCTAGGCAATGGCTGCTCGTGAAAGCCATAAAATAAGAGCACTGGAGCCCTAATTTTATAGTGCTTTTTAAATGATTTTCAAATGGTCCAGCTGCTTTGTGCCACAATAACACAAGGCAGAGATATTTACGCCGGCAATAACAAGCATGCACCAGCCTGCCCGAGCTGCTCTCCGCAGGCAGCCTGCGGGAGGCGAAACACACGTGGAAAGATGATACTTGCCAGTGTGGATTGATCACAATCACACCATGGTCAGAGCCATCCTGGGAAGCCGCTTTTTCCACCAGACAACTTGATTGTTTTTCTTGTCTGCGTGTTGCCTGCGAAGCACAGGATCTATGCTGCTGGCAACGCCGGTTCTATTTTGACGCTTGAGAGCCTGCCAGCAATGTGTGCCTGTTAGGCCACACCGTCCTTGGCAGACTTCTCCTTTTGGAAATAGGAGGGCAAATTCGCCCCTGGGTTACACTGCTGGTTTTGGGTAGGAGTTTCCACAAGGATTAGTCTGGTCCCAGCTCTGGTGTTCTGATGCAGCACTGCAGTATCTTCTTCAGAAATGCATGCATGGGGCAAGTGAACTCTGGGCAAATGCTGTGGAATTCTGCTGAGATGCTGAATTGCCACCAGCAATTTCCCCAGGTATTTTACCTCTGCATATTTAGGACTTCAGTCTAAAACTACAATTTATTTTCCAAACAAATGCTCTAGGATGAGAACTACCCTAGGGTGGTCTAGCTTAGCTTGCTAATTTGGGTAGTCATTTCAACAGTTCAAATAAAAGTTTCAGTTTTTTTCTTTACAGTCCCCTTTCCTTGGCGAGACATTGACAAAAGACAGGGTACTGGGAGAAACCTGCCTTCTGAGCCAGCAGAATAAGCTTTAAAAAGCAGTTCCTTTATGAAATATTCAATTAAAATTAAATAACTTGTCTCTTTCCATGCTCACTAGTGTTAAGAGGCACAGCAATGTTCAAATAATAAGAATTTTGGTGGGAACAGGGAATTCTGAGCATGAGAGAAACAGCTAATTTATGGCTAAAAAATTATTACCTTTGCAGTAATTCTCAGGTCCAGAAAGCTGAGACTGAGCTGGGCAGAGGGCATGGCAGGAGGAAGTTATCTCTGGAAAGTCCCCAGCCACTGAGCATCCATTGTAACTACAGTGAGAAAGCTGTCTCTCATCTGGGTGAATTCTTGTACGGGTTGGACATTTTCCCCTTTTCATTTGCTGATACCAATCAGCAAAACAGGTTAGCATCTTTTTATGTCCAGGGACATACTTAAGAGCTTTAATTTTAAACAGGGGCCTATTTTCTCTTGGAGTTGAGTTTTAAGAGTTTTAAGGAGCAGAATGGACAACAAATTGGGAATGTATCCCAGAGGAGTACCTAGCATATTTGCTGCCCTCATTTACCCAACTGATTGAGGAAGGACAGGAACATACAAAATTCAGAAACATTCCATACCCTGAACAGAGAGGAAAAATAGATTTGATGCCAAAGCTTTAGGTCATGTTCCTTTCATCTTTATCTCATATTCAGATTCTTTGTCTGACATTTCTTCTTGTCGCTTTGTGTTTTTCTAATTTCATGAGAGTTCAGAGTTTACACAGGTGTATACTGTATCTTAGTTCAATGTGTAAATCCTGCAGCTTGATGAAATTGCTCACTACTAGGTAACTCTTTGGATAGCATTGCTTAGAGGAAAGTGGCAGAATATCATAAAATAAGCCAGCATAGAGGAAGCAGATCTGCTTTTTCTAAGAATAAAGCAAATAAAGATTTTTCCTTTCAAAACAGAAAGGAATACACACAGTGCTGTTCCAGGCTGCACGGAACAGTGCCATGGTCACAGATTGCATAAGTTTGTACTTCTGCCTCACTTGCATCTCATCTCATCTCATCTCTGAGAGATCCAATTTACAGCATCTGAAATAAAGTAGCCTCCAGGGTATTACATACAGCCCTTTCTGAAATCAGGAACTGCTTTATGTTTCTAGAGATCTGAGTCCAGAAACAGAGGAAGACACATGGCATTAGGCTTTGTAAATGGCCAGTTGGCATGTCTCTGCAATAGCTCTTTGCTGCTTTTGGCTGTTTCTCAAACCAGAAACTATCTTTAGTTATTTGTGTTGTGTATTCTGATGAATCAATACAGAAAAACAAAAAAACCCCAAAAACGCAAAAATCAACCAAACAGAAAATCCCACAACAACAAAAAAAAAAATCAGTAATTTCATACTGAGGACTCAGAACCTTCTTCCCTTTTATAATTGCTTTTCTTTTTCTCTCCTGCTACAGAAGATACATTCTGATGATTACCAGTACACCATGTATGAGTGATCCTTGCCAGTGATGAGGATATGGTTTTGTTGGTCACTCCGTATCTCTCAGGAGCCTGCTGTATTCCCACGTGCCAATGAAGACAATGTCTGTAAGTGGATAATTAGGCTTACCCAAGTGGTTGAGTGACATTTAGTTAATGCTGCTAAAGTAACAGTGATTGCTTAATGTGAGTGCTGTGTAAGAGCAGCAGTTTACCATCGGGACAGGGATTCACCATTTGCCCTTGTTAACACACTCAGAATGTACAGACATGGGCAACAAGGTCAAAGTCGATTGTGTCTTCTGCAGGTTCTCCATAATAATGCATTTCCTGGCTGTGGAAAGTTTGATGTCCTTTGATTCTCCATGCAAAATTGTGCTGCATTCAGTGCATGGGTATCACCAAGCCTTTTCAGGCCTTCCTTGTTATGGGTTATGGAGCTATGGAGAATCATGTATGAAAGCTCATGATTATCTTGTTGCCTCGTAATGTATTCCTGTCTGTAGAGCCCAGAGCCCACCACACTCTGAGACATTTTTCCCCTTTGAGACATGTAAGAAAAAGTAAGGTGGTAGAAGAATGATAAAAGGTTGTGATTTCTGAATATACTCATAACGTATCTGGAAATGCAGAATTCCAAGTTATTTCACTTCTGAAAAGAAATAAATTTAACAAGTTTTACAAAATTCAGTTGTCTACAATCACATTGAGGGCTGCTGGCGCTAACACCCTACAAAAATTCACTTCAGGAGGTAGCTCAGGTCCTTCTATAATTGGATTTGAAATATCTGTGTTGAACACACTGAGGTTTTAGCATAGCCTGTAACCATTTTGCCTCAGTCTAACTGTACCATGTCTCTTTGCTGAAGTGCTATTAGCTTTGCTAATCTGGTTAAATTCCAGTTAATAAACCTGCCTGCTTAAGATCAGCATGAAGTTTGATTTCTGCAGGATATTTTATATATTGTGCCCTCAGCTGCTTATTTTGTAGCATTTCAGAAAACATTTTACCTTTAAACCCAAAGGGTCTTGGCCTTGGCCTTGCCTATCAGCAATGGCTGATAGCCAGACAGATATTTAATAATCAGTTTGTTGACAACTTCAAAGTCCTCCAGGATGAAAGTCATCATGTAAAGTCAGCCATCCCTACTTTATTTTATTACATATTTCACTTGTTTTAAAGATGCTGAACATCAGATTTCTGATAAAGGCATAAGGAGAAATGTTTATTATAAAATACAGCATTAATTCTAGATTGATCTTTGATTTCCAAGTAGCTGCTCAGAAACTGCACACAACTGGTTCCACAGAAACAAGCAGTGACAATATATGGTACTGCTCTGGGTTATTTTAGCTCTGGCACAGGTCCTGATGCTGGCATGGGTTTGCTCAGTAAGAGAAACATCCACTGTTTATTAACTTCACAGAGTACTGGGTTGGGCCCTAAATGCACACACTCTCTCTATTCCCCATTTCTATCTCATGAAGAGCAGATGAAACCTTATTCTCAGGTGTTGCTCCCATTTGTCTTATTGGTGTTGGCAGAATAAAGAAAATTCTATCTGTAGCAGTTGATCAACTTCCAATTTCCCTGTTTGCAGTCTATAACTCATATTTAAGCTGATATTAGTGATCAGCTGTTGCATTAGCAAAGAAACCTGTTTACATTTTTATATCTGTTAGCTGAATGTTCTCAAAGTTCATCTTTTCCTTACTACACCTACACACTGTTGTTGTCTATATATTTTTACATTTTATTCCCCACCATTTTTTCCCCCACGAGACAGAATGCGATTGAAAGAAACATCCAAGAATAGTTTGGATCATGTATACTCACAGGCATTAAAAGGAGGTCTTAGAACTGCACTTGGAAGGCTGTCTAAAATCAAATGCTGCTGTTAAGACAACACAATTTCAGTGATTTTTGTCTTAAATCTTTGCTTTGTCAGGCTCAATTCTACAAATCCTTATTTCTGCGCGTGGTTCTAGTAAGCAGAGGGGTTAATTTGCAGGTGTGGCTACAAGGTAGAACCGCAGAGGCAAAGGCGGGTTTGTGGCTCTCCTGGCCGCGGCACAAGTTCAGTGAGGCGCTGCAGGTTGTGGCTGCTGCCTCGGCACAGCCAGGCTCCGGCCGGGCTGCTGCGTGCCCGGGGCCACCTCCCGGGGCCGCCTCCTGCCTGCCGCTGCGGGGACATTCGGAAGCCGGCGGCAATTCGTAAACCCGAGTTTTGTAAATGCAGATCATTTCCCCAGTGTCACCTAGCTCTTTTTTTTTTTTTTTTTTGGCTTTGCTGTTTCATAGCTAAAAGAACGGCCGCTTTTAGCTGTGATCAGTGGGCAATCAGCAGGGTCATCAGTTCCTCCTGCTTCTCTCCTGTAGGAATTATAGTAGTTTCTAGATAATTCAACAAGTTTGCAACCTGATGGTGGTGAAAAAAAACTTGTTTTGGCATAACATTGGGCACTAGGCATGTTGAGTGCAGATGACTGCATGCTTTCTCCATGCTTCAGAGTGAAATACCCATCTGCACAGTGTTGAGAAATAAAGAGTGAAGTCTGCTGTCATTCAGAATATCCATAGATTTGTCAGAAATTTCAAGTGCAAATCAAGTTGTCATATAAACAGCCAAAATCAGAATACTTTTTAATGTGAAAATTTCCATTCTAGTTAAAATTACACCAAAAAAGGTAAAAACCAATTCTTGTTGAATTTTAAGGCTGCTCAGGATCATGAGTCTGTCTTGTGCTTTGTATGGTAAGTGCTGCAGCATTTATAAAATCTGTATGTTACACAATTATAAATTAATGCAAAGCATAAAGAGAGACTAATTCTCTTTTTAATTATTTTCCTGTGCAGTAGGTTCTTTCTTTAATGGATAGTCCTTTTGCTTTCTTCTGTGCTAATCTTAAGTCTATTTTAAGGCAATGAAGTTTACCAATGCTAATTAAATAAAGTTGGACAGCATATGTTAACGAGTACTGTTATTTCCCAGCCCTTCAGAACAGCTCAGCCTCAAATAACACTTACATATTGCCTATGTAGAGATTAGGCCACTCTTCACCCACGTGATTTAATTCCACCTTGCAGCTGTCCAAAATATCTGGCAGTTAGTTCCTGGGCAGAGGGAGTGCCAGGCTCAGAGCATTCCTGGGCCGGCAGGGTCTGTCTTCAGGTGCTGAGCCCTTTGGAGGCCTCATGCAGAGCCAGGCAGAGGAGGGAGGGCCTGCTGGAAGCTGCTGCTGCAGAATGCACAGGGGAGGTTTTTGCTGAAGCAGGCTCTTTCTGCCGCTTGATGCTCCCAAGCAGGTGGCTGACTCTAAATACAGCTCGCGCCTTGACGCCTCCCTGGATTAGCTCAGTGCTGCGTCCCTGATGCAGTGGGGAACAGCCAGAAAAATGAACGTTCTGCTTTAAGTGAACCTTATGCAAAAAAATGCTACTCCTGTCCTCATAGAAGCTATGGTGCTGTTCCTGCCTGCATCGAGCTTTCCCTGTGAAAGAAATGTCAGTCAAGGCAACCGAGACACAGTCCCAAATGCCTCATGTGACCCAGTTCTAATAATAAGCTACCAGGAAAGAGGGGACAGCACAGTTTGAGGGTGAGTTCAAAATAAACACCATGAGAGCACCTGTCCTGGGCCTTACCCAAGGTTCCCCGAGCCCACGATCCTGTGCTTGGCTGTGGCTGAAAGTGGATGCCTATAGAACATAAGAACACACAAGCATGAATTATACTTGTGTATATAATAACAACACTCTCCCAGCTTCCAGCTGGCTGTAATTTATGAGCTTGCTGATCTGAATGGAGTTTCTAAGTATTTGGTAACTCTGAATGGATTTCTGTCCCTCAAACTTTTCCAGTTGCCCCTTGAATGTCTATAGGGTTTTACTCTGCAGCATCCTGTGGCACGGGGTTACAGAGCTCATGTAAACCCCTCCTCTTGTTTCAGACCTGATTTCTACTGACTTCATCTGATGCCCTCAGTTCTTGCACTGGAAAATAAAAAGTTTTCTCTGGAACTCTACATGGGCCCCTTCAAGTAACACTGGTTTTGTGATTGCTTTAAGCAGATGTAAGTCTGCCAGAGCTGTAGCTGGGACAGTTCTTGTTACTTGCACCTTCTCCCAGGTTGTGTAGACCCTCTTGACAAATGTGCATCTTCTGAATGAAGTGCCACTGGGGAGGCAGTATTTTTCCTTCATTTTGGCTCCTTAGTCTAACTTGCCAAACCAACATTTAAAATACAAGTTTTCATACTGGTTGTGGGAAGCAGTGAAGTACCAATGTCATGTCATGTCATTACCGGAATTATGGATAGTGTAAGTGACAGGTGAGGAGGTCCCTTTTCCTCTTAGCAAATTGCAGCAGACAATGCTTTCTGTTTTAAGATGTTACAGGACTATTCTTCTGCTTTTGCTTATGTTGACTGGAATCTTTTTCCCTGCACAAACATGCACTCAAAGTAAATCTGGATATAAAGAAGCAATACTGACAGGCAGGAAATATAAGCAACACTAACTCCACAGATTAAAAACACATTTTTGTGATTTGACAATGCCCTTGAAAAGAGTTTCTATCTAATTCATTCCCTCCACTGAAGTAAGTCTTGCTTACAAGATCACTATCATGTCATTGGTTGCATGGATGCCCTACTGACTCAGCTTCACTCTGTGCTCTTCCCTTCTCTACCCCGGTGAAACAATACTCTCCTAGGATGAGCAGTATCTTCAAGAGCAGGTACTAATTTACAACAGGAGCAGCTTTCACAGCTGTGGCTTTGTAGGACAGATGCTCAGGGGCATGCAAAGCATTATCCTGATGGGGGATTCCATTAATCTTGCTCACATGTGTCTAATTTTGCTTAGCCTAAAGCCATTAAGATGCATTATTTCACTCACATGAATTTCAGATTTTTCAATGCCATGTCTTCAAAAGGTTTCCAGACTAAAACCTACTGTAATGTGAATGAAGTATAAATTATAATGAAATATTAACTCATATAAATCCCTATTAATTTTAATGGAGAACTTCAAAGCAAACAAAGCTCCTCCTCCACCGCTCTGCTGCTTTGTGAGGCATAAAGATTGTCCTAGCACTGTTGGGTTTTAAATGTGATTTCCTACTTGATCTTTTCACACAACAATGTCTTACCTTTCTCTCATCAGTGGAGCTCTTTGGCAAGGTTTAGGAAAATCTGAGCAGTCAAACTGATGTCTGAAAGGATCTTAAATATGCTTATTTTGCAAAGCACTTGTGTACAGTGAAATAGGGAGGGATTTCTACATTCCCCTAAATGCTAGGCAGAATCAGCATTCATGTCATAACCTCTCCAAGAATGAAGGAGGAAATGTGGTCTGGGAAGGAAGAGGTTCAACTCACAAGTCACCATTATATTAGTCTTGTAATAACCTTGCAAGTCTCTTCCAGCCGAGAATAAAATGATCAGAACTGATGCTTCAAATGCAAACAAGCAAGCAGAAATGTATTTACCTAATCTAGCAGGGAATCTTTATAAGGTCAACTAATCAATAAATCCAACCAGCAGCAAAGGGCAAAACCAAATTTGATTATCACTTCATGGTTCACCACAAGGTAACAAGCTAATTTTCAGGCAGAGTGGTAGCATGAATTTCAAATGCTGTTACTGTATTAAAAATCACATTGGTTTAGGTACTGATTAACTGGTGATAGGAAAAGTGACATCCTCAAAACAGCTTAAAACTAATTTGTATCAATTAGACCAAGCCACTTATGTAAGCTAAGTGTCTGCCTGATATTAAACCATGGGTGATTCAAAGCCACTGACACAGAACTAATTTGGGATACTTTGGAATGTGAGCGAACTTATGAATCAAACTACAAAATGCTTTGAAGACCTGACATATTGTTTTTAATGTTCTCAATATACTACATTATAGACATATTTTTGAAAAAATATTTAACAAGAAAAGACTTGTGCGGTTTGCTGACCCAGGCTGCAGAAGTACCACAGATATTTATTCTGATGGTGTGGGTCTTCTGGCTGTCACAGCTTTCTGTAACACTGTAATATTTAGCAGATCAGCAAAAAAGGAACATTTCTGTAGGAGTGCCTGGGCCCTCAAGAAACTGCCCTTGCTACATCATCAGGCCTGAAACACAAGATCTTTTCTTAGTAGAACATGCATGTGAGAACTGTAATGAAACTGAGAAAAATTATTTTGTTACACCCCAAACATCTTTTACAGCTAGATGCAATTATGAAACTTGCTTGTGGCATGAGCACAAAGCAGGGACAAACTTGGTGTATCTTAACCATTTCAGTGGATTCATCCAGTATCAGCACTCAAGGCACAGCAGTTCCACCGTGTGCAGTGGTTACAGTGCTGATGTTGGCCGTGCTGGTTTTGGAGGAACTGAGCTATCAGAATTAAACCATTTACCATTCTGTTGGCCTTTTACTCTGATGCATAATTTTCTTCATTTTTGTAATGTGCACTGATCATGGGAATTTGTATGTGCACAATGGCTCTGAAGGGTGACACTCAGTAAAGTGAATGTAGATAGGGTTGCCTGTTCAGCCCTTCCTTTGCCGCAGCTGAACATCCAGGTTTCGCAGGTGCTTCAGAAAACCACGATTGGGTGAAATCCATCGATGCTCCTTCACTGTCTTGATGGCTTCAACTAATGGGAGGTGGTGATTTATCATGAGATAAGCTAGGACTAAGGAAGCTGATCTGCTTACGCCAACTGCACAATGTACCAATACTTTGGCTGGTAAAAAAAAAAATTATAATCATCAAGAGAAGCAGTACAGTACGTGGAGTTTAATTTAAATGTTTTTCTTACTCTTCTGATAGATCACATGAACTGCTAACAGTTAAGTCTAATTTGCCATCGTTACACTCACTTGCATAAGAAATGCCATGAGATCCCACCCTGATCTCAGAAACACTGGTAAATCAAAGAAAACCTTATTGAAGTAATGAAGTTTTTCTGTTTTAACCATGGGGAAAAGAAGATCCATTAGTTTCAGAGAGCTTGCTTAGGCAAGGAAGAATGCTAAAATCTGTGGCACAGACACATTAGCCACCAAGAAAAATGACTGGCCTAGTACTATTGCATAATAAGGCAATTGGATGCAACTGTAATTCTATTTTGAAGTCAGAACTTGTGGTATAGAGACAGCTTCATTAATGCCAGTTTGCTCATGCTAAGAAGTGGTCTTTTATGTAAAACAGGTTAATTAGCATTTTATTGCACCACTGCCAAGAAGCTCAGTTTCTTGTGGAATTCACTGTAAATCTCCTTGGGTAAAGGTAAATGTTCTTCTTGGAGGCACAGCCTTGCAGGCCCTGTTCACACAAGAAACTAATCTGCAATATATGAACCTCTTCATACAGTTGGTGATTGTACAAATCAGGACATTTGTCTTTTTATTGTTTGTTCTTGCAAGTACAGTTGCTATAAGATGGTCTCAAAAGAAGGTGTCCATTTAAAATGCATGTTTTTGCTTCTCCCTTTTTGAATGAGCCTTACCTTCCAAATAATTTTTCCTCTCCCCTTCCCTCTCCTCCCTCTCCCCTCCCCGATCATCTGTTTTGTCACATCAGCTTTTTGGGACCTACACAGAGCTACATCCACATACACAGCACTCCCTTCTCCTGCCACCCACCGTGCAGTGACCAGCACCTGGCAGGACACCATGTAGTGATCTGTCCACGGCGGAACTTGTGGAGCTGACCTGTTATGTGAGGCTGCTGACTCACATCAAAATGTGACCAACAATAATTTCATACCTCCCGGCGTGTTCAAGGCATTGTGGATAAATTGTGCAGCAGAGAAAAAGAACTGGCTGATATCAAAGCTTGGCAGGTCATGGGCCGGTACACCATAGTAATCAATGGTTGCTCCATAAAAGTCCTGGCCTCCATGGCTGTATGCTGTGCCATGGGCAGCATTTAAAACGTGGGTCACACCCATCTTCCACAAAACAAATCTGTTGTGAGCTGTCACTCTAAGGAAAAGACAAAGACAAATCAAGATGGGTGCAGTGATATTCACCGAGCAGAAGCACTGAGATTGCATCTCCCAAACCATTTGCTGGAGTATTAGCCCATGCATTGCTTCTAAGGGCTAATCGAGAAAGGAATACCAGCTTAATCATAATTTTATCTCGGAAATCGTGCTGTCTGCAGCGTAAATGACAGCAATTAGCAAAACTATGAGCTGTCTAAAGCCGCACCCATGAGGCATACTAGCAGAAGGTATGGCAGAGGTGTGCTCATGAAGCTGTACTTACAGGTCCCCTAAGAAGAGATTAGGCCATACTTCATCGACGTGATTGCAAGAGGGCCTCCCAGTGCTCAGGAGCTGCTCGATTTCCGTGAGGGAGGGGACATCCTCGGGGCCTGTCCCAGCGCCGCCAGGGTCCGGGGCGTGCGGCGCCTGTGCCCCAGCCATGCCGAGACCAGGGCGAGAGGCCGCTCCCGCCGGCCGGGGCGGCACCGGGGCGCTGCCAGCCCCGCTCGGTGCCGGGGGCTAGAGATGGGCTGCGGCAGGTGCCGGGCCAGCGCTGGCCGCTCGCCCCTGCGCTGCCACCGCCGCTTGGAACAGGTGCAGGTACCCAGCCGGGCACGCCTGGATCCCTGCCGGCTCCGGCCTGCTCCTGTGGCCTCGCCTGCAGGGCCGCAGTGCTGTGCCGCACACAGCCTCGGTGCCGGGGACGCGAGCCCCTGCCGCAGGACACCCACCAGCGCTGCCTGTGCTGTCCCAGCCGTGCCTTCGACACAGCGTGGCACTCACCGAGATCTGCGCGTTCGTCACTAGCAGTTAAAGCCCCCTAAAGGACAAACAGCAACCTGTCCAGGGCCAGAAGAGTGGCAACCCTGTCCCAGTAACAATTGTCTGTCATTTAGTCTGAGGTGCTTAAAAACATAGCAGTAAAAAGGTCAGAAATGCACTGGTGGGTCCTACCAACATGGTCACCAGGAGGTTAAATACCAAGTGGATGATGATGTCCTGCCTGTCACTGATAATCTAGGGAAATTTATTTCTGGAAGCCAGTGTTTTTTCACCAAGTGAAATTATCTGACATAACTGTACTTTATATTTTTAATATTTTCTACTGCAGTCCTTCACTGGGTTAATACAATACACCTGCCACATATTTCATGATACCTCCCTCTGTCGAAAAGATAACAAAGATCAGGAGTATAATGGTTGTCAGGTGAAACTTCTAAGCCACTGAGTTAGTTTATATAGAAAGGTCTGGCGAGCTATAAATCGGAGACCCATGATATTTAATAGTAGTATTAGTGGGTCTTTTCAAGTACAGCAGTGCTTGTGCTTCTGTAGCGTATGTGACTCCTGGCAGGGGGCTGCAAAATTGTCAGTGGTGGAGTTACAAGGCAAAACAAATGAAATGGTGATGCTCTTCCACTGTAAGCCTGGCTGTGCAGGAGAGAAGGTGACCCAAGAGAAGCTTGCTACTGAGAGTATCCCATGTAGGAAAAAAGCTGCTGAATGGAAGGAAGTCTTGGTCAGGTCTGAGCCACCTTTGTTCCACAGACATTGATATACTATGATGGATTTGCTTTATTTTATCAAGAGACATATCATGGGGAGCCATTTCAAGCTGGGTATTAAAGTCTGGACTAATTAACTGTGCTTAGGAGTACTCAGTGAGAGATCACCATAACACAGTGCAATAGTTTCCAGCATCAGAGGACAAAAGTCATATGCAACAAAATAGAAGTGACTTTGTATAGAATATTTCATGAAGCAGAAATTACTTATATTCTGTGGTATTTAGGGAAGAAGCTGTTTAAGAGCCTTCTGTATACAAAGAGACTTGTTACTTCCCACTGCTGTATATGTTCTGACCTAAAAGGTGAAATGAGGGATACTACAAGTAACAGTGCTGCAGTGCTTATTTAGAGGGTGTAGTGGGACAGGCAGCCAGCTGGCCAGATCCAGCAAAGAACTGGGAAAATGGCTGAAGTTGTATTTCAAGCACTACATATATGTCCTTAATATGCTACCTTGTTTTTCTGTTTTGTTCTTGTTTTGTTGTTACTGTTTTGGTAAACTAGTGCACTTTAAGCTGCTTGATTTGTGCCCATGATTCAGGAAAGTTAACTGACTGAGCAGGTTAAGTTGTTCAATTTAGTTTACTTTTCTCAGGTTTCTGGGTGGAGACTCAAGGTGAGGCTTTACTATCAGTTTTTTATAACCCCAGCCCATTTGTTGCTAATCAAGTTCTGTGAAAAAGGTGACACTCATGTTAAAGTCTAGCTCTTTTCAGTTCTAAAACTTTTATTGGCCTCTACCCCAAATGCAATGACTAAGAATTTAAAGTTCATCTGTGGCATGAAAAGTGACAAACAAAAAACCACAGACTCCAGAAAAATGATCTCCAAGTCCTGTGTGCCTCGAACATTTGTATGGCATACATCCATCTACTTTAAAACTCTGCCACTCCACACCTAACATCTTCTAAACATTTAGTAGTCTGCAAATGTGGCTTTGGTAAAGCTGTGTCACTGACCTTTTTCAGACAAGAGTTGCCTTTGAAACAGACAGGAGGCAGAGACCTGGCTTTCAGATGGATTTACCTCTCTTCATCTATGCTTCTTTTCTGGCCCTTTTAAATCTACTAAAAAAGGATATAGAAAGCAATAGATATATGTCACACTGAATAGAAGCAAATTTAGCACTCTGTGCAGGAGGCACTTTTTGATATTCCAAGCATTTGGAGGTTCTCCTGGCTGTTGGAATGCTGGGAAGCTCTAAACCAAACATTTGCATGCAATTAAATAGCTGCTGTTTTAGCTGAAATTAAGATGTGATTAATTTTGGAGCATGAAACAGAAAGCATTCTAACTAGACTATGCATTTGTGATTGCTTAGAAGGTAGTACTTGGTGCAATAATCTAAATCAAACACTCCCTGGCTAATAATGTATTAGGTGGCAACAGTGCAAATTGCTATGGAGCGCTCTAGTAGCACATGGCATGGCATTGCCAGGAAAATGTGCAGCAGTTGAAAACAGGAAATTCATGATGGCTCTTCTATTTCTTCTCTTGAAAATACTCCTATCAGTTCTGACTGATGCCATGCCACCTCTCTACTGAAAACAGAGCCAAAATCCTTTCACATATCCTGAAAGAAGGCAGCTTTTACAGTGAAAATGTTACAGCGTGACAGTTCAGTTAGATAGGATTTTATAGATACAGCTGCAAAAGCATTCTTCTCGTTCCACTCATCAGCCAGTTTTCAGGATTTGATTTTTGGGATGGTTAGCTACTGATGAAGAATAGAACTACTTGAATTCTGGTACATTTTGGGCAATGCTAAGTAAGTGAGACAAGGTTTTCTGGTGCTCTACAACAATGTATTTTTAACATATGGAACAATTTTGTCTAGAGAGCACATGGAGTTTATTCTTTTTCTTTTTTCCTTTATTATCCTCTTCTAATAAGCTCATTTTCTGTCTTAAACAATGGTTATGGTTCATTAACTTGATTAGTCCTTAGGCATTCAATCTCTTATTCTTCGATTACAGAATTAAGAAATCTGAAGATAAAATAGATGCTTGAAAGGTCACACATGACTGACCTAAGTACGCTTCAACTGAAGTATAGAGATTATGAAGAAATTATAAGGCAGGACTTGATCTGTACAAAAATGAGATTACCAAAAACCCCACCCCAAACCCAGAAAAAGCAAAAAACCATTATTTAAATCAATTAGCACTTCTAGTGAAAGATACCCCCCCCCTTGCCATGTTGTATTCTTAGCTGAATAAGATTTTTCATAAGCAATTAATTCTCTATTCAGCTGAGGCCTTTTCTTCTGTGTAAGGCCTTAACATTTGAGATAGGTTATTTCAAAATATTAAATGCTAACACTATTACTTAATGACACTGTCATTTTTTTTAAAAAAGCCCATAACATTAACACATCTCATTTTCCTTTGCTCTATAATATATTGTAACTTGAGCTAGTTGGGAATTTTCGATATAAATCTCCTTTCTTTTATTGCATTAAGTGTCAGCCTGAACATTAAATCAATATAACTATGTGAATTGAATAAATTGTTTTCAATCTAAAGATGCATCAGTGTTATTATGCATTTTAAATACTTTTTTTCCTTGGCAATCCACAGTTGTTTTAAAAATATCTGTAGCATATAATTTGACATAAATTCTCAAACTGACATGTCAGCACTGACACTGCCTGTCAAACTTACATCAATGCCTTCACGTCACATGGCATGAAGTGACATAACTCAAAGTGTTGGGATGAGGTTTATTGGAAATTTCTGTTAAATAAAGCACCAACTCTTTAGATAATTCACCCTTTTTAAGGAATATCACATTAGCAAGGAGAAGGTAGTTTTCAGTTTTGAAGTGCAACAACTAAGTAGCTATTACATATCTAAGTGTGACAAGTTTTAAATTATGCTCTTTATTACTTTTCTGTGCAAGATAATTTAGTCATTTTCAAAATATTTGCTAGGTGATGAAATTAGACAAAGCAGAAAAATGCCATTAGCAGTGATAACTTGAGATAGAAACTGACCATCAAGCCTTTTTCCAGTGCTGAGGTTCATGGACTCAGAGATCCATTAGGGTTGGAAGAGACCTCTGGAACTCACCCAGTCCAACCTCCCTGCCAAGGCAGGGTCACCCAGAGCACACAGGAACCATTCAGGTGCCTTTGGAATGTCTCCAGAGGAGACTCCCTGCTCTCCCTGGGCAGCCTGTTTCAGTGCTCTTCCAACCTCAACATAAAGAAGCTCTTCCTCATGTTGAGGTGGAACTTGTGTCTTTGTTTATGGCCGTTACTCCTTGTCCTGTCACTGTGCAAATTGCTTCTGCAAACCAGCCAACAGCGTCCACAGCCAAGCACAGGGTGCTCTCCACTGTGTATGTGTCTGTCTGTCTGCCTTCTTCACCTTTACTCTGGATGCAGCTCTGGGCCAGGGGTTCCCTCCGTGGAAATCTGTTGCTGGACTAGCACACTTTAGGACCTGTAAACTTCAGATAATCCTGGATTAACATGCATATCTAAATACAGCTCATTTCCCAACCCAGACTTCTAAAGTCTGGAGACTGAATTCAGTAAGTAATTTTTAGGTGGATTGCTGGTTTTGCTACAGTGTACGGAAACAGAGTTAGGAAACTTCTTCCATTTTTGTTTCCGTCCTGGAATTTGGTGAGCTGGGAGACCCCAGTGAATGTTTACATGTAAAATAAAACAACAAAGCCAAAGCAGCAGTTTCCTGGTACCTCCCATGAAAAGAATGAGATCCTGAAAGGTGAATTAGCTTCAGGACTGTGCTTAAGACACCGTCACAGTGACCTATTCCATGATGAGACAGCTCTGTAGCCTACTACAGTTATTTTTGCAGCAAATTTTAATTTTAGTTTGTGCTTATTTTTACATTTTTGGTTTAAACCAGTTGTTCAGATACAAGCAAATGCAGCAATGTATTGTAAATTGTACCTGCTTGGTACTTGGAAGTGCACAAAAAGTTGTGATTGACTGGCAGTGTTGGTGAAGAATTCATGTCAAAAACAGTAAAGAAGCACAAAATGTTGTTTAACTTAGTTGCCTTCTCTCCTGTAATTTTGTTTTCCTTGTCAGATAAATGCTAGGGCATAGAGCAGCGATAGGGGATACACATAATAAAGTCACCTCAAGACACTGGGTTTTTTAAAAATATAAATATGTGGACCTGAAGTAAGCAAAATGACCTCAACTTTCAACCAGCTTTATTAACAGGAAGACAAGGTCCATTTGATTTTTTTCAGATTTATATATATATATATGTGTGTGTTCTGTGGTTTGTCACTGATGAATTCGGATTCGTCAGTTTTTCATCTAGTACCTTAAAGGCAAAGAAGGGAAACATTGTGAGGACTGAAATTGCACTTGATTCCTACACTGTTTGCAGACGCTGCTAAACTGGCAAAGAAAGTGGAACATTCCCTCCAACTTCAGCAACTCACTTGGGAAACTGCAGATCACTTAGAGTAAAATACAAAAGCAGAACAGAACAGACTGCTTAGAGATAAGCTTCTCTGAGCCAGTACCAGGGCTTGTGGAAACAGCCTCACGGCTCGATGTTCTCACGGCCTCTGTGAGATGTTCTGGCCAGTTTCTGTTCTGAGTGCCCGGTAGACAGACAGCCCCTTACAACTGAGATAGTGCAAGAGTGCATATTTGCATTCCATTGCTCGATGACTCGACGACTTGACTTAGCTTTGAGGCATTTTGAAATGCAAAATTTCCTTGTTTCACTATAGCAGCATACAAGCTTTGCAACAGATTTTTTTTTTTTTTAAGAACAAAGATCTCAAGGCCCCTTTCTCTGAAAAGGCTAGTGTCATTAACTTCAGGGAGCTCCGCTGGCACCTTCTTTTTATTTCAACTGAAGCTACAACTTAGACTTGTCTTGGACCTCATAGTAATTACATCACCAACAAAACAAATTCTGAATGTTCCTCAAACTATTGCAAAGGGCTGGCTGCTACCCCGGACAGTTGGTATCCAAAATAACATTATATCTGGAGAAATTAGTTTCTAATTTGTCTGTCTCCTTCTATCCCCTCCATTTGTGTTATTTATAGGTTATGGAGCTCCCGAAGTTACGGTGCCTTGCTGAAGCTTTCTTAAGTCGTGTGTGCTGTTCACATCTTTGGATCCCCGTGGATAAATGACTGAGTGCTGTCAGCCAAGTGCTCACAGCCAGTTTTATTGTTTTCCTACAGACATCAGAAAGGAATAATGGTGCAACTGAAACGTTTTGCAGTGAGTGCTCGATATGAGGACTGACAGTATGAGGCTTCCGCAAGTTTCCTCTGTTATTTTGTCCCGGCATATGCCTTGAGATGAAGGATGCGGAGCTCCGCTGACCCACGGTTCCAAGTCTCCGGCAGCACTGGCAGCCCCTCCTGGCCGGGCCCGGTCCTCCCGCGCCGTCCCGCCCCTTCCGCCGCCGCCCGCCGCTGCCGCCGCCGCTTCCGGACGGGGGATGGGGGGTGGCGGTGGCCGCCGCCGCCGCCGAGGAGAGGCGCGGGCAGAGGCAGAGCGAGGGCGCGGAGCAGCCGGCGCGGCGGCACCGCCACTCGGGGGCAGGTGAGGTGAGGCGGGGCGGGCTGCGGGGCCCTTCCCGCGGGGCATTTCCTTCCCGCGGGGGCCGCCCCGCCGGTGGGAGCCCGCCGGGTCCCCGTGGCCGCCCCGCTGCGGCGTGTGCGCGCCCCGGTGCGGGCGGGCCGCGGGGGAAGGGGCTGCCCCGCTGCAGCGGCTGTGCGGGAGGAGAAGAGCTTCGCCTGCCGGGGGTGGGACGAGCCCGCCGTGCTGTGTGTCCGCGCTAAAATCCGCTCCGCCGCAATTACCGCGCCCGCCCGGCCCGGGCGCATCGCTGTGAGAGCGAGCGGCCGCCCGGCAGCACCAGCTGCGCGCTGGGGCGATGTCGGCGGCGGTGCTGGGGCTGAGGGGCTCGCCCCTTGTGCCCGGCTGTGCCGGCTTCGGGCTGAACTTGGTCAGCCTCGTGGGGAGAGGCGTGCGAAGGTGCGGGGCGGGTGCCGAGCGGGGCCAGGGCTGGCACTGTGTGGTTTGCTGTGGGGCCTGGGGGCAGAGGGGCCCGTGCGGTGTCTGATTCCCGTGTCGGCCTCCACAGCAAACAGATCGCTCCTGGAAACTCTGCTTTGTGTCAGTCCTACAGTCAGATAACCAAACGGTTGGACCGGGTCAAAATAGATAGTCAGCGGTGTTACTGTTTTTTTCTATAAAATTCGTATGTTTTCTGAGGACAAAGCGTTTAGTTTTGAATAAAAATGCTGTTGAGTATGTAGGATTTGGTTATTAACAAGGCAACGTGGAACAGTGCTGTGTTACTGGTTTGCATGTGTGCTCTTCGAGTGTCGGGGTTAAATGGAGGGTTCTGCCTGTGGGAGAGGGTTTGTGCGAGTTTAGGGCCTGAGCCTGAGAAAGTTGAAACTACTGGAACTTACCCACTCAGTCTCTTAAATCTCTATTACTGATGCATTATGTGGCCTCGGACCATTCACTTAGTCATTGCTAATTGCTATTAAAAAACCCTTAACACTTCAAAAAGGTAGTTTTTTCCAGCTCTCTAAGATAATGGAAGAAGAGGCAAATGAGAGGTCGTTTCAATGTTAACATTTGTAATAAGTTGAAGTGGTCTCACGGTTTTGTATTTGAGGCTTCAGTTTGCAAAATTAATTTTATAAAAAGTTGATGTGTGCAACACTCATTCTGTGTTGTAAGATGACTTGATGGAAGATTCCACTTGGCTAAGGTCTGCTCTGTCTCCACAGAGCTCCCTCGTGCAGCTGGACACGGTGTCTGTGCCACCTCCACAGAGCAGCTGATCATGCTGTGCTCTGGAGTGGCAAGAGCTCAGAAGACATTGCCTGGCATTTAAACGCCCCTCCTGTTTGGTAGGGGGTGCCTCTTGCTGGATATAATAGGTAAGGAAATGCCTGTGTCTTGTTCTTTCTTTTGCTTTCTGCGATGTAGAAGAAAGGTGGAACTAACCTGCAGGATTAGTGTGAAGTGATTTTTATACCAAGTGAAAGGAACTTGAGAAGTTTTGTAAATTTTTGTTGTGTAATTACTGCTTTGATGTGAAGGAAATGTTCTGTAGATTTGTAAAGCACAAGAATATTAAATTATCTTGTTTGCTGTTCTGTGTGATACTCTTTGCTGGTTGGTTGGGGGTTAATTTTGGTAGGATACTATTAAAAACACAGGATGGCCTAGAAATTGTAACCTTTTGGGTTCTGTAGTATCACTTTTATTTGTATAGAACTTGCCTTGCAGCCCACTTAGCCGGTTGAGATCCACTAACCATATTACATAATGTATGTACGTTTGGTAATCGCATACCTTTTAGAAGTTTTTTATTTCTTACTTACTTTAATGCACCTAAAATGAAGCAGGCTACTAGATTCTCACTAGACCAGAAAGATCAGATTGTAAATGATTGTGGAGAGTGAAACACAGTTTGCCTTCAGATAATGTTCTGGTATTCATTTGGATGGAGAGTTTGTTCATGTCTTCCCCTATTTCCATTGTAAGATGAGGGTGTGGGAAGAAAAGGGGAGAAGGAAACTTTAGTTATGTTACTCCTAGATTGTGTAGGGATAAAGAGCAGCCAACATTCTGTTACAGGAGGGATATACTATTACTTGAAACTGGCGGGAAAATACTTAACACCTGATATTTAGCATGTAAAATGTTCAAGAACTTAGACAAATAGTAGTGAAATACTATGAATGACATCCTAAGGTAAGTGGTGGAGTACTTGATCAGTTGTTTAAAAATCACTTGTGTGTGCCTTGAATTATGGCAGTAGGATAAAAATTTGTTTTGTTAGTTGGTTCACAGATTAGGAGTTAGTGTTCACTTGAGTATAATACAACCTGTTTGGCTTAATGAGGTGTAAAATTCAGGGAGCAGTATGTATTCTGTTCATTTTGATGAAATCTGTAACTGTACTTGGTGGTTCTTAAGACAAATATGTGTAGCTTTCAGGACTTTCTGTAGCAGCTGCTGTTAGTCTTGCATGGAGGTGTCTCAACAGAAAGACTCTGCTAAGAATATAGAGCTAATATTTGATCCACAAACTGCACTTCAATAAATGATTCTCAAAAAATTCATCTTCCTTGATGGCTTAAAACCTAAGACTAAACTAGTGCTATTTTGAGATTTCTTATCTTACTTTGATGCATAGCACTAAGACTTTTGAGTACAGTTAAGCTGCTGCTGATCATCTCACTTATGATACCAATGTTGTTAATTAAAACTCAGTGCAAGTTTTACGGCAATATTTATGCATTTGAACTTACTGTATTCTTGCTTTGGGAAAATAACTGGGATTTGTCTCATGGTGGGCATTGTGCTGTGTTTGATCAATTTTATCTATAGTATGGTAGCCATTGTATTTAAAAACTCTTGAAAAATCATGTATTGTTTTTGCATGTGTTCTTTTTGTCCTTCTGTTCACAAGATACCGTATTACATGTATCTGGTGGCATTTAGAAGGTAAGGACTAAGTCACTGTCTGCTATATGGCAGTGAAATCTTTGGTGCTATTTGCTTTAAATAAGCACTGAAGAATTCAGAGTTTCCAGGAAGAGCAGGTGACAAGCTTCTCATAAGTCAGAGTCAGCAGAGTAGCCCAGCCTTGTGCTGCATAACAAGGCAGTGCTGTGTGTTCTTTTTCCAGCACTGTGGCTAAGTTGGTGTGTGACAGTAGCCTTATTATTGTAGGCTGCCTCAGCACAAGGTTTTTGTGTATCTTTTTTGTGCTGGGGAACCAAGGCCACCAACATGGGCCATGTCCACATGGGCGAAGTAGCAGCCTTTGCAGGGAGCAGCTTCTCCCCTGAGGTGTGGGATGTGCTCCTAAGCCAGCAGACCCAGCAAAGGGGGGCCTGAGTTGGAATGGCCTGTATTCAAACTGCAGCTTGAAACCTTCACACACAAATGTAGGTTAAATCACTTGAGATCTGATAGTGCTTCAGCATCCTTCCCAAAATTCCTCTCAAGAATTGTGGGAATTGAACGTAGGGGAAAAAAATCAAGGGGCACATCAGCAAGGCTCTCTCAGGTACTTGAGGGCAGGTGGTAAAGCAGTAATGGTGCTAGTGGAGTTTTTGCATGTGTCTGGAATAAACAAAGCCAGTCAGCACTCTGCTAACTGCTGCAGACCTAACTAGGTTGTTTAACCCTTCAGCTATGACTCTGCTCTAATCAAGTTTGCAGCCTAATGTTACTGTGATATTAATGCTACTTTTCGTTGGCTAGAGTAGTGATAAGCAGATTCAACTTTACACATTTTTACCTCAATATACTGTCTCAAAGTCTGTAAGCTAGGAAAGTTAGGAAATTAATGGTTGACTGGCAGCAATTCAGTAGATGCGAACATGATAGAATCATGGACAGTCATGTTAAAGGATGTTAATTTTCTCTGTTTAAATATACATCTAGGAAATTTTGCCATCAGCTAGGTTATATGCAGCCTCTCAGAGGCATCTTATTTCTTAAAATGCCCCATCCAAATTGTAGGAATGTCCATGGCTCATGAAGTAACATTTTTCTTTTAAAAAAGTAAATACTTCTACATATGCAGTTCATATGCATTTGTGTTCATGCTGTTAATTGGAAGGCTGGTGAAAGAAAATGAGACACAGAATATGTGCTGTTGACGATCTTGCTAAGTGTTAAGTCACAGTACCAGGAAACTAATCAACTAACTAGCTACAGACATTGCTGATGTCAGGTGAAAAGTATATTTTGCCCTCTGATGCTTAAGTCTGTGCTTGCTTTGTGTTACTCATGCATGTTATTCATCATTAAATAATGGTACCCATTATTTGGTTTCAGTGATAAAACCAGTAACGTGGAAGGCAAAGTAGTTACCAGAGCTGTTTCCTTTCAGAAGACAGATGCAGCTATCTAGGAGACTTGGCCTTTTCTGCTGTGTTACTCTTGCGTAGCAGTCTGGTGGCGTAGAAGTTATGTAGCATTCTTCAGCTTCAAAAATGTACAGGAGCAATAGCACACAGGGATCTGTATTGTAGTCCAGGTGTTACGATTATTAGGGAAAGTGCTTTTTACCCTTTAAACCACAAACATGTCACCAACCAAGTAGTCTGAAAGGGAAGGTAGTTTCAGGGTTTAAATAGGTTGCTTTGTCATTAAAAAATGAATTTAACTGTTGCTGGTGACATGAAATTAGCTACCTGCTCTGTGTAATGTTTTAAATTTGTGTTTTGTGGTCATTTCTTTTTCTTTTGCAGTTGGTTAAGTGTCTTGTCATTTACAGCATTTAAAAACAGGAGCAGGTCCTATCAGTTGCATGTTGAGGTTAATGTAGACTTTCTCCCAGGTCCAGCCCGTAGTGACCTTTGATGGGTGTGCTCATTCAGTGTTGTAAGGTTACTCTTACTGCACATTTGGTAAGGGTTGATTTTTATTCCAGCAATGCCAGATGAAGGAAGACTAGGCTGCTGTTAGGCTACTTGACTTGTGACAAATGAATAGAATTCTCTTAGGTTAGGGAAACTTTCCTGCCTTTGTCCTCAGGAGCTGCTTTGGTTAGAAGACAGTATCAGAAGTTGAGTGTATTTGTGGTGGTGAGTTTACTTTCACTGCTTTTAGAAAAACTCGTGATGATTACTGTGTTATAAAACCCACTGCGATTAACAACTTTTTTTTTCAGGATTTCATCTGTATTTCTGAGTAAAGAAAGCTGGAAGTTCAGATAAGCGACTTGAGTTTGTTTATTTTTACTGGATGTTTTAGATTTAGTATAAGAACAGTGTTGATACCACACTCATGTTTTAGTGGTGCTGACCCTAAGTCAAGGAGTTTTTGGTTTCCCCTGCTCTGCCAGTGAGGAGGTGCAGAAGAAGCTGGGAGAGAGCACAGCCAGGACAGCTGACCTGAACCTGGCCAAAGGGATATTTCATACCATGGAATGTCCTGCTTGGTATAGAATTGGAGGGGGGAGGTTGGCCAGGAGGGACCAACCACTGCTGGGGAATTGGCTGGGCAAAGGTCAGCAGGTGCTGAGCAGCTGCAATGTGCGTCACTTGTCTTTCTTGGACGTTGTTCTTCTCTCTTTTTGTTGTTTCCATTCTTATTGTTACTGTATTTTACTTTATTACCATTATTAAGCTGTTCATATCTTCAACCCGTTTGGTTTGCCTTTTTAGAGTTCTCCCCTCCATCCCACTGCAGGGGGAGCAGGCTGGGGGCAGTGTGAGTGGGAGTGAGTGAGTGGCTAAATGAATCTTCTTGCCATCTGGGATTAAACAGCAAGCCTGGAATAAAGTAAAAATATGTAGTACAGAAAAGGTCAATTAACTGATGATTAGTTCAAAATTAAATATCATAATTTATTTTATTAGCTGTGTGACCAAAATAATTGTTACAGTTCTTTTTGAGCCTTTGAACGTTTTGAACTTTCAAAAATAGTAGGATAACATAAAAATGAGAAAATACCCTTTTATGTGGAGAAGGAAACATATTCTAGGTATGCAGGTATTCTAGTAGGTGTGCAGGTATTCTAGTAGGTCTTTTTTTTTTGCAACTATTTAAATCAAGGTATTAAAGCTTATATACTTATTGACTGTATATGAAGTATTGAGAAATTTTAGCAATGAATTAAGTACATGTTGTTAATATACAATCAACTCCTGAGCGACTATCTTCAGAAGTATCATGCCCTTACTTATTTTAGAAGGGTAAATGTGATTTGTGTGCTCATTTTTCTTCTAAAATATTTCTTTTGCACTGCTGGGAAATCTCATTTGGCAAATTGAATCTTCTCTGATACAGTGTAAAATAGTTTGTGGTTCTATTAGATGAAAGCCAGAAGAAAAAGTTGAATCCAATAATTATATTAAGGGTGTGATAGGTACTGCACCTCCTTAAAAAAAGAAGCGAGAAGGAAAGAGGTTCTGTTTTGCAAGAGCTGTGCCCTTGAAAAAGATGCAGAACTGTGCTGAATATTCATGATGGGTTTGAGTACCAGTTTACTATAGACAGAAGCTAAATAATAGATTAAATAGATTGTTTCCTTGCTTTCATTCTGAAAGCCTTGAATGATGTATGTGGCAGTAGTGTATTGTACTGCCTTGTATTTTCTGAGATTTGGTTGGCATGATTGAAGCATTCTAGTTAATTAGACTGTTCTTCTGAGTACAAAAGAGCTGTGAAATTGTAGCTGTTTCTTAGATTGTAGCTGTACATGAGCCACCAAATATAAATTATGCACAAATCCATTCTCTACTGCTGTGGGTCTTCAATATTGCATAAACATTTTAGTACTTTTACTTCACTGGTAGCCTTTCAAAGTTTTGTCATGTGTTCCACATAATGTCCTGTGGTTAACTTTTTTCCTGGTTGTTGTTCTGGTGACTTGTCACCACCATGTGACTGAAATGTTGCTGAGCTGTCTCTCCTTCCTTCAAGCAATATTCTAGAGTAAGAACACAATTATTGAGAAATCTGTATGAAGAGAATACATCTCTTCTGGTTTTGGTGTGTTACTATGTTATCTACTCATTTCTAGTAATACTATTTTTGAAAGCTGAATATTTTAAAGGATTCACAATTCAGAGAGCGTATATTTTAATTACTGAGATCAAACAAATACAGAAATACGATGTTTGTACCATCAACGTACAACTAAGATACTTCAGCTCAATCCTGTTGCAGATATCTAGACGTAGGTTTACTTGGAAGGAGTGGGAGAATGTCATGTCATCAAAGCTTCAGTATACATTTTTCAAACAGTAGGATGTGTTGGACTGCATAGAAATGTATTATTTCAGCTTTAATTCAGCTTTGTGCGTTTGCTGGCTGTATTTTCTTGCGTAGTTGATGAACTGCAAACAGTGGAAAAGGCTAATGATTAAGCTGATATTTAAACAGAGTAGTATTTGATTTTCATTGCCTAATGTAATTAACAAACCTGGATTTATTTATTTATAACAAAATTAGAAAAGTATACCGGATACATCTGGGGAATATTCTGCTTCTTAGAAACTTTAAATTTCTATTTAGGAGCAAATGAGATAATTTATTTTTTCTTTAATAAAAAAAATAATTTATATATTACTTACCTAAGAAACTAGTTTTTTAGCTATTTCTTATGTAAAATGTCTTGGGCTGATTAAGCATTTAAAATTGCACAAAGGCGCTAGCATTTCAGTAACCTGTGTTAACCTTTCTGGTGTTGTGTCTCTCGGATATGTAACAGGTCAGTGTGCTTGGCGGATAAAGGGGGAGGATGGCAGGCAATAACCAGCTCTGCATTCGACGTTGGACCACCAAGAACGTGGCCAAGTGGCTGAAGGATGAAGGCTTCTGTGAATACGTGGATGTTCTGTGCAACAGACACAGGCTAGATGGAATTACACTGCTGACTCTGACTGAGTATGACTTACGATCCCCTCCTCTGGAAATCAAAATCCTGGGGGACATCAAGAGGCTAATGTTGTCCATACGCAAACTGCAGAAGCAGCACATTGACGTCCTGGAAGAGCTGGGTTACACCAGTGACAGCCACATTGGCACAGTGTGCCCAGCTGGGTCACTACAGGGGGCAGATTGGTTTTGTAATGGTGAGGTACCTCGGGACTATGATGGACCAATTACTGACTTGAATGGTGATCAGTATCAATATGCAAATGGAAAAAACAAACATGCCACACGAAGACTGGACCCAGAGTACTGGAAGACAGTTTTAAGTTGTGTGTATGTCTTCATAGTGTTTGGCTTTACTTCATTTGTTATGGTGATAGTACATGAGCGAGTACCTGACATGCAAACATATCCACCTCTGCCAGACATATTTCTAGATAGGTAAGAAGTTTTCTTTCTAAACAAAATAGTAGTGTGATGGTTAAAATATAGGCTGTTTTCTTTGTTTTCAAAGTTTCATCTGCTCTAGAAGATGCCTCTGCAAAATAGTAACGAGTCTGGCAAATCCTTCTGCTAAGGTTGAAATACGGATCAGTTAGATGCAGAGATTTAGTTTTAGGGGAAAATAAATTGAGCTGTTGTTCTACCTAGTTTATATTTAGTTTTAAAGGATTCACAATTCAGTACACATATATCTAAATTACCGAGCTCAAACAAAGATAGAAATATGATGGTTGTACCATCAACATACAACTACGATTATATGTTGTATGTATGAACTAAACTCATTACAACACAGTAATTAGTTTGTCCATCCTTACATTCTAGTAAAAAGCATGATGGTCAGCTGGCATAGATATGCAGCCATATGCATTTTCTGAAATCCAGTTCCTGCCATGAAGCATAACATGTCTTGTTATATAAAAACTTCGGATGAAGGAATATTTTGGTCTCTTGAGTGAACAAAGAAATTGAAAGCAAACAGCATTGGTACTGTATTTTTGTTGTTTTCCCACAGTCAGCTTGCTGAAGATGGTGTAGGGAAACTCTGAAGTAGAATGAAAAGACCAGCGTCTCTTTTAACGGGGTATTAAAACACAGTTGTGACTTACACAGTACCTGCTCATTTTTATAAAGAAAATACTTCACTTCAGGCAAAGAAGAGACACAATGGCAAAGGTCAAATTCTAGTCATTGACTACAGGTTTAATAGAGGTTAAATGTTCCCTTTGAGAAAGTGCATTGCTCCATGGAGAACTTAACTGCCCGGAGAGTTTTAAAAGCTATGAGCTAAACTGTTAAAAAGTTCAGCCTTTGTGATCTTCTTGTTCCTGCCAGTAATTTCCATTTTCATTAATGACTTTCAAGAAGTCAGTAAGACTCTAATCTTTTGAGTAAGTGTGCAGCATCCCCCATGAATTTATATATAAACTCAGCAAGGACAGACCACATCCAGCAGAGTGGAATAGGGGAGAGAGAACAGGAGCTATGGGATCACTGGATTTTGTTCCCAGGGTGCTACCATGGTATTCAGTGGGCAGGAGGATGGGGGAAGCCAGAAAGCAGCAGCCCACAAAACAATGAGAGGGGATTATTACAAAGCTCGTGTTTGAGCAGTGCTTTGCTACCCCTTTGTGTCAGACAGAGCACGAAACTATGAGGAGCAGCTTCTCTTGAAATCTGTTGATCTGTATTTTGGTGAGTGAAAGTGGAAATTGTTACGGTGCCTTATGTGTGCAAGAAGGTCTTGAATCTTTTGACAGGGAAGGCCGAAAGGTTTGCATGTAGTGATTATCACTGAAAATTTGAGAACAGTTTTTATTTTCCCTGATACTTTTCTGTGCAGTTCTGCTTCACTACAAGTATTTAAGATTTTTGGCCTTGAAGTATTTAATTCATTGTGTTGACTTAGCATTCTTACAAGCATAAGCAGCATAATTGACATGATGCAAGTTCTCCTCAGAATGAAAAAGGTTGTTGTGAAACAATGACAGAGGAACACATCCTGTTAGTAAGTCATGTGTAAATTAGGAGAGCATACTAGGAATTTTTCCCTGATTTAGTGAATTCCGTGTAAACATCTGCTGGAAACACATTATTAGGAAGGAGATAATGTAATTGAATATATTTCAAATTCTATTTAATTCCGTCTAACAGAAGAATTTTTGGCTGTAGTTTATACTGTTGTCAGATGAATGCAAATCAGTTTTGAGATTAGAACTTCATATGCCCTTATTTTCAATACTGAGACTAGGAAAAAAATTAAGCCTTTGTCTTAACTTTCTTGCTTTGTCCTTTTTTTAGTGTCCCCAGGATACCATGGGCTTTTGCTATGACTGAAGTATGTGGTGTAATTCTTTGCTACATTTGGCTCTTGGTTCTTCTGCTTCACAAACACAGGTAGATTTTATAAAATCCAAATTAACTGATACTTTGATGCAGAGAAAAGACCATAACAAGAATTTATGATGATTGTTTAAGAATTTCCATTCCGTAAGAATTTTGTCAACTCCTAGTATATCTCTGTTATTTTGGATTAGGGAGGATTTAATCAAGAATGATGGCTTATGAATCTTTCAAAGGAGTCATCTGAATTTACTTTCCTACCATATTTATAAGTAATTTCCTTTGGAACACAGATATTTCAGAGAGTTTTCAGTATATACATGCATACTGTAACAGTTTTGTGTATAAGAAAGCGCTATGAGAATGAATTTCCACAGGATGTCTGAGCCAGCCTGGCAGTTTGCTTTCAGCTGAGGGATAGAAAATGCTTTTGTGTTCATGCATATTTTAAGTTAAATTTTCACTGGTTCATTGATTTTTATCAATTTGCCAGGAGAAGGCATGAGTGCCAAAGCTAGCACAAGAGTAGCTCCAGAGGTGGAGATGTACCTTTTGGTGACAGTCAGCTTGCTATAGTGTCTCACCCTGTTGTTTGGAGCCATATTTTTACAGTACTACTTAATTTAGAAAAAAAAAAAGTTGTTGTGAAACTTGCAGTAGGGATGACGGGACTTAATGGGATTAAGCTAGGGTGAGGTGAAATGTTTTTGTCATAACTTTCCTGATCTCAGCTCCTGTGTACTTTTCCCAGATCCATACTTCTGCGTAGGCTGTGCAGCCTCATGGGGACAGTATTTCTGTTACGTTGCATTACAATGTTTGTTACCTCACTCTCGGTGCCAGGGCAGCACCTGCAGTGTACTGGAAAGGTAAAAACTTCAAATGCTTTAAATTATTTTTCCTGTTTCCTTTTGTCAGAAAATACTTAAGATGCGATTAAGATTGTTGGGACCGTAGTGTTAGATGTGTGTTTTTTAACAACATTGTGTTTGTCTCCTGTTTCCTTGCCCTTGCCTTAATTACCATATGCAGGCAAACATCCCTTGGGGTCTTAGAAGCACTTGCCACTTTGGAGAGGATATGGTTATTTGGTAAAGGGTGTTCAGAGTGTTTCACACTGTAAACCAGAGAGAGTACATCAAAGAGGTGTGCACTTAAGCTACTGACTTCATGAAGAATGACTGAAAGGGAAGTAATCACTTAATTGTATTGTTGGTTGCATGGTTTTGAAAAAAACCCCAACAAACTATTATTATTGTTTCACCCCTTCTCATAAGGGATATTCCTTAGAACATGGGATTTTATGGTTTCATCCTAACTTTTGGTTAGGAGAGGTTTGAGCTGAGCAAATGGAAAGCTTGACAATGACACATTTGGGAGGCTGAATACATTCAGAAAAAGATGGCAGGCTCTGTGGATAAATCACTTGGAACAAAATACTTGCTCTAAATTCCAGAATTCATCAGAGGTATGATGAATACAATTAGTAATTGTCGTTACTAATGTGACTCATTGCCACACTGACATCCAAAGGTGTGCTAACCTCCATTTTAATAAAAGACACAACATGATAAATGGTATTAAACATAGTGCAATACAGCTAACTTTAAGGACATACTGTTTGGGCAGTGGGGTTGGAGCTTAGTAAAAGTTAATGTCACTGTTTTCCAGTTGTATGGCAATGTTTGGGCAAAACTCCAGCGAGCATTTGCAATATGGAGTGGCTTTGGAATGACTCTGACTGGAGTACATACGTGTGGAGATTACATGTTCAGTGGTCACACTGTCGTCCTGACCATGCTCAACTTCTTTGTCACAGAATGTAAGTACAGAGTGTCAATACTCAAATGTCCTTCATAACGTGTACAGCCAGAGGTGCCAGAGTGTAAACACTTGAATGTCCTTAAGTATTAAGAATATCTGCTCCTTGACCTCCTCAAGTTCAAAGTGTAACATTTAAGCAAACAAATACAAATTGAGATTGCTGTGCTCTTTCTCAGGTTTGTGACAGTCAAGTCACAGGCAGGAAAGGAGCACCACCTCCTTGAATGGGGGGATGAATAAGGCACTTTTCAATGAACATGTGAGCCAAGAAATTAGAAAGGCTTTCTGGCTTGCTGCTGGGAGAATCCTTGGGAAGATACTTAGGATTGTCTGTTAGTATTCCCTTGCCTAGGTATCTGCCACTGACTCCTGTCAGCCAAAATACCTGGCGAGGTTTCCATGCGTTTAGTATAACCCATAAAGCCAAACACCAAACCCCTTTATGAGTGAATATATGAAACACTACTACCCTTCTATAAACACCAACAGTGATTTGATACATATTATAGCAAGCAAAGATAATTAGTTTGAGTTCACCTATAATGGAATGACTGCAATAACAGTAATATAGCTTCCATTACATCTTCCTCCTTATAACAAAGAAAAAGCATGATTTTCATTAAAAGAAGTTGGTTGAACAAAGAATTCTGCTTTGCAGGGTGCTAAACCATTTTGGGATGCTCTTGTTAATCCAGAAATGCATTTGTAAATGAAGTCATGAAGTGATAGACATATATAACTTGTGTGGTTGTTTTTGTTGGATTTATTGGACCTGTATACAATATTTCTGAATGAAGAGAGTAACTTAATCTCAGTTTTGGATGAAAAGTCTGTATAAAAACTTGGAATGTCTAGGCCTGATTTTTGAGACATACAAGGTCAATCACTTTCTGTTTTCTCCTAGATACGCCAAGGAGCTGGAACTTCTTGCACACTTTATCCTGGGTCCTGAATCTCTTTGGAATCTTCTTCATTTTGGCTGCACATGAACATTATTCTATAGATGTCTTCATTGCCTTTTACATCACTACAAGACTCTTTTTGTATTACCATACATTGGCTAATACTAGAGCATATCAACAGAGTAGGAGAGCAAGGATATGGTTTCCAATGTTTTCTTTTTTTGAATGCAATGTTAATGGTACTGTTCCCAATGAGTATTGCTGGCCCTTTTCAAAACCTACTATACTAAAAAGATTAATTGGTTGAAGACTGTGGTGGTCAGTTCAGATTTTTATGAAGCATTATGACTAGGATCCTACAAGGCTAGCTACAAGGGGGAAGTCAAGTAACATTTTTCACTCTGTGATCTCCTCCTTGCCTTGTTTCTTAGATTCTTAGCCATAAAATGGGGTTCCCATACTTCACAGGGATGTGTTTTGTTTTCTCTTTGTGAAAATAGAAAACAATGCAGGGATGGGTAAAGGCTATCAGTGAAGCATGAATATAAAGCAGAATACTGCTACCCCTGGTAAGGTTCTGTGTGAATGTTTATGGAACATTAACATCAAATATGTGTTTGCATTGAATATAATGTACCCTTTACAGGTCCAGATCATCTCTGTCACCTGAGTGCCCGCCTTTACATATACTGATGAAGAAATTAGGACTTTATGAAGCCTTTCTTTTAAAACAGTCATAAATGTAATTTTCAAAACAAGCTGTGTATATTTAAAGATTGAGGAGGTCTGTGTTGTAATGAAGAAAGCAGTATAGTTCCTTGCTGAGAGGGTCTCTTGACTGTTAAATTACAGGTCTTGACAGTATAAATGGTCTGCATACAGGTTGCCAAAAATGAAAGTCTGCCTTGTGGCTGTGCAGTGATGATATTTTTTTTAATGGGAACTTACTTAGTCTAGTCTATCAGTTGTCTATATGGTTGTTCTTGCACTTGAAAGTTTTCCCTTTTGTGTTCAAATGAGTTGAAGTAAGTGGAACATCCACTGAAAGTAAACTTAGATTTAGTAAGTTTTAAAGCCACAAAGTAACTTTTGTGTGGTCTTAATTGCTTTATACCCAAACCCATGCATGCTTTTCAGGAGCAGTTCTTTAACACTGGAAAACAGAACAGTTGTCTTCGTGTAGCTTACTGTCCTGTAAATGGATGGGAAAAATGCATGTAGTAACTCTTCCAGGAATAGTAATAATAGTGAGTGTTGGAAATAGTGCTCATGTTGATGTATGTTTTAGCACTATGGTGTCAACAATATGGTGAATATCTCTGGATATATATATATGCACAGGATATTAGTTTATATATATAAACACACACAGTATATGTTTTCCTAACAACTATGAAAAGAAAACCAATGTTCTTAAATTAAGTTGCTCATTTACTACACTGAACGATAAAAGTACCATAAACAGTTGAGTTTTGCTTGTTGAAAAAACCAAACCACAACCCTAACAAAACATCCCCAAAAACCTCAAACCAACACTCCGAGTCCATAATGCATAAGCAAGGGGGTCACACAAGGGTTGGTGATCTCTTAGGCAGTGGATTGTAAGGGGACAATATTAATGTTGTCTGTAGAGACTTGAAATTAGATTTGTGCTAAATCAAAACTGATAGATACAAGGTACAAAATCATAAAAATGCTATAGACCTTTTAATTTGATTATTGCAATTTCAGAATAGGTAAGATGTACAAAAGTAAGTGTAAGCTTTAGAAAGTTACACAAAGCATTTCCATCTTGGTACAAGCTGACTTAATGGGCACAATGTACTTGTGTGTGCACAGAAATTAATCCATTTGGAGTTTGCAAGGTTTCGTGTTTGGAGGCTTGTAACCTACTGTGGGCTACTCCTTGCTGTACTGTGTTCCTTTTATAAACCTTGATTGTACTAACTTGACTACCTTAACACTCTTCGTAGTATGTTACTTTTGTAACTTAATTTAGCTCCTATTCCACAGAGGAATTATGCATCTTCGAATATCTCTGCCAACTCTATTGAGCACCTATACACTGTACTATTCCAGAGGTTTTTATATTTGTAACATTCCAATTTTTTAGCAAAATTGCAGGTTTAATACTATATTGTTCAATCTACCATAGCCTGATGGCTTTTGCCATCCAAATTGGGGGAATATGCTTACACTAACAAAAAAAGGAGAAAATATTCTGGAAGATTTAAAGACTTGCCATTTGCTGCTCTTAACTTTCTGATTTCAGAAAGGCAATTTGAACATTCCTCTTGAGACTTTATAATGAAAGAGTTCTATTTGTTAATTTATATTTGCCTTTGCAATGCACACAGTTATGAATGCTATTTTTCTAAACTCTAGGAAACATCTGTTCTCAGGATGTGAGGGATTGTAATCTGAGTTATATGGAGACATATGCAATTCAACTTGCAAAGCTGTTGATTCTGAAAATAACCATTTGAGTGGTAACTGGCATAACTGCATCTAAACTGAAATACTATTGTACAACTTAAACATGCAGGAGAATTTTCAAGTACAGTCCAGTGTAACAATGTTTACATAAACTAAAGCTATCATTTCAATATTTTTATTTTTTGTAATGAAGTTAATATACTTTGAAACATAAGAATTCTTTGCTCTAATTTAATTTTTCAAATTCTGTTAAGTAAATTGTGTTTTAAATCAGCCTTGCTTATAATTTTTTTTTTTCAAGAAGCTTGTTCTTTTGCGCTGCTCCCCTTGATGCTAGGTATCTAAGTCCAGGATAAGTAATATAAAAAGGTTGGTTTTGTTAGCTTTGAGTTGGTTAAAACATTGTCAGGATAATTGTCCTCTGCTGTTTTGGAAGTTCATTTTGTCTGTCTGTAAACAAGCAAGAGGAAAGCTTGAAATTGGTAGAAGATGGAAAAATCTGATCTTGCTTGCAAAAGAGCACAGGTCAGTCTGTAAAGCTGGGAATGTAAACTTTATTGTTAATTAGATGGAAACAAGTTGCAAGTAACTGATAGCCTTAACATTTTGTACTGCCTTTTGAAAGACTCTGTGTTTTAAAAGCATTTTGCTGCTTCTGTTGCTGACAAGCACTTTTTAAGTAAAGACAGCAGAGCACCATTGGACCTTGGATTTAATGCTTAGTATGTTCAGGGATGTCTTCTTTACGTTCACACACCAGTCTTTTTGCTCTCCTTTAACATGTTGCATCTCTTTTGTGCTAAGTTGTCTCTGTGGTCTGTGTGAGTGCCCACATAATCTGAATTCAGAGTAATGAAGGAATTACTGTGTAATGCCAGCAAGTGCAAGTGTCTTAACAACATTAGTACTACAAAGTGCACAAACTAATCAAGTAGCAAAGTCTGAAATTAATAACTATATATACAAAAGAAGGGAAGGGTCACATTTTTTTTCTAGCTTAGCAATTTTAATAATATTTGAGACTTGGCAGTAGGGTTGAGCTCTTCCTTATTAGTTTGGGGATATGTATGCACATACCTGCAAGTGATAAACACACAGGCTCTTCCCCCATCCCTTTTCTTTGGTTTTTTTTGTACCTTATGACACAGTTTCTTATAATAGCTTTCTTTGCCTTTAGTTTTTCATTTCTGTAAGATCCCTTAAGTGGGTTATGAATTACACCTACACAGAATTAGACCTTCATAGATGTGTTTTTAAACAAATTCTGATTACACTGACAAAAACTTATGAAAGGATCTTTGGGCAAGGTTCCTCCAACTGAGCTTGAGCGATGCTGTAGAAAACTTCCATACAGGCAAATAATGTTCACGTCCTGTGGCAAACATGACAACACTTACACAAAGTGTCAGTACAGAAATGTAGATAAGCCTAAAGTATTTAAATGTCCAAGACTAGCAAGAATTGGATCCTGTAAATGCACTGCTTGACTTGTATACTTAACTTCAAGCAAATTACTAAATACTCTTGACTGCAGTGAATGTTATCATTTTAGTTTAAACATTTTTTTGGATAAGGCCAAGTGCATACACTGTGTGTGGTGTACTGCTACAGTAATGGGATAGGTAATGTCACTTTGTTTTTGGTTTTCTCTGATGTCTGCCCCTCTCTCTACTGTAGAAGAAAACATTCCACTAGAATTTCAAAGAAATTGCTACTTAACTGGGTTCTGAGAGAAGAAATCTGTAAAAAACCGAAATACTCTGAATAAAACCTTGATAGTTACCTGCTGTAAGAAGCAAGGATCAGTTAAATGATTGGGAAAAAAAGTTGTTTTTGATGCAACCGTGTTAAATAAGGTCACTTAGAACTACTGAAACCCTCCAAAGAGGATAATAAAAGCACAGGTTCCTATAATCTTCTTTTCTGTACAGCTGTGTCTCATGTAGTGCCAAAAAGAGTTTAAGAGGAAAGAGTTGAACTCAGACACCAGTGCATGTCTTTTGCAGCAATTAATGCCTCCTTGTTTTTTAACCACTGCTTGCATGCCTAGTGATGTACTTGTCCATTACTATTTAGCTCGTTTTCTGCTGTATGAAAGCCCACTTGGTTTTCAGGCATCAGTCATGGGAAAAAACCCCAAACAGTAGGTTTTATGGACCTGGAGTGTAACAACAGTAACTTACAACAACTATGATAGTTTTTCATCCTGTCCATGTAGTTCCTACTGCAGAGTCAGGGAGAATTTGCAGTAATCTACAGACAATACTGATTTTTTTATTTTTAAAATAACCTAGAGTACCTTTTAAAAAATCTGACCTGTAACTACAAAAACCACCACAGTCTTGTCAAGATGGAAGTATATTTGACAGAAGTCCTAGCAGTGAGACAGCTCTGAACTATTTTGTGCATGTAGACTTCAACAATAGGGATTAATTGATAGACCACTGATTTATAAAATTACTATTTCTGATCTCTCAAGTTGACAAGTTGACCTTGTCGCTGTCCTAATTGAAACAGTATTCCTAGGGGGGGGAAAAGTCTTTTAGAGTGAATCTACTGATGTCTTGTTCATTATATGAAGAGAAACACCAAAAAACCCCTCACAACTCCTCAAACGCTACGGTATTGTGAACACTGAACCTTCCATATAGCAGTATCCTGCAGACTTACCCATTGTATCCTAACAAATTTGCAGTGAGTATTATGTACATAATTCAGTGACATGCACATTTTAAAAGCCAGTTTGTAATAGGTGTGTAAGAACTTAAGGTGATAAATGTTGAGCACGACAACCTGACTGTGTAGTTAGAAAGACTAACTGTAACTTAGTTATGCTCTTCCAATTCAATTTTGTCAAAAATGGAGAAATTTTGTCAAATTTGAGAAACCACAAACTGCTTTGTACATGGTACTTAACATAATAAGGATGTAGAAGGCTTTTCACACTGAACAGTTACTTCGGTTTTGTTCTGAGAAAATAGTGTTATCTAATGGCTAGAAGGTATGCCAGTGAAGTTTAGAGTACTGTAAATAAGTAAATATTGTTTTGATTCTAAACTCAGATTGAATTAATATATTGTTTTATATCTTTGTTGTGTTAAACATATTTAAAAATACTAAAATAAAATATTTGAAAGATGACAAATGCTTAATTTATTTTATATGCAAAATGATAGCTCATTGTCTGTTAGCACTGTGACTGTGAAAGTATTCCTGAGCATAGGTGTGATGGTGTTATGAGATCTTTCTTCAGTATGGAAGTAATGCTGACAACATATAATTGGCACATCCGGTGGGGACTCTGTTACAAGTATGTGCATATACTTCATTTCTGGAGAAATAATTGTTCTGGGTGATGCAGGAATTACAGATTTACAATTGTGGTCTTAAGTCTGCTGCTACCTATGAGGGGTTTGCGTTTTCTTTAGGCACCGATCTGTGACAGATTCTGGTAAAATTACTGGTTTTCCCTGGGACAGGGAAACAGCTGCCAAATACTAAATTCCTGTTGCTGTCAAAATTGTACTGAAGTTTGATAGTAGGATAGGATGGTTACTCGCTGGACTGTTCATAGAAATCATTTGACTTCTGCAAAATATTGAGAGCCAATTTGGTGACAATTTTGTTTTTTTCTAGTAGTGTCATTAGTTTATTGAAAAGTTCAAGTTCTAATGCCTAGTATACCACAGCATGCGAGATCAATTTGAAAGAGATAGGGAATGTCTTTCAAACAAGGATTCATCATTCATTTTAAATTTAAAAAAAACCTCACTCTTTTTTGCCCCGCTCACTCTGCTAGGTGAAGTAATCTGAGTATGTGTCTCTTGATTGCAGATAGATTCTCATGTACTCTAATTGGAGGTTAATAGCCCTAAAAAGAATGGGGCAGAAAGGAAGAGGAGACAACAGCAGGCAGCAAGTTTGCTTTTCTTACAGTAACACTGAAGAAGGGTCTTTAGGGAATAGCAATTCATTTCACAAACATTGTGAGGGAGAGTGAAGAATGTAACTTGTGGAGAGTACCAAAAAATATTCAAGAGGTGACTGTCCACTAAGGGATCTCTCTGATGTGTGAGTGGAAGCACTGGAAAGGGGCTGATAAAATTAATCTGCAATTTTGCTGGATTCTGCAACTTCATTTAAAGTCTCATCACAAAGGCACCTTCCAGAGTTTTTTGATTCAAATAATGTTATGATGTTAGGGGTTTTTGAGGTATTTTTGGCAAAGCTAAACAGAGAAGACTTCTGTATTCTAATGGCACTTTAAAAAAGATTCGTTGTTGGGTTTTTTTAGCATTGCAGGGAGGTTTGTAATACTGAATCTGTTCAGAACAATAACCTGATGTGACTGTTGTTTACATAGGCATGAAACACATGGCACATCACAAAAACTGTTTTGTGCATGATTCTGCCAGAAATCTGATGAGTGACGTGCCCATCCTCCTGTGCTCCAAGGTAAGAACCAAGCTGCACTTCATGTTATGGCAGAAAGTAAAGGGAGCATGTCCTGTGGGAGGAGCAGGGCTGTGGCAGCGCTGTGCTCCAAAGGGCCTTTCAGAGGCACACTTGAATTGTTTGCTCCAAGTTTGACCTACAAACACGCCTAAGTCATGGAGCGGGAAGGCAGCAATAAAAACGTAATGCACAAGCTTCATCTTCTGTAAAACCACACATGTTCTTTTGCACTGCATCAGGCTCCAGCCAAGCTAAACTAGTCAGTGCCCAAATTAGGCCTGGGTTCTTGTAGTGCTTATTTTGCTTCCCAGTGGGCCCCAGTGTGTCTTAGCAAGCTCTGCCTTCTCTTGTGAGACACTGACTAGGCTGTGGAGGCTGTTGCCTTAGTTCAGCGTTTCCTGATGGATGATTTGAAGGCGTGCTCTCCTCTCCCACACCAGCAAAGAGCGCTGCAGGGCGCTGCGGGGCACAGCTCAAGTGTTCCTCAAGAGGAAAGCAAAGTTTGTTAGCAAGTGCTTTTAATGAGGGTGCCAAAAGTGATTTAGTCTGTGAGTAACAGGGTTGCAGGGTACTCGGCCAAAGGCTCTACCTCTTGTTTCTGTCCTGGCAATTAAAAATAGCCCCCCTGGCTAATGCCAAGGGAGGTAGCAGCCCCGCATGGGACAGCTGCAAGCTGTCAGTCAGGAGGCTGGAAATACCTAGAAAAGCATCTGCTCTCCTGCAGGCTCTATGAAATGATCAAGAGGAGAGAGTGGAGGAAAAAGGAGAGCAGTTAGCAGCAGGTCTTGCTGAAGGCCTCTGGCTGCTCTTGAGACTCTCAACTCCTTCCCAAAGGTGGTCTTGTGTTTGGTTGTTCTGGTTTTCTCCTAATCAGGCTGTTTCCGCAAGCTGTGGGTTGCAGTAACTGAAAACCAGAGCTTTAGCAGAAGGCTGGTTGGTGTCTGCTTCTAGCAGGCTGGAACATGGAGCACCACTCAGGTGCTACCTCTGTCCCAGCACTGCAGAAATGCTGTGTTGGTGATTTGGACTGGGATTCGGGAAGCAGGGACAGGCTGGTGTGAAGGCATGACCCAGTCAGAGCTGTACTGATGTGTGCACACTGACCAGGAATGGGCTGGGGTTTATATGCCGGAATTAATTTACTATCTTCCAGATATAGTTGCCTACAGGACAGTTACATCAGTAGCTAAATCCACAGACAGGCTCCTTCTCAGGCATTATCTCCACCATATCCAAATGCACTGGAATTAATTTCAAACCTGCCCTAGCTGGTGTGGTTCACAGATGGTTCACAACCTGTGTCATTTTCACTTTGGCTTTCCAGGGGAGATGTAGACTCTGTCATCTGATGGCTGATGGCTTTTCCACATATTATTTATAAGTACAAATCTCTTCTCTGCTTTTCCTGTGGAATGGGAGAACTAGCAATGAATGACAGAATAGCCCAGATCACTGCAGCACCAAGGGAAGCACCACAGGATCTTCCCTGCCAGCACGTGGTGAGCATATCATCCATTAGACCTTAGCCTGAGCTTACCTTTATTCACATTTTGCCTAGATGTTCAAAGTTCAATTCCAGCTAATCCAATGCTAAAAAATGCTACCACGTCAGATGTAGGAAGAATTTACACCTAGAGCTGCATGCACAAAGATTAAGGATCTGTCTCTGCTCTTTGAGTTAATCTTAAGAAATCCCCCATGTAAGGCTAAATGCACATATCATTATCATTATCAGTCTTGTTTCAGCTTTTAAGAGGCACTGGCCACCAGTCCCAGCTGTGCAAGATGTAGGAATTTAAATCCATTTGGATCCTGGGGCAGTAGGTAGTTGGGATGCAGGTCCCTGCTATCTCAAATGCCAGTCTGACCACGGAAGAACTGTGAGAATTCATTCTCAGGAAAGAAAGTTGCTGGCCTAGAAAGGAGGATTTCTTACTTCCATTGGTAAGAAATGAGGAAGCTTAACTGAAGGTTTTCTCTGTTTTAGATCACTGAGTTCAGTTTTGTCTAAGGATTTTTGTACATTAATGTTCCCAAGCGCAGGGAAGAAAAGGCTGAAGTTGACTAGGATTCAGATCTGTATTTTCTTGATTCCCTTTACTCCTTTTCTTCCCTGAATAACAGAAGTCTGAAAAAAAAAGCTTGTATGGCATTATCCATCTTCTAATCATCATCCCTGGGATATTGTCCTGTCAGATCTGTGCTAGGCATGAACTAACTTGTCAGCTAGCTACAAAGACAGGCAGGGTAACTGAGGACTACCACCCTATTTAGATAAAGAAACCTAAGATGAGGTGTGGCTGACAAGATTGTTGAGTTTTTCAGAACAGACCTGTGGGGAATCTCATGGCAAAAACCTCAAAATCGTGCTCTCAGGCTGAAGATCCCTTCTGGCACAAAGCTTGTGTGCTGCTACATCCTTTTTGCTGCCTGAGTATAGGCCAAAGGTGAAAGATTTTTGGAAGGCCTTTTCTTCTGCCAGAAGTGATTAATGGAAAGCAGACGGCCAGCAGATCGGAATAACAGCTTGAGTGCCAGGCTCCTGCCAAATGAAGTGTGCTTGTGCATTAGGACTACCAAGCACTGGCTTTTGTCACCTGCACGTCTGTATCCTGCTCTGAGGATTTCAAAGCACATCATTTTCCACCCTCTTGGAAAATGAAAGCACAGTCGTCCCAGGCATGCCAAAGATTGCAATGGGCTTAATCAGACAAGCCTATTATACTGCCCTGGCTTCTCAGCTTATTTAAAACAGTGTGAATATCTTCAAATCAGTCTCCTACATATAAATGCCCTGAGCTGTAAGGAATCAGGACTACAACAAAAGAAAACACGTTACTAATAATGCTGTCTATTTGTGCCTGCAATGAATAGCTGAGTAAAACTAAAAAAAAGCTACAAACAAAAAAACCCAAAACCAAAACCCAACTTCCCCCCCACCACCACCAAAAAAAAAGCCAAAACCCCCAAAAAAAAGAGAGAGAGGGAGAAAAACAATGTGCATGCAATTGTTCCTGGTCCCATGTGCAGTCTAAGCCAGCTCACAGAAGAAGCTTGATGAGCTGAGAGCTGCTGGCAGTGCCAGCTGTAGAAGCAGGGAGAAGACAAGGCTGAGGATTGATGGGCAGGTTGGATACTGCAGAGAAAGGCCAGGGAGGCAAATGTGTCAGAAAGCATCTACAGCAACACTTTGCACTACTTTCACTGCAACTTGTGTCAGCAGAAAGCTGCCAAGTATATTGAAAATGGTGCTGGAGGCATGAAAGCCTAGAACAGGATGTCCCCCTCCTGGGAACGACCACAGCTCAGCTGAGATACCCCAGGATGGAGTGGAGTCCTACGCAATATGACTCATGTTATATTTGGCACTTCGTGCAGCTAATCTTATGCTATATTACTGACAAATGTTAACAGCCATATACTGGCACAAAGTTCAGAAGTTCACTGTATCTCTGGATCAGTCAGCCTGGACTGGGCTGCTGGATACAGAGCCTGGAACTGCATTTGATTAATGCAAAAGTCATCTTTATTTTGGGAATTTTGTTTCGATTTTTGTTACTTCTTTTTTATAACATGAGACACTGTCAACAATCTTGGATATCACAAGGTTTGATTTTCAAAGGATAGATTATTGGCCCTTACTGGCTTAAAAGTGTTTGAATAAAACCACTTTGATCACACTTGCAAAGTGTAGATGTTTCCACTTACTGCTGCCGGGTGAATTTTCAGTGATGGCAGAACCCTGGATGATGATGCCATCAAGCTGAGGCATGTTAGCCTGCTGCTTGATGGAGCTGTTTCCTGTGTCTAAACAGAACAGAGATCTCCATGTAAAGCATCTTGCAAGCTTTGTCGTTGTCATTCTCTAGCTTCTATTTTAGCGTTCTGTATAATAAATCTTATATTATTATCTTCTGAACTCATTACAGCCTTCTCCTATGAATATCTAATCTTGGTGGATGAATCTAGCACATTGAAGGATGACTTTTGGGTAGCTGCTGATTTAATTATACTGGAAATGCAGGATTGCTAACACCGACCATGGGACTCCCTGCATAGCTGAATCTCTGTAACTGCTATTACTTGCAACCTTGGTAGAGCATAATTTTTTTTTTTTTTTCTCTGAAAGAATGACTATATCTAGGTTATTCTAATTAGTGGCTTTGTATTACAGCCATAAAAAGCTTTAAATTTTGTCCCTCTTACCAGGAGAAATAGGGAGAAGCTGTACTGATAAAGCAAGCACAGCAGTTGAAGCCTGAATCAGAACTGTAATTACTGTGGCTTGGTTGAATCTCCAAGCCTGTCTGCAAGAAGAATGGAAGTGTTAAAGTAAAGTAAGATTATTTTTTTATCCTTTTCACAGGGATACCTAAGGTGGGATAACTTAAAGCAGTTTGGCACATGGGACTGAAGACCTGAGAAGTTAGATTTAGTGCAAATACACAATAGAAAGGAAAGTTTCTGAGTTTCTTAACTCCTGAAATGCACAAAGTCAAATCTCCATTAACTGAAGCATCAAAAGCATTTCTATTTCTCAATTTCATGAGCCCTGTCAGACAAAAGTGCATGGATTCACACAAGGAGAACTGTGGATGTGCTGGATGACTGTAATACTCCAATCTCAGTGTCACTTAGGAAGCATTCCTAAGCTGTTGATGTTCACCTGGACAATACATTTGTGGAGAACCACTACAGAACAGTATGGTTTATAATATATTCAATAATTTTCTAAAATGTGGGAAGCTATTACAGAAAAAAAAAAACCAAACTTTTTTCAAAAGACATATTTTTACTACATTCATAAATATGCAGTGTGTGCTTCAGTTTTAATCAAAATGCAGTTGGAAATGTGAAGTTGAAATGTATATAAGAATTTATTTAATTGAATTGTAGTTCTTTGTTATTTTCTATTTCTGAAGGTTTTATTTTCTGTTTGAATCATGTGAGCTGCCTGGAAACTTTTACCCTGGGTCTGAAAACATCCTACCAGAGAACTTTATCTCTATATGACAAGAATGGAGCAAAGGCTCACTTCTTTCTCTGAAAGGACTCCTTCCTTGTGATCACTCCTTATGATCAATGAACCACGTGCTATTTCTCTATAGGTGTCCTGGCTAGCCTTTTAATTTTTATTACTTCCCTAATCTGTTGCTGGGTTAATCGAATCCTTGGCCCATGTCCTGCTGTGAATGCCCACTGAGAGACAGAGGTCTGTTTGGTTGGCAGCCCTCAGTGACATTTTTTAGAAATATGTATTTTGTGGATCATTACTTGCAGATCTTTGTCCTAAAGATCTGTCTTTGGTTCTGGTTGTAACTGACACTGATGAAGTGAGTGACACCGAAATTTTCCACAACCTGCACCTGTGAGCCCATCTGCAACTACACACCATCCATTTTCCCCAGCACAGGCTTTTCAAGTCTCTGCAGCATATTGTATCTGAAAGCCAGCAATTTTAAGCAAGAACTACTTCTACTTAGCAGGCAGTAGTGTCAGACAAATGTCTCTCCAAACCATAGCGTAGGAGAAATGAAGTGCCTGAATTCTAAAAATGTGATGAATGTGTTCTCAGGGTATGAAATAGGTATGCCTAGACACATCTTCCTTCCAAACAGGGGACAGCTAGGAAGTTGATTAGTTTTATTTTAGCATGGAGCATGGTTTCTCCTGGTGGTTTGGTTGTACACAAATAATATGGCCTCTTTAGACTGTGATATGTCACATTTATTGTACCTGTCTTGTTACCTTTGAATGTGGAGGGTTTTAGTCTGTGTAGATTTTTAAGCAATATCTTGTCTTTCTGTTACATGCTCTGTTAGTTTTACACTTGGGTATGCAACTTTTTCAATGTGACATTAAAAAAAAAAAGTTGTAGTTATGTAAGGATTGGAAAGCAGGACAATTTTTTTCAATGTTCACTTTGTGCTGGGCTGTACAAAAGAGGTCAATGTCATTACTCCCTTTGTGCAGAAGAAAAAGAATCTTTAAGAGAAGTGAAATTAGTTGCTGCAGGTAAACCTGTAGTAAAGCCCTGATATCAGCAGACACCTTTGCCCTCGTTCCTGTCACAGTTCATTATCCCCTTGTATTAGTATTTACTCTGCTTCTGTCTGCCTGCCTTTGGTTTTTGCACCCTTTTCTGTTCTTTGCTCCTGAGCACAGGAGCCATTTAGGGTTCTTATGCTCCTGAATGGTTACCTGTAGGGACTTTCCATTCTGCTCACAACCACAGCCAAGCTTACCCTACAGGGTTAAATTGTAGAAATCTCATTCCACGGTTTGAGCCGTGCCATGCAGTACGCACAGGTGCTCCTGGGAGATGGCTTACAGCAATTCCATTAAGTGCAGAGATTAAGCATGTGCCCCCATCGTACACCCTTAACAGAAATCAGCTGCCAAACTGTACCATGGGACATCCTTCTGAAGTTTATAGGTTGAGTGGGTGAGTTTCACTAGATAGCAAAAGGGCAATTCTTTCACGTGATGTCTGAAATACCCACCTCAACATGAATTGCACGGAGCTGCCTCAATTAAGTAATTTTAAGAACTATTTCAATTGGGCAAACAGCATTTTTCCCTTATAAAGCACTGAACATTTTAATCAAAACTTCTGAACACAAATTTCTGGACTAGAACCTTCAATGTGAGAAAACAAAAAAGAATGAATGAAATAAGGTATTAGTAAAGTAAGACATTTTACTGGTGGTGATTAGGCAGATCTAATTATAAGAATCACTATCATCAGCTCTGCTGCGCTGAGTCCTGCACTGAGCACCTGGCAACTAACTAGAACATGATTGTATGTATACACAGTCAAATTTCTGTGAAAGAGGAAAAATCTGCTACAGGTCCCTTTTTTTGTGTGTGTGAGGGTGTGTGTTCTGTTATATTCATCTGAAAATGAAACCCTTAAAGGACTGGATGAGTCACATATGTTGGCAACGGTTGCTTACTTTCCGCATGCTGTGGAAGGGTGTGGACTACACAGTTTTTCAAGGAAATAATTCAGGCAGAAAGAGTAATTAATTCACTACTTTCATGTTTGTTAGCATGACAGCTGTCAAAATATAGCTGTAGATAAATCACTTCTTGTAGGTTTTTAAGAGGTTTGTCCTATCGAGATAAGCCTCTCCTCCCAGGTAACCAGCTGTGTCAGATTGCTCCGGTCAAACTCCAGCTGATCCCAGACCAATCGGTTTTAGGTCAGCTCCACGGGCTGTGCTGCCGGGCGTGCAGGAGCACTCAGTGCACTCCAGCACTGCTCTCAGAAAGACGGTGCCAAGAGCCTGAACTCCCTCTCTGTGGCAGTGTCCCTTTCCAAAGCCCGGGCTGTCTCTCAGCAGCCAGAGCTCCGCCGGCGGTGCTGTGCCGGCCGGGAAAGCCTGCCCTCCGCTGCCGGCGCTCCCGAAAGGCAGCCCCCAGGGAATGCCAGGGGATGAATCGCGCCGCGGAGCGCCGGCCCCGCCGGGGCTGCAGGACAGAGCGCCCGTGTTCGGCCGGCGCTTCGCCCTTCATTCCCGTGCGCCTGCAGGATAAAACTTGGGCCACCCCACACTCCTGAAGGGGGTGCGGCGGCTGGTCCCACTCGCTCGGGGGTCACTGACATTGCTGGGAAGCCAAACGCGGCAGCCGCCGCAGGGTCCGGGACCCTCTGGCCAGCTCAGCACCACCATCCTTCTCACAGCACCTCTGCTCCCAAGAATTGGCTGCTTTCCCCTTGTTTAAAGACCCATCAATCCTCCTGACCACCCAGAGGGGACGGTGCCCTTCGGCCGCCAGAGCCAAGGCACGCTGTGTCAGAGCTCAGCCAGCCTGGCCCGGCTGAAGCTTCCTCCAAGTCCGAGCCATTTGGGGCAGGAGCTCAGGTTCCAGAAGCCTGAAACCTCTCCAGCCTGGCTATTGCAAATGGCCTGCCATCACTCGCTATGCTTGTAAAGCCTGCTGCAAACAGGCACCCTAGAAAGAGAGGTGACCTTAAGGAAGACCTGCTTTCAGGGAGAAACTGATTGAAGTGCAGGCTGGTAAGACAGCAAATATTACTAGGATTTTAGCATTGTTTATTTGTTTAAGAAGGAAATTTAGTCCCTCAAAAGCAAATGGCCAACAATATGTGCTGTTACTGTAGAGATGCTCTCAGGTTTAGAGCGGAGCATCAGAGCAGCTTACAGTAAAGACCACCATCAGAATACTCTGAGCACAATAAGGACACCCTGGAAATAATAATGAAGGCAGGGTAGCACATTTTTTTCTCAGGGAGGGATTTGCCTGGGGGCAAGCCATTTTCTATTCCCCTCTCCAAGCCCCCTTCTGAACATAGTACAAAACTCTTGGGCACAGTCCTCTGCGTGTTCTTGCTCCATGGCTGAGCTTTGCTTTGTTCCCACCAAGGTGTTATTTACAGCATTTAGGCTTAACCCTGGAGTGGCTTCAGTGAGAGACAAGGCCATAAAAACATTGCTCAACATCTCGTGGGCCTGAGTGTCCCTCACTGGCTTAAGCTTTACAATGAGAGAAGCAGCGTCGTGGAGGCAACCAAATTCTTTTCGACAAGACAAGTAAAGTCTTGGAGGCCTTTTGCTCTGCAGTGTAATTCCTCTGGTATAAAGTGTCCTGGGTTTTCTGAGACATGTAATCCTCATTAAACTTTTTACAAAAAACTTGAAATAACCGAAAAATTTGTAACCTCTAAAACTAAGTGTCATGCATGCATTTGACACAGTAACTGCTACAGCCTGCACCACGAGCAGAAATGTCAACAATACAGCACAAATGAGTAGCTGTTCTCATATTTATTTCAGGTGAGAACTACTGCACCAACCACTCAAACCTATTGTTCCACATAAGTGATTTGGATCACTGGGCGTATCTCTTTCAGTTTCTCAGTGAGTTTTGCATTAATTGTTGTGTTTTGCTTACAGATCAGCATTTTATTGTATGATTACCCCTCCCTTTCTTGGATTTGTCCCTTGCAAAGAATGAAGCCTATTAATGAACTTATTTCAGGGTGTCAGGACACCTGATGGTTTATAAATCTATCAGGAAGAGAAAAAAAAGTCTTATTCCTTGAAGATAAAAAAACAAAAAAACCCCACCCAACAACAACAGAAAAAATCCTAAGGCAATGAAAACTGCAAGAAAAAGAGAAATTAAGGAAAAAATTATTATCAACCAAATTAAAATTTGGAAGAACAAGTAAGTACAGGCTCTTCTGCATAGAGTTGTTTTTATTTCAGTTTCCTCTTGCTCTTTAACAGAACATTTTCCGCATCCCTCTTATTATTTATTTGGGAGAAAGGTACTTTAGTGTTGAACATGTACTAGAAGAGTGTCCAGTGTCTCCACAGGCCATAAAAAGGACTGGATTTTTAGTTTGCTTTGTCTGTAGAGCTATGGACAATCACCTTTCATTAGCTATGTAGTTGTAAGGTGCTCTGTGTCTCCATCAGTCTTAGTAGGGACTCCAAACAAGTTGGTTCCCTCGTTGACTTTCTCAAATTTGGTTTCTGTTTACTTTCTCAGCTCTAAAGTCACTGGTTAATATTAGCTGGTGTTCCTCTGAGCTAAGGTATTATCTCTATCAGATTATTTAAATGTGTTAGTTCTGTGTGGACTCGTTTAAAGTGTGTCTTAGAATCTGGTTTAAGTTAAACTTCCTCCTAGTAGTTTAAGCTAAACTGAAAGAAGGTTATGTAAAACTGTTTAGGAAAAAAAAATGGAAAGGCATTAATTTTTTTAGACTAAAACATCCTGGCAGTATGGGCCTCTGTTTGTTGCCCTCTTAGGGCTTTCCAGAGGCCTAATTTGCATAAGGGCAGTTGTAAGGTATCAAACAAAAGGTGTAGACAACCTAATACCCCTGCCCCTGGGATGATGAATTGAGCAATGATTTAAGCAGCAAATACCAAAAAGAAACAGTGATAAGAACAGGATAAACTTAAATGATACATCCATTTCCAATGCAGGGATTTTTTTACTCCAAACAGGCTACACAGCCATATGAAATTGTTGAATGGATTAGTAATTAGTAATCCTTGCTGGATTTCTCTTCCACAAGCCTGTCTAGTTTCCCCTGGAACCCATATAAACACTTAGCTTCTTGTGTCAGGTAATTCCACTAGATTGCACTCCTTCACAGAAAAAAACCCTTGGCTTTGTTTGTTCTGAACTTGTTTCTTGTTAGCTTCAACTATTTCCCACCCTCTCCACTTTCATAATCTCTGCTACGTTCCCTAAATCAGCTTGTTCAGAATGAGGAGTCCTAAATCACTTAGCTGTTCGTTGCTAGACCTTTGGTAAGGCTTCTCCACTGAATCTTCGGTTTGAAGGTCTGCATCTGGAGGGGAGAGCAAACAATGACTTCAGGCTTATGTCAAAAGTGAACCTAAGTTATCTAAACTGTTTGGTGGACACTGGTATGTACTGCAGCCACTTGTTCTCTTTTTGTTGCTCGCATACACTTCAGTCATTGTGATTATAAATTGTGGAGAGAGAAGCAGAGCTTGTGTTCAAATGGCACTAAACTTATAGTGACCTGTGGGTTGTCTTTTTCCAAGTGGTACCAGTCAAACATGTGACTCTGATGTCAGTTACACATAAATATGGCTGTGTTCATACAAAATGGTAACAGTTCAACTGCAGCTGGCCCAAAAACCCGAGAACTGCTGAATTTCAATAGAAAACCAGCCCATTCAGAGGGAGTGCACCTACATAGGAGGTGTGTGCACTGAATGGTATGAGGAGATCACTAAGAAGAAAAGTCCAGAGTAATTCAGAAGGCTTGCTGTGGCAGGCCTGAAGCTGTGCGTTTTTGGTGTTCTGACCTTTAGAAGATATGCTGAGAGAAATAAGGCAGGGTTGTACGAGGGAGGGGTGGGGAAAGAGTGAGTAAAAAACATTGGCAGGCAGAGGCTGTTGCTACGGAAGCCTGGAAGAGTAATGCAGAGGAGTTTGTGTGCTGTTGTCTGTCTCAGATTATGCCTCTGCCTTGTCTCACAAAGCAAGTGATTCACTGCTTTTTTTTGCTCAGGGTGGGGCAGTAATTGCTTTCCTGGATTGCTAACAATAAAGCCAAACCATTACTGAAATATTAATCTTTAAAGGGAAAAAAGGCAGAATGCTGATGTCGCCTATAAGCAACGGAACTCTTATTCAGAATGGATTTATAGTACTGACTGGTATGAATAATAAATGCATGTCTTTAAATAACGAGCAATTTATACCACAACCTATTTTAACTTAATCAGATCTCTATTTATTCCTAATGTATGTTTCCATGCACAGTAAGACACAGTGGGTTTCTTTTCCTACTGCTATTTATTTTTCTCAGCATGTTGCTTTCCTTCTTGATTCATCAAGACATACCTGTCTGTGGAATGCCAAACTGTCTTATTTGAAACTATCAAAATGAAATATCTCTTGGGTCTTTTGATGTGAAAACATTGGATTTGCACCAAAAAAAAATCTGTTGCTTATCTTTTGATATAACAAGCAGGTGCTGACTGGCATTATATTGGGCCTTGCTGCTAATCTGCTCTCTTCTTAATATCCTGGAAAATTACTGTTGTACCATGTGTTCTGGAAAACGAATTGTGCTATGATGTATTTTTCATATTACACAAATATAATTTTTATGTGTAAATAAATTTTACTTTCTTGAGGAATTCGAGATCATGTCATAATCCAAGCAAGGAGGGAAGAATATGAATTTTAGAAATGGCTATCGTGCAGTTCCTTGGCCAAGCAGTGGTCTGCATTGGTGACTCGGCAATTCCTCCTGCAGAGCTGAGCAGCGGCCGCTGCACAGCAGTCGTGTGACTGTGTCCTCCTGGTATGATTTATGGTCAGACAGGACTGTCTAGGAATGGTTTCTGAGGGTTATTGCTTCTCTTGGCCTGAGATCCGCTGTGTTCTCCTGCAGGGTGTCTGTGGGGGTTGACTGGAAGAGGTAAAAACGGAGCTTTGCCAATTCGAAAGTCTGTGGCAAGTTGTCTGCAGGAGGCACCAAACCTTCCTAGATGGAGTCCAACTGCCAGACCAGCAATGGGACAGCGGTCCTGAGGAATGTCCTGCGTGTCTGTGGGACAGCCGTCCTGCGGGGTGTCCTGCGTGTCTGTGGGACAGCCGTCCTGCGGGGTGTCCTGCGTGTCTGTGGGACATCCGTCCTGCGGGGTGTCCTGCGTGTCTGTGGCTTTCGGGCAGCAGCAGCAGAGCGTGTGAGGTGTGATGTGCTCGGTGCCAGTGGGACAGCCAAGGCGAGCACCCGTGCGGAGCGATGCTGGGCACTGCGTCATGGCCCCGCGCTCGGCGGGCGCCGTTCCCTGCAGGAAGGGAAGGGAAAGGGGCTCCTGGGGGCTGTAAGGAACAGGGGCCGCTCCCAGCAAACGCCATCTGCACAAACGCCCCGGCTGCGGGGCGGGTGTCCGCGGCTGGCCCCAGCTGAAGGGCTTCTCCAGTCCGTGTGCCAGGACGGGAGGCGGCTGGGCCCTGGGAGGGTGGCTGGAAGTTTCCCGGGAAGGGCAGCGGCGCACGGATCCCGCTGTATGTACAATCGAGGGCCGCCCGTCCCCAAAGACAGAGGAGCGCTCCCCTACACGCCTCACGGCGGAAGACTGCCCGGTGCGGCCGCTACGGCCCCTGAAGGTCCCCCCCTGCCCCGCGGGCGGCCCGCCGCCTCTGCCCGCCCTGCGCGCACCGGCCCCGCCCGGCCTCGCCCCGCCGCAGGCCCCGCCCCGCCGCAGGCCCCCGCCGCCGCCGGGGCTGCCCGTCCGAGCGCCTGCCGGGCCGCGGCGCCCCCGTCCGGCTCCCCGCCGGGGTCCGGGCGCTGCCCGCCGCTGCCGGGCTCTGGCCCGCGGCCGCCGGCGCCTCCCGCCGGGCTGTGGTGGCGCGGCGCGGCGGGCGGGGCAGGCGGCGGGCGGGGCGGCCCCGGCGCGCCGGGGTCCTGCGCGGCGGCAGCGGCGGGCGGGCGGATCGGTGTCTCCTTCACTTCGCCCTCCAGTGCCCGCGGCTGCAGCAGCGCGGCCTCTGCACGGCCCCACCCGCCCGCGACCGGTCCCGGCCCCGCTCCGCCGCCCGTCCGCGACACGCAGGTGCCGGCCCCGGCCGCGACCGGCCCCGCGGGGCAAAGGGGATACGGGCGGGGCTCGCCCGGCGGCGAGCGGGTCTGGGGCCGCGTGGGCCGGGGGTGGCGGGGCCGCGGGCGCGTCCCTGCGCTGCCGGGCCCGGCCGGGCGGGCGGGGGGCTCTCCGTGAGCGCGGCCCCGCGGCCCCCGGGCGGGCTCGGCGGCGGCGGGCGCGGCGGGCGGGAGGGTCAGGCCGGGATGCCCAAGATGGCCGCGCCGAGCGGGTCGGTTCACCTTGCGGCGGGCGGGCGGCGCGCCTGGCGCGGGGCCTGGGGCCGCCGCTCGGCCCGGCCCGGCCCTGCCCTGCCCTGCCCTGCCCGGGCTGCGGCCGCATCCCCGCTCTCCCCTTCGCTGCCCTTCCCCTCTGGGAGGCGCTGCTTTACTACCCCCGCCTTCGCTTCCTGAGCCTGTAGTCCATTTCCAGACCTTGCCCTTTTAGTTTCTGCATTGGCTTGGCCAGTATTAGGCTTGCGTGTCCACCTCCGATCTGTGAGTAGGGGCAGAGTTAATGCAAGGGTAAGGAGGTGGCTTTTATTTTTTTTAAGCTCTGTGTAGTATCAGCGTAAGCCTGAAGGTCACCGTGTGTCCGATGTGTTTTAACTTAATTAATTAACTTAATTTTTAAATACGCTCAGTTTTTCTGCTAGTTGTTGGGATACTGGGATAATTTCGGCGTAGTTGTTGCTGCTTTTTTAAATTGCATGAGTACACGGGTTTTTTTATTATAGTCTGGTCTGGTTTGTAGCTTGTTCTTGAATATCTTGAGATCTTTGTTAGAAATCTTAATAGAGGTCTGTGGCATTCCTTAATTGTAGGGTGTGAGAGTTTTGAAATACTACCTCCAAGGAAAACTATGATGTACTAATTCCAATTACGTTTATACAGTTTTCTGTTATTGAGGTGATTCTTCTTTTTTATCATAGAAGAAAGCATGATTGTGAGTGTTGAGTAACAGATTAATTAAACTTTTTTTTTTTTTTTTGGTCACGGTGGCATGAAGTGAAGATTAAGGTGGAGCTCTCACTTGGTTCAAGTATATTCTGTACTTCCGGTCAATTATTTTACAGTTTTTACAACAAACCTGTAGTTGCTAAATGCTACTTGTAGTTTAGTCACTTCTAATTAGTTTTTAAGTGAAAAACGCTTCAAAATAGGGTTGAAGAAAATTACTTTTAATTATAAGAATTTGCAAACCGAGCTAACATTGGAGGACACAGGACTGATTTTTTATGGCCCTGTTTTCATTTAATGAGCATTCTGATGATGACACTGATTTATCAGGTATTCAGTGTATCCGAAATTAACTCTTGGTTGCCTGTTTTGTCCTCATCCATCCCTGTCGGTATTATAGTATAGTATTAGAACAGCAGTGTGACAGTTGCACTCTCTTTCAACATTTTATTACAAAACTTGCATCTGTAGGCTGGAATGTCTTACAAATACTGGCTGGTTTCCCTGAAGTGGTAAGGATGCTTAACTAGGCCAGATAAAATGGCAACATCCTTTTTACTGTAATAATCCTCTGAATTTTGTCGCAGATACAAGTTTGTTAACTTCTCAGGACATTTTTGCTTAGCATAAATCTCTTGTCTGTACTGGTTGTCTAGTCAGACTGGAAACATTGAAAACAAAAGGGAAAAGCTCATTTATTTTCACTGTGAAAGCATGTCTATGCTAAAGGCTAATATAAAACTTCAAAATTAGAAATAATTATTCTTCTGAAGATGCTAGTTAGAGGTGAGATCTATTCATTAAAGGAAAGATGTAGCTAAACCTTCTCTGTAATATTTTAAACTGCTGAAGAATTGTACAGTTGCTGTACAGCAGAAATTTACAGCCGAGAGGTCTCACACTCCCTTGTAATTTGATCTCTCACCTGCTTTTTATGGAATAAATAGTATATTTAATAAATATTTATGGAATGAATAAACATTTTATGGTTTGTCACTGGGATTAGGGTCTGTTCTTCTGTAGACTTGAACTTGGGCTAAGTCTCTTCAAGCTTCAGATGCTCTAAGCCATTTTTATATCTCTGTAAAAATAAAAAAAAGTTTAGTTTAACTCCCTGGAAAACCAGACTTGTCCTTGAGCAAGTGATAGATATCTTGATATAATGACCTGGTTGTTGAATTTAGACGTCTTTGCTAAAGAAGTTTTTCTGCATTTGTGTGTATGTGTGTGAAACTAGTGTAAATATTGTTTCTCAGAGGAGGTTGAAATTATCCTCTTAGGGCATTAGGGAGCTGAAGTAGGGTACTCTGGAAAACTGCATTATGAATGGTAGAAGGATAAGAAACAGTCTTGTGCTTTCCCATTGATTGCTGAAATAGGTTTGTTTTTTTTTTAATAGTAGCAGTTCATACAATTCAGCTGTATATGGCAGGTGTAATTAGGGTTTGGAAGTTAATATGTGAGAACACTGCACTTGTTATTTTTCAAGTTCTAAAGATAATTTTTTCATTTACTTAAAAAGAAAAAAAATCAATTCACCACAGAAAAGCAAGATAAAAAGTCAATTATGTTAATCTGACTCTCCCTGCTAAACAAATATGACCAATCAGTTCGAGAAGATAAGATTTTTGTTTGCATGTGCTTAGCCTTTTCATTGCCTTGTCTAGTTTTGTTGTTCCCCCCATCCCTTCTCCCCCCTTTCACAGTATGGGGGGAGTTATTAATACGCTCTGTTTTCTGTATTTCTCAACTTTAAAATACAGGACCTCTTTGCTGTTGAAATCATGGGAAAACAGTCTTTCAAGGAGGGTACAGATACACTCTTATCTTCCCAGGGAGGAGGGTGAGATAGGGGCCTGGGTGAGACCTTAGCCTGGTGTCTGTCCATGGGGCCAGAGAGGCTGGGCCATAGCTCATCTGCAGTGACAGGTTCTTTAACAGCGAGGTTGCCACAGGCTCCCTGTCTGAGAAGGGGACTTGTAAAGAGATCTCCTCTCACAGACCCCGCACTCCTCCTGCTTGGATGTTTTAAACTAACGAGACAACCTCCCAAACCTAAACTCCTGTATGTTATCAGATTGATTGCTGGTTAATGGTGTTAGATGTTCTTCTTTAAATTGTATGTCTGCCATCTAAAATACGGGGCAAAAATGATGTTGGAGAGCAGATAATGCTTTCTTTTTACATTTTCAAAAATTAAACCTTGTAGGTACTTCCAAGTAGTTTTCATAAGCATGTGTCAAATTTGACTTTGTAGAACTTCAGGGAGTAACTGTCTTGCATTACAGGTTTTTAGATTTCCAGTGTCCAGGTTTTTGGCAGTAACTGTGCCAACTCTGGAAATGTGAGTTATTAGATAACTTCTAGTAATGGAAGTTGTATGGAAAAATCTACCTAAAAAATTAAAAAGTGGGTGGTCTTGTAATGCCTTTTCTCTCCAATGCCTCTTCTCTGCCTAAGCCAAGAAAACATCCCATGTTCCCAGTGACCTTCACTGAAAATCTAAGTGTTTCACAGAATACTGTAGTAATATATCTATTACTTATAGATATATAATTATATTAATTTTATCTATTAATTGCCTTTATGTAGATTAATCTGTCTTAAAGACTATCTTGAAAGAATTGTGATAACATTTTTTCATGTGTGCAGTGGTAAAAGGTTCATTATTAATTAGCCCTTTACCTTTCAGCTCCAATGGCGATTCCTCCATCATACGTAGACCTTGGCAAACCTGCCAGAGATATCTTCAATAAAGGATATGGTAAGAATAGTGCTTTTTTTAAGTGGTGTTTGAGGTGCAACAATAAATTGCCTTTTTAAATCTGTATGGAAAATCAAATGATCAAATACCAGTGTTTTTGGGGAGGAGGAAGGTGTGCTGTGTTTATATCTTTACTACCAACTAACAGATCGTTGAAGGCTTTTTGTGGGCTGTTTTGATGTGAAGGTTCTTAAATCTTACTGCTTGAGCCACGTAAATGTCAGAGGTACAAGTATGAAAGAATGTAAGCAGCAAGTGTAGTTTAACTTAGGAGCACACTTTGTTTACTGGTCTGTCTGTGCCACAACATTTGTTGATATAGAAAGCGTTATATACCAGTGTAATGTTGTAGCCTTTTTTGGACTAGAAAGAGGAATGGCTATTGGGATAAAGAATCCTTCCATGTCTTTAAATGCTTTAATACCAGACAGCTGCATAGTTAAATCATTCTTTATCACAGTGCTGTTTCTTTCTGGTCTTTGGAAAAGTGTGGGGTTTTTTTCACCAAGACTGTTGCTCACCTTTCTGGATAACAATGTGAACTGACACTCCCATAAAACCTACTTATTACAGTTCCACTGGTTGTGTATTTCCCAGTGACTATGCTTTTACAGTTTTTTACTTTGAGATATTTTGTCTTGTTGCTGAAAGAGGCATGTTATGCATTGGGATAGCTCTTTAAAAGACATTGACTATAAAAACTATTTCATTCCAGGAACAGAAAAGAATGTATTTCCTCTTGGAAGCATCATTTGGTAGTTAAATGTACTCATGTAGAACTGAGAGGTACTTCCCTGCCTTGTTTTGGAGGGGCCTCCTTTACCTGCTGCGGCATCTGAAAGTTCAGTGTTGCTGAAGTCAGTCTGTAGCTGTTTATATACATGTATATATATGGCACACTGCTGAGACTGCCTGAAAGACCAGCTTATGGAAGAATGTGCAGGGCCTTAGTTAAGGCCTAATCATCTAACCGACTTCTCTTTGTTAAGGTTTTGGGTTGGTGAAACTGGATGTGAAAACAAAATCTGCAAGCGGAGTGGTGAGTTTTAAGTAAATTTAATTAATTGTATTTTTTTTTCTAGCTATGTTCTGATACTTAGTTAAAAAGGACACTTTTCAGATGCTGTTAAGTATTTTATAGGTTATATGAATGACAAATTTCTAGTGTAAGAGAATTTCAGAAGCCCCTAAAGATCTGAATGTATCAGGAATATTGTCTTGTTGAGTAATCTTTCTGTAATAAAAGGGTTTGTTAGTTGTTCCTGGTCTTATGTGTGAAGGTGAACAAATGAAAGTATTTTATTATACCAATTATAGTATACAGATTTTATTTCTGAAGTATCTTGTGATACTGTTTGGTGGAAATTTCTGTCATCTTGATTCTTGTGTGAAGTAGTTTGCATTGAATAAGCATGTTGAATCTTTGGCTCCTCTAGGTATTAAAGCATTGCAGTAGTGTTCCATGCAACATGTCTTGGTCATGCAAGCAGTGCCCCCTGTAACTTTTATCTATTTCTAGAGCAGACTTTGCAAGATACAAAGGTAGATTTATTTTTTTCTCCCCATAACTGGAGCCTGGGCAGTGTAACTTGGTGTTAGAAACAAGATTCATGGGTTATATGCTCTGTTTTTTCCTAGAAGTCTGTATCCCAGCTGAAAAACAGTGTGCAAGAGCCTTATTACAGAGGTAGTTGTTCTTACCTTAGTGTGTTTCTTTGGAGAACTACCAGTTATGCTGGTAAAATTCTCTGAAAAATCCAAGCCCTAATGTGAATCCTGTATCAGTTATAAGCCATCCTTCCCAGGAGGATAAACTGCTGGCATATATGTACTGCAGATGTTTTAAGGCAGAGAGATAAGAGATAATATAATACTTTGCTTCTCCTGAAGCTATTGCTGCAATGATTGCAGTCGCACAGACCCTGTGCAGTAGGAATAGCACAAAGCAAGAAGTTAAAGCTGAAGGTATTTGTGTAGATCCATCCCTTGCCAAGAAACAGACCTACTAGAATTATGCAGCTGTATGGTGTAGTGGGTCACTAACATGATACAAGTAAATGTCTTGGACGTGGTTAAATTTGATCAGCAGCCTCAACCACGTTCATTTTGCGCTGTCGGGGCTTTTGCCGTAAGAGTGCTTAAGGACTTGTGATTTCAAATCTGTGTTTCCCTCTGGGGAAGGTGAGTGTGAGAAATCTGTTTGAAAAGAATGTGCATGGAGGAAGACAGATCAAAATGCTTATTTGCATGTTTTAAAAAGTTGAGATAGCGAACTTCCTAAATCATAAGGGCAATAGTACTGGGAAAGAGCTCTTCACTGGAAAGAGCTCTTTACATGTATTTGCAAACTTGGCTTCCACTTCTAATTGCCTTCAGTTTTTGAATAGTGGTACACAGAAACTATTCATTCTGTTCTTTGTGGGAATCCAAGTAGAGAGAGGCATCTTACTTGGAGTAATCAGAGGCATGATTACTTCTTTTAATAAAGAAATGTGAGTGATGCTGTTGACTTCTGAATACTTTAAAGAGTTCCAGGTCAGATCATGCCATACTATAAACCTAGACTGTTTGCTTAGCTCCCATTTCAGACATGAATGTTATTTCTGTGTCATGGAACCAGAGTGCCAGGGGAATAGGAATTTTATAGGTGTCAGTAAAACATGTCTGCTTATGGCTGGTGTGAAAGGCTAGTGCATTGGGTAGACTGAGCTCTCTTTAAGAAACAATTAAAAACCCAAACCAAGCAAAAAACCAAACCACTCATCCCACCCCCAATTTGAAAAATTGTGCCATTCTATGACATTTCACAGTTGCACATCATTTATCTTCAGGGATGGTTGACAAGAATAATGAAAATACATATGTGATCCTTGAATTTTACTGGAGTTGCATTATCTGCTTTGTAGTGTGTTCTTGGCTCTTGGTTTGATTTTTAACTTGCTCATTGGAAGTATCAAACTGAACCTTACATTTCAGTAACTTGTTTCTGGTTTAGAGGAGATTCCTTATGGTGGCTACTGTCTTGCTTTGGAATTAGGTCACCACCCTGTACATTTTGCAGTAGTGGCAGGAACACTGCAGTTGAGGTGGGGATTGGGGGGAGGCCTCCATGTGGGCATGAGTGATTAGTTCTTGGCTATGCTATTTTCCCTTCTCCCCCTGCAAGTTGTCTACTGATTTTAAATTTTATCCATATTATAACAAGATCATAGTGCTTGCTGAAGGAAACACTGTGTAATGCTTTCAGGATAACATGTACCTTTTGTGCTTTTTAGGAATTCACAACATCTGGTTCATCGAACACAGACACTGGAAAAGTGAATGGGAGCTTGGAGACCAAATACAAATGGGCTGAGTATGGTCTGACTTTCACAGAAAAATGGAACACAGATAACACTCTGGGAACAGAAATTGCAATTGAAGATCAGGTAATGATTAGGAGAATATTTATTTGCTTTACCTCTATGTAAGAACTGAATTTACAGCTTTATCTTATCTTCTTCACCCCTCAATTAGATTGCCAAAGGCTTGAAGTTGACATTTGATACAACTTTCTCACCAAATACAGGGTAAGAATGGTTAATGTTTTTACCTTAGGGAGTAACAACACCCATGGTTGGTTGATCTGGTCTGTGGTATTGACAGAGCTGTTTTGTATGGTTTGCTATTGATCCAGCTTAGCAAATCCCAGTGCTAAAGGCTTCTGCTCTTTACCACCACATCACTATGGGGTTAGTATTGCACATTTCACAACTTTGCTTATTTTATGGGATAGAAGTACCTGGAAGGTTGCAGGAGACATGCAACTGCTGCTACATTCATCAGAAAACGCCTGTTTGCAGTAGCCCTGTGTGCTCTGGATGGGCTGGCTGTACTTTTGCCTGGTTCAGGGGATGGGATGCATGTGTAAGCCATTTAGATACATTGTGTAGAGTCATAGGGCTTGAATTGGGCAGATCATTGAGGAAGATCATGTATGCTTTTCTTAAGATAACTCTTTCTCTGTTTCAGAAAGAAAAGTGGTAAAATTAAGTCAGCTTATAAACGTGAATACGTAAACCTAGGTTGTGATGTTGACTTTGATTTTGCCGGACCTGCAATCCATGGTTCAGCTGTCTTTGGTTTTGAAGGCTGGCTTGCTGGTTATCAGATGACTTTTGATAGTGCCAAATCAAAACTGACAAGAAATAATTTCTCTGTGGGTTACAAGACTGGAGACTTCCAACTGCACACTAATGTGTAAGTATTGAAAACTTCTCCAGCTTTCCAGAAGCAGGCTTTCTTTACCTTTCCTTCTGGTTAAAATACAAATGCTTGAAATAGCAAGAGGTGCTTACAAGCCGTTAATGGAGTGTGTTTTTCAGTAGGAAACTCTAAATAAATGTAAATGATACTTTGTATCTCTTTTTGAAAACGGTAAACACCTGTGAGTGGTTAGCACGTGCAGCATGATGTGTGATGCAGCTTACCAAATACTGAAGTACATGCAAATTGGAAGTGCAGTACTTCAGTTACACAGAACTGATCATAATGGTTTTTCTGGCTATCCCATTATATTGAATTGTATCTGATTGTAATTTAAGGGCGGTAGATTTGTTAGAGGTAGTAGTTAGTGTTGCACTAATGCTGTAGTAGTTTCTAGAGCTTTGCTGGTGGACTTTTGTGGAGGTTCATCTTCTTACCTGTCAGGGATGAAGAGTTCATGAAACAATATAACTAAACAAGTGTAAGGCATCTTGTTTATGAACTTTCTTCAGACTTCTGCCTTTAGATCTTCAGAGCAATCTGATCAAAACCTACTGAAAAACATGGTGTTTTCAATCCAAATGAATAAAATTGGTGGAGTTCTAGTGCATTTAGATAGTTTAAAGTTTTTGTTTTTGAAGGGAAGCATGGGGATTGTATCTGTCTGAATTAATGGAAATTGAGGAATATAGGAGAAAACTACAAAATATTTTATAGTCTGGACTGGAAGAATTCTATTTCAATTTACTAATGTAAAACATTGTGACAGATTTTTGAAAGGTCATCCAGTTCTTTAGGAGTTTCATATATTCAATAATCATATAATTCAGAATGCCCATTTTGTAACCATTAACATATCTGTCAGTTTTGTAAGGATGTGATCTGGAGGTTTGTTCGAGGACTTTGTTTGACAATTAACATGAGAATTAGCTGTAGCACTCTGAAATACTTTTTTATTTCCATTAATTACTGCAGTTTAGTTTTGCCCTGAAGCCTTTGTTCGTTTCCCCTCTCTTGTCAAAAAATGGGAAACAACTCAAAGTTTTGAAGTTCTTATTTGAATAAAAATCTGAAATAGTAAATAAAAGGGGAAAAAAAAGGAGGGGATTATGCAAATAGGAAACTAACTTTTCTCTTAATCTGTGCAGCAATGATGGTTCCGAATTTGGTGGGTCAATTTACCAAAAAGTGAGTGACTCTATGGAAACTGCTGTAAACCTGGCTTGGACAGCAGGTAGCAACAGCACTCGCTTTGGCATTGCAGCTAAATACAAGTTGGATTCCACTGCTTCTATCTCAGTAAGTATGGCTGTAACCTGAAGGGTTGTGCACAGTACAGTGTATTTTCAGTTTCTGTGAATCCGTGTATTATTAGTACAAAATAGACTGGGAGGCCTTGTAGGAATTACTCTTACAGTCCTGGCAATTATAATTCAACCAGCAGTATTTAAATTCTGTAATGTTGCTTACAGCAAAGTCTCATAGAATCTGACTGTCAAATATGCTTACGTTAGAGATCCTGCTGTATTTATTAAAAACACAATTGTCCTTCGTAATCTGGTTCTGTAAGTTTACAGAATTTTTTTAAACCAGTTTTTGGGGAGCTCTGTCACATTCTCATGGTAAGAGCTCTGGCAATATTGCTTAAAAGTTCATAAGCAGAGAAGTTTCCTGTATGTTACAAAATTGGAATCATCCTGTTGAGGAAGTGATGCAAAGTGACAAATAATTTTGTACATATTGTTTACAGTGATATTATGAAATCTTTGCTGTATGATTGACTGGACTTGCAAGATACTAATTCTTCTAATATGATACTAATAGTAATATGAACATGTAGGATTCTTCTGATACGGCATTTTTTGGGAGACTGGTGGTAAATGGCTCTGGCCTTCTGCAAAGGGGGAAGTGTTGAAGTTCGCCTGCAAAACCACGTTCCAGTAACAGTTCTCCCTGCCCTTACATTCCGTCTGCTCTTAAATATGTTACTGCTTCAGCTGTAAGTTGAGGGATGAGGGCATAGCTGGAAGGAGAGGATTTGGGAAGCACAGGGGTACTGAAAGAACAGTAAAATTTGATTTAACTGATTATGGCAGTGTTGCTGTAGTTCTGAATGGTAACAAATCACTAATTAATTACAACATTTCGGTTGCCTTTTTTTTTTTTTTTGTAGGCAAAAGTGAACAATTCTAGTCTAGTTGGAGTGGGTTACACCCAGACCCTGAGGCCAGGTAAGAGCTATCATGTGAATTATGTCATACATATCTTCTATGCATCCTAAAGAAAATAATTGAGATCTCTGCATTTATGTGCAACTATTTTCCTTCAGAATAATTTTTTCTTTGAAGGCTAAGTAGATATTTTATAGTAGCTTCAGTTGTACATCAAACCTTTATCTAAACAAGGCAAACTCTATTTTATCTAATGGTATTAATGCATTATATTCTTCACTGATCTGTGCAGGAGTGGACAGTATTATGTTTAACAGCTTAGCTTTAGGCTAGGCAAAGCATTGCTTTGTCCAATTATGCCATGTTGAATGATAGGTCTTCAAATTATAATTGTCAAAACCCCACGTTTCCTGATTTTCATATTTAGTAAAAAAACCCTCCAGAATTTAACTTGTTCTGCTTAAATATGAAATCACCTGTTAAGGCTATATTACCTTATTCGAAAACCAGTAAAAATCCTAATTTCATTCTATCCCTTTATAGGTAGGAGTGTCTGTGTATGCACAATTTTTCTCCTTCTTTGCATGTCTTAATGTAGTAAATAACTCTTACATATTTAGCAATTAGAGACTTCTTATATCCACTTTATAACTGTTTACAAAAATCATGTAGCTTTCTTCACATGACTGACTTTCAGCAGATTTCATGCGTCAGTGTATTCTCCTCTAAAAATCTTTAGAGGAAAGTAATTGTATAGAAAGAGAGGGACTGGTAATGACAGAGGTTGAGTTGCATGAAAGCTACTGTTTGTGTTATAAACATGCTGCTTAAAAATCTTACAGGTGTGAAGCTTACACTGTCTGCCCTGATAGATGGAAAGAGCATCAATGCTGGTGGCCATAAACTTGGTCTTGGCCTGGAATTGGAGGCTTAAAAAGGTGAAGAAACTGCTGCAGAGAAGGGATATCAGAAGAATTTGGCCTTAAAATGTATTTCCAATGTGACCAGCAGGCTTTTTTTTTTCAGGAAGGATGACCTAGAACAAGAGCTGTATTTGAAGTATTTAGACAGTTACTTGTTAGCTGGTTTCTAGTTAAATTGGTTACCCATCTAGTTAAAATTCTGCATTAGTGCAGTCACTTAAACATTATTTAAATGTATTTAACTGTTTAATGCGCTACCCACAAATAATGAAATAGACATTTATGAAAACTGTACAATTGTGTGCATGTTTGTTTTTATGTTCCTTTTAACATTCGATATTGCCATTGAATGAAAAATGGATCACTGGATGTTTTGAAATGAGGTCAACAATTTTGTCGAATGACCTGAACTAGGAATACATTTGGTATCCCAAGACAAATTATGAATAAAACAAGTACACACACATACTTGTGCCTCAGATATTTTAAGAGTGAAGATAGGAGGGTAGTGCTCAGTTAAGTTTTAACTTTAAGTAATCCAAGAAGTAGTGCTCTGTACCTTTGTGCAATTAAGGACCCCCACCCATGACAATACTGAATATAGGTGAACAGTTGGATTCCTCAAGCAAATTGAATGTGCTTTTCTGTCAGGTAAGGTTTGTCCCAACACAATGGTTTAATTCCCCCTGTGATCCACAGGTGAGATATACTGTGTTTCTAGTTTGCCTCCTGATGCAAAAAGTGCAGATCGATGTACTTGCCACACTGAGACATTTAAGAAATGTTCCTTGAAAAACCTCACCACAAACACCTTTTGCTTATATTTGTATGAAGTGAGATGTATCTCTGCAATTGAATGTAACAGTGTAATGGTATAACAGCCTGCTTATCCCAACTGCTGTGAGAGGTTTCTGCTTAAAATGACTGAAATAAAGACAATTTTAAATGGAGATTGAGGAAAATGCATCTGATCTTGCTTTCCCTTTAACTAATAAATCTTGACAGATACCCATTTTAAGTCCAGAAACTTGCCAGAATAATGGGAAAACTCATGTTTTTCCAGGATAGTAATAAGAGAGAATAGAAGTATGACAGATACTTCATCTGTGAACCTAACATCCCTTAAGATTGAACTACCTGTGAATGTTTTTAATGTGGAATATATTAAATACATGTAGTTACACTGCTTACATTTAAGAGTTGGGATTTACTGAGCTTGCGGTAATGCCTGGAGCCTCCTTCTTAAGACACTCTCATAGCTGAGAAGGGCATCTTGATACTTAGTCTTGTAGTCAGTGATTCACAGCAGCTCCCTTCATAGTGCAGGTGGCTGGCTTATGATCAGGAAGCTTTCTCTGGTTTGAAAGTATTATAAGTTGATACTGGATTAAAATTAATGCCCATGAAAGTCTCAGTGATTTGCTTGAGGTGTTGTTCCATCCTGCATTGTTGCCCTCAGACTGAAATTCTCACATGAAGCACTCTGTTATGAGCCTCCTGTGTTTAGGCTTTAGCTGTGGAGTAGCTGAGCCATGGTCTTTGCAGAAGACAGAGTAGAGCTTAAGCCTCCAGTTCAGGCTCTTAAGCAGGCTTGCTAGTGTATTTGACTAGTTTTCTTACATGATAGCAAAGCATTTGTGCATTGGATTACTTTTATTGCTGTTGTCACTAAATGCCCTTGTCTGAGTCGTATTTCTACCCCTTGATGGTGGAAGAAGCATGTAAGGTGCAATTCATTGCTGTCATTGCATGTTAAGGTCTGTAGTATGTATTTTTAGTTTGAGGTGTTTTTTTGTGCTAGACCACTTAAAAGCTAGAGACCATGCAGCCAGACATTGAATTTTTTGTATGTTCTCTTTTCAGTATAACCCTCTTTGGTGCCTCACAAAGAGTGTCTGGGCTTCTTCTGATACAACAAACCACAAAAAGAAAAAAATCTAAACCTTAAAAAACCAAAACAAACCAAAAAATCTCCCAAACAAACCAAAACAACCTACCAAAAACCAAAAAAACTCCCTGAAATATTGTGTGCCTGTATGCATTGTCCAGCTGCAGCACCCAGGCAAATTATGAATTGTGTCTTTCGGTTATGAATGATGCCTTGTTTCTATCCTTAAACCAGTGACACTGATGTTTCTCAGCTTTTGATAGGGCTGTAATTGTCTGACTTTTTTTTTTCTGGTGATGGTGGTTTGTGGGTTTGGGGTTTTTTTTTTTTTAATTTTAGAAGCAAACACTATAACCTTTTTCTTCACTACCTGCTCCTCTAGTTGGTTTTTTTTTTTTTTGAGGTCACAAAATGGGTAAGTGAAATAGAAGCACATATTGCTGCATTTCTCTTCAACTCTTAAAAATTAGTAATGGAAAACTTGAACCTGCTCGTTTTACTCTTTGTAAGTGTGCATGACTTTACTAGTCCTCAGCCTTTAAACCTTAAATAGTTGTATTTGTTATAATGCTGATAGGCATCTGGAGAAGTTAAAGGGCTCTGCAGTAGTTAAAAGAACTGTGCAAATGTGAGTTATGCTAAAATATTGTCATAAATCACTACTTTGAACATGAAAAGGAAGTTCAGTGTCTATTTCTTGCTATCTCTCAAGTGAGGCTTATTAAAAATGGCTTTCAGACTTTTCAACTGTCACAGAAGCTTGTGGTGTAATTGGAGTTTTGTGGTAAGGAATGTTGGTAGTTTATATAGCTCCATTTTATTAAAGTATGTAAAAAGCCTTAACAATAACTTTCAGTGCCAGACAGCCTTTCCTCAGGTGTCCTGAATAAAAACCCCCCACCACTTGAGATAACCAATGACCAGAGCATCGTTCTGTTTGTGTGAACTGTAGCATTGCATTCCTGCCTGGTACAGCTGGAGTAGGGGGTGTCTGTGTATATTGCAAGGAGACCTAATCATGCTTTCATAAATAAAAATCCTTTCACATGAGATGATGATGCCCTGGATTTCACAAGTTACTGTCTGAGTGTCCTGAACGTTTATGCTCTTTCTGTGCTGTAGAAATTCTCCAGGTTGGTTCACTTAACATTGCACTCTTCACGTGGTTCAGCTGGATGTGGTATATTCCTAAATCTGCCTCTCGCACACTGCAGTTGTTCAAAAGCAGGAAATTTGGGACTCTTTCGGAATGGGCATGGAAACCTTTCGCCCCCAAGCGTTGGGACAGGGTTTTTTACTTTTCCCTTGGCGCTGGATAAAGCGAGGCAGCAGTAAGTGTGCTTGCTGCCCTCTAATGTCCTGTTCTGGTGTTTGGCTCATTGCGGCAACAGGCCCTCGGCCGGGCACAAATACACATTTAATTCATGGTGACTGCTCTCCTAGGGAAAGTAGAACCGAGCAAACAAGAGACAGCTCATGCATGGATGATTCAGCCCTGCTTTTACTAAAGGTCCTTGTTTCCTTATCAGACCAGTGAGCAAAGACAAGCAATTCTATGCAAGCAAGGCGAGTCAGTAATGATAAAACTGGCTCACACCTGTAGCAGTAGTGTCTTAATGGCAGGTAGAAATGCTTCCTGGGAACCACCTGGCAGAGAGGAAAACCCAGACAAAAAGCTGGTTGGGTTGTTATGTGGCATGAAAAAGCTACATTTATTGTAAGTGGTTTTATTGTGTTTGTCAGTTTCCCTTTGCAGTGGAATGTTTCTGTTCCCAATCTGGAATAGTAATAAAAACATGGATTATATCCATTAGTGTAGTGTGCATTCATTTAGTGGTATTTAGTGGTATTTCCCTTCTCATTATTATTTCTGGGCCTGCCTTTTAGCTGTGTTTTGGGTCCTTTCCACATGCTGCTGGGTCAAATGGGAAGCAATAAACAAGTGGATTTTTGTGAGCATAATGTGCAGCATATTTTACTTAAGTTGGAAGTTCAATACAAATGCTCATGTAAAAAGAGGAAATTTTTTTTTTTTTTTGCAAAGTCACTTCTGAGACTATGCAATTAAAATATGAAAATGCTATTAGACAAAACGTGGGGTGTTACATGCTGAGGTTTGGTTCATATCTACCCTCATTTATCTGCTGGTGTTGGGAAAAGTGCTGACAGACCTTTAAAGATGGCAAGCATGGACTGTTCCAGCTCCAAATATCTGACCTTTACTTCAGTATCTTTTTAAATGAGAATTTTCTGCTGAGCCTGATACCACAGCAGTACTTGCAGTAAACTTGCTGCTGGTTAACAGTAGCGCACATACCAGAAATGTTTAAAAGGTTTGTGGGTGTTTCCATTGGATGTTCGTCCTGGATCCATGGGAGAAGATCCTAATGCTGAAGCAATGACGTTGTTTAAGGGTTTGGCATTCTTAGCACTTACTACTTTTTTTTGTTTACTTTGCCTGTGTTCCTGTGAGCATTAAAATACTTAAATAGCTATGACAGAAGTGTCCCTGATCTCTCGCTGTGCTTCATCTCTTCAGCCTGAGCCACCCGAGCTCCGCCTGAGAGCCGGCACGGAGGGGAGAGCTGAGGTAGGAGCTCACAAGGAACCAGTGAGCTTTGCCCTTGGATTCTTAGCGGTCTATGGTGACATTATTAGAAATACACTTTAAATGACTCTTTCGTACGCACACGTGGCTCCTTCGTTTAAAAAATGCTAAGTTTCGCTATGCTGTTGTTGGAGTTCGGCTGCGGCGTGGGGAGGGTTGTGTGTGAGTTTTCTCTCGGGCACAGTCCGGGATGTTTTCCCGGCAGCTTCCGAGCGAGCTTTGTTGCAATTTACTGTTTGTCGTGACCCGCTGCGCTGCCACAGCTCTGGGGATGAGGGGGCGATCCCCCCAAGCCAGCCGGGGCCGCTCCGAGGCAGTGGCCATGAGGGGGCGATGCCCCACGCCGGCCGGGCGGCTCCGAGGCAGTGGAGATGAGGAGGGCGATGCCCCACGCCGGCCGGGTGCGGAGCCGCTCCGAGGCAGTGGAGATGTGGTGGGGTGGGGGAGGATGGCGATGCCCCACGCCGGCCGGGCCGCTCCGAGGCAGTGGCCATGAGGAGGGCCATCCCCCCACGCCGGCCGGGCCGCTCCGAGGCAGTGGCCATAGGAGGGCCATCCCCCCCGCCGGCCGGGCCGCTCCGAGGCAGTGGCCATGAGGAGGCATCCCCACGCCGGCCGGCCGCCCCGGGGCAGTGGCCATGAGGGGGCGATGCCCCACGCCGGCCGGGCCGCTCCGAGGCAGTGGCCATGAGGAGGGCCATCCCCCCACGCCGGCCGGGCCGCTCCGAGGCAGTGGCCATGAGGAGGGCCATCCCCCCACGCCGGCCGGGCCGCTCCGAGGCAGTGGCCATGAGGAGGGCCATCCCCCCACGCCGGCCGGGCCGCCCCCGCCATCCGAGCGCCCGCCCCGAGCCTGCCGCGGGCCGTGGGCGCCACCTGGTGGCTGCCGGTGCCCCCTCACGCCGCTGTTGCGCCCTCAGGAGGAGCCGCTGCTGCGGGCACCGGCCTCAGCGCACCGACCGAGGGAGGCAGCGAGCCCGAGCTGATTCTGAGATAAAGAAATAGAATTAGAGGAGGAAAAGCCCCGCGTACGGCGGCACTCGGGGTGCTCTAGACCTGCGGCTGAGAGATCTGGGCAGCGCCCGTCGGGTCTGAGGGAGCAGCCAGACCTGTTCTCACGGCCGGCAGCAGCTGGCTCCTGGGAGCATCCCCTGTCTAACAGAATTAACGCAACAAATTACCTTCCCGACTCCTGCTCTGCTCCTGACGTGACGATACCTTTCTAAAAGAAATCCCCAAATGGCTCGTGGTACCTTGATTTCCAAAGAGATGTTCTGGACACCCTTGGTTATGAGAAGCACTCGCTGGCAGGAGGACAGGGCACGCCAGCTGCCAAAACTCAGCAAGCAAAGGGAAAGGATTCGAAACGTTGCTGACTCGTGATATTCCCATGTCTGGTGGCATCAGGCAGTGTGGCAGGGCTGGACTGAAGCTGTGCTGGCCACAGAGCATGTTAGAAGTGTGGGCGCATGGCTGCAGCCCAGGGACCTCACACTGCTACAGTGTGGGTAGCTCACAAACTCTTCCCCCATCTTTGCAATTAATTGTAATTAATTTAAGTGTCAATCAAGCTACTGGAGCATGGGGACAGGGATGAGAGCCCAGCAAGTCTGCTAAGGGCCTGTCCTATGTGGATGTGGCTAGCAGTGTGCCCAGGTGGCCAAGAAGGCCAATGGCATCCTGGCTTGTATGAGAAATAATGGGACCAGCAGAACTGGGGAAGTGATTGTACCTCTCAGCACTGGCAAGGCCAGTGTACTGCATCCAGTTCTGGGCCCCTCAATTCAGGAAGAACATTGAGGTTCTGGAGTGCATCCAGAGAAGGGCAACAGAGCTGGTCTACAGGGTAAGTCCTATGAGAAGCAGCTGAGGGAGCTGGGGGTGTTTAGCCTGGAGAAAGGAGGCTCAGAGGTGACCTTATCACACTCTACAACTACCTGAAAGGAGAGTGCAGCCAGGCTGGGGCCAGTCCCTTCTCCCAGGTAATAGGTGACAGGTTGAGAAGACATAGCCTCAAGCTGCACTAGGGGAGGTTTAGCTTAGATTTTAGGAGGAATTTCTTCACAGAAAATATGATTAAACATCGGAATGGACTGCCCAGGAAGGGTCTGTCCTGGGAGGGTTTAAGAAAAGACTGGATGTGGCACTCATGTGCCATGGTCTAGTTTACACAGGGGTGTTTGGCCACAGGTTGGACTTGTTGATCTCTGATGTCTTTTCCAACCTAATTGATTCTGTGATTCTGTGATGCTGTGGTGAACCACCAGCCTTTGCTGTTTGAGCTGCTGGTGCCATGGGGGCAGAAGTGGTTAGCACTGTTGTGGGGAGTGACATCATCCCCTTCACACAGAGGGGCTGTTAGAAAGCTGCTGTGCAGAATATTTCAGTTGAGGATGGGGAGCAGAGACAACTTTTGTCTGGGCTGTTTTGTTCATGAACATACAAAATTTGTCTTTCCTGGAAAAAACCAGAAGACTGGTGCATCCATGGTGCTGGGTAGTCAGCTGCTGCTCCAGGCTCCCTACTACCTCTTCCTGGATGCTAACTCACCTTGTCCTCTTTGGGGAACCTTGTTGGTCTTTGGGGCTTTGTTTCCCTTCCAAGCAGAGCATGCAAACACCTCTTTCCCAGTTGTGTTGATCCCCTCAGCTCCCGGGGAGTGGGAGAAATGGGTGTACTGCCAGCTGCCCTGGTGCAGGGGGCTGAGCCTGGGCTGTGGTGAATTTTCCCATTGGTAACTCGTAGAGTGGTTTGGGTGGGTTGCAACTGATCACAAGAGACACCTGGTATCATTTTCACTTCTACAATTGGCAGTATGTGCTTTGGGGAGTTGGGTAGGGAGTGTTTTTATTTTCTCTTGGTGGTGGTGGTGTGTAGTGTGTGTCCTTTAGCCCTGACAGAAGACTGCCCATTATGATGCAGTGTGTAGCAGCTCTTGCTGTCATACCTGGGATGTTCATTTGTTGGGCTGAACAGAACCAGCTTTGATAGACATTCTCATGGATGTGGCAAGCAGAGGCAGTGGCCCTCTCTGCTGTTGGCTGCGGAATTTTCCCTGACAAAGGTGGCACTAGGTGAGTGTGAATGGATGTCTGTGTTTCAGGAATCAATGTTTTTAAGAGAACTGCAATTCACAAATAGTTTTTCATGGTGCTGTAATTTACTGTGGGTGTAGGCTTATATTGCAGTCTTAGAAGGCTGATCTTCTTCCACTGTGTTAGAGAAAATATTTTATTTTTGTATTATTCTTCTGAAATACCTTAGGAAATCTGGTACAGAATGCAGTCCTGGTGCAAGACTGGTAGGCTTTTGGGTGAGTCTTAATGCTTTGTAGCAGAGGTCCTCTCTGCATTTAGGGTATGTGAGCTTGTGTTGAAGTTGTTTGCAGTGAACTTGAATAGCCTGAAGCTCCCCTGGTTTAACTTTTTCATGCCCGTCATAAGGTGAATTCATGAGTGAGCACTGATTTAGGAGTTTTGATAGTCTCCCTGCCAAGACAGCACAACCTAAATAAAACACCTTCTCTGTTTCAAAACGATCTGGCTCAGAGTCCCATTTCCTAACATTTCCTTTCTTTGTGGGTAGCTGTAGCAGAGATGTACTATGGAGTCCCACCACAGTCATTAGGATCAGCTTCTCCTGGGCACAGCTCCTCCAAACTCACAGCACACCCAGTGCCAGAGGAGTGCATTTGAGGTGGTTGGCCTTGGGTCCCCTCTGGGTTTGGCAAAGCATAAGTCACTGCTGAGCAAAGAGAGCAAGGCTCATAGGAAGCATAAGCCCACTGCCTTACAAACCTTTTGTGTTGAGCTGATTAAGTTTCTTGTTCAAGAAATGAGACTGCTCTCATGTTTCTGTCTGTGATTTCCTGGATTAAAAACATGGTGTGTCACATGTGCTTGGACTGGTGGGGCTGGGGCACCCGGCAGCCACATGGCAGAGTGCGGCTGTGCTGGCCTTGCGTGGGAGTGGGTACCCGCCTGCCTTGGTCCGTGAGCTGAGCTGCCTGCACAGCACCTGGTGGGTACCCGAGGGCCCTAGGGTTACAGGCACAAAGACCTCAACCTGCGTAGCAGCAAGGGAGACAAGGACTGAGGAGCAGAAAAGCAGTCAAAATGTAAACTTTCCAGAAGAAGAAAGGCTTTAACTTTGATCCCCTCCTTCGCAGGATAACTGTGGAAAACCTGTTCTTACTTCTCCTCTGTTTTTCTTCCCTTTGACTTACAGCCTTTGATCCCTTGGAGAAAAAATACAGGGAGTTAGCTGAAATGACTCAGTGTTGCTGTAGCTGTTAAGAGTCCAATTTTCTTTTATGAAGTAAGATAAACCCAAAGCAGAAAGTTAAGATAATTAAATACAGAAAAGGCAGTTGTAACTTCTGCGGGTGATTCCCTGATTTTGTTTACTTCTTTTGCTAGAGAATTGTGACCACAGCACAAAGCTGCTTGGCCCTTCTGAGACCTAGGAATCTTCCACTGGCACAGGCTACAAAAGCCAGCTATTTTCCTGTTTATAGGTTTTCAGTTTATTAGCCTGAAGGCAAAAAAGTAATATGAAACCCAATAAGGTCAGGAATGACCACATAAAAGGTTGAATGCAGAAATATTTGATCATAAAATTAAAATCTATATTATAATGCCTGCATGCAATAGGGGCTGTCAAAATTAAGATTGCTTGTGCAAGTTTAATTAGTCTTGCAACATTGTCAGTGCTTAGCTTTGTGGCATTAATCACGTATCTTTAGTGTAGTTTGTAGAGGTGACCATAAATGGTTCCTAAGGTCAACAGGCAGACAGACCCTATCTGCATGCCTAAAGGGTTCATTAAGAGTTTACCATAGTCCATGTCTGGAAGTTTAAATACACACTTGTACTTAAGCTTGAGCTGAAGGGTATTACTCAATATATGGTATGTGACTGACTACACTGAAAATGGAGAAAGGAAAACTTAGTAGCAGCCATCAAAGTAACCGAAACTGCATGAGAGAGGGGAGTGAGATGGGCTTGATGGTACCTGAGACCTGTCCTGTAATGACAGAAGGAATTTAAGTGCTGGGTCTCTGGCTGTTAAATTAAATGTGTCTGTGCCTTTGTCTCCTTCAAGTTAGCCTTCAGCGGTAACTTGGATCAGTCTCAGAATTGTGAGGATAGGTCTGATCCCATGCAGCAGTCTTTCATAGGGACCAAGGGAGCTCATCCTTGGCACTATGGCACAGACCCTCTGCAGAACATCTTATGGGGTCTTGATGGCTTTCCTGACCTGAGGAGAGGGACTGCTGCCTGTTGGTGGGAATAGCTCCCAAGAAATGACTGTGCCTGAAATCCATAATAGTTGTGGGAAGACCCAGAGGTGATGATATAGAAGCTGGATCTACACATCTGTGGAAAAACTCCCGATTTTTGTACAGGATTCATTTTTTGAGGAGTTTCACCTAGTGTGTGTTGTTTTGTAATTGTACTTTGATAGTGAATTAATGCTCCTCCGCACTGGGGATGTCTTTGAGGCTCACTGGAATATAATCTAGCTCTTCTGCTTAAAGGAAACCAAGGAGGGCTCTGCTTTTTCTATCAGGTTGTGTTAATCTCTCTGATATAATACATGATGGCACAGTAGCTGCACGGTTAACTGTGGCTTTCTGCTTTGGCATGACCCCTCTAATTACACTGTATAGAAAAGATGGATTAAGTGTCTTGGGAGAGCATTTTATAGCAGCTGACATTTAGACGGCTGGAGGATGTTGAAAGTGACACTGGAAACGACACACCAAAACCCTGCTGATGTGCCCAGGAAGCTGAGGAGACACTGGTAGCTGGGTGGAAGCTGGTGAAGGCACCCGAGGGACCATTTCTCACCTTTGTTTGTGGAGCTGAACATTGCCAGAGGTGAAGGCAGATGTGGGTCCCTCCACACAGAGTAGCGTGGAGATCTCACTCCCTCCCTGACCCCATGTAGCTCCTCTGCTTGAATTCAAAGCTGTCCATTGTTGTCTGACAAAGCTTCCCAGTTCTGCTCATTGCAGCTGTTCCTGTGCCTCCTAATTTCCAGGTTTTGATTTGTAGCAGGTATCAGCAGCATTGACTTCTGGTAGGTAGATGGAAAAATATATACCTTATGAAGTAAACATTGAGAGTTGTGAGCCACAGCCTGTGTGACTTTCACTGTTGCAAGCAAATAGACATGCAATGTAGGGTAAAAATAATGCTCAAAATCAGCATCTTGGAGCTAAGTATTGTAGGTGTTTTGGGTCTTTTCTGCTTTTGTTTTGCTTGGTTGGCTGCCTTTTTTTTGTTTCACTGGTTTTGGGTTTTTTTGCTAGTCCAAAGAGTTGCATGCTTTGCTTACCTTTAAATCTGAACTTGTAACATTTGCTTCCTAAAACCCTACACAAGACACAAGGTGATACCATGGACAAGCATGAGGTTCCTTATAAATAAGCCTAAATTTTACCTGCAGCTGTTACTTCTATTTGAATTTGCAGGCATCCATTTCCCTTCTTTGAAGGTTTCTTTGCACCTGTTTTAAAATGCATTTGTCTTTTTAGATTTGGTTCTTTCCTATTGTTGTGGCTGGTTTGTTTTTCTTCTCATGCTGGAAGAATCCCTCTTTTCCATTGCTGGGAGTTGTGCTACAGGCCAGTGATGCCTGGGCCATAACCCTATGGACTTCTCTGGCCATGCCACATGACATGACAGCCTGGGTATCCTGTGAACCAGTCTTCTCTGAGAGTGGATTTCTTCTGTCAATGTTTTGTATTTGTGGATTTGATTAAAATTCTTGATGTTGTGAATGTACAGTGAGACTTTATCTTGGATAATGAATGCTGTGGTGTTGTGTGGGTGTGCAGTATTTAGGTATTGCATTTACTTGTGACAGCAGCAATAACACTTTCTCATTAACTATCTTCTGAAATCTAATTTCAGGATGTCAAAAAGTTACTACTTTCATCTCACCAACATAACCCAAGTCCCTACCCCAGCATAAATCAAAAGGTTGCTGGAAAAATGCACAGTCTCCTGGTTTTTTAGTAGGTGAATAGGAATAAAATTATGAGCCTTTAAACTAAATAATAATTTTTTCCTTGTAGCCTGAGATCTGTTCAATCAATAATCTTTCTGCTAACTCTGGGGAGAATTTTAGTTGCCTCCATAAAATGTTTTAATTATTTAAAATCATAAAATATAAGTAGGCACAATTTGCTTGGAACTCATTAGGGAAATATATGAATAAGAAGAAAAGATAATGTTTGCTTCTGCATTAATTTAAAGCAGTCTCTAAAATATGAAATCTAATCCTGGAAAGCAGTGACTTATCAGCAATGTTTATTTTTCTTATAATAGGAGTAAATATTAAAGCAGCTAGTTATGTGTTTATCCCTACAGTATTGCACTAAGCCAAAAAGGAAGATAAATAACTTGTCTGAAATCCCACATTAATTTCCCTCTTTTGCAGGTTTTATGTTTGTTCATTTCCTTTTTCAAAACATTGCTTTTAAAATTATTATAAAACAGGTGACTTGGAAAGCGTGAGTAGCTGCAAATGCATGAGACCAATTTTGTGTGATTAGAATTATGCAGAGGTAATGCTTTATACTCATGCAGTGCCTTTTCATCTAGTGCAAATCACTGGCACAACATGCAGCAGCAAAGAAATGCCACAGCTGTGGGAAAGGGCTTGGCAGACCATAGAGCAGAGCAACTGATGAGTTAGGAAACAAAATAATTTCTTTAAGCTTTTCTGAAGAAACTTCAGTGCTCAATGTGGCAGGAAGTGCTCATTTGCAGCTCTTACATGTGCAAAGAGGGAAGAATCAGCTTTATCATTCCCTGGTTCAGTACTTGTTTGGGATGTCATCAGCAATCCCTTCCCAAAAGACCCTTCTTGTTTTATTTGTGACTTTCCACATTTTCATTCTGGGAAGGCCATGATAGTGCTGCCTCTCCTATAGAAATGGAATGAGCAATAAAATCAAGCATGCTGCAAACCACTCAGAGATGGGCCAGATCTTTTCTGCAGGGGGAGCTTTAGGTTATTCAACTCTGTTTGTCTGGCTGTTGTTTGGAAGAAGGGATGGACCTGCTCAGCATGGTCACACTCCTTAAGGTAATGTAATGGTGGTGCCATGATGGAGGAGACCTGTGCACTTTCTGTAGATGGGATGGGTAAAACCAAGCTGTATTAATCTCAGGGTGTTGTGGTTTAACCCCAGCTGGCAACTAAGCCCCACACAGCTGCTCCCTCACTACCCCTGGTGCAATGGAGGAGAGAACTAGAAGGGTAAAAGAGAGAAAACTGGTGAGTTGAGATAAAGACAGTTTAATAAACAAAGCAGAAGCTGTAAAAACAAGGAATTCATTTACCACTTCCCATCTGCAGGCAGGAAAGCCATCCCCAGGAAAGCAGGGCTCCATCACCCATAACTTGGGAAAACAAACACCATCACTCTGAACATCTCTCTCTCCTCCTTCTTCCCCCCCATTTTATATGCTGAGCATGTTGCCATATGGTATCCCTTCGGTCACTTTGGTCAGCTGGCCTGGCTTTGTCTCCTTCCAATTTTTCATGCATTCCTTGGTATGGTGGAGTGAGGGGAACATCAACACTATTTCCAGCAGAAATCCAAACCATAGCCGTGTACTAGATGCTATGAAAAAAATTAACTCTACCCCAGCCCAAACCAGCACACAGGGAGAAAAGTCTCTTACAACAGTACTAATCTCTTAGCTCTTTTACTCCCACTGTGACCATTTAGAATTGATTTCTTCAAGTCATAAGGAGAACATAAGCAGGGATGCAGCCAACTGTGTGCTACTACATCATCAAAAAGGAGCCACTTAACAGCACTTTCTGCTGTTGCCACTCCAATACCAAGATTGCAGTGCTTGAGTTATGGCATGTCCCTCAGACCTGAGCTGCAAGGTTTCTGGGAACTGCTCATGTCTCAAAGGAAGGAGTTTGGATGAAGTTTATATTCATGTTCCTTTCCCGGTATCCTAAGGGCTTTGTCAAAAAAAGTTGGCTAATTGTTTTCCATGAGCAGCAATTCACAGAAAGTGCTGTCTGTTTGTAACGTGACTGAATTCAAATAGATTAAAAACAACCTGAGTTTGTTAAAAGGAGTGATGGCAGTGTCAGAGGTTCAACAAATGCCTGTAAGTTATGCTATACTCAGTAGCCCCGTTTTTCTTCAGGCCATTACTTTCTTTAGTGACACGAAAGACTAAGGATACTCCCTGCTTTGTCCCATAATGTCCCAGCAGGATTAAAACCTGCAGTATTGAAAATGCAGAGCCTTGAGCACCTGAGCTTTCAGCCCTGTGTCTATACCTGGACAATTAGCTGGATTTTTTGGGGCAGCCTTCTCTCTAGATTTCTGAGCATCCAGTCTCAGTCCTGCTCTTTTAATTAGCTACTAGACATGCAAAGTCTACTCTTAAAAAGTCTTCTGTTCCCTTCCTTGTCACCTGCATAAATATACCATATCATTTTGAATGCGACATCTTTGGAGCAGGGATTGAGATACTCAACCAGCAGTTAGGATTACATGCTTTAATTCTCATGGTGGCTTCTGAGAGTTACCATGTAAGGGGGAATCGTTTTTTCTTTGTTGTTTTTGTTATTGTCATTGTTTTTTGTTTAATGAACCATACTTGAGCCCCATTTGCTTCTGAGCAAGTCCCAACTGTACATCTGTCACCTGTGTTGGCCCCTCTGGGGTCATCCCTTGCAAGTAGATGTTGGTGTTGCAGGAACAGCTGGGTGCAAGGGCTTGGGCAACAGCTGTGCCCCTGGGTCAGCTCCTCTCCAGCGACAGAAAATCCTGTGCCTCTACAGTGCAAGCAGTAGCTCAGGCAGGTGTATTACCTGAGAGGGGTGAGCAGACCCATGAGCTTCCATACATGGTAACTCCGTTAGAGAGAGACGCAGACTTGCCTTGCATTATTGGGTAGTCCATTCCCATCAGTGAATGCAAGTCTAAATTCCCGCTGCCCCCACAAATTCCCCATTGCTGATTCACCACTTGAATTAAACCATAATTATATATTATCAGCAGTCACTTCATAGTAAGGTTGAAGGATTAAATGCAGTTAGTGGTGATGAATTCCAGATGTGCAGGACAGAAGCCTGAAGAGAAGGCCAGTTTCTGAGTAACTACAAGATAGTGTAATGTATTCTAAATATTTGATTCAATTAAGCTTCCTTCTGCTCTTTGTTTCAGCTTACAGATGGCTCATCAATCTATAGTTTAGGGACACACTGCTATTCTTTCTAATGGTAATTAGGTGATCAGGATGGAGACAGGTTTGATGAAATACTCACATTATGATCTGCATATTTAAAACGGAAGAGTCCAAAGCAGAGGCAAAATGCTAGCTGGCTGCTGCACATGGCTTCAGCCTCAGGCACTTGAAAGGTTGTCCTCTAGCACAGGTAATGGGACTTTGCTAGTTCCCACCACAGAAGGAATAGGAGTTTTTTAATTCATCAACTGTGAGCGCCTGTATCTTGTTTTGAATGTTACTAAACTGTTATTTGACAGTTTCTGGCAAAAATACTCATGATGCTTGCCCATTTTTGGCTCAGCTTCACTGAGAGGGTTCTTGCAACTTGGAAAATAGTAGTTGCAGAGTCTGTGACTGATCTTCCAAGGACTTCTCCATGTTTGTGAAAGGCCATCATGGTACTTTTAGGGCAGGGTATGTTTTCTTAACAGCTTGTAGCTTGCTCATTGTTATCAGCCTATAGCCTCTGAAAGCAGGAATATTTGAGAGGATACCCTTGCTGTTAAAGTGTCCCATTTTTTAACCCTTAGGATTATTTTATCTACTGACAAAGTAAAATTGTAAAGTAGAACATGGCCAAAAGCTTGGCATGCAAATGTATAATGATCCTGTACACTCCTTTAGCCACTCTGAGAGCTGTTATAACCACTAAGAATTTAATAAGGTGTTATTTCTTCTATGCAGAGAAGAAATTTGAGGAGTGCAGAGGTTTGAAGCTCTGAGGGTAAATCTGTACTCAGAAAAAGAAACTGGGCAAACTTTATGCCCTATTTAAATTCTCATTTAAGGGCCACACGCACCTTGTCCTGGCCTTCTCCCAGACATGGATTTTGCAGTCAGTCCTCAATTCAGCAAAGTACTTAAGCACATCCTGATATGCTTTGCTGAATCAGGGTTTTAAGTGGAAGTGCCAGAAATAGAATTGAGATCTCCTCAGTCGTAACCCCACTCTGAAGCCATCAGGCAATGCTTCCTTTCTTCATTGCTCTCCACTGCAGTATACTATGGCAAGTGTCTGAGACAGGCAAGACCCAGAGGCTCTGAACTTCTGCCCCTTACCAGAACCCAAGGTACCCAGCTGAAATTTCAAAAGTATGAGCCAAGTAGACAGTTTTAACAATTCTGAGACTTGAAATCTTTGTCCCCCAGTGCCTCGAGTCACTCAAGTGCATTATTTAAGCAAATGAAAGGAGGATTCTTTTAGTTCTGATACAACCTTCCCTTCAGGAGATCAACAAATCTGAAGATCTCTTTCCTCTATACATATGATACCCTCACAGTGTTATCAGTCCCCCAAAACAGTTACCAGTGAAGTTCTTGTCTGTAAAATCCTACTTTTCAGTTCCTTATTTAATCAATTTTTATCTGTAATAAAGAATTGCAGGCTGAAAGTTTGTTACATACTGCCCAGGAAAGGGAATCTCTGCTTGCAGTAATGATTTGAATAGCCAGTTAACAGCTGTATTGCATCGTCATACAATCATAATCCTTCTGTAGGCTTGCCACCATTACTCTGTGCTTGAAACTTTCTAGGAAACAAGCAACTAGCAAGTTGCTTCTTTGAGGGGTGAGTGGGAGGGAGACAGGAAAGAGGGAGAATTGTTTTGGTTTGCTTCTTGTCCATTTGCTCTTCCTCATTCTGACTTAAAAAAATCTACCTGCGCTTTTACCTAGGTTAAAGAAATCCAGGCCTTGTGCACAAAGGTTTTAGAGAATACAATTTTGGTACTGTGAATACGGTTTATCCTTTGGTAAGCTTTTAAAAAGAACTCTTTTTTTTCAGATTTTTTTTGAGGCTTGTTATGTAGTATCTTTCAAAGATAAGGAATGACAATATTTTTAGTCTGAGAAGGCTAGCAATCTCCTTGATGTAATTTTATTAAAAATCCATTTTTCTATTATGGCTATAAACATTAGTAAACTCCACTTCTTTTCCTTTTGATGGTACTGACTGATTATTGCACTGGTCAAGAGGCTCTTCTAGGACAGAAAATTACTTTGTTGTATTGAGTCACTTGGACAATCTACAGAGGGGGAATTTTTCAACCACTGTCTTAAAAGGACAATTTCACATAAGTTTATTTCCTTTATTACAATTACAGTAAGAAACCATAGTAGATCTCCTAATAAATCTCTTCTCTACTTAGCTGCCCTTAGCATCCTGCTGTTCCTAAAGTCTACCTTCCCAGGCTATGCTATCCAGTGGAGATATACATTAAATTACCATTTTTGATACTGTTCCACCTGCATTTTTCCTGATGATTCGATGCTGCTTGCTATTTCCCATCTGCTGGGCTTCCTCGAGTTACAACTTGAATGCTAATGTGACTCCATCCCCCATCGGGAGCATGCTGATATTGATGCGTGTGTCTCTGAGAAGCTTCTCATTGAGGCGGTGGATACTCTGCGCTGCCAAGTCATCCCTTCTTGGTTTTAGCACCTTTCCATTCCAAAAGACCTATTGAAAAAAGAAATGATGCACCTCATTTGTTCCAATATGGTCCTTGGACCACAAAGGAAGCTTTGGAAAGCTTCCTGTATATTTTTTTAGAAGTTAATATTGTTTGTTGTATTTCAGATGTCTAATGGTCTTTGACAAGGAACTCTTGTAAATAAGTGGAATTGAGAATCCACAGAACTTGCTAATTGTATTTCTACTGTAGATCAGAAGCCCAAATAAAAAAATGTCTTTAAACATAGGTTTTTTTAAGAGCCCCTATTCAGCTGCCACCATAACCTCAAAGGCACCTGAAGTTTAACATCATTTGTTTCTTGTAAAAGTGATTAATTGATAACTTATTAATAGTTACTGATTACAAGTGCTACTTTGATCTTGCGTTAAGTACAGTACATAGGATAAATGCACTACAAGACAAACCAGAATAATACAGAGCATTCTCTGTAATGAAGCACAAAAACATTTCTATGTTTTTGTTATCACAGACTGTTTGTGTACTAACATAATTTTAACACATCACTTCTTACTTCTAGAGGGTTTTATTCTTTGCTTATATTAGCGTTTTATGTAGCTTACTTAAGGAGTTTAAGTTCAATTTTCTTTGTGGTACATGGAACAAATGTCACAATTGGCAACTCAATTGCAGGTCAGAAATCACATTACTAGAATTCCACTTTACAGACTTTTTTCCTTTTCCCACAGGCAGAAGCAGTACCTGCATGTGCACTACCATCAGAACTGCAGTACTTACATTATCGATAGCTATTATTCCCCCTTTTTTTACGAGGCGCAAGCATTTTTCATAGTACTCATTGTAGCTTTCTTTATCCGCATCAATGAAAGCAAAGTCAAAGGTTTCCGCTTCTCCGTTGGCCAACAGTTCATCTAGATGAGCAACAAAGTGAGTCGTTACACCCTGGTTAGTGCTGTGTGAGAAAGTAATCTATTTGTGTCAAAGTTCTCATTAAATGTTTTCTGCTGCCTTGACCAGGCAGCCTATTCCTCCGCAGGTAATTACTAGAAAAGCTTATCCCACAGAAACCAATCTAGACATTATGTATGCCATAAAACACGCAGTTACTGAGTTCTGCATGCTTAGGACTTTGTGGGGTAGCTCCAAACCTGAAGGATACAGCTGGGACTGCTGAAAGGTACAGTAAAAACAAGTCAAGCACTTTGAAACTGGACATACTCTACACCTTCCGCTTTTTTTGAGCTGAGAACTGTTTTTTAAAGTGGATTTGAATTTTTCTCACATTTATGAACAGGTTCTAAATGCTAACCTCTCTGTGCAAATCAAGTGCCGTGACACAGGTCATAAACAAATCCTGCCAGAGGGATTTATCACAGCAAAAAATTGCTGCAAGTAGTCCCTCTCCGGGCCAAGGCAAGTAGAATTCAGTTTTAAGTTCCCCTAAACAGACTTCTTGACTGAGAATTCCAAACTGCCAGTTGCAGAGGATCTTCTTGTATGAAGCAATACCTGGACAAAGCAGTTGATAGACTTCAAGGAGTGTGCATACCAGCAAACTGGTTGTATTTGCCTCTTCAGAAAGGATGGATTTGAAAGTAATACAAGGTTATCAATGGATCTGTGGATCGATCGAACACCTTTGTTGGAAACCTTCTGCATCCAACAGTCCTAGAAATTTTCTTGCATTTTCAGAACATTTATTAGTATTTCCTCTGCCCCACATTGTCTCTTTCCTTGAACGAGAAAAGTCATTGCCTTACTTATGGCCTTGCATGCTTTTGGCACATCCTAAATTTGAACTTCTCTGAACACAATTCAGCCTAAGTTGTATATTGGCTTCTCAATTTTTTCTGCACCTCAGCCCTTTCAGGAAACTCCTCCTCTCTTAAGAAAGGAATACCTGCTTAGAATGGACAATGGATAAGAGAAATTTGGCTTTGTCTAATTAATCTGTTTTAATCAGCTTTCCCAGAAGCAGCTGACAATAGTACTTGATAGATTAAACAAAGTGATGGACAGGACAGGTGAGTGACCAGTACAGCCCACTACATAGGACAAACATTTTCTTCCTCTCTGCTAGTAGGTAGGAAAACTGTGAACTCCTAATACTTTTTAGTATCAGAGAAGCTGCCTCCCTGTTAGCAAAAGGGATCACATTCACAACCATATTTGGTCTTAATTTCATCACTATTGTATCCCTCTTCCGTTTCTAGGGAAAGGTAAACGATCTGTTATTTCAGGCTACTTACCAAGCGTTTGAATTGCTGGCTTAATCCGCAGGTCAATTTTATGCTCTACTCCTGCCTAGGATGAAAAAGAACAGAGAGTTGATAAAAGTGGTCAAGAAAGAACCTGTTAGTAGGCTGTACTCAGGGAGTGACTTGTGTTCTGATAATTCTATTATTTCTAGGTTCCAAACACCACTTATTATTCTTCCCAAACGGAACTCTGTCAGCCTCCTTTCATGATAAAAATACTTCTGTGTGAATGTGCAAGTCTGAAACACCAAAATCTCTTCACATATAAAGGCAGCTGTCCCCAATGTGTAACAGGAGGTGCTGCTTACCTCCTTCCACAGTGGCCTTCCAATTTTGGCATAGTCCTCATTTATATCACATGCAATAACTCGGCCATTATCTGGCAGGACAAGTGCCATATTCAAGGCATTATAACCTGTGAAAACACCTAGGAAAATCATAAGAGACATCAATACGTACTGTATTGTGGAAAAAGAACTACAGGGCTCTCATAGGGAATAAAATCTCTGAAGGAATCAAGGATGGTAATTTGTTAACGGACAGTAAGATTTCTCTTTCCATTTTAATGTAATGATGGGTTGGGAGGAATTTTTACTTTTTTTTTAAATCAATCTTTTAGCAAACTTCAATGTTAGCTTTTTCCAAAAGTCTTATGGACAGACACGGCAGAGTCTCGTCCTGCATGTGTAACCCAGAGAGACTGGATGAGCAGCAAAATACCAGGGAATTGCAACAGCCAGGCCAAGAATGAAGATGGTGGGAACCCATACCTGGCTGCTCAGCATCAGCCCTTCTTTTATGACATCTGGGTAACATAGGTGCCTCAAGCAAAGTGGATTTGATACAGGGCCTGTGCATCAAAACATTTTCTTCTAGCAAGAAACTGATACAGGAAGGACAGAAGACACCCTGTCCTGCAACTGCTGAAGACTCAGGAGATTTATTGATCTCAGTTTTTCAGATAGCCTTGGAATTGATAAGCCATCCATGCTGATGCCGGAACTACTGAATGCACAGTTAGACGAAGTGGCAACCAAGTGCAAATCAGACACTCCTTTTCATGCTGTAATTTGCCCACCTGTTTGCTGACAGGTATGCAGTGCCTTACTGTATTTGGTTATCTTATGTTAAACATGGCTGTATTTGGAGAAGAACAGTCAAGAATTTTATTTTACCACAAAGTGACACTCTTACCTATTTCAATAACTTTCTTGGCTTTAATGAGTTTGACCAAATTTGCCATAAGCTGAGCCTGCTCACAGGACACCATCATTCTGCCCCAGGGATGATCAGCAGTGAGCTAGAAAGGGCGAAAAAAACCCCCCACATCACATCAAACAAAATCCAAATCTATCAAACCAATATCCAAAAGAAAAAAAAAACAGTGAAACTCCAGGAAAAACAGATACCTCTGCCTTCTCATATCCAATGGCTTTGTGCTCCGTCTATGAGCCAGAAATTGGTTTGAATTTAACTGTAAGCAAGGAGAATGTTGTATGTGTCATAAGCAGGGGATATTCAAAGCAGTAATATGCTCTACAGTCACCCTGGCCCTGGTAAACTCAGCAACATTTGTAACTAGCGAAGAATTGTAGAGGAACCTTGACTGTGAAAGTCCTTTATTTCTGTGAATTTACACAAACACATGCACTTCCTTCAAGACATGTTGAATGCTTTAATGAACTGCTAGGTTAACATCTGCCAAAGGTCAGACCATGTAGTTCCGGCTACACAGTGCAAACCTGGAGAAGCTGTGCCCATCTCAGGGTGGAAAGGCTCTTGGTGCTGAGGAATGGGCAATGGGAGAAGCAGGGCTGTGCCATGACAGTTGAAGGGAAAGTATGTCCTCCTGTTTCCTTTCTTCTGCTAGGGATCATTCCAACCAACCTGTTCCAGCAGTCAGCATTTAATTTTACACAGGAACAGTTTGTCTCACCTGAAATGACTCAAACTTGAGTCAGGATGTCTGGTCTCATCTCTGACACTGGAGCCTGATGGAGGACATCACCTCTCTGAGCTACAGGTTCCTTATATGCCAACCAAAATGAACAGAAGTCATCTGCTCAAGTCCAAACCAAGAGCAGCCCAAACACATGGCCTTGGGAGGCAAGGATAGAAAGACATGCCTAAAATGTATGTCAATACTATTAAATAGTCATGTAGGTAGCCCTGACCATTGAAGAGTCTGGGTATTACCAGTTAAAAAAACCCCCTAGTGTGTACGCAAATAAGACAGGAAGGAAACGTGACCAGGCTCCCAGCAGTTCAGGATGAGGTGTGGGTGATACTGACCAGACGCAGCTTCTTTAGAATTGGATGTTCCCGCAAAGAGTGATCCAGTATGTATTGCCGGAGAGGACTGCTTTTCCAAATCATCCCACTAGTGGCTGATTTGGGTGTCCCAAAACCTAAAGAAGGGTATCTTTTACCTACAAAAAATAAGTAATAATAACTTATACTTTTCAGTTATTACTGTTTTAAATGAAGCAAGGATTGAAGTATTACTAAAGGTTAAAAAGTTCTTTGCTCTAAAATAGCCGAGAAAATGGAAAATGTAACATAGCTGGACAACCAGGTAGACTTTTTTTTCCTCCTCCTCCTTTTTAGCCTCTAAGATGTCCAGCCCAGGCTTCCAAAGTCTGAAAGGGAAAGGCTTCAGTACTGTGTTGTTCAGCAGTCAATGTGATGGTTATAAACTGCCATAATCTAACAGGAGAAGTAACCCCATCAAAACTCAAAGGGCAAGTTTAAAGACAGAAACATCAATGAGGAGCACAATTTTCTTAGTCGGGGGCCCTTGTTTTGCAGATGAATAAAGGCTGCTGGGTTTTATGCCCATCAGCTGATGCGTCTTCTCAAACCCTGTGCTCTCCTCATGACACTGTCCTGCCCTCCAGCCAGGGGAAATCTGCTATAGCTCAATGGCTTGTTTAGCATGAAACCAGCATGCAAACAAAGTAGATGCTGAAAGTTGAAGTTTAAGGACCAGTACATGTCTACTCAAATACAGAACTGACTGCAGCTTTGATGCCCAATGTTTCTTTTACCACATGAATCAAATATTTTAAAGAAATCACAACTTCATTTCCACATCTGGTAGTTGTTTGCTACTACAGAACACTTTTGTTTTGAGGGGTTTATTTTCTGCTAATGGTTCTATTTTACAGACGATCACACCGAGATGTAGATTATTTCAACAACTTGCTTGGAGTAAGAGGATAAGCAACCAAGCGCCCGCGTTACAAACCCAACACCAGTCTCCTTCCCCTCCTGGATTGTAGGCTCGTTCTCCCGCTGCCCCCGGGGAATGAAAGCGAAACCAGAACACAATGCTGTGCTCAAGGACCGCACCCCGGCCTTCCCGGGCTGGCCAAACAAATGCAGGCAGGGGCCGGACGGGGGAGCATGTCCTCGCCTTCGCTGGGACCTTGGCCCGGCCCCACACTGCGGTAGCTGGATTACAGGGAGCGGCTTGGGCTCTAAGAGCATCAGTGTATTTACTGCCGCAGCTCAGCGAAATAAATCCCTGCCCGCAGGCAGCCCCAAGGGGTCTGCTCCCCCGACGGCCGTCGGGCTGCACTCGCGGCAGGGACTCCTGCCCACCCTGGGAGGGACCTGCCCGGGCGCTGCGGTTCCCGTCCCGGCCCCGGTGGGGACACGAGGAGGGCACAGCCTTCACATCGCGCGTGTGCCGGGTGTCGGGGGGCGCCGCTTACCTGCAAGCATACCCGTAGCAAAGGCGACCCCCAGCATCGCCGTCCCGACGGCCACTTCTTTGGGCACGCTGAGAAGCGGCATTTTGGAGTCGGGAGCGAGCGGAGCGGAGCGGCCCGGCCCGGTCACACGCGGAGCGGGGCTGTGCGCTCCGCCCGCCCCGGGAGGGCGGGGCTGCGCTGCCCGTGGGTGGCGGCCCGGAGCCGCCTGGGTTGGACTTGGCGATTCTTACGGTCCCCGCGCCCCGGCGTGCCCGATGCTGGGCTCGGCTGGGGTGGCGAGAGGGTGGGTCACCCGCGGGAGGTGCGCGCCTTCCTCTCGGTGACATACTCGGTTGTGGTGTGTAAAGTGACAAAAACAGCACCTGGGATTTGTGTGTAAAGTGACAAAAACAGCGCCTGGGATTTGTGTCACCGTCTCTTCTCAGAGAGTGGTTCTGGTACAGCTTCACTGCAGTCTTCGTTTTAAAACACACTCAGGTGTCGTGTGAGCTGGTAGTGGGCTCTGATGGAGGAGCTTTTCACAGAAACACGCTCGTAAGAGGCATGGTACTCCAACTAGCCCAAGAAGTGAGCTCTCTCCATCCCCTAGAACAAATGTTTCTTTGCAGCTGAGGTGTGAGCAACTACTTGTCAAAAAGCATGTAAGATTTTTGGAATTTCTGTCCTGCGACCTGTGAGTTTCCAGGTGAACGGGGTCAAGGAAGATTCTCCAAGAGAGGGGGAATGGGGCCTGGTTTCCACTACTGCTGTTTCAGCCCCTGATGCAGCACCTTCCAGGTGAGGTGGAGCAGTGCTCTTGCCACTCCTTAACTGCCTTTGTTGATGGATCTCCTCCCGGGCCTTATCTGCTGCTGAGGGAGTTGGTTTATAAGTCAACAGTGATTGTGTAATCTTTTTGTGTCAGCCTAAATCTAACTTTTTTGTGCTTCTGTGAAAGGACCCTGCAGTGCCTTGTGGAGATGGGCTGGGGATTTGGTTTTCATTTTGTGAAGTATTGGAAATAACTGGATTTAGAAAACATGAGCAAAAGGTGGGTATCTATCATTTTGTCACTCTATGGGAGTTGAAATTAGTGACATTGTACACAGACCAGGAATACATAGGAATGGCTTGAATTGCAACTTGGCCTCCACAGATGTAGGATGAAAGTAGGTAAAAATTCCCTTTTGGCACACAGTCCATCTCTAGAAAGCCAGATGAACTGTGTGTTGGTAGGTTTGGATGAAAACATGTCAACTATTTCCCTATGCTAGCAAAACGAATGTCAGTGCAGTTAGAAGAAAAAGATTCTTTTTTAAGTACATCTTAAGTGTCGGGTTAAATATATCACCAGGGTATTTATGGGAAATGGGTTTGCCTATCACTGCATTTTTAGTGTGTTAGAGCTTATTTACAAAGACTTGAGCCCAGAGCTCTTGTATTTCTTTTGCAGCAACTGATCGTGCCACTCACTAGGGAGTCTGCTGTGATTTCTGATTTGCAGAACAAAGTAAGATATATGATCTGTCTTGGCAGATAAAATAACTTTCAGTTCACTTCTAAAATTTATTTGATTTTGAAAGCTGTGAGTGTTGTTGGTTTCTTGGTGGCTTTTTTTTTTTCATTCAGTATCTCGTCACTTTCTCTGTGTACATTTTACTTTTGTAAATGAGACCATTTCATCCCGTCCTTCAGAAGATGAGTTAGCAGGATGCGCTGGAACCTGTAAGTTTTAGGCCAAACAGCTGTAGGAGGCAACAACTCTTCCAGCGGCCATAAATCAGATTTGTGACGATGAGGCTCCATCTAGTGATTGTTCTCTACAACTGCAGCACAAGGGAGAGAGGAGCTGTGGGTTACTCTGTTCAATGAAACGCGCTAAGTGTGCAAGCTTCCAGTGTTGTGTTGACCTCTCGACTCAACGAGATGCCCCACTTGGACATCTCTGGGAACTTCAAGTTTCTGAAAGCTCCAAGAGAATTGGTGAACTGAATTGCTAACATACTGAAATGTGTTTCTGAAATTCCTTCCACACCCAAGCTGTTAATCAGTAATAGCTTACTTTGCTGGCAGTGTCAGGTGTTTCACTACATTGCTGTACTGGACAACCTGTTGTTTCCTTTAGATAAGGGAGTTGATTTTCAGATATCTAAGATATGATAAAATACTTTTGTAGGGGGGTCAAAACAGTTAAAATCTTCCAGCTGGGTAGAAGGAAGCCATCAGCTTTTCTTTGAGCCATTTCTGTTTTCAGTTTACAGAACTCTGTGATATATACTGAACAGGAAACTTGGATTAACAGATTTATTAGATGCATGCTTGCAGTGTGCTGTGGCTACCTGAGTATTGAAACATTTTGGTAGATTTCTGCCTACTACTTGTGCTAAGTAAGGTGAAGGCTACCTAGAGATAATAATGGTAATGTGGGCTTGGATACAAACCCCACTACTCCCTATATCTGTAAGGTCAGTCCAGTTGCACAGATTTCACGGGAGATCAGGATTTCTCCTAGTGCTGTAGTCAGTAGGCATATTTGCTGTGCCTGAAAGTGCCTTCTCTCTGGAACTGCGTTCTTGAAACGGTAGGAGGGTTTTGGCAGCATATTCAGGCTGGAGCCAGAACATGATCGCATTTCTAAAACATATGGAGTAGGACAGACAGGATTGTGGCTCACTTCGGGGTGTACAAATCCTCACTTTAGTCATATTGATAATCTATTCAAGGTTTTACAGACACTGGGTAACTGATATATGCAGTAGTCTGTTCTTCTTCTGGAACCTTCCTTCGAGGAGTGTTTTTCTATGTGAGAATGTTGCACACCATCTACCTCGGTGTCATCTATCTGTGTAGACTTACTGTAGAAATGGGACTGGTAAAGCATTAGCCTACTGATAAGGCTGTCATCTCGCTTCTGGGTTCCTGCCTTTCATTTGCAACTATTTTTACATGTGCCTAATAACTGAGGCACCACTGTAAAATGCTAAATTACTTGCCTTGAGTATAATAAGCTGTTTCCTTTCACTGTCCTCATAATTTACTTTTTTTTCCTGTTGTTTTTCTTTTTGTTTCCCTCTTCACTCTTCCATGTGTCAACTACCTGAACTCAGCCTGTAGTGGCAGGCTGTGCCTCCCAGGTGATGTTTTGTGGTCTGCTCCAAGGTGGTGGTAAAGAATAGCATATGATCATCTTGATTGTCTTGCTGCTGCACTAAAAAGAAGTAAAATCTGTGGGGGTTTCAGCCACTGTCCAGTGTGGACAGCCAGGGTATAGATGTGGACCAGAGTGGCTATAGATGACTCTTTCTAAAATCTTATACTTGCTCTGTGGTGGAAAATCACTGTGTGTCACAGATACCCCAAAGTAAGTGTGTATAGGCATGTTTGAACAGCACAACTCATTGGAAATAAGCCCTATGCATTTGTTGAAGCTATATTGACCTGTGACATTGGAAAGCATTCAGTGGAGTTACAGGTTGTGTCTGCTTCATTCAGGCTGCAGTGTTGCTGGTGTGGCTTCAAGCATAATTTAAGTGTTGCTTACTTAAAATCTTAGTTATCTGCCCATTGTTCTCCTCTGTTTACAATGAGGATAGCAGTCACACAGTCCTCTAAAATATGTTAACATTGCATAAAATGTTGAAAAGCAGGTGTAAATGCTACATGTATTTAGTTTAGGAGTAAAGTAAAAAAATGTTTGAAGCCCATGTACAGCTGAAAGAGAAGACAGACAAGCTTTTTGTCCCCAAAAGCTTACAATGTGGATGTAAAACCATGGTCATGGACAGGAAGTGTAAGGAATTGGATTGTATTGAGCAGTGTGCTTGGCAGTAGCCTAACTCAAATTTCTTAGGAGAAATCAGAGCAAAGTTTTAAGGAGTGAGCTGTTTAAAAGTTTACCTCAGATATGAGTGCATAATGAGTAAAAGCACAAATACAAGGAGGAACAAAGAAGAATGCATTCATGCATGCCTATGGTCAGATTAATTGCTGAAAATGCCGATTGGGTTGAAATTCTGGGCGAATAGGACTTGAATGAGATGAGAACTGGGGAAAGAAGCTGTAGTAAGCAAGGTAATGAGACCTGAGACAAAGCTTTTTAGTTGTGAAGATGAACATACAATCTTGGAAATATGTCAAAATATTTCTGCTTGTTTATGCACAGCTGAGTGTGAGGGTTTGGAGTGACATGAAGGTTTATAATGAAGAGTTATGGGTTGAGTGATAGCCAAAATAGTAATTTTTGTCTGTACTGATGGAGCAAAAAGTCTGTAGAGCTGAGGCTGACCTGATCTTAGCCGTTCTCAGAGAAATCTTTTATACAGATTGGGATTTTAATCTGGTTCAAGTAGACAGAAGGGAAGAGGCATATTTGCAAGTTGTCTGCACTGACATTGTGGATGAATGCATGCATAGATTGGGCCAGGTATTCAGAAAAAACATCAAGCCATGAATTCCTTACCTTTTAAGATATTCACAAATAAGCAAAACCATAAGCATTCAATTGTATTTATTTATTCTATTTTAATAGGTTTTCATAATATCTTTGTTTAAAATTGAAACAGAAATTATTTACCATATTTATGTGTTCATTCATCTGTCTTGGGTTTTATAGATGAAAAATGTATATATTTTATAATTTTACATTCCACAGTGTATATCTCCTTGCAAGAACTAGATAAATCACTTGATGGTGTATTTTAGAAGACTGTATATGAAATTATTAGTTTATTCATGATTGAGATTTCTTATTTCTTCTAATTGGTTTTACTATGTATTTGTCTGTTCCATCCCTGTTATCTCTCTAGTATTATGCCGAACATTTCATTTTGCAGTTCTGTAAAGCAGGGTATGCCATTTACCAGCATAACCTCCTTGACCTTAGAGATACTCATTCCACACATATCTGCTATAGCAATTTTTTTTGCCATGAATGTTCATTCATCTTCTCAAGTGAAAATCTTGAAATTTTAAGAATGCTACCATCTTCTTCTTTTTTTTTTTTTTTTTTTTTTTTTTTAAATTTGTGATAAATGAAATTGCTCTCCAAAATTTTTTTATAGGTGAATTCAGTAATTTAAAATAAGACTAATAATGTCCCAAATATTCATCATTGCTTCTAAAGTCATCTGGATTTTTTTGTCAGACAAACTGTAAGTAGCAAAGCTGCCTTTAATATGATTCATTGTCCAGCTGGAGGGTAATCACTGAAATGGAACACAGACATGAACAATGACTTTAACTAAGTTGGTTCAGTTACTTTCATCCTGCTCAGCTACTTCTATTGCATTCAGTCTTTTGTGGGAGCTTTTAAAGTATGTCTTTCGATAACAGCTTGTAAAGGCTGTGGTACCTTCACATCTATTTCAAGGCTAAGATATCAACATTTCAAATGCTGCTGCTAAGAAAGCTGGTGATTCATGAGCCCATAAGCCTTAAGCCATTAAACTTGCAAACAGCGAATGGTTTAGAAACGGTTTTCAGCTAGAAGCATTTTGACATATTGGTAAATATTTTCAGGCCTTACTGGCTTACAGGCCAACATTTTGAATATATATGACTAGTTTTTGCAATCTCATTACAAGACTAGGTTCAGCTTTGGACATGCAGGTATCGTGAGGAGAGATAGCCCCTGCCAAGCAGCATAATTCCCAGTGCAAAGTACGTTAATGGCTTCTATGACAATATCCCACAAGTATCAAGGACTGTAAAACTCAAATTGAGCTTGACTGGGGGAGACCCAGTGAAATGGCTTGTTCGGTGGCTTAGCTTGACAGATCCAATGATAGAAGCAGTTCTCCTGACAAAGAGAGTTTGCAGTCGAAGTACGTGGATCAGAGGCACATTGAATTCCTCAAAACAGGTGTCAGACTTTTCTGAATGATCTCCTTTCAGGTCATAGTCCAGCCTCACACTTGGAACAACTGCATGGACAGTGATACAATGGGTGTTTAGTACTGAGTAATAAAGCTTAGCATTAATTTGCTCCTACAAATGGTCCCCATGTGATTGAGATAGACACAACTTGAGTGGAGCATTCTGCTTCACTTGCAAAGCCTGCAGTAAGTCTCAAGATGCTGCTCCACTTAAGCCTTAAGCTGTATAGTGCATAAACAAAATATGAGAAATGTTGCTCCTTATCATTCTGATACACATAAAAAAATTAAAGGAGCAGTGAACAAATCAACCATAGCTGTGACACCTCATTAACCAGGCTCTCCCATGCCTATATATTTTGCCTCTCTTTTTTGACATCTGAAAAAATCTGCCTCAAAGTCCAGCAGGCTGGATTTGTTTCATACTAGCCATGTGAATGGATACCAAAAATAAAGAGTGCTTTTGGAAGTGAGTGCTTTTTTCCTTCCCTTAAGGGCATTTGTCCAAGAGTGCACAAAACAACAGCAGCAGCACGATGGCAGGAGAGGTGCAGGACTGGGTTGTTACTAGATAGCCTGCCCCAAGCATATTAAAGAATGATGAATGGTCATCTCACTAGGCCTGATTTCTGGAGAGATCTAGGTCAGATTTCATTTCACAAATAAGGATTTGTCACAGGCACGTAAAAACTGTGCTTGGCTGTTAACTTTGGGACTCAAAACCAAGAATTCTTAGTAGACTATTTGTCAGTTGGAAAGAACAGAGAAGGAGCCATCTATGTTAATCAGCTGTGGTTTGCTAATACGATGCAGTTGGGAAGAAGGCAGTACTGACTTTAGCAGGTAGAAGACATCTGCTGAAGAGAGAGCCCAATTAGTGTCATCACCTGAAACTCCATGATTGGTGCATTACCCCCTGCAGGCTGAAAAGCCATGATGGGGGGAATGGCTCAGATATTGCCAGTAAACAGGAGAGTGAGATATGCAGGTATCTGAGAGTGTAAAGGAAAGATTGCTTGTAGGAAGAAACAGAGGGAAGGTAGGAAGAAGTTTTTTACTTGTGTGCAATGCTCCCTTTATTTTCCTGCCTTTTTAATTTTAATTGAAGATGCAGTCTTTGTAATTGCCATGCACTGAACTGACTTTTTTTCTCTATGTGTATTTATTAGATGTTTGTTGTATTTTTATGAGGTTTTTGTCTTTAGTATTAATAATTTTTATTTCTTTACTGCTGTATTTCTTTGAGTTTGAACGTTAACAAAGGACTACATGGATTTTTATCTTCTTATCCTATTATGGCTTCATTTTTTATATATTTACATGTAAATAACCCCAGTTTCTTTTACTATAAACAGTGGGAATACTTCTGTTAAATTTTGCAAGAATTTTTTTAAAGAATGCCTAACAGGTGAACTGTGAATCTTCAGTGCCACTCATCCCTTTGATAAGAATAAGGCTTTCTTACTATAGTATTTTAAAGTTATGTTTTTAGTGTCTCCTTTTAGTATTTTGAAGATCAGAAGATCCTTCTGCTTTAGTATACTTGAATCATATTTTCACCTTTTAATCGAACTTTCTATCCATTTTGTTTTTAAGAAGTCCTTTTCTTTCCATTCCTTTATAGCCTGAGCTTGACTTCATAAGAATCTCTAACTGAACCATAAACTACCTTTATAAATATAATTTTTCCTTGAAAGCTATATCTTACTGGAATGACCAAAGTTTTGTCATGTGTTAGATTAAGATGTCTGCTGAAAATCAATAATGCTGAGGTAACAACATTGGTTTCTCCTAGGCTCTCAATTACTTTCTCAGTTGTTTGTCATAGGAAGAATATATGATCAGTTGTTTCCCCTGCAGGCTATAAAACCCGCCTGTTCTCTTTTGATCACTTCTGCATACTTCACTTTTACTCTCCTCAGTGTAACACAGATTTTTAGAGCTTTGGACCTGTGAAGTAGCAAAATGATTCTTCTGTAGTCCATTCCAAGGGATAATAGTCTCCCTGTATAAAGCATCATAAATATCCCTAGACAAGAGTTAGCTCTTTTGGGTTGCATTGCACAATTGCTATGGAATCTGTTCCTGAATTTGCCACGCTCTTTGAAGTAATATCTGGGAGAAATTTACTTCACAGTCTTTCCTTTGCACCTCATGTTCTCTATAGTCCTTTTCACCTTGCATTCCTTTTGTGGGTAGTTGCTTATTCTAAATACAGCTGTAGAACTGCTAGTCTTTTAGGACTTCTTTTCTTTCTTTTTTTTCTTTCTCCCTCTCCCCCATATCTTTGTGTGTTTTTTAAAGATGGTTTCTGGTGCCATTTTGTTCTTGAAGTTGCTACATTTTGCCACAGAGGGGAAACACAGTCGTGCTGTGCTCCTTCCTGAGGGCATTACTTTTTTTCTCCCTTCATCTTTATCTGAAATAAATTACACTGTACCTGCTTGATGTCAGTAAAGACTCTGCTAGGCAGAAGAATACTTAAAATAATATAGTCTCTTGTGAAAATGGGAGCAACTGTTATTGGGAAATTAAATTAAATTAAAGCTGTAACAAGGGCAGTAGCTCCTCATTATGGTAAGTGCTCTTTCCTTAAAAAGAGGTGGTTTTCTGAATGAGGCTTGAGAAGTAACTTGGAGAAGGTATATTGAAGCTTTGGTCACATCATATCACTGAAGAGAAGCTGCTCTTATTTGCCTCTGGATTTTCACATGTCCTGTTTTAGAAGGACAGAAGCAAATGATGCAGAAGAGTAACCACTATTTTTATTTGAAATAACCCCTTCCCCCCAAAAAAAACCCAAAAAAGCCAATCCAAAAAAACAACACCAACCAAGAAAGACCCCCAAACCAAACAGAAATTTGAAAATTAATCTAGCCACCTTCAGTTTCTATCCAGGAAGTGTATGTAAGAGGTTAGTCAGATTTGGTGGCACAAACAGTTGGATTTCAAGGATATGCAGAATACTTAATGTGGCTGTACCCTGGCAAAGCTTTGTTGACATATTTCACAGTACAAAGCAGTTTGGAGCTGTTACGTTTCCTAACAGGGTATTTGTAGCATGTTGTAAACAGTTACTGTTGTAACTGAATCCTAGGCTGTGATCCTTAAAACATGAAGTGCCACCCAACTGCCAGAAGCCTTAATGCAGTTTGCCTTTGTCTTCAGTCCCATTCATGTAGGCAACAGTGGGAAATGCCAGAGTACTTGGGAGCTAGGCCAGGAGGAGGATAGGTATGCAGCTGGTCGTCTGTCTCGATGCTTTGGAGAACATGGGTAATTACGTACACCTTCCTGATGAAATGCTTTTTGGAAAATCAAAGTTGTTTGTCTCATTCCAAGGCAGAGACAATTTCTGTGACCAAATGGAGTTTATTAACTCTCTAGTGTTGTTGCAGGCTCTTTCATGGACTGTTTAGCTTTTTGATGTTTATGTACCCACAGAATTTTTGTATACATAAAATAAGGCATGAAACCTGGACTTGGTGTTTATTGTGGAATCAGCCTGGCCTTAAAAAGGGCAAGTGGCACAAAGGACCAAGTGTCGTATGTCCCGTAAAAGTTCTAGTAAACATGAGGCTGACTGCTCCTCCCCAGTTCTCTACCTTTTCCATGGTTTTTTGTATTGGCACATCCTTAGAAGAAGTAGTGGGTCTTCTGGTGCTGAAATAAACTTGAAAACCCAAATATTCCCCATGCTTGAAAGCCTGTCTCTCTTATGTTGGATCAGACCTATTTGCTGTCTTAAAGCACAGAAGTGACAACTGGTGTGTTCTTAATGGACTGATGAAATAAAGACAGTGAAAAATGCAGAGCAATCTAGATGCTTTGAAATAAGTTATATCTTCTGAGACCATGCATGGAATGATTTGAGCTGGAAGGGACCTTAAAGATCATCTACTTCCAACCCCTAGCCATGGACATGGAGCCTTTCACTAGAGGCAGGGAATCTTTCACTAGAAGGTGGTTTCTCCTTCACTTAGTTGAAGGAGAAAGCTACAAAGCTATGAGGTGTGCAGGCATTGAAGGACTGTTCTTGTCACCACACAGAGTCTGATGCAGTGTGAGAATCCAGGTAAAGAAAGGGCTATTGGTGTTTTCAAGCCTGCACTATGGGAACAGATACTGAGGCAGTGAACTGTGTTTGATCATCAGATTAAACTCAGTTAGAGAAGGGCCTGAAAATGAGAACTGGGGACTGGACTTGTTTATGGGAGATGCAAGAAAAATTGTATGCAGGACAGCAAAAGGGTACCCTTGACTCTGGCTCTGAGCTGAGCTGAAAAACTGTGTGACTGCGACAAGTAAGTTGAGTTGGGAAATTAGTATGGGGTTTTTAAATATTATTTGCAAGTGTACTTCTGGCACCATTCAAGAAATTATTAACTTTGTGTCTTTGCTTCATCTACTGTAGTTCTCTGAAGTAGTGCTCTGTAAATCTGAATTTAAGGGGCTCAGCTTAGTATCTTTAGCCACCTGCATCTGACTAGACTTTTGTATATTGTCAGCACAGAGAAACAAATGTTTCTGGACACACAACACATATTAAGGTAGATAGCCAAATATCTCTGAAGATGAATTGTATTCTGTAAATGCCTGTTGCTTTCTGGCTCTGTATTATTAGATCAAGTGTAGGTGTCAGAGTTTTAAATATCTCATATTGCATGGAGTGAATGACTGAACCATTTGTGGACTTTGGAAGCTTGAAGAAAGGATAGACATTAGTTACTGAAATATTGTTATAAGAAACTGAATCTCAGGAACTGGAATGTTTTTTGAGTTGTCCTACTTCTGTGTAGAGATGGCAGGTAGAGAAACTAGTGGCAGAAGAGATGGAAGGTTATGAATCTTCAGCTATTAAGGGAGAAAGGCTTGTCTTTCTCTTTGATCAGTGTAAGACATCTAGTTCATCCTTGACTTGCATGTGTGCATGTAACTGTGACACCTTATCACCTTGCATCTTCTCTAGGCTGGAAAGGGAAGCGGAATATAGTAAGAATATTGTTAATTCACTTTGGGAATACTCGGAAAATCTCACAGGTATTTATGTGTAATTGAGAGAACACAATAACAATATAGTAATTGAGAAACCTAGTTCTTCATTGAGACAATTGGTTCCTAGTGTCCCCTGGCATTTCCAGCTGGAGGTGTTGGTGGTGTTTTTGTAGATGGAAATGTGTTCTGTGTATAGAGATGTTTCCATCTGATTTTTTTTACTGTATTGCAGACTTGCTAAGGTGAAATGCTATCATTTCCTGGCAGTAACAGGATAATAGAAGAACTTCTTCTTTTTTTTTTTTTTAAATGAGTTGTGACTAAGTGGAGCATGTTGTTAAAGTTCTTATTATTCTGATTGGATAGAACACATTGAAACACTGGTCGTTCAAATTAACCTTTTTGAATATCCTACTTACAGCCTGAATTTAAAAATTTGGTCCCTGTAAATTCCCTTGAACAGGGAAGGAGAGGTTCTCTGAGAAGCTTATGGATTACTATACTAAGTAAGAAATGTGCTTGGGTTAACTTATTTAATAAGCTTATTAATATCACATACAATTTACCTATATTTTATTAACTAAATATGCTGCTATGAATGGCTCTGTAAATAAGCCCTACTTTAATAACTTGTGTCCCAGTGGCTTTAAATGCACTTGCTGATTTGAAAATGCAATGGCTAATTAAATGAGTAACTTTTAAAAAGCTTATCACCCATGGACTTATCCAATCATCTTGCTTAGAATTAGATGTAATACAGGAGTTCTTGCTAACAGGCAGATGTAAAAATCTTAGCCTTTTAAAGGCTCAAACTGAATATCTTTGGCTTGTCAGTTTTTTGGTGGAGTTCCTATAAGGTAGAAAGCATGTCAAGAAGCAAAGCAGCCTTTTCCCTTCAGGATGGTAAATCTGTGAAGCCTCTCCTCTGTATCTGCTCACATCTCTGATGTCTCTGTTTTGCATGGAATCTGCCTAGCTGCTGCAGTTAACTCCCTCTCTTGTCTGTTTTATAGTGTGGTAGGACTGGGCAGATATTTATTGTTGTGTTAAGCAGCAAGATTGCTTTTTTGTCATATCTTTATTTAGAGGAATATCTTCTAAGGGTAGAATTGTTACATACAGATTTCTAGCTGGCCTGTTTGCACCTGATTTCTACCCAGCACTGATTCAACTTGAGTCATGAAGTGAAACTCCTTTCCTCCTGCCGTCTCCTGTATTTATGGTCACAGTAGTTTTCTTCCATGCTGCACAGCAAGGTGGAGGAACTTCTCTCCCCAGTACTTAAAAGATTACTGAATTTTTAAAAAGTGCCTCCAGATATGGGATACCCCATTACATGTTTTAGTGCTTCAAAAGGCAGTGAGTAAGCAGGGTATTTGTAAGAGAAAACAGAGATTTCATATGGGCTTATGGTTCTGTAGTGTCTCAGTCCTATATGTTCCCTCATGCTGGTCAGCATTCCTCTTAATCCTGTCAGCACAAGCCCTCCTTGCTGCTATTGATAACTCTCTCCTTTTTTGTTTAATCTAGATGTCCTCAGCTCCCTGGATTTTCTTATACAAGAGATAAATATTAAGGGGATTATTTTTTTCTTGACAAGTTTTTGGTGGGAAAAAACCCCATGATGTGGGAATAGTGCCAAAAAGCAGAACTTTCAGAAAATCAGTTAGTTTTGCTGATCTCCATTCTTTTCTGGAGCTGCTTTTGCTGTCCTTGAGGAGGTCAGAGAAGGGAGAGGCTGCCCATTTCACATCTGCTGCACTGACAAGCAACCAAATGTACCTTTTGGCTAGTGGCTGGCATTTTGGCAGTGCAAAGCTTCCAACTCCCACCCTTTTACAATCAGATGGGATGAATAGCAGAGCTGTGCTGTATTGGCAGTTGGCATACGGGCTAAGTTCATGGGCTGCATATGAGTCTATTCATCTAAAGTTATCCTTTCAGATCACTGCTTAGTTTTCTAGCATAATCTTCTTGAAAAAGAGCTTGGCACATGTGTCCCCTTTTCTCTTGGCACTTGGCTGTTTTGTTTTTTCTTTCTTTTTTTTTTTCCCCCCTAGTAATTTCCTGGTGTGCAGTAGTTATCCTAAGCAGCAGTGCTGGTATCTGAAAATGAATGGACATATTGCAATCTGGAGAAATGTCATGTCCTTCTGCTGTGGATTCTGAGTGATACAAGCTGTGGAGGGGTGTGTGTAGTGGGCATGGTATAAATTAAACATTCTCTTTGCTTCAGGCAGGGATAAAAGAAGGGTACTCCCACACTTTCTCATTCTTTCTCATCCTTTTTAGGCATCTGAGAATGGAATAAGCCAGTCATAAAAAGCAGGGCCAGGTCAGGGTAGATAAGTACCTTCCCCTGTTGTAAAATTCAGAGCAGCATTTAAATCCCTGCCTCCCCTAACACACCTCTAGAGAATCACCCAATCACTTGTAATTACTTGCTTAAAAGAGCATGGGAACAGCTGAATTTCCCTGCATTACGGTAGCTCTTTGTTGTATTTCTGCCCTTTTCTGGACCAAAAAAAGGCCTCAAACTCCAATTCATGGTTTTAGTCTTTATGATGTGATGGTTGTGGGCAGTTAAGCTCGGTAAAAATCAGGAGGGGGAGTAGAGACAGTCAGTTACAAGTCCTATTCATATAATAGCTTTTCCATTCTTTTACCTTGTCGTCTGTTTTTGGTTCACCCCCCTCATTTCACCTTGTTTTAAATTATGACTGCTTTTGGGGGCAGGAGCTGTTTCTTTACTGTAGCTGTGCTGCATTTGGCATCATAGAGTCCTCCTCTGGTTGGAGCCATTACTTGCCACAGTAGTACAAACACATATATGCTTGGAGGGCAGGGGGAATGCATCCTGCAAGGCAGAGAGGGCTGTGAATTTATGTAATTTCAGCAGCATCTTGGAATAAAGGAGCACATCTTTGATGCTAATGGAATAGACAAAAGGCTTATAGCTTCTCTTAGTTCTTTCTTTGTCTCCCCCTTGCATCATCTATGAGTAGAAATTATGGTCCAAGAGGAGGAAAATGACCAAACAAAAAACCATCCCACCAAAACACTGCTTACAGCCTGGGGCTTGAGATCTTGTGTAGAGCCTTCTGCTGAAGGCTTGGTGAAAGTGAACTCAGGAGAAGGAAAATTGCTGCTGGATTGTCTGGTCTGAATGTGTGCTGTGGATCTGGTGTTCCATCTTCACCTCTACTGCACCATTCCACATAGATAATGAAGCCATCTCAGGGCCTGGGAGCAGCTTAGGAGCATTAGTATGAGAGTTTGATTTTTGACAGTTTTGAGGCTTGCCCATTGAATTTCATTCTTAAAGTCTCCTTTTGGGCTGCTGGAGTTGTTGCACGTGAATGGCCTCTTATTTCCCAGTTTGGTGCTGATCAGTGTCACAAGAGACACAAATCCCAGTTTTCCCTTTGTGACCTTAGTCATGTGGTCACTGTTTTAATGGGTTGTAGAAACAGAAATACTAGTTCTCTTGCATGTCTCCTCTATTGGGACTTTACCCTGATCCAGAGTGTTAATGTGTATAGGTATTATATCTGAAATGGTGTTGATCAAGGTCTTCTGTAATAGAAATAACAGCAGAGACTACAGAGTTTCAGTGGGCTTCTCTGTCCCTCACTTCTGTTTTTGCCAATGGCTAAATCGTCTGTGGCAGCTGTTGCTTTGTCTGCAGGCTTTTCCATTTTGTACTGAAGACTGACACATGTGGTGAAGTTGCTTATCTGTTGAGGGGTGGGTGGGCGATAGGACAGGGCAATTTCTCAGTAAATGGTGATGTGTGTGTAGAACTGACAGCTTTGATGTGTTTCCCTGTGGGGTAGAGTGCTGCCATGGAGGATGAAAGCCTGGTATCTTTGGCATTTAGCTAAAAGCAAAGCAGCTCAAGGGTATGCAGAAGAACAAGAGGAAAGAGCAGAGGCATTCTCCATGGACTATTGTCTTGTTCCTCAAGCGGCTGGAACATGAAGGCTGTATGTAAATGCAATAGCCTGCATATTTCATATTGGAGCCTGTAAAAATGTGCCCTTGTGTTGTGGTTTAAGCCCAGCCAGCAAACACATACCATGCAGCTGCTCAGTCACTTCCCCACAAGTGGGATCAGGGAGAGGAAGTGGGGACATATTTGGAATGATGGTGTTTGTCTTCCCAAGTCACCATTAAATGTGATGGGGCCCTGCTCTCCTGCAGATGGCTAAACACCTGCCTGCCCATGGGAAGCAGTGAATTAATTCCTTGCTTTGATTGCATATGTGGCTTTTACTTTTCCTATTAAACTGTCTTTATCTCAATTCACAGCTTTTCTAGCTTTCACTCTTTTGATTCTCTTCCTGATCCTGCTGGTGGGAGAGTGAATGAATGGCTGTGTGCAGCTTGGTTGCTGCCTGAGTTTAAACCATGACACCATGGTCTAGAGTAAGGATCCAGTCTGACAGAGTATTCATGGTACCTCCTGACAGCATGGAACAGTCTGTCATGGCAGTCTGGAGCCTCCCTGTACCTCACCTCTGAAAGCTGAAGTCAGGTTGTGATAGGCAAGATCTTGAGGATGCTCAGGTGAGCACTTGAATGCAGAAACCTTGGATGCTGCAGAAGATGGGGTGATGATTTATTCGGTGACTTGTTCTTTTTATTTTAACTGGTGGAGTTCCTTCCAGGTGAGTTTCTAAGGCAAAGACTTAAGTGGCTGTTAACAAGTGGTATTCCCAACCAGGGTTATTGTCAGTACCTGGCTATTTTCCAGCTATAGACTGTTTCTTTCATTCACCTGCCTTTGTGGCTTCCTTTGTACTATCTACAGTGTGGAGTTACATTTTTGCTGTTAAATCTCCTCAGTGTTTTGCTCTGAAGGAAACTGCATTCCAGTGGTGATGCAGGAAGGAAGGAAATCATTCTTGTGCTTGATTTACCTGCCAATTGAAAGCTGTGAAGGGCTTTGTTTGTCTGTAGCATGTCATGACACTCCATGATAGGCATGCTGTCTTCCTTGACAGAGGTGCCAAGTTTGCAGTATGAATTATTTTTATTGCCTGTCCACGCAGCTGAGCTGGGCAGGCAGTGTATGATGACTCTGTTTTTGTGAGTGTGGGGTTTGTTTTGTTTTGTTTTTTAAATGCTGGAAGCTTCCTCCATCTGAAGCATCAGTTATGGTCTCTGATTGTGTTTGCACCCCTGGATCAACTTGCTGCCCTCCCATGTTTTCTCTGGGTCTATATACTAACCTGTTATACCTGTGGCTGAAACACTGCTGCCTCCTTGATGTAGTTTTTCTACATCCCTTCCAAGCAGACTAAAGATAATGTGCTTTTTTTCTGTCATATCCCAGTTCTTTGCTTTTCATCAACTTATGACGATACCCTGCTGAAAATCATGTGGTACTTCAGCAGCAAAGCCATTTCCTAGCTCTATGGTATGAGGAAATGTTGCTGGAATTAAGAGTCAGTATTGTTTTTGGAGAGGAAAACAGTTTATGCAAAGTCGTGCTGCTTCAGCCTGGTTTCTGGTGTGCATTTTTCTTCTCTTTTATTCAATTCCATGATTTTACTTCCTTGAGTGTCAGTGCAACCTAAAATGTGTATAAAAATTGGATTCCACTTTGCATTGAGTATCAGTAAAAGGTAGTGGAGTGAGAGTTCTGGGTGCCCATTTTTCTTCTGTGGTAAAGATTAAAAATTAAGCTGACAGACAGTTTTACATAGTATGGATGTGGCAAGATGTGCCTATTCTCAGGAGAGCGGAGGTTTGTGGGTTTGAGCAAGTGAAAGAGCTGTTAACCACAACACGACTCATTCTGAACCATCCGGTATTTCTTTCAATGTGCTCCTACTTCCTCAACTTTCAGGAACATTTTTGTCCATGGCCAGTATGATCAGTGCTTATGGCAGAACCTGTATGCTGGGTCTCAGCAAGAGTTATACTGGTGACTTTGGTCAGTGCTGAGTGTGTTGGTAATCTCAGCCAGGTACCTGCACTCTCAAATGACTGGTGGAGCAGAGCTAGAATTAGTCACTGCAGACTAAACGCCATGTGTTTAATATTGATCTACCTGCACCTGCAGAACCAATAGCTCAAGCCTTTGCTGACAGAGCATTTCAGGGCAGGGAGTGGGAAGATGGATGCAACACAGAGGCTGTGGCTGATTTATAGGTGCTGATTTATTGAGCTACATGCATAGTAGGAATTCACAAGGTGCAAAACACAATGTGTACATTACTGGATGAGGAGCTAACCTGAAGATGGGGGGGTGGGGAAGTGTCTCCAGTATGTAGTGTTTTAAATACTTGTATGTGTAAATCTGTACGTTACCTTTCAGCCAAATGTTACTGATCTCAGTGTCAGGAGTGAGACTACAGGTCATTTGGCTTTAAACTTGAAAACTAGGCATCTGAGTTATTTTGAATCATTACTTGTGAAGATGTGGAAACCCAGAGTGCAGGGAATATTTCTCTGCACTCTGGGTTTCCACATGAAGTGCTGACAAATTGCAAAGAGTGAACAAGCAAATACTAACAAACAAAAATGTCTAGAAACTTAAATGAATTAAAAGTGGCATAGTGTCATCCTGTGGACCCTGCAGGTGATGTAGAGAGGTGTGGATGCAGATAAAGATCTGAAGTATTCTACTACAATATTAAACCACACAAAGTAATAAGTGCCATGAAAGAGATCATGGGGAATTTATGCCAAAGATAGGAACTTCTAGTTTTTCTTTCTTGTTCCTTGGTTTACATTATAAAATACTCTGCCCTCTCAAAAAGAAAAGGTTTGTATTGGCATGACTTCAGGTTTTGATTCTGTATCAGCCATTCTTACAAGCCATACCAGAGATCTCATTTATGGTGCCATGGAAACATGTTATTACTAACCTTTTGATTCCAGGTTCTCTAGTTTTTCTAGAGCTGGGATGGTTAATTTTACCTATTAAGTTACATATTAAATATAAAACCAAGAAAGGGAGAAAGAATTCTGAAAGTGGAACAAGCTACTGCAGTACGTCTTTCTCCCTGCAAAGCACTGGAATGGTGGCACTCCTGTTCTGTTGTCCTCATGGATATTCAAAGAAATTAAACTTGGTAAAATTTGCTGTGCAAGGTAATTGTTGTCAGGGAATTGTTGTTATCCTAACGTGGAGTAACAATGTTCAGGGTAAAGAAATGACTTAGCAACAAACCAGGAGATCTCCTGAAGCTTCCTCGGTCTTTGTTAAAAGGCAGTTTTAACCGTTCTCTTTCAGGAAACTAACAGAGAAATGCTTATTGCAGTGTGTGACAGGATTTATAAACTGTAACACAGAATCAGTGTTCTAGAATCTTGGTCTTCATATCTGCTTAAAGTTTTCTACACATTTATGTCTCATACATAACTTGAGCCAGGCCTTTTTATTTCTTACAGACCTTGGGTAGAAGGTGAACGATCTAGTAAGAAGGTGATTGTTCTTTAAGTAAAAAAAGCAACAGTGAGGCAAATCTGAGCTGTAGAAAGCACACATAATCCTTGCCAGAAATATTGCAATCTCTAATTGAGAAGCAGATAGTCTGCAGCCAAGCTGGCTCTGGAGGAAAGATGAAAGTGTTTGATCTCAGCTGTGTTACCACCTGTATCATGCCAGGGAAGTTAAATGCACTGAAAGAGCTCCACTTACCATTGATTTTATTTCTCCAAATGAAGAATGTGTTGATAAATGGCTGATGAAATGAGGTAGCAGTGGGTAAATGGGCACCCTACCACAATCCCCTTTTTTTTTTCTGTTGGAGCAATAACCCTGGCACCATTAAAAGAGATCTTTGCAGTAATGGCAATGCTATGAAAGCAAGTGGTGGGCCAGTTCCTGCCATTTCAGATAATGGGATGAAAATCTGAGATACAATAAAATTATTTAGAACCAGCAGAAAAATACATTGCTTTAAGAGCTCCAGTACTTGCTATTATGTTCCTTCTCGCCCTCGTGCCAGCATTCATATCCGAAAGCCCTCCTTAGATAAAAGGGCTTAGAAAGGCAAGTATGGTTGTGTTGCACTGGCACAGTAAAGCAGGAAGAAGCTCTGTGCATAGAGGCCACTGTGAAAAGAGGATGTGCAGTGCTTCCAGCCTTCCAAAAGCAGCTTGAAAAAGGATGAAAATGCCACAAGAGAGAGGCACAAGAGCAGGCTGCTCTGAGAGTCTAAGGAATAAGTCATATGAGGAAGGGGGCTGAGGGAGCTGGAGTTGTTTAGTCTGGAGAAGGCTCAGTGATGATCTTACCACTCTCTACAACTACCTGAAAGGAGATTGTAGCAAGATGGGGTTGGCCTCTTCTCCCAGGCAGCCAGTGACAGGACATGAGGACATAGCCTCAAGCTGTGCCAGGGGAGGATATTGGGAAGAATTTTTTTTCACTGAAAGGGTGGTTAAGCATTGGAATGGACTTCCAAAGGTGGTGGTGGAGTCACCATCCCTGGAAATGTTCAAGAAGTGACTGGATGTGACACTTAGTGCTATGGTTTAGTTGGCATGGTGGTGTTTGGTCAAAGGGACTTGATCTTGGAGGTCTTTTCCAACCTTCTGTGATTTTTATCTGCTGTCATTGAACATGGAGACCGTCTTCCAATGTGTCCTGGCTATCCATCCTGCCAGTTATCCATTGCCTAGGGTCTTGGGAATGCCCCACATTGGAGGGGTTCTTATTAAAGCAGCAGCACCTTCATTCAAAGATAGATTATTTTAAGACTTCTTTAATGGAGAGATTGCTTTATTGAAGCCTGCTGCCCTTGAATTGATTCCCTGAGGTCTTTGACTGCAAATACTGTATTGAGTAACCTGATCTATGACACAGGGATGAAAAGGAAACTGAGGAGACAGAAATCCAGCTGACCTATCATGTGGAAGTTAAGACCTCAAAGTAATGAATGAGTGGCATTGAATTAAATTGAGTTAATCACATTTGGCTGTTCAATGGGGTATTAAAATCTATAAGAATCAATAACCTTAGAACTGTTGTATATCAGCTTAGATGATGTATGACTGACCAGTTTGTTTAATCTGTTATTGTCTAAGATGTTTGGCATCAAGATAAAAGGAAATAAACAAAATGCTAAATGAGAGGAATAATTTATCCAAATCATTAACTCTAGAGTGAAACATGCCTGATAAAAACTCAGTTGTGTCTTAGCTATGTGAGGTGGCCCGACAGGTTCTCCATGGAAGATGGCATGTACAGATGTTTAAAGTGTCTTCTCTGGGTGATTTGGGAGGACTGGGATAAGTCTGGGAACAGGCTGGTTGAAAACATCATATCAAAGTGGTGCTATGCTAGAAAATTGCCTTCTCTGTTAAATGTAGTTCTCCATTAAAAAGGCAATTGTGAAATACTGTACCATTCAGTGTAAAGCCCACTGTGGGAGGAGGGGAGAATGAGGCCAAGACAACTCTAAAATTACTCTGAAAAGCAGGAAGAGTGTAATACTAAACAAGACCTTTCCTGTAGATTCTGTCTTGCATTATGATCAATTCCACTAGCATCGGGATTCAGTGGAGACAACTTTGTCATTCCAGGTATCTTAGATTGTTACTTCTGAAGTGATGTGCAAGTATTAAGGAACCAGCTCTTTTGACCTTTTTGAAATGCCAGACTAGATCTTAAGATGGCTTGTGCTCTTTCCTCACAGGCATCTTAAGATACTTGAATAATTTTTGTGATATAGACCCAGAGACATTAAGTACAAAAGTTAGTAATTACTATTACTTTTCCTGAATAATTCTAAAATGCCTATGTTTAATTTTTATGTTTTTTTAAGTTCAGACTGAATGGTTTGAATGGTGTGGTGAATGATGCCTTGGCTAGTACAGGCAACTTGCTGTGCACAATAGTGCTTTGTTTTATACATCTATCAAAAAAATAACTGGGGTGTTGGAAATGACACATGGATTTCTCTCTGGCAATAAAGTACCTGACTGGCTGTGTTATATTATAGTGATGGTTGCAGTATAACAACCTTGACAGATAAAACAGTAGCTAACCTTTGGGCTGGGACGTCTAGGTCAGCAGTTTAAAATTGGAGACCATCCATATCGGCTTGCATTTCCATCCTTGTCATCTAACCCTCGGCTTTTGTTGTTCCATGTGCCTGAATGTCTACATGCTACAGAAGTTCCTAGTTGCCTATTTAATGTGCAAATGACATAGTATTTTCTCTGATTTGCCACAATTACTTTGTACTTTTACTTACACTCATCTTCTCCTCTGTGAGTCCATATTTAACATTAACTGCGGTGCAGATCAAATTCATCTCTGTGAAGATGAGCATTTGAACTTGATGGTGAGTGAATGATTGACAAGGTGCAAGTATTTTTGTGTCAAGGCTGTGACATGTCGTTTGTTGAAAAAGCTATTCAGCCGAATGCAGTACTCGTCTGAAAGCTGGGAGTGAAGAATGTGCCAGATTCTCGAAAGGATGCTGCTTGATGTCTAGTGGCACCATTAGTGACATTTTGATGTTAATGAATAAGGGAGCACTTTCTGCTCTGGAAATTATGCTTTTTAAGGTTAGAAGAGGATGCTTTATGAACTCTGTGCTGCACTGTTGCAGTCCATGTAGCTGTTCAGTTTTGCAGTAGATATGAAGTTAGAGTTTGTGGATTGCTGTGGTCTGTAGTGTTTGTTGATCACATGGCGTTAAAACTGTATGAAAGACAGCCGAAACAGTTTAAATATCTCTCTGTTAGTTCTTTGTTGCAAAGCACTTGCTGAGGGTGCCACAGGGATGTTAGAAATTTGTTAATGGGAAAAGGGAAAGTGTTGGGGAGGTTGTGCCTCTATTAAATCGTGTTCCACAATGTGAAGGAAATCTGAAGAATTGCAGAGATGGCCTGACCCAAGTTAATGCAGTATTCCCTAGTGTGGAAACCTAGAATGTTGCCAATATTGGGTGTAACTACTCAGCTCTCAGAACCACTGCTGTTAATTAGCATGTGTTTCCCTGTTTTGTGAAAATATAGGCTGCAAATGAGTATGTTTTAAGAGCTACATCAAATGAACTTACTAATCTAAAACTACAGCCTTCCTGATGCATGGAGCATCTCTTGGATTTTACTTTTGCATGAATCAGCTAGATCAATTGACTCTTCACTAGTGTTGCTTTAGTGTGAGATGAAAAATACTTCATACTATAGGATTTGTAGGCTTTTTTCCTCCATGTCTAATATGGTCTTAAGTATTTTAAAATGGGTCTTTCGCCCAGGTGTGCTACATCTCCTCTTTAGACTTGTGTTTCCATATATTGTATAGGAATGACCACAGAAGTGATAAAAAAATTCAGTTGAAGAACATATAAAAATTGTGATGCCTTTTAAGTTACACTGGAAGGAATTGTGTTGTTTCTTCACGTGACAATAAAAAGATTTCTTTTTTCCCCTAACACCTAACAGACTTTCTGAAAAATGAATTAATTTTATTTGGGTGGAGGAGAGGAGGAAATGTCCTCTAGAGACCAATCTGTACCAGGAGTAGAAGTCTGCTACCTTGTGGCTCTGGCTGTAGATTTAATCTTGCCCATTTCTTACAGATACTGATGAATTGCTGCATCTCTCCCTCTTTGATATTCTAAAGCCACAAGTGGTCTGACTAACAATAACACCACTGCCTGAAAGATCAGAGCGCTGAGTGTGTTTAGCCATGGCTATTTTGTTCCATTTGATGAATGCACTGTATGCTGGTTGCTTTGCTTTGAGTTTTTTGGGGAACAAAATTCATTAAAATCTCTTTACTGCTCTTTTCCTGAGACAAGGCTGGGGAGGGAGGTAGAGGAACATCCTGCCACTATACTGTCTCTGTTAAATTGCTGCCGCAGATGCTGTCTTGGCTGCTGGTAACAGTGTCAGAAATGGCAGCAGCCTTCTGCGAAAGTGGTTTAAAAATAGACCTATTTGGGTATGCTTGTTCCCTTAAAGGGACATTGTCAGTTTGATTTAGTCCCAACATTTTAGCTTGGTTGCTGTTAGCTATGCCATCTCTTCTGAGTTGCCAGCCAATTTGGCCAGGTCTGCAATGAGTTTGGTATTGTTTTACATAGAGGCAAATATGCTTTGAACATAGCATAATAAAGTTTTACTAAACCTAGCAAATTGATGATACTTTTTTTTTTTTTTTTGCTTGTGTCTGCTGCCATGAAAGTGAGGCACAGCTACCATTCCCTTGCCAGTGTTGTCACCCTTGCAGTTGAAGGCCTTGTGCAGTCAGGTTACAGTTATCCATGTCCTTTCAAAATATACCCTTCTTCTGGTTTTTTTTTTTTTTTTTGCCATACTGCCTCACTATACAGCGTCCTGCTTTTTTTCTGAGACAGAAATGCTATTCCTTCCTTTTGCCTCTTTCTACCAAAATTAATTTGGGCAATGCAGTGGGATAAGATTGGAAATGCACAACCCCCATCTTCAATCTGTCTTAAAAGCCCAAGGTTGCTTTTAAGGGTAAGAGTGGTTCTTTGAAATGAAGAAGTTTCTTGGTTTGGTGACTTACCCTCCTCAGAACAGTGCAGCATCATGCAGCTTGTGTCAGGAGGCAAATAAGAAGCTTGACCTACAGCACCACCAAGACTTTTGTTGTCTACCATTTCCGTCAGAGCCAAATGTTCTGGCTCTGCCCAGTGTTAACACAGGTTGTGTTACAGCCCTGGAGAGCAGAGCAGCTACAGTCACATGGCTGCAGTGAGTGGTAAGGAGATCCAGGTTTCCACCCTGAGAGCTCCGTTTCATTTTCTTGCTGCCTGTAATATTTGTTCCCCTCTGTGCAGTGGGATGGCACTTGACAGCACTGAGCAAAGGCTGTGGAAAGCTGAATGAAGCAGGCTGAGAGGGGACTGTTGAAACATGCTTTCAAGCAATTACATCTGGCTTTGCGGTGGTACCATTGATTTAATATCTTTCTCCTCCACCATTCTTTCCATGTTAACTGCTTCTTTCTCCTCTGCTGCCTTATTGCCCTTCTGCAATGTTTCTTACTCTTTGACATGTCCCCATCTCTTACATCAACTATCACTTCCATCTAAGCCCTCTAGCCCCTTCGTAGCCTGGTTTCCACTTGTCTAATCTTTTTTTCATTATGAGTTAGATTTTGCTGACATCTTTAAGCTTCTGTATCTCCTGACTTTGAGAGTTCAGCATTGATTTCAATTAGAGTCCATGCCTAGAAGGCTTCAGCAAACAACATCTCCTCTCATGGTAATGAGTTGTTACTGCTCTCCCAAATGTGCTCACTTGTGCACAGTTCTCAGAGTTGCTCTGATTTTGCAGTCTCTGATCAAACCATGCAAAGCAGGGCAGCATTTCAGGGGGTCCTCTCCCTGCTTCTGTTAGATGGACAGGTCAGGAGGCAGCTGAGGAGGGCTTTCCTCCCAAAGGAATCTTGAAATGCTGTTGCGGTAATTTGAGTCCTTGAAAGTGTGCTAGATTGAGGCACCTGCCATCTAGCATTTTAACTTGTCTTTTCTTGGTGTTTGCTCCTGGCTTAGTTGTGCTTCAGTGAGATCCATGATACACATCCTGTGACAGGTATGTAGGTGCAGGAGCCAATTTACCCTGTGCAACCATAAGCAGTTTTTAAAATGATGGCATGTCTGTCTCTCTGTGACACTGATGTTTGTTCCTCGACCTGTGGTGAGGTTCCAGAAGCCTGGAAGGAACCTAATGTTGTGCCAATGCATAAAAAGAGAAAACAAGACAAATCCGGTAATTATAGCCCTGTCAACTTGATTTTATCCTGGGCAAAATAATGAAATGGCTGATTAAAGGATTTGAGTAGCAAAGAGTTAAAAAGAGTAATATAATTAATGTCAGTCAAGTTGGGTTTATGGAAAAGAGATCCTGTCAAACTAACTTGATATCTCTTTTGATAAATTTAGTTGATTAAAGGAAATTCTCTAGACATCTCTAAAGCAGTTGACTTGCTACCACAGGACATTTTGGAAAAAAGTGATAGAGAACTAGCACGGCACACACTAATGATATTACCAACTGGCCAGCTGTGACAGGTCTCTAAACATGATGGTTAGCAAGGAATCATTGCTGAGCATATGTGTTTCTAGTCAGGTCCTGCAGCATTTGGTTCCTAGATCTGTTGTTTAATACTTTTTAATTACGTGAATGCGGAATAAACCCCCAGATCATTAGTGATTAAAGTCTGCAGTTATGCTCCCCCAAGTCTTGTGCCAACAAGGAAGATGGTATTCTGTAATATTAGGTTTCCAAGACAGTAGTACCACACAGGAAAATGTAAGCAAGCAACTGTGCAGCTTCCTAATAGGGTCAAATGTTAAGTTTGGCATCTAGGAAATAAAGAGGTTGTGGGTGCAGAATGGGAGACCCCTTTGGGAAGGCGTAGACTCTGAGAGGGACTTAAGGCATCTGCTGAATAACCAGTTCCTAGGTAACCACAAGGATTGATGAGATCTTTGGGTGTGAAAACGAGGGATTTTTAAATGAGAGGCTAGAGGTAATTCCTTTGTCACTGGTGCAATTGCTTTTGTGATAGTGTGCCTGGCTCTCATTTCAACAGTGCTAGAAGGATGCTGATAAATTGGAGGAGGATCAGAGGCAATGTCAGAATGATTAAAAGGTCTGAAAAAATGTCTTTTAGTGACATGCTCTGAGAGCACAATCTGCTTTAGCTTATTGAGCAGAGGTTTAAAGGTGGCTTGACCAGTCTATAAGTACCTATACAAGGACCAGAAATGTTCTATCTAGCTGACAAGTGTGCTGTGATTGCTGGCTGGAAGTTGCAGCTGGACAAATTTAGACTAGAAGAAAGAGCTGTGTTTGAAAAGAATGGGGCTAATTAACCACTGGAGTGTTTTACTAAGGGTTGTCACGGATTTTTCTCTGCTGGCAATTTCACTCTTCCTTGACAGCATGCTCTAGTCAAACCAGGGACTTCATTTAACGACTGGTATGATCTGTGTTTTACAGGAGGTCAGAAAGGGTGATTGGCTGGGTGTCTTCTAGTTGTAGGATCTGAGAATCCATTATAGTAGTTCTTGGTGGTGCTGGGTAGTTTGCTCCAGCAAACAGGAGAAAGAAGATCTCTCTTGTTTTAACTTGTGTAAAATGGGTGCAATTTAAGAAAATTAGACATTAGTTCACATAATGAATAACCTTGGTTTTATCAGTTTGAAGTTCTATTTTTCTGCAATTTGACAAGTTTAAATGGCATTCAGGTAGCTTTTCATGTAAGGTGTCACTCTGTTTCCTTACTAATGCCTGAGCAAGTACCTTACCTTTTGTCAGATTGTTAATTCTCTGTTATTAAGTACTCAGGTGCTTCTTCATTGAAAGGACTGTCAGTTGTCAATGTGGATCATTTAGATTAAGAAACCAGCCTGTCAGATGCTCCTCTGCTTTTACAGACTAGCATCCAACAGCATGTCTTCTTTCCAGAATTCAGACTTTTTTAATATTCTCCCTCCATCCCCCCAAAAAAAACCCCAAAACTAACCCCTACAAGTAATCACTAGAAAGGAATCCACATTTCCGCATTCTACTTGAATGTGCAATGCCTACAGATACATGTGTGGCTAAAAGTCTTTCCTGCTTCATTTAGTAGTAATGCAGAGGGAGGAAACTGCTTGTTTCTGAGTTTAGATATATTTTTGCTCTGATTATGATATTGGCTGTCTAGTTTGGAGCTTAACAGGGTTTAGGTGATAGCCTAACTTTCTCTCTTGGAATAGAAGCTCTGTTCTGGGACTTTGAGTAGCCCTGGCAGGATACAACTGGGGCTCGTGCAAGTGGAGCTGTATCTCTGTTTGGTTTTCATGAAGCCTTATTCTGATGCAGCCAGGTGTTAAGGTGAGCCATACCTACCTTACTAAAGTCAGTGTGGTCATGAGATTATCTGATTCTAACACCTTTAGTTTCTAACTCAGGCAGCTTTCACCAAGAGAAATGTCATAAAGCTAATCTCCAGTCTGGAGTGACATAGCAGCTGAAAGAAATTGAGGCTTTAATTTTTTTCCTGGTGGTTTCCTCACTGTCATCTGGGAGCACATTCCTTATGCTCTATTTGGTTTTGTCTTTTGCTGTTATCAAGGCTGTCTCTGTAAAGAGAGGGCCCCCTGCCTGAACATGAAATAAAGAGGTAGGTGAGAATCTACAGTTTATTGTGCACTGCAGTGTCATTCAGCTACTTGCATAATACTTAATTAAAGTGGTTAATTCTGTTGTCTCTCAGACTCTATTGGAGACTGTGTCTGGCTTCATGGTTTCCTCTGTTAGTAGATCTTCAAAGCAGTTGTGGTTAAGACAGTAAGTCAATACTGTCTTCTGTGGCTCTCATAGAAAGCTTCCAGACTTCTCTGTCCACAGGAGTCATACAACTTGACTAACTCCTGATTTTAGCCTGAATGTGTATGGTTCAATACAGAGGCCTGTAGAATATAACCTTCCTGTATTTTTATTCAAAGAAGTCTCGTGAGGGGTGATTGTACTATTGAAGTCTGTTCCTCCTTTCTTGCTAGGAGAGCAATTAATGAAAACTGTCCTCACAACATCAACTGTCATTTGTTTTTTGCTATAGAATATGTGTAAACATATGCTTCAGCCTTTAGTCTTTTCAAAGAAGTTGGTTAATATTGAGTACCAAAGATGAATTTGCCCTTGGAAGTTTGATCCATCAGTTTCTATCTGATTTGCTGAGAAAAGAGAGGCAAGGAAGAATGACTTGGATAGTTACATAACGCAGGGAGTCTTATGAGATTACAGAGAAGTTGGCAGGAAAATAATAAAAGTGGAGCAAATAAGTAATGATTTATTTTCTTTCTTCCAAAGTAGAAGTGAACTGATTGCTAAGCCTGAGTGAAATTGTTCTCAACTTTAGGAAGTCTGGTTCTGAATGTAAGGCTTATGTCTTAATCCTATCTATGATAAGCTTGTTTTCAGACCAGTGACTTGAGAAAGGTCCTGCCCTGTGTTCTGTCTGGCAGGCAATGTGAATGTCATCATTAAGCAGCAGATAGCCTGGGTGGCACTTAGAATTTTGTAATGTGGCTTATTTCTTTTAAGCACCTTTCTGTTGGAGGCTGCTGCTTGGACTGATCATCAGTTAAAGAAGAAAAATACTGTGCTGGCATGGAATTGTTGTTTGTTCTTGTTGCCCCTCAAAAAATTAATATTTTGGGTAGAAAGCAGAGATTTGGAGAAAAATAAATACAGAGAGAATATTTTCAGTTTCTTACTCTGGCAGAAGGAAATGCTTTTGAGTTTGATTGCGGTAGCTTGTAAGGGTGGTTGTCTAATGGTGTAGGATTTCTGGTTTTGGTCTTTGCAGTTTTAGGCAACTATTCTCTCAGGTCTGGGCTTCAGCTGAAAAGAATTCTTAGATTTCAAGTATGAAAAATGTTTTTGGAGTATTGATTCTTGATTTACCCAACTCATTTAAAAATAAGCAAATTAAAAATTAAGATCTGTTTTTCCTAGAAATTGTCAAGTATTGCTACTGGCTACCAGCAAATAATTGAAATAAAAAGGCAAAGAAACACTTAAGCATGATTAGGATAAAAAAGCAATGAAGGATTAGACATTTAAAAAACCTGGCATATATACTAAAGCTGATGTCAGTTCAAAATGCTACTAGGAGAACTGATCATTTATGGTTGCACAAATTTCAAAGTATGTTGTTCTCTTCCACGAAGAACTTTGCTTTATGTTGAAATGAATTAATGTGTGATCTAGGTTTCAAACCTGCAAATCCATGTGGTTTCTGTAAAGGTGCGGAGCTATGAGTATCGTACGTTGCTACTTAAATCTTTACTTTATATTAAAGTGCGTAAGTACATGAAATTGGGTGCTAAGGCTAAACAGTAATGTTAGAAGGAACCTACTAATAGGGACTTAAGTTTGTAGGCCCTGTTGTAGTTTTTCTGATGAATGGCTTAATATAGAGACTGCTTTCCTTTTCTTCTTACTTTGTAAAACTCTCACTGTCTTGATTCATTAAAAGAAAGAAAATTTTAAAAAATCATTAGTTTTCATCTTGTGTATCTGCACTTTCTTGATATTTAACTTTTGTTTTCTCTAACTTCTGAATTTATTTCCTAGTTTGTGCCATAGCAAATTTATGAAGACTATAGTCTTAATAGACGCTTATTTTGTCCCTCCAGCATTAGCTAAAAGACCTGTTCAGAAAGCATGGTTTTACTGGAAAACTTGCAAAACCTGATAATCTTATTCCATTCCTTATGTTCTGAGTAGCTTAATGTATTGCCTTGCTGACATTCAGCACTGCAGCTGGAATGAAAGGAGGGACCAACTGTGTGAATAAATGTAACGCACAGGACAGGTCAGGTTGGAACCCTGAAAAGCCATTATTGGCTTCTTAAAGCTGCCTGTAGTGACAGTCATGCGAAGTTGTGTCCTAGCAGAGGACAGGTACTTCCAGAGGTCCTACGAGGCTGGCTCCATCACTGGTGAAGTTGTTCTGCTGGGAAGGTAGCTTGGATTCTGGTTGTGAACATGTCCCGTGGTCGAGTGATTAGAGATGACCTGCATCCTGTCCTGGTCATGTCTCTGGTTTGCTGGGTAGCCTTGGATAAACCATTCCCATTTCTTGTGTCCAGTTCTGTGCCTCCTGAGCAGGACTGAGGAGTCTGGTTTCCTTTAAGATGCAAAGTGCAATTACCAATTCTTCTCAGTGAGCATTACCAGTGCAGGAGGAGACTTGTCCCGGTACTCTTGATCTTCTGGTGAAAAGTGCTACTGAAAGTCTTAGGTACTATTTATTCTACCTCTTTGTGTTGCAGATCTTTTAACTGAGCTCCAACTCAGATGAATGCTTTAAAGTTTCAAATTTCTAATACAATGAAGCAGGAAGAGGGACTTTTCTGTCAATGAGATAATAATTGGTAGGCAGGAAAACCGTTAACAGGACATCTTTATATTTTTTTCTAAAGTCAGGCTTCGAGTTTGTAATATTTTAAATTAGTCACAAAGTAGTGGCTTTGTGAAGCTTCATTCCTTTCTTTGTTGTTCACAGTACTTAAGAAAAGCTAGGATTTAGAAAATTACCCTGTGTGCTTCAGCAAAGATTACCTGAAGCTGCCTAGTTTCTATTTTGTGCATATTTGTAAACCTTACTCCAATATGTAAAATGCCAGTAGGTGGCAATCAAGAATATACAGGCTGATGCCTCTGTGTTTCATAGGACCAAAAAGCATCTTGTGTATGACAAAATATTAGCTTTTAACTGATATTTAAGGATGCAAAACTGAAGTGCCTGGAATGAGTGGAAACTTGTGCAAAGATTGCTTTGGTCTCTTAGTCCGTAGTCAATCATTTCTGTTTTCTCCATGGAACAGATAGGGGTTAGCTGTTCATAAAGAACTTGTAGCTTTGATTCTAAGTGTTTTACCTTCCAGCTTGCTCCAACTAAACTTTCACCTTTTGGGCTGTTGAGGGCAGCCCAAGTGTGTGTTGGGAGTTGGAGCATGTCCTTGAATTGCAGGGAGCTGTGTCCTCAGGCCAGCTGTGTGTGATGCAGAACTGATGTCTCTGCAAGGTGACGTACGGAGCCTGCATCAGTGCAGCCAGAAGAGAGCTGTATGTATGTGTGACTCAGGAGTGTTACTCCTTTCAGAGCTCGTTTTGCCATTGCAGGTTTCCAAGATTTTGTGTTACTTTCAAAGTCACTCCACTATAGTGACCTGGGAACTCACTCTGGGCACATGAAGAGTCATGAATTGAAAACAAATTTGCTATAACTGCACTCAAGTCAGGCAGGGGTAGGATTTTTCTAGCTTCCTTTCCCCCTGTGGGACAGGAAAAAATTACTGTTCACTAATGAAGTTAACGGTTGATAATTTGCTGGTAATTGGATGGACAGATTTATTTTTGGTGCAGCAGGGAAATCTTATTGCTATACATAAAATTTCCAATGAAACAGTTTGTAAGATTAAATTGCAACTGACAGTGCAGCGTTTGCCTCTACCATTTACTAGCATAGTAAATGACTTTTTCCCACATCTGCCCTCAGCTTGATCTTTCCTTATGATAGGAGACTGCCGTAAAAGGGAGAAAGGTGCGAGGATTTTACTTTGTGGAGGCCTTTTTTGCAAAAGAAATGGCTGTGGCATGAGGTTATTTGAGACATGGACTACTTTGTATTGGTATTGTTAAAACATTGTGACCTACATTGCTTGGGCACTGCGATCTGCTCCAATTAATGGATCTGTCAGCACAGATTAATTATAAAACTGACAACCACTTCTAGATGTAGTGGGTGCTGGTGACCTCTAATCATGAGGAAGATGTTAGCTTCTGCTTTGTGTGTGTGATAATGTAATTTGTATGAATCTGCTCTGTGGAAATTGTCCTTTTAAATGCTGAATCCCGTGTACCACATTTGAATTATTTTTACCAGATTTTAGTTTCTTAATAGACTAGACGTCTGTACTACCAAATTGATTCGCATCTTGGAAATTTGCTTCTAGTTCTGCATTTTGCTTTACTATGAAAGAATCAGTGTAATCATCATTGCATTCTGTCAGTAACTTCATTAGTGAACCTCTCCCGATCTTAGGCAACTGCTTTTCAATTATTGCATGAAAAAGGCACTGCAAGTAAAGGGTATTGTTTGAGCCCCCTTTATGTGGCCTTGTGTGGTGGCAGAGAGAACAGACTAGTTTGCAACTGGCAAAAATAATGTTTCTAGTTCCTGTGCAGCCTCTTCTTGATTCTGCTCATCTTCCTAGATCTGCTTTCAATTATCTTGGTTTCTTCCCTGTGTTTCCAAAGAGAAGATTGAGCTTGAGGTATTTCAGATGACAGTTTGATTTACAAGTTGCCTATCTGTGTGGGGATAGTTTCTAAGTTTTGCTAGACAGAGCCAAGAGTCTGTTTTGGTAACTCTTCTGAGTGGGAAGAGAGTGGGCAACTTTACTGTGATTTTCAGGTTGACTTCTCTGCCTTTATTCTTTTGGAAGGTCTCCCTTTGTATTAGCAACTCAAGAGTAATCAGGAGAAGTTAAAATTGTTTTGCCAGTGTACATTAGTTTGAACTCATGCAAGTTAAATACCATCTGCCAGTGTGTTGCTTGGTTCCCCAAAATGTTCCAGTACAACTGTGGTGTCTCAGATTTCATAGCTCTCATCAACTGGAACAATTTACTTTTGCTAGAAAACTTGTCCTATTCCACTGCCTCTTCTTTTGTGTTAGACAAAGGTTCAGGAAACAACAGACCTTCAAAACCAGGCTGTGACTTCTCTAAAGGCCCAGGCAGCAGGCAGTCATGGGAAAGGAATAGGGTAAGAGTGTGACATTAATGTCATGTCACTTAACTGTGGGATGTTTCTGTATGGGAGAGGAATGTTCGTACTGACGTGTTCCCTTTTGACGGCTGATCTTTAATATTTCATGAAACCAAACTAGTTCAGAAACATAAAGAAGCCTTTTACTAAAGTGATTTTCTAGAGCAGACTTGGCATAATACACATAGGCTAAATCTAGCCAGAAAACTGTCAAGCTTCTTCCTCCATTTTCCCCTCTCTAATAAGCTGAGACACATTGCTCTTATGCTTCAAGGCATCCCAGGAAGCTGGAGATCCCATGCTTCTGAACTGGTACAACTACAGACATTTTCTCTAGGATTTATCTACCGCATCTTTCAACTGGTCTAGAAAAAAATTTCCTGTGCTTCAGTGCACAGTGGAGAAATTGTCCAAAGCCAATATTGTTTAGAAATATCTGTGCACTAAAAATCTTTTATTTAATTATTTGGACAGGACTGAAATTGTTCAATGATCTAGTACTAAGCATGAGCATATTGTAGGCAACTTTTATTCCCCACAGTAGGTAACATAAACCATTTTCTGTGGAATGTCTGTTATATCTTCCTTTTAAGAAAATTTTCCTAATTCATGTAGCTGCCGGGCACAAACTCCATTTATTTTTTCTCAGTAATGAGGGAGCAAGTTTTTAGGTGTATGGTAAGTGTTGCCTTGTGAGCACTTTCTCTTTGACACCTTCACTCCCTTTTCAGCTTCCCTGTAATCCAGGTGTTGCCAGTTTCCTCATGCTTGAACTTATGGACTGCTGAGACTTCACCATATGAAAACTTTTGTCTCATGCATTACCTACCATAACTAAAGCTATACATACCAACACCTTAAAAATGGGGATGAAAATCTGATCCTCTTGTATATGGACTCAGAATGGCAATGTTAAAAAAACACATAAAGCTTCATGTGTCCAGATGAAACAGAAATTCTGATCCATTTTTACCTTACTCTATTGCCCCAAAGAGTCCAGATATCTCATTTTTGATATCCTCCCCCAAGACTTGTATTGCATGTCAGCATGCATTACAGATTTTTACACTGTACTAAGTACAAGCCCTCCAGCAAGAAACTCTGATTGCAGCTTTCCACTGTGGGTAGGATTAATCATAAATGATAATTGCAGCACTATTAAAGCAAACTGCAGAGATTTGTTGAAAAAAACCTGAAAAGTGGTGATGGAGAGAGAGAGAGAGTGCAAAACTAGAACAAGGAGGGCATGGGCAGAACACGTTCTTAAATTTACTGCTGTCCCACCTTATCCCCCTTCTTTATACAGGAAAGAGTATGGACCATGGAGCTGAAGGTCAAGTTAACATCCACAATGGCAATGGTAATGTGGAGAAAGGCATCGACTTTGCAAGGGCCAGTTCATTCTGTTTCTTCTGCTCTGTCAGGGTTTTTCGTTGATTGCCTTTAGAACTGAGCAAGGCTTTTTGCTGCATCCTGTAAAGAAAGGCTGGGTGCTTTGCCTTTTTAACAGCACAACACAAACTGGTTGAAAGGAATTGCATGTTCTGCAACTGAAATGGGTCTTAGTGGTTTGGATGTGCATATATTTCTTTCTTTTGGAAGAAAACTGCCTTTTCCAATTCCATGTCTCTTCTTAGAGCTGCTTAAGCTCCAGTTTTCACTCTGTTTTTATAAGGTACTGCTTGAACATGCAGCATCTCTGTTGGGCAGGGAGATGCTGCCTCCTGCAGGCCCACACAGATTTGATCTCTCTTATGGTTCTGGAATGTATTTAATAATACGTTTTAGTATTTCTGGACAAATGAAAGTCAACAAATCCAAGTTCAACTGCAGCCAAGTTCTCCCCTTAGTTCCTGTTGAAATACATAATAATGGTCACTCAGGGCATTTTACTGCTGAGTTTAACATAAAGGGTTCCAAAGCTCCTTAGGCTATCAGCCTCAGTCAAGAAGTGATGGAGTCACAGCATTTTCTTGTGCTATTCAGGAAAATTCACTGGAAATGAGAGGATGAATCTGGATAAACTTTCAAAAGACATCTAGATATATCCAACTCATTATCATATGACTGAAATCTCAGAACCCTTTGGCTATATTCATAAAACAGATGTTAAAGGGAAGTAGAAGAATTGTATTGAGTAGCTTCAGGAACAAGACCATCCTTGTCTTCACATATTTGTTCTGAAGTTTTAGTGTAATAGGACTAGAGGAAAATCTGCCACAAGTGATGGATGGAAGGGGACCTCCTGCTCTTATTTTGCCTTTGAAAGGGTTTCCTGCCTCTTAAAATGCCTGATCCTGTTGAATTCTGCTGTGATTTCAGATAACTTTGGTCTTAGTGACAAGTAGCAAACCCTAGTCATGTGTCCTTGTATCAGTGTTTCATCTATAACTCACTGTAGTTAAAAAAATACTTGTAGAATGATCTTTAAAGCAGACACTGTGAAAGAGTAAATCTCTTCATTAGGCCTGAAAGTAAGGGACCAACTATTTCCTCCAAGCTGAGAATGACTAAGTATTGCTCTTTTCCACTGCTCTAGATACAAGTCATACAGTCCCGACTGCCTACATGGTGTTCTGCTCCTGTTGTATGTGCCTTCCTCCTCTTTAGGAATCCTTACATCTTAATCTGCAGCCCTGTCAGTTTGTCAAAAGATGGGAAGTCCTGATAGAGATGGCTCTTGACAGAAAGGAGCAGCAGAGTGTGAGGAGAATGAGGAGACCACAGGGACATAGGAGACACAGGACTTTGAGTAACCCCATTTAGGGCTCTGCTGGCAGACACGAGACGGAGCTGGATTTCCTGAAAAGGAGCACATTAAGGAATTGCTTAGCACCCTTAGCTAGGGACTACTGCAGTAAAAACCCATTTCATTACATCTGAAGTGAGCAGAAAGCTATGTTGTCTGGCCAAAATGTACATCCTTTTTATTAAAGAAACAAGCCCCAAAACAGTACAAAACACTCAAGCCCCCCCACCTTCCAAAAACCCAGGTAACACCCCCAAAAGACCACTTTTCCCTCAAAAAAAACACCCCTACGAACTAAAAATTAATTAAGGATCCTACTCTTCATGAACACTTATGTAAATATTCTCATCATAAGCTTGGTATCTAGCCATTTAGTTAACAGAATACATGAATGATTCATGGTAGCCCTATACATAATGCATAATTAAATCACAGACTGATGGAGTGGAATTTATTAATTGTGAAGACACATGTGTTACCATGATACTAATTTATTTCTTTCAATTTTATTGGCATATTGCTCGCTCATCTGTGATTGCCTGCTTTGTTGCATTACCCGAGAACAGTAACATGTTGTTAAAACAAATTATCTGAATGTTTGGATAGGCTGTTTGTTCACTGATGGGAACAATATGTATTTAGCAAAAAGATTTAATGTAAATTATTATACATGGGGTATTATCTTAGCACAGAACCATTGCACCAAAGCTGCTCTGATGAACCATATTAATTTCTGATATGAGTAAAAAAAAAGTTAGAAAAATAACTGTAGGGACTCTGGCATGAAGAAAAAGTGGAAGTTCACAGAAAATTATCTTGGTAAAATTACATGCTAACTTTTAATATATTGTTATGAATCCTTGCAATATTAGATTGTAAAATTTAACAGGTATTTTAGCTCAGTCTTAGAATTTGTGTGCCTGCCTCAGGCTTTTGTCTGTGATTCCTGTCATGTCTTGATGGGATCTTTGGAAAGAGATTTTTGTTTGTGCTAGATAAGAATTTCATGTCTTACCAATGGAATTTGATTCCTAGTGTGGATATAGTGTGGTATTTTTTTGAATGCTAGTATTTGAATGAAAATTAGGGAAATTGTTTTAAGGAGACTTTGCACACCTTCCTTTTCTGTGTCTGTACATTTGCCAGATCAATTGGAAATAGAAGTTATGGCATTGAAAACTCAAGTAACCGTTTTGCTATGAATTTGACGAAAGGAGTCAAGTGTGTCACTTGTAAAAGAGGTTGTATTTTTATATACTTCACTTTTTTAGCCTTTTTTTTAGTCAGATGATTACAGTGCTGAAAGGCAAGGGCTTGTTCTCTTGAAAAACTGTGAGGGTCCAAGGCACAGTAACAAGTGGAAATTAAAAATGTAGACTCTCTTAGGAAGATTTGAGTAGAACAGATGTGTAGTTGTCTTCAGAAAATGTTGGTTAAATAAGTACTTAGTGGAATATCTCAGGTATGCCTGAGCCCTTAAATCAAGCTGCTGTCAGGTGCAATCTGCAACAAGCCCGAGTGATTGTAATTCTACTGCTGTGTGGTGGAGAGCAGCAGTGTCTATAGAAAATTCTGTATCTTTGTAGCCAGAAGCTGATATTAGGCTAAATATCATTAACTATCTTAGTTCTTTTGCCATCTAAGCTGGGAAATAAAGCCAGAAGGGACACTTAGCTCATATCATCTTACCTGTTGTGCACCCCAGGCTGTTATTTTGTAACTCTGCCATGGTGGCCAGTAGCAAGGGTAGGGTATGAATCAGTGAAGGATCTTTGAAGTCTGGTGTACCTTGATCACTTTCTGTGTTGTCGTATCTGCTGCTGCTGAACTGGGCTTAGAAAATATGTCCTGCTTTTGTGCAGATGACTCAGGTTGGCTCATCTTTTAAAATCACTTAAAATCGTTGGTCCTGAACTTGCTCCAGTGCAAAAGCTATTTTAGTGCTTGACTCTTCTGGAACATGGATGGTGATTCTTCTGCTGAGCAGGATTTCCTCCAGTGAATACACACAACAACCTGGTTTGGACTGCAAGGAGGGTGGAGTAGAGCTTGATGGTTAATGCATGAAGCCCTCCCTCTGTTTTGCTGTAAGATCAGCTGCCTTCTTTCACATAAAATAATGCTGGAAGATACTGGAGGAAAAAAAGGAATCTGGAAAAAAAATTATAATACATAATCAAGCAACATTTTGGAGTTTCTTGTGATTGTGGAGGGAAAGGAAGTTGGGGTGTTTTGTTTGGTTTAGCCAGGTGCCAGGACCTCAGCATGCTATGTGCTGTATTGACATATGTTAAGAATCAGTTCTTGCTCAAAAAGTTTGCTATCTGGTGAGACAAGCAAAAGCAAGATGTGATAAGTACTATCACTGCTCTTCAGAGACAGAGCAATTGAGTTGACAGATACAGAAGTAATTGAGACCCTGGCTTTAAAAAGGTTAAATGACTGACAGAGGCCTCCCAGGAATTAAACTGCAGAGCCGAGAAATGAATCCAGGTCGTAGTGTAGGCTCTTGGCCATAAAACTGAAGGAAAAATGTATAAGCTGAAAAAGAGACAAGAACTGCAGAAACCCACTTCTCAATACTGTCCTCTTTAATTTTAGATATACATGTAGCTTAAGAAAATTATATAATGCAGCTATTGTTTCTTGACATATCAAAGTTGTTCTAATTCTGACTGGCTTGTGTGACTTGAAACTAGATTGTGTCGGCAAGAATATTGGTAAAATTTCAGTTTGTTACAAAGTAGTTTATGCGTAAGATTTCCATACATGGTTTTTAAAGAGCTGCCTTTTTATGAGTAAGCTGATTCCTGGTTTGCCTGAACTTCAGAACAAGACCATCTTGAGGTTTATCAGCATGCACCTTGTCAATAGTACTGCAAGGACTAGCTCTCACTGTACTGAATCTGTATCCATCAGATAAAATATAGTATCAGTAGTGTATTAGTCATCCTGAACAACAGAGGAAAAGTTACTGTTGCAGAACTATCAGAAGATAAATATTTTCTGCTTTGAAATTAATCAAGTAGTTTTCTCTCAAGCTTTATCTTTTGCCTTTTGCTCTTCTTGCAGAGGTATGATTGGTCTCTCTATCTCTCAGTCATGACAAACTACACTTGAATTAACTTAAAGAATTTAATCTCCCCCCACACCCCTGCCCAGGGCTAAGTACCAGATCCTTGACTCCTGCAAGCAGGTCTTGTTCCCATCGAAGTGTGTCTGTTCTATTAAATGTGCACTTCAGCATTTTCAGGAAACTACTTATTTTAGGAATGTTGAGCTGAAATGTTGAGCTGTTAAACTTGAGGCTTTTTCCAGCATCATGTTACCAGGTTTCCTTATCAGGTAAATCAAAATAATGGTGTTCTTAGCTGAGATACTGAGGGAACTTCTCAGCTAAAGACTGCTGGATGCTGAAATAGAATACTCAGGAAGGTTGCAGAAACTACCAGTGGAGGTTTTCTGTGTTGGGTTTGTTTTTTTAATTATTTTTAATTTTTTCTTTGACAGTTTTTTTACACAAAAGGCCCTGTAACAAGAGGACATGTAGATGTAAATGCTCTGTTCTGGGAGCATCCTGAGGTCATTTGCAATGTTTTTACCTGAGACCGTGCAGACTGTTTATGTAGTGATTTTTTCTCATCAAACCTATGAAATTTTGGGCTGGTTGGCTTCTGCCCTTGCATGCTTTATAAAGTTGATGGGTTTTGGAGAAGGTTGTAAAAGCAATTTAGGGCTCTATGGTCAGAACACATAGCCTTAGAGGGTAGCATGGTAAGAAAGGAAAATATCACCTCTTCCTGAAGATTTGGCATGAGAAGCACCAGAGCAGAAATGGGGCCATTAGGAAAAAATTCGGAGGAAAAAGTTAAATATACTTCTACCTTCCAGTCATAGCAATGTGAATATTAGAATACTGTTTCTGTGTGAGCTAGAAACTGCTGAATTAGAAAGGGACCAAGTGGGGAAAAACCAGCTAAGTCTTCAGTCAGTGCTGGCTTCCAGCACACTGTGTCCACAAAAAAGCTGTGGGACCTTCTTGGGTTCAGGCCCAGGCCTGTCTGACTTTTAGTCTTGTGTAGCTTCCTTGAAATGCACAGGGTGACACTATGGTAAAGATGTGTGATCAGTGATGTCCTCTCCTGAACGAGACTTGGAAATGTTCCAGTTGTTTGCCTGCTGGTGACTTATTTCTATATTGTAACAGGCTGAGGAATATTGATGTGCTGGACAGTAGTACTTGGGTCACTGAAATGCAGCACGATGTCCTCTCATATGCTGGGTATGATACTACCTATAGCTGTGGAAAGGACTTCGCCCCATCCACAGTTACCTTTAAATCCAAATGGCTAAATTAAGGACACCAGCCTAAAGGAAATGCTTTTATCATGACCTTACTCTATTTGTTCTGCTTATTCCATAGTTGGACCGAGATCTCTGTTCCAAAGATCTGTGAGCTTGGGCCTGTTTGTATTATTCCTGCTTTTTTGAGGACCTGATTTCTAGATGACATTTCTAAATAATTCCAGATGATCATATAAAAAAATGTTAAAAAAAAATCTAAATTTATGTTTCTTTCTAAACTGTTTCTTGAGATGGGAGCTAAAAGTCTGATGTGAGCCTCATCCAAAATGGTTGACTGTAGTTTATCTTTTATGTAGTTAGCCACAGCAGCTGCTGGAGATATGTGGATGAAACACATCTTTAATAAATGAGAAGGTACTTGCTTTGACTACTAGTACAGGAGATGGTTTAGCCTGAGGCAAACCTACAGGCTATAGATATTTCAGCTGGCCATGTACAGTTTTTGCTCTAACTTGAAGCCATGCAAATAATATATCATAGTCTTTAAATAGATATTTGGGGACAGGGCTGAAATGGCTGCTAAAAGGAAAGAATCTAGGCAATGTGTTATATTCATATTAGTTGATTAAATCACTGAGAGGAGGAGGAGGGGGTTGTCCACCATATCTTTAGCATCTATAAAGAAGCCAGTTGAATAACAGACTTTTGGGGGCAAGATGTCATGCCAGACTACTTAATTGCAAAGTTATTGAAGATGCATAAAACCCAGCCTCAGATTCCACAGCAATGGAAATATACTATTACAGGAGATAGAGTTATAAAAGGAGACTGATGAAAATATGGGGTAGTTAAAGCAGATGATGCAGATTTGACGTATGAACACTGTTGAGGCTAGGTGTTGCAGTTATTGAGAAGGACTAATATCAGCAATTTCTAGTCTCACCCAAAGTGAACTCTCAGCAGGATTCCCAGCAGATTTTTCCCCTGGAACTAAAGAGGAATTTTGAATAAGAGAGGGAGAAGAGGGACCAACTATGCCTTAAAAGCAGACAGGAGGAAGAGAAGAAGGAGTGAGACAGAAAATTAGAACACATTTACTTTTCTTTCTCCTTCTGTTCCCTATAGACAGGACTGGATTTTGTTTTGGTTTGTTCTTGGTTTTTTCTTTTCCCATCTCTATAGTGTCTCTTTTCCCATATCTATAGTGTCACTTAAAAGACGATGACGATCATATGACATGATATCTTTTAATATGGAACTGTAACAAAACTGCTGGATAACCCTAAGTTTTGTAAGGGGAAAAGATCTGATTAGAGAGAGCCTTAATGTTTTACCTTTCATATAATGCAAAGTAGTGGAATGCCTTTTTAAAAACATCCAATGTATATAGGTGCAGTCAACATTTCAACAAATGTAGGGAATTGGACTTTTATTGTGCAGACTTTTGAGCAATTGTACATAGTTTTCTGTGGTTCAGAAAGTTGTGTTTTTTCATGGTAAGAAGAATTAGTGCAGTTTGAAACTTCCTGTTTGTAGACCAGGTGATTTTTTTTTTTTTTCTGGGCTATATCGTTTGCAACATGCTGCACTCGTTCCTATGTCACTGTCCCTGTATTTTAGGATTGCCAAAATCGGCTCATTTATCTTCCTGACACTCACCGTCGGTCCTGCCACATAACCTGCAAAAGAGGACATTGCTAATGTGTTTGCAGCATTACAGCTTGTGGGGTGGAGCACACAGAGGTGAGAGGCTGGGTGCTGGTGCCTCTGTCTCTGGATGGGGTCTCAGCTACACATACTGCCTCCCACAGGGAGGGGGGTTTGGCAGTCAGCATGGAACTGGGTAGCAAAGCAAGCAAATGGTGTCTGGACAGTACTAACTGTCTCCAGACTGGCACAAAAATTTAAATTAAGCTCAGGTTTAGCTTTAGTTACGGAAACGTAATACCTCTTGATGACTCTTTCACTCAGTGTTGAGAGCTTGGTACGTCTGGTCCACAACTTTAAGTCTACTGCTACCTTTTGGCATTTGGGAGGGGAGGGAGTGGGTGGGTGGGAGAGATGTAACATGATCTTGCAGCTCAAGGTGGGTGTAGGATAGCATAAACTTATTTCTGACATGCAGATAGTGTAGGGAATGCTCAGGAGAAAAGCTTTTTACACAGGTATTACTCTATATGTGCAAAAACTCTTACCCAGCTGTGTGTATTACCTGAGAAATATATATGGGCAGGCACAATGACTCATAAAAGCATCTCATAAAAGTCCTCTGTGTGTGTCCATGTTATGTTTACACAATACAAAGTTTAGTGGCAGTGCTGGTTTATTGGATTTTCAGCCCCATGTCACTTATTCTGCTGCTCTCATGATTCAGTGCTGCCTTAGCTGTAGTTTCATGTTCAGCTGTAGGGCCACTTGAGCTGGATTGATAGACCCAGCTGAGAAACACCGACTCTGAGTCCAGGGTAGGGCTGACAGTTGAGCTGGATCAGCTTCCTTTCCAGGCTGCTGAATGGACAGTGGTTAAATCAGTTGGCTTAGAAAAAAATGTTTGAAATTGTTTAAGGAAATGATTTCACAAGCAATTATGCCAGCAGACCTGAGAGGACATATCTGTGAGGGCAGGTATGGGTTAGTGACAAAGAGCTAGGATGACTTGGAAGTGACAAACCCCTGAACAGGACATCTATCTACTTTATTGCAGGGAGTGAGGAGAACAGCTTAAGGGAGAGAAAATCCAAAGGTGCTTTATGGAAATCAAAACTTTGTGTTTGTAGGGAAGTTTCCTGGAATGTGGGATGATATAATCTATTTGAAATTCAGGATCAAATCTGTTGCATCTCTGAGCAGTATTGATTTACCAAGTGGAGTGTGTCTCCCTCTGGGATTTCTCCCCCAATTTAGTCTTCAAGTGGTGTAATCTCAGAAGAAAAGCCTTGCTTCCCCTTATAAACTGTTCTCACCAGATGTCTTGTAAATTTTTCCCTTTGTTCCTTTGAAATGACTGGGCTTTGACCTTAGCTTTCCTAATGTTATTTAGCCCACATGGAATATCTATAAAAATAAGAGCTGCAAACTCTATTAAGAAAAGCACATATGACCTCTGCTTGTAATAACAGAATGCAATTAATGTCAGGCTAGTTTTGATGATAAATTGGGGGGTAACAAATGGATTTTGCTTTTTCAAACACACCAGTATGAAGGGAAAAGGGAAAATGAGCTTTAAACTACTTACTGAAATTTTAAAAGATCTCTTCTTCCCCACCCCAGACCTGAATCAATCAATACAACTGAATTTTGAGCAGATTTGCACATTCTAAACAAAAAACCCCCAACAAATAAAAAAAAAGTTTCTCTAGGCAATTTTAAATGAAAGGCTGTAATTCAGAATGGGGATGTTGTGTTACAAACTAGGGGAAAGTTCAACTTGTGAAGCCCCTTAGTAAATGTAGCTGTTGCAGCAGATCCATGGGGATGTGAAGAAGATTCTGTTGGTTCAGAGGTCTTCAGAGGCACATTGAAAACATTTGCACCCACCTTCTAGCATTTAAGTGTCATGGCTTCTCCTCTATGTTTATCCACAAAGGTGCCATCAGCCACTAGGTCAGAAAGCCTTGCTCTTCAGCTTAAGCTGTAGGTGCTTATATTTTCGAAAGGAAATAGCTCTGTTTCAGTTCGAGGTAGCTGACTTATGTTATTTGTTAATAAAGTGTTTCAGAGGATCAAGATGACTTAGGTGAGTTCAGAACACAAGGAGCAAATCTGGCAAAGAGCAGGTGGAAGATGCCCAAGAGAAAATGAAGTGCCAGGGTCACAGCTGTAAAAGAATGCAGTTGCCTAGGCTAACTGACTGGATTTACGTGTCTTTCCTTCAGTTGACCGCCTCCTTTCTCTCATGCTTCAAGTCTGTGTATGAAAGCCTTCCTTATGAAATTTGATTACTTTAAGTTACTTAAGACTGGAGAGCAATTTTGGGGGGTTTTCTTCTCCAATAGCCAAATATGAATAATTCCCTGCTCTAATAAGTACTTGCCCTTTCCTCATCCGGTCTCATGACTGGGAGACCACAGATAATAACTCTCTGGTCTAAGTCACCAGAGTTCTTGTAAGGGCTGTGTATTCTCTCATCCAAGGGGCAGATGGCACTGGAATGCATTCAGAGCAGGTGTTGCCTAGAGCAGAGAAATGCTCACTGACTGTGGTGCAGTCAGTGCACAAGCAGCTGAGCTGGGAACACCACTCATTTCCTAGTTTGCTTAGGGCAGCAAATTCCTAGAACTAGTTCACCTACAGTTAAAAGAGGCAGGGGGAGCATTTAGTTTCTGTATGCAGTTTTCAGCATAGCAACTTAATTTCAAAAAATCTCTGATAAAGCAAAGAGGAAACCACAAGGAGAAAGGTAGATTATTCCATGTACACAGCTGGTGCACAAGTAATTTGTCTTTTTCTCCTCGTTCAAAACTCCCCCCCCCCCAACAAACCAAAACAACAAAACCCCTCCCAGCTCTTAAATGATGCTGTACTAGTCTGCAGCTGTGTGAATTCTTGTTCAAAGTGATCTTGAAATGGAACTTAGAGTACTATGGAGAACTGCTACAGCTATCATGGAGCAGTTTTGTTTGTATGATAGAGTTTGACAATATACTTTTCCTGCTGACAGGAAGGAATCCCTGGGCATATTTTTATACCCAGGATTTGCTCTGGGGACAAGATTTTGGTCTGTAACATTGTTCATCCAGTATCTGGCATCAAAAACCATATGATATGGCCCAATGTCTGAGTCTCTTCTCTTGCCAGAACACTGAACTCACTGAACGCTGTGAGAAGGTGTACTGGGTTTGTGTGGCAAGGTTTTGATAGCACATGCCAGGGGCTACAGGGCTGGCTTCTGTGAGAAGGTATTATAAGCTTCTCCTGTGTCTGATGGATCCAATGCCAGCTGGCTCCAAGATGGATCTGCTGCTGGGCAAGACTGAGCCCACTGGAGATGGTGGTAACACCTCTGGGATAAGGTAGTTAAGAAGGAAAAATTGCTGTGCAGCAGCAGTTGCAGCCAGTGAGGAGTGGGGAGATGTGAGAGGAAAACTCTGTAGACGTCAGGGTCCGTCACAAGGAGGGGCAGGAGGTGCTGCAGCTACTGGGGCAGAGATTCCCCTGCAGCCCCAGGTGAAGACCGTGGTGAGGCAGCTGTTCCCCACAGCCCGTGGAGGTCCCTGCTGGAGCAGACATCGACCTGCAGCCCGTGGAGGGCCCCACGCCGCAGCAGCGGGATGTGGCCAAAGGAGGCTCCGGCCCCGAGGGAAGCCCGTGCTGGTGCAGCCTCCTGGCAGAGCCTGCGGACCCGCGGGGAGGAGTCCATGCTGAAGCGGGGTTTGCTGGCAGGACTTGTGACCCCATAGGGAACCCCTCTGGTCCTGCAGGACTGCACACATGGAAGGGACCCACGCTGGAGCAGTTCATGACCTGCAGCCTGTGGGAAGGGTTCACACTGGAGAAGTTTGTAGAGGACTGTCTCAAGTGAGAGGAACGCTACGCTGGAGCAGGGGGAAGAGTGTGAGGGGTCCTCCCCCTGAGGAGGAAGGAGCAGCAGAGGTGATGTGTGATGCACTGACTGCAACCCCCATTCCTGCTTGCTTGTGCTGCTGGGAGGAAGGGTGTGGAGGGGTGTGTGTGTAGAGAAATCAGGAGTAATATTGAACCTGAGAAGAAGGAGGAAGTGTAGGAGAAGGTGCTTTTAAGATTGTTGTACTTTTCATTATCCCACTCTAATTTGATATGGCAATAAATTAAATTAATTATTTGACAAATTGAGTCTATCTTGCTTGTGACAGTAATGGGTTGAGTGATCACTCCCTTTCTTTATCTTGACCCTTTTGTTATATTTGCTGTCCTCTGTCCAGCTGAAGAGGGGTAGTGATACAGCAGCTTTGACTGGATGCCAAATGACCACCAAGGTCGACCCACCACAGAAAGTGACATTTTTTCCATATTATTCTTTTGAAAGTTTGATGGAGACATGCAGTGGATATATTGGACGACAGTCATTTTCCTCTCAGACTATTGTTTAGCTTATTTTTTTGTATTTATGCCAACCTCACTGAAGAAACAAACTGCTTTGACTTTTTTCTGGACTTGGAAGTTGTTTTCAGTCCTGTAAGAAAGTTCAAAATCACATGGAAAAAGAGCAGAGAGACACCAACTTTATTAGTGTTTAAAAGAAACTAAAGTATGGGAGGTTATCAAGAAAGGGAAGACTTTCTATGTGATGAACTTGAAGCAGATGTGACTGTGCTTTGGAACATGGCACTTCATTTTATTTTAGATCACTGCTGCCACCATGTGGAATAGTTTCCTCTAACTCTTCATGAGGTCTTAACCTTGCACTTGCCTTCAATCACCTACTAGTTCATGGAACGGCAACGGGCTAGATTTTTAAATTGTCCAAATAATAATAATAATAAAAAAACCCGCTGTTGACTGCACCTCAGTTGTTGGCTTATGGTAATGTCATTGATGCCTAATGTGCTGCTTGTCTAAGCTTCTAAGAAGTCACATGGTACAAAGTGGGTTGGGGAAAATGCTTACCCTGTGCACAACAGAATTTGGAGCAAAAGGAAAAGATTGGGTTCATCAGTAATGATGCATGAGACTTAAGGAGAAGCAGCAGCAATTTGCTGAGTTTAACATGAGGGACTTGCACATATAAAATAATGTACTTGGGTTAATGTAGTTGTTTCAGTTGCTTGTAGCTTTTCAGTTGCTTCTCTTTGACTAGTTACTTGCAGGTGACTTTTATCCTTTGCATCCTCCTTTTGCTTTGTAAAGAGCCCTGTGACAGTAAGGTGGCCACTTTATCAGGTCAACAGCTGCTAAAAGCTTCCTTGCCTAAGGTGTGTAATAATGGAGGGCAGCATCTGCACAGAGAAGTGTGGTGTGGCACTAGGGAGGAAGGATTCTTTTATCCTTAAGACTGCTTGGTTGGTTAGCTGACTGAGGGTGAGGGAGTCCCTTCAGTAGACAGTGGCACTCTTGCTGTCTCACACAGCCTGTGCCACTGTGTTCCCAGGAAGGTGATTCACAGACTTGTGGATCAAAGTGGGCATCATCAATGCCACCCATATGCTGCAGCTGGCAGCATTGAAATTGAATTTCAATTTTCATAAAATACATTTTAGCTGGCAATCGGACAACCTTGTTTCCTTTTTGTGAAAGTAGTCTGCCACAATGTATAAATACATATTTCCAGGCAGGAGATTCTCAATAACAGTTTTGGAAAAAGCTTATTTTCTCTTGACTTTGAAATTGACCATGCCAGCGATATTGAGCAGTTCAGACATCTGAAGCAGTCATTTATCAGCCTGCTCACAAGGGTGTGTTACCTGAGTATTTCCTTTATGAGGAGTCTTGGCTTCACAAGACTATGAAAGAATAGTGAGGTGGAGAAGTTCTAGGTCTTTTTGTGAGGCTTTTTTTTTCCCCCTCTGGTGCTCCCTAATTTCAGTTGCCTGACAAATGATAGTCATCATATGTACCACTGCACCTCATCCAAATGTATTTCTGAAATGCATTTCTGCACTTCTGTTATCCACTGAACTCACTGGGTGCTGGCTTTAACAAAAGCATAGAGAAGGCCTTTAATTTCCTCAGCTGACAAAATTGTAATGTGCTGTTTTGAAACTGCTCGCTTGCAACAGTCCTGCAAGTCCTTTTCTTCCCTTATGCTCTTAGTACAAATTTTGTTCTGGAGAAAGGTGCTCAAGACTAGACAAAGAACAGATCCAAATGATCCAAATACTTGATAATACTTCAGGCCGTCCCTGGAAAGAAGTACAAATAGAATGTAATTTCATTTCCAGTTCTGATTCTAGACTTTATCTTTAGGGCATGGAGATAGTGCTGTGTTTTGTCTGTGGATGCCCATGCATCAGGATCTAGCAAGTTAGTGCAGTGAAACCACTCTTTGTGGATGTATCTAGCTGACAAATAAGTTTGCTGTTCCTGAGAGTAGCTATAATGTTTTGAAAAAACATTTTGTCTTCTCTCATTGGGTGTAAGATTAAACATGGCATGAAAAGTCAGGAACATTTCATTTTAGAGATGTCAGAATGCTTTTATTTTGGAACACTTATCATCATATAATATTATATATGCTGATATTTTAATAAAATGTAATACAAAATTAGAAGTCAGAATGAAATATAGCCCAACAGACAAACCCAAGAAGTTAAATTAAATATTCCATCATAGAAATCAATATTTCAGAAGGTTTTGTTGTTGACAAAATTGTATTTGTCATCTGAAAAGCCATTTTCCTGTCTAGTTGAAATCTTCTTTTAACAGGGTCTGGTTGTGAATTGCTGAATTTTGTGTTCAAGAATATGGATGCATTTCAAGAAAAGCATTGAAAAGCCACTTCGATGATAATGAATCTTCATCAGTAATGTAGTGGATTTGATTTGGTATACTGATATAGAAAAGAATTGCTTTGTGTCCAGCATCAAATTTCTATCTTAAATATTCTTTGGGTCATGTTGTATTTATCACTAGGACAGATAAGTATAATCTTCTTCAGGCTATAATTTGAGTAGGATTGTTTCACATTTGATAGATTTGCTTAGGCAGTGGTCAAACCACAAGAGTGGAAGAAGCAGGGGTTTCCCTGCTTGCAAGACAAGAAACAAGAAGTCACAGAATTACAGCACTAGACTGAGGCCTGTCAGTTACTGTCTTCAGGCAGACTTGTCTCTGGATTGAAGTCTCCTTTCTACTTTGTTCCTTGTGCACAACCTTAAGGGTTTCTTTATGCTGCTTGCTATAAAAAAACCCCTACTAATGGTAATTTAAGATTCTTTTCTTCTTGATTTAAAAAACATAATACCTCAATCTTTAATGTAGTCAATTAACTAAGTTTTTCTGAAATATCACGAGTAACATAAATTTCTGATACGTCAGAGTTCAAATTACTTTGTAAACCATAAGCAAAACAGAATTTAATAAAGGACAGTTACTGTTAGTAATTGATGCAACTGCAAGTTTTAGATAGTGGACAGTTTTTCTGGTTCCTACAATTAATACTGCAAATTCCTTCCATTTATTTGAGAGTGGGTCCTACTTTATTCAGCTTGGAAACAATCAGTTAAGTGTCTTTGATAATTTAGAAGACCAGATGTGGAAGACAGGTGAGGAATCTTTTGCATTACCTATTCCCCACTCCCCCCTTTTTTCATGTTTGAGAAATTCTTGCCAGTTTTTAAGGGTCCCAGAGGAGCCATGTCAATGTTTAAAACTCCAAGTACATGTAAAAGGTGTGTGAAGAAGGATATAATATAAAAATAGTACCAGATTCTGCTAGTGATTTTTCATAATGTTATCTGATGAATTAGTCAGGAATTTGGCACCTTGGAAAACACAAAATTTGTCAAATCAAAAGTTACTTTTCCATCTAGTGTGGATCATGAGTTCCTGAGTTTCTCCAGAATCAATGTGTGTCATGTTTGGAGCCCTGTCTAGGTAATTGTTTTTTGCATAAGAGATAACATTTCAAAGTCAGTGCAGGGGACTTGCACATCCAACCTCCAATTCCTTCTATTATTTTGGAAATCCTCTGCCAATGTTCTTTGAAATTTTCATTTGTTTTCTCTGCTCATTCTCTTCACTGTAACATGGTGTGGTTTCTTCCTGCAGTCTTTGCTCAGGCCTGGTTTCCACTGAAGTCAAGTAGACCATTCAGTAGGTGACTGGTTTGATTCTCTGTGTGAGAGAGCTTTTTTAAATAACTGTTGCAAAAATAATGCTAGTGACACTTGCCAAAACTTTTTGCTTACCTGCATGTGAGCTGATAGATGTTATTCTAGATCACAGAAACCAATGTCAATGTTCCAGTCATTCTGGTGTAGCTGATTATTTTGATACTTTTCAGTTCACTGGATAGTGTAAGACATCTTTCTTTCAACCAGTTTTTGGTTGATTTGGTTGGAACTCCCAATGATGACATGGCTTTTAACCAAAAGTAATGTTTTTTCTGGGTCTCAGTTCTGAATCATATCCATTTAGATGACTGGTTTAATTAGAATCTTCCAATGCAAACAGTAGGTTTGGGTTTCATTCAAAAAGTCATGTCCTAAAGTTGAATTTTTATTATAGGACCAGCATTCTGTACAAAGTCAACCCCAAGAATAAAAATATTTATGCTTGGCAAGAATACCAAAGTTTGTTTGTGTTACCTTGTCCTGTAGAGTCAGGTCAGGAACCATCTATTTTACAGCTTTGCACCAGGATGTATTGTTTAATGAAAGAAAACATCAGCCTCCCAGGAACACTGAGAAATATTGGCTTCTTGCCTTGATAAAGTGAATGATGACCCACTAGTAATGAATATCTTACTAAACTATCTTGTGTAATGACACACAATTGTCTGCACATCTTAAATACTGCCTTAGATAGAGACCTACATTAGCATCTGTGAAAGAACAGCAGGTTGTATTGTTAAATTCTGTAGCAGCCCCTGTTGCAGTGAAATTCATAGTCTGGTTGGATGTCAGGTTGTCTGGCATGATTAGTCCAGAGAATCTGTGCTTAGCACTTGATTGCTGTATCTCATTTCCAGATATTTTGGATAAGAAACAACGTTAGGCTGTTGAGAAATATTTACGTTCATAAACCAGAATGCCACCTCTTCCTTTTTTATTTGAAATTTCTCATTGAAGTTTCTGTCTCTGGTTCTGTGTCATTCCCATTGCCACAAATTACACTGTATGCTCCATTGCTTAACTGTTCATGTTTATATCATGCAAGTAAAGACCTGTTTGGCTGAAGGTCTTTTTGATATTTGAAAGTATTTCATTCCCTCATCAATGTTAGCTGTAATATCACACTACTGAGAAGCAATAAGATGGATCTAATCAGACAGAGCTGTAAGACAAGGCCCTCTGTCTCTTCTTACAAATAAATTGCCCAACTGAAGAGGATTATAAAGTCATGGGGCTAGCGGGAAAGTTTTTAAGTAACTTTTGATTCATGAAAATTTTTTCTCACTGCTGATAAAGCCCATGTTATACAAGCTATCTACTTTCATACTAGTTTTCCATGCTCTCGTCTTTTTGTTCTCATTTATCATATTGACAGGAGTAACGAGTTATTTTTTGAGATGTTAAACCTGAATGGCTAAATAAGTTAAGAAGAAAATAAATTTGAACAAATAGCCTTGTCTCTGACACTACTTCCTAATCCTTTAAGAGCTTTCCTCTACAGGAACCCAGGGAATTCAACATGTTTTAAGATAGAGCAGAACTGTGTCAAACTAAGAATCACTTTCAGATTTTTATACCCTGCAGCTCATCATCTGATTCATAGCTTTTTATCTTGTAACAAAAGTTATAAGTCAAGTAATATTCATAATGTACTGCCCTCAACAGCATTATTGCTGGATGGCCTTTTATTTAAAATTAAGGGAGGCTTCCCCTGCCCCTGCCAAGATTTCCTTCTCCTTCAAGGAGAAGTTCCTTGTTTGTTATAAATTGTACTGCTCAGGAAGATTTTGTCTCAGGACAGTTCCTGTACCACAGAAATAAATACAGATAGGTACAGAAATATTGCTTCATCTGGATTCAAGTAGGAATATACAATTTGCTAGCAGCAAAAAATATCCTTTCTCTCACCTGAAGACTGAGTAAAACATTCTTCTTTACTCACTTTCAATGTCATCAAAATACACCAACAGCTCGTGGGAAAGTTAGTCTGGTTTTCTACTCCACTGGCAAGTAAAGCAATTGTTTCTCAGGAGCATTCATTGAAGTATTTTGGAATACAAGCTAATGGGGTGGAGAGGAGGTGGTGGCTAGACTGGGTTCCTCATGTACCTGTGCTGAATAGTGTATTATGTTCCTGTTGTGGATCTTTTTCAACTGTGTAAGCCCAGAGGGGACAATGGGAAGGTACTGGAGTTTTACCTTAGAGGCCTGGCTTGCTCAGTGGGACCTTAATTTGTAATTATTAGTAATTAGGAGGGGTTAGGGGCTTGGAGGAGCAAACTCAGCTTGGGGTGAGCTTTCAGAGTTGGTGGCTAGGAGGAAAAATATTTTTCCTCTCTTTATAGATTCATTATATTTGATCTGAAGTTACTGAAAGACATGAGCTATGGAACCTCACATCAGTGTTTTTACAGTAACTCTGCAGAGGAGAATGACATGGCAGATCATGAAAGGAAGCAATGTTGCTCATATTCTGCACAGGGCTTTAAAAATACATCCGTAGTTCTAAGGGCTGCTCCGTGGTTTCCTGAAGATAAATATTTTTCAGTTCAAGTAGATTTATGCCTGAACAGCCAATATACTGAAGGGTGGATTCTAATCTAAGCTTCACCTACTGCAAATCTGGGAGTCACTGGATTTTTCCCTGTCTATGAGATGGCTATTATATCTTTATCTGACTATTAAATCATACATTTATGTTGTTGTGGCCCTTTTGAAGGGGAATTCAATGACTGCTTTCTTTTACACTCCTTAATTTTGGGTATTAAGTCGAATAGGATAATCATAACTTGCAGCCTTAAATTGTCTGACAGTTTAATTTCTTTCTCTGACTTGTCATCCTCTAAGAGTGGGGTTTTGGTTGAGGATTTAGGTGTGTTTTAAAAAGAATTTGGGTACTGCACAGGATATAGTTACTATTCCCTAGTCTCATATGAAGCATTCCACTCCTGTTCATTTTCTTCTTCCAGTTCTATCACTTAGAACACTTCTCCTGCATGTATATGCTTTATTGTTTATCTTTTTGCTGGCTACTTGTAATGAATTCTTATTAAATCCAGGTATTCTTGACTATTGTAGTAGGATGTCTCTTATTTAGTGTTATTTTTATATTTGTTTGTAATCTTGAAATAAAATTGGTTTTGGAAATTTAGTGGAATTAATTTGTTTTGCTACATGCTTTGTGTTTGTCTATATTAAGTCTGTAATGGTTTCACTATTTTTCACGCTGGAACATGTGAAGCTGACATGTTCATATCAGTCATTTTCCTTTTCTGGTTTTTGTTTCTCTAGATAGAGTAGAAGGTGTGGAGAGCTGGGCAAGTAGAAAAGTAAAAAATGTTATTGTGGTCACAGAATACATATCCTTTTCATAAGTGAAACTCAATTAAATTGTGTTCTTTTGGTGCTGGAAGTAAGATTCTCCTTTGAACTGCTCATGGCAGAACTCAGCATCATCTGGAGAAATTTTGCTTTTGCAACAGACAGCAGCAGAGCATAAATGAGAATTACTGACTGATGTCACTGGCAGCTATTTTCATATATGGATATTATCTTTATCTATAGCAGTTTAACAGTATGTTTTTAATACTACCTTGACTCTCTTTTCTAAATCTATATAGAGGATCAAAATTGCTTTGTTAAATAGCCTAATGACCAGCTATTAATTCAATTGTGAAATTCTATAGTAGAGTGGTTCTCCTTTTATACCAAACCAAAACCAGTCAGGTTGTATCACAGCTTTCTTCTGCACCTTGAACCCTCTTATCACTCTCTGTCTGCCTTTTACACCGAATCTTTTGAGCACTTCCTAGGAAGCTGCCATCATATTTCAAACATGGTGAGAGTCACTGTGAAGGAATTCCAAATTCTGAATTATTTGAATTGTTGAATGCAATCAGTCATCATGTCTGGCTCTGATGTCAGGAAATTTGGCTTGGTGTGGTGTGCATATTCAGCCATTTTGCTTTTCATCCAGTTCTTTCTTGGGGAAAAGAGAAAGTCAAGTGACTTTCCTGAGATAATTCATTTAGAGTCCTGTCTGTTTGAAAGCAGGCTTCTACACGTTCCTCTTTGCTGTCATAATTTCTAGGAGTGGCATTTCTAACAGGTTACAGGTAAGGATGATAGCACTGCTAAATGTGGCATAATTTGAATATTCAAAACTTCAGATTAAATTTTTATATGGTTCTTATTTAAATAGTGACAGAACAGTTCTGATGTAGCTCATATGGAACTTTGGGAGAGCTGTCCAAAACCTGACAACCCACCCCTTTCCAGACCAATGTTCAAAACACCTCCAATCCATTATTATTCTAGAGCACAATGTTAAATCTAGAACTAGCGATTCTCACTGTTTAGTCAAGAATCTGAATAAACTTTTGGAAGTATGCTCTCTTATTTTTGACTTTTGTTTTTTCAGCAGCACTTGTTTCAGTATGTTGTACAATTTCCCTTGTCACTTGCAAGGAATGTTTTTTGGATTCTTGAAACTTGCTGGATGGTGGAATTTTTATTTGTTCACCTACAGTCTTAATTTATTACTGGTATTCTTTGATATCCAGTTTAATGCTCGAGGTTCATCAGGCTCCATCCTGCTAATCTCTTACTCCCAGTTTATCTGTAAACTTTTTGGTTTAATTTGTTTTTCATGAAAAATTGTGTTTTGTCTTCAGTTAACATTTAAAATGCAACTTTTTAGACATTTACATTAACAGTTATCTTCAAGTCTCTCTTCCATCTACTTTATCATATTGCTTTGAAACAGACTCTTGATCATCTTCAGGGTCACTTTCAATAGCTTAATTTAGATTTTTTTTTTTCAGTGATTCGCTTGTGACACTCCCTTTTAGTCTGAAGTTAGTTTCCTTCCACTGTGACTTAATTTTTTTTTTATCAACCTTTTTTGGTGGTCTAGTATGAGTCTTTTGGATTATTTTTAACTTGCATTAGTTTCCTTTCACTCAAAATCATTGAAGGAAATAATTTTGAGTGAATTTAGCTGCTAGCATTCAGACTAGAGTTCAGATGAGTTTCTATGCTGTTTCATGCTGCTGCTACAGCTTTTCTGAAAGCCTCATTTCTGTGGCTGGAGTCCCTGGGATTCCTCACACGGCTCAGATGTTCAGTGAAGACAGGATGGCAGTTCAGTTTGTGACTCTGAGGTTTGTGCCTTTAATGTTCTCCACCTGCCTGATAATCCCACACAATTGGACAGTTCCTGGCCTCTTTCTTTAGTGAACTCAGAAGGCAATTGGATGCTAATGTAAAAACTAAACCCTCACCCCCAGAACCAAAGAAGAAAACCAGACAAAAAATGGTGATCCTCAAACTTATCATCACTGCAGAGCAGAATATGGTAGGATTTTGCAGCGAGTGTGCTATGTTCTTCTCTAGTTGCACCGAATCATCTGTCTTTGGAGTCCATATCAGCATGCTGTGAGTCCTGTCATGGAGGATTAGGGAAAAACCCTTCCAGGAGGGATTACATGCATTCCTGAGCCACTGCACAGAGAAGTTAATTAGAGTTGGGGGGAGGAAGGCAGGAATGAGACAAAGACTGTATTAGCCATCTAATTTGGAAGAAAACTGTTGTATCAAATCATGATTATTGCAATCATTGCACCCTTGATGAACCTTCAGTAAGAGATGAGTATTCATCAGACTGCATAAATTAGAAGAAAAAAATTTGCATGAGGTCATCTAATCTGTCCCCTGAGGCCAGTCCCCTGTAGTACAGCTTCTAATGCTTGTCCAATCTGTTTCTAAACACCTCACATGACGAGGCTTACTTCTCTGTGGGTAGCTCACAGGGGACTAATGTAGGAGTGACTGGGCAAAAAATAAAGCACTGTAGCATTCTTATAACAGTGGCTTTGAGTGCCCATGTTGAGGGTTTGAGCTTGCCTAGTATAGACCAGAACAGACTGAGGATAGTGCTGTATATCCTGCTGTGATAGGGAGTCTTCTCTGAGCCCAGCCTCCTCCTTGCTGTGAGTCATCAAGAGTTACACCTATCATGGCCTTCCAGCAGCCAGTCAGTTCTCACTCTGAAAGCTTCTCCCTAATGCTGGGACTAAATGGTCTCTCCTTGTTACTCTGTCTTTAACTGAAGTGAATAATTCTTCTGCCTTCCTGATGTTTGTACCCTTCAGATGCTTGTAGATCCTAATCGTGTTTGTGTGTGTGTGTCCCCTTAATCTTCAATAAACCAAGTTACTTTTTTTGGAGTCTTAATATTTCCTTATAGATCAGTCCCTCTAGTCTCTTAATAATTTCTGTAGCTCATACCAGATCTCCTTCCAATTTATCAGTATTGTTCCATTAATGGGGAACTGGGGTGCAGGTGAGCTGTATTTATATCAGAGACAACAAATTATCTCAGTGGTGACCATCATCCAGACAGAGTGGGAAACAGTGAAAATTAATCATAATGAATAACTTGATGTGGATTCATCTCACTGTATTTGTAATCTGTACATGCAGATCTTTGCCATTTCGTCATTGTTTATTTGCTAATTAAACATTTGCTTTAATAATCTGTATATGCCATCTGGATCAGAAATGCAAAGAGTTAATGACTAGAGGAGAATACAGTTTGTGAACTATGAGTACTGAAAGAACTTCTGCAGCGAATTACATGGGAAATGTTCTCTCACCATTTCTGCCTGTAGAATTCAATAGCATAAATATTGCTAATTAATAAATGCAAACTCTGGGAGTAAATTAAATCCCAGTGTGAATATGCTAGAGAAATTATATCCTTGTAGTCAAAGCTTTTCATTCTTTTATCGGCATACATACTTGATTCATCTTGGTCTAAAAATGACAGTGTTATCAATGGATGTCCCACTGTTTGACACAGGCAGCAAAGTAAAACACTGTATTTGTTTCCAGGATGAAGAAGTGCAGGTATGCTAAGAGACTTTATCAGATCCAAGTCTACAGAGTGTGGCCAAACTGAGAACTGAACCCAGTTCCCTTGATTCTTAGAGGCGTTGTATCAAGGAATGCTATCTCTCAGTTATCAGTTTGCTGTTATTAGTGAGAAATAGTAGATTTCAAAAGATGTTTGAGGTTCTCAAATCATTGAAAATTTGATTTCAACATAGTGCAAAGAAAATCTTGTGCTTATTTCATTAATTCTAAAAGTGAAATATTCCTCAGCAGCTTGAAACATACAGATAAATTGTTCATCTGTAGGAGCGTTTTCATGGCTGTAACTTTTGATCTTAGCTGTACAATTAGAGTTAAGACAGTCTTCACATTTTAGTCTGCTTGGCAAAGTAGGCTTAGCTGTCTGGGAAGACTGAGATACTTTGCCCTCATCCTTTCTACCTCTTTATATTCTAAATAATTTAAATTCATTCTTTTGAATGCTTTGTTGCCGTTTAGGAAATATGCATGTTGTGGTTGGAGTTCTGAGTCAGTACATTATGTCATGTGAAAACAGTGAGATTTTTTTCTGTGGTTCTAGTAGGGACAGCACCAAGGTAATGCTGCACAGAAATGGTGTGTTGCTGATCTACAGCAGCTGAGTTGAAACATCTTCCCTCTATTTTTATTGGAGCCAAAAGAGAGAGGCTATGAAATGTGCAAGATGTTTACATAGTTTTTTGTTCAGTATGGCATAAATGGCTAAATAATGATGCATCCAGGAGACTTGTTTCTAGCATAACATTTTAATTTAAAGCACTTTTACCTTTTGATTTGTTTCTTTTGCAAACTCTTCCAGCCAAACCACAGATGCATCTGAGCAGAAGACTAGAAATCAGAGCTGTCATTTTGCCCGTTTTATTGTCAGTCCTTTCAATTGGGAATATTTTATCAATGGAAGCTCTGGGCAAACAATGCTATTACAGACACTGGTGCAATTCTTGGCAGCTTTCTGGAGGCTGTTGCACATCAAGATTAAGAAGTGGTGGGAGGGGAGAATGGCAGTCAAGGTGCCTTGAGAATCCAAAGAAATAGTGATTAGCCTAGCTAAGGCCCAAAGGACAATGGATTAGTCACAAGTTTCCTGTGACTAATTAAATCATCAAGTTTCCTGGCTCATGCAACAAAATATTTTTTTTGTAAATGATGTACTTATACTACTTCATCTCTTGACACCATGAGCTAGTCAGAGTAAGGTCCCATGCTGCATTTTTGGCTCCTTTTGCCTGTGCCATCTGTTATTTTGGTGTATCGTTGAAAGGTTGGTGTTGCTGTTGCACATGTGAGAGTAAAACAGAGAGACAGGGCATGCTGTGTCAATATGAAATGCCAAAACATGGGCTGCATTTTAAATTAATTTTCAGTAGGTTGAAGTTAATGTTTTCTACAAGGTTTCTGGATTTAAACAGAGTGTCAAAATGACACTTAATTGTTGACTTTTTGGTCAGAGATGACTTCTGAGAACCATTCAGCTATTGGAACGCTCACTTTGTTAATTTTCCTTCCATTCTCATGTCAATCCAGCATTTCTCATGGAGCTGAGCTCTCCTATCTTATGTTCTTGTTCAGTGCCTTTAGGTGGTTATTTCTAGCTCAACCTTTATGCTGTTGGGTTTTTTGTTTTTTTTATTTTTCCACCCCCACTCCCAGCTTCCCTCTCTAGTCATGGGATTTTGAGGTTCCTCAGTTCTACAGGCTGAATTTGAATGCTCAGAACATCAGCACTTTAGGACATCCAGGCTTATAAAATGTATTTTCTTGTAGTCTATATAGTTGGCCTTTCTGCATAATTTGTGTGAGATGAGTTTCTTTCACTTGTTTTTTTTCTGACTTTTTTCTGTTATCCAAGCAGATCTGGGTTCTGTGTTCGCCACTATTCACTTTCTTTTTCACTGATAAATGAAACCCAGCTTCTGGCCTGCTTTGCTTTCATGCTTTTCTACTCTTTGTTCTTCTGTTTGTTTACCAAAAGAATTAATGATGGCACATCAAATGACTATGTATGTTAAAAACACACACATCTTCGTTACTTTTATATAAAAGTGAGTTCTTGTGTAGGAGGCATTACATAGAGGTAGGCATATGGTGAGAATGGGCTGCTTTTTGATGCAGCAGGATACCTGTCTAGAATATGCAAAGCAATTTCCAGATTCCTGACTGTCTGGGGAATGCTGAAATTGAATCCATGTTGTTAATAGACTGAAGGCTAAAGTGTATGTCTTCATACCCTAAAGGATGCTGAAGAAATATAATGTGTTGCCTGTCTGTGATCCTGTGAGGCTATCAGAGGAGAGAACTTATTTATTAAATGTGTAATTTTTTGAAGAGAAGCTGAGCAATGTCTTGCAGAGAGAGACTGCTATTTTTGTCCCCATTTCCCCTCCCCTGCCCCCAACATTTACGTGTTAATGTTCAACTTGCATTCATGGCTGGACCCTGTATTGGATATCATAGTGCAAATAGTCATCTTTATGATACATACATACTGAATTATTCACTGAAACCCAAAGTAGTTGAGGTTGGAAAGGATGTCCCTGCTCAAACCATAGTCAACTACAGCAGGCTGCTCAGGATCATGTCCAGTCAGGTTAAGCAGAACTTTGAGGATGAAGAGTTCAAAATGTCGTTACTCAGCCTTTTGCAGAGTTTATTCAACCTTACAGGGAAAAAGTGATTTTTTTTTTTTTTTTTTCTTTGAAGTGGCTAAATGGAACATGCAGTATTTAAATTTGTGCCAGCTGTTTTGTCCTTTCACTGAATGGTACAGAACCTGAATCTGTCATCTTTACTTGCTTCTATTGTATATTTATATACATGGATAATGCCCCTCCTCTTCTCTAGGCTGAACAGATCCCACCCAGATGTCTCAGCTTTTCCTTAGATAACAAGTGCTCCAGTCCAGTGACCATCTATGTGGCCATTTGCTAGATTAGGTCTAGTCTGCTGGTGTTAGTTCCTTCCATCCCCCATCCCTACTGGGGAGCTCCGCCATGAGCACGGCACTCCACATGTGTTGAACTTGATGCAATTCTCATTGACCAACTTCTTCATCATGTCAAGGTACCTCTGAATGGCAGCATTGTGGTCCCATGTGTCAACCTGTCCTGCCAGTTTATAGTCTGCAAACTTTCTGAGGGTGCATTCTGTCCTGTCATCCACGTCAGTAATGGAGGTTTTAGACAGTACTGATGCAAGTGCTGACCTCTGAGGTTACAGCATCAGTGACTGGCCTCCACTGGGATTTCATGCACTGGTCACAACTGTGTGAGCCAGGCAATTGCAGTTCAGCCAGGTTTCCAGCTACATCACTGCTATTTTACCTAGCCCATCTTCAGTTTGTCTGTAAGGATATAGTGTCAGAAACCTTGCAAAAGTCAAGAAACAAAATCCACTGCTCTTCCTGCATCTACCAAGCTAGTCATCTTGTAGAAGGCTTTCAGGTTGGTTAAACATAATTTCATTATCTTATTCTCTTATCAGCTTGTTATAATATTCTACTTTTTATATCTTATTTTGATATCCTACTATGATCATATATCATATAAGTATCACATACATTACTTTGAAGACTCTTACATTAAAAAATAATCTTGATAGCACCAGGAATGGGTCTTACAACTGAAAGACTGCCTAGACTTCCAAAGTCAAAGGTTTTTTTCTTTTGATGTTAACAGATGTCAGGTTATCATCTGTATATAAATGTAGCAATTCCTATGGATATCACAAGACTTAAACACTTAGTGTTTAGCTGAACAGAATGCAAGACAACTGAGAAGTATTTTTTCCCTTTTTGGCAATTTTTAGGTTGTGTTACTTTTCTGTTAAAATGAAGGGACTGTGAGAAACAATGGTGTATATTTAATATTCATTTTGAGTTGTAGATACTGGCTGTTCATGTCTCTACTGTTGCTAATCAGAGCTGCATGGTTAATTTCCCCATAAGTCACAATGAATATTTACACTGGAATGTGTCGTTGTCCTAAATGAATTTAAGGCTGCTGTCTCTTGCCAAAAGGACATGTTTCAAGAGACATCTGTTTATCCTCAGAGTCTGGCCAGTAGGAAAAAAAGAGCCAAGGGAATGATTCTACACTTTCTTGTGGATGCTGTATATAAGTTAGAGGGTTTTTTTGCAAATGTTCTCCCAGTCACTATCACTGGTGCAACTTCAGTAGTAGCAGAGGTGTAAGGATACTTGCACAGGTTACAGCCATTGTCTGCCAAGATTTATTCACTTCAGGGCTGGGTCTCTGCTGTTTAAATCTACAGGCCTGGCTTTCAGTACTGCTAATATTTGACTCCAAATAATGTTGCACAGCTGTGAAACAGTCTTCAAAACTTTCAGTGTGTTGTGTAGACAAAGCCATGCTGTGTCAAGCAGAGCTGGACAATTGTGCAGCAGGTTGACAATTTAAGCTCCTTTTCAAATTTTTAAATAAATTCGTTTCTGTTGTGTTGAGGCCCCTTCCATGATAGCCCTGTGCGTGCTTTGTTTTTCTTGAAACAGAAGTAGTATTACATTGGAAGCATTTTAAATTTGACAACATTCTTTTTTTGTCTCTCTCCAATTGCTTATGTTGGTCTCATTAGGATTGAAAAGTAAACTGAATGAGCAGGGAGAGCCAGCTTGTTCTGAGTATTCAACACTTGTGGTGGGCAACTTGCAGTGATGATACTGCATATAATTTTGAGCCATTAACATTTATGGAAGTAATATTCTGTTCAATGTGCTTATTATGCTTTATGAATAGGGAAATGTTTTAATGCATTAATTTTAAGCCAGTTTTTCTAGCTCCTGTTTTACCTCTTAGCTGGTGAGGCCACATTTAGGATGTGAGCATGAGAGTTAATTCTCCTTGGCCCGTTCATTACACAGTGCCTCCCATGAAGCAGCATAAGTGTAGCAGAGATGAGAACCACAGCACTACAGGCTGTACTACAGCTCAGGAAATCTGTCTACCTGAATTTCCTCTGAAATTGTGGTCACGTACAATGCTCTTGTCTAATACATCCTAATTGTTGTGGACTAAGATGATGTTACATGGAATGGGTGCTGTGTTCAAATATTTTCAAGGGTATGCTCTCACTATGCATGGCTTTTGTAGTCAGAAAAGTGCATCTTGGGACCCATTCTGATGAGAGGAATTTGATAATGGAAGATTATGATGAGAAAATGTAGCTATCTTGCATTGAAACTGTTAAAGCACGTTTTAAAATACTGAGGGATAGTAGACAGCTAGGACAGATTCATTATGGAGGCCTAGGGGGAGGTTCTTGCTGCAGTTATAATTATATTTGATGACCTCAGTGGAGGTAAGTTTGTACTCTCTGTTGTCAGTGAATGTGGATGTGCTCATGTGCATAAATATGACGGAATACACTTGTAGGAAAAATATGTTAGATAAACTAACCACAGAAGGTAGAGCCCTGCTGTCATCACGATTTAAAAGAAAAGTGATGTACAGAAAATGATGAATGCCTGTTGCAGGAAGCTTTTTGTACCCTTTCCTGTGCTTGGAATATGTTTCCTAAACGGAGCTACTGTCTCTTTTGACCTGCAAAGCCTATCTCGAAGTATTAGGCCTTGCTTACTTGCTCTCTCACTCCCTCTTCCTTTCTTTCATCTACATCCATATGAACATATTTTTTATCCTTTTGAAGAATTCATGAAAAGAATGCATGCATGCCCATTTATTCTGCCTTGAAGGAAAAAGCAATGAATAAAAAAAAAGCATAAATGATGTTACTTTACATCGAGGAACTGTGAAGAATTGAAAAACAACTTATCAAGTGAGTGCACTGGAATTTGATTAGAAAAAAATAATATCTGTAAACTAAAAATGGAATCAGACAAATGTGTAAAGTCTTAATTGAACCTGGTCTTAGATGTTCAATGCTCACCTGGGGAGGTTGTTTTCCCTTGTGTGCTGACAGGACCGAGACCTCAAATGGAGCAAAATGAGTGTGTCCAGTGCACCAAGGACAAACAGGATGGTAATGATTTTAGCCACCTACAGGGAAGTTTTGAGCCAGTAGGCTTTGATGATCATATTGCTGTTTTCAATAGGGCAGTGTTAAAGTGATTCTATAGAAAGAGACTCTTCTTATAAAACATGAAAAGTGATTTATGAACAATGTAAAAAGAGTGCCTTTTTGCTAATGTATCATGTGAGAGAAAGTGTAGAAGTATGCTTTTGGGGGGATTTTACATAATATTTTAAAAAAAGAGACTTTTGAGCATGTGGAGAAAGAGGGACCTGACTCCTGGGTTTTCATTTAATAGGCAAGTCTTTATTTCCTGAATGTAATTTCAGTAGATTTAGGGAGTAAAGCCTAGCCACAAATAGGAAAGGATTTTTTTTTCAAAAAAACTAGTGTTAAATAACCTTTGTATATTCCTCTAACTCTGAGACTGAGCACATGCTTTGGATAACTGGTGTCCAGTAAGCATTCATCCACCCCGAGTGTTTAAGTAGCATGTGAGACTCTGTAGTGTGTTCTTTTGGCTCCTTAAAAGGGCCACTAGGAAGACTGGTGAAGCATTCACCAGGAGCATAGGTCTGAGGGATGTCATGGGTATTTAATGGGAAAAGTAAGAAAGTCCTGTAATCTCTGAAACTCTTAGGGCTTCGCTCTATAGGACTAAAGGATGCAAAACATGGCAGCATGAAAACTGTCTTTTTGCAAGTCACCTTTGCAGGGTGTGGGGGGTGGCGGAGCGGCGGGGAAGGGAGAACTCAACGTAGACAAGGAATGGGAAGCGGGTTTCAAAGCCTAGTGATTTATCCTGAAGAGCAGACTGTCATTTTAAGCAGCCTCGAGTCAAGCTTTTTTTGGGGACCTGCTATTTTGTCTTAATCCCAGTATTTTAATTCTTTTTTCATAAGCTGTATCTAGGATATGAACTTTGAACATGTTTTGCCTGATTACTGTAGGACAGGTGTACAGATAGGGTTGAATAAATGCGGTGAAAATGTTGTAGTCACAAAACGGCTATAGATGTCCTAATTCCAGACACTCAGCATTATATATTAGACAGCAGCTCTGCTCAAACAGTAAAAGAACACGTCACTATATATCCCCGTCAGATTAAAAAACTAATTTGAAAAGATTAATGTATTCCATTCCTGTTAGCCTGAATCAGATACCGCTGTGCCTACAGCAGCACTGCCTCCTGATTATTGAATTTTTATGGCCTTGTAATTAATTGCAGATTCCCTGTTTTGTTCTATTTCTTTTTCTCTGACATTTTAATTTCAACAAAAAGCAGCGGTCTCCATGCAGCCTCTCTCAGGAGATCCTAATGGCCTATAAAACAAAATGACTTATAGATATGGCACCCACTTCAGTTGGCTAGCGATTGTTCGAAACCTTGCTGATCACGCGGAATTTAATTTTTTCCCTTCCTCTATTGTACTTATTTCTTGTCTATTAAATTGCAGCTCCAATGTCCTGACTAACAAATGGATGGTAACAAAGTGCCACCCTTCTGTAATACATTACTGTTGCCACATGCAAATTTTTTTCTTAAAAAATTGCGGTTCATTTTATCTAATTATAAATGAATAAATGACTCTTGCACATGAATAGAATATTCAGTCCTTGACTCTGCATGTGAGAATTTTATGTCCTGGTAAATCATTTAGATTTATTGTCGATTTAAAGAATCAAATGTGTTTTAGATTCATTTTGCATTTTCTCTGTTTCCTCCTTCTCCCCAAAATACTGGAATGTGCAATACTGATTTATTTCTGTGCTATAGAAAGGCATGTTAGCATGACTCGCCATCTCCCAGTGAAACTCCTGGAGTTACTGAAGGCTAGTAGGAGTGAATTATTGTTATTTATGTTACAGTAGTGCCTTGAGATCAGAACTCCATTTTTCTGGGCACTGTACCAACACATAATAAAAGATCCTCTTTGCCCAAAAGAGTTTATAATCAAATGAAAGCATCCTCAAAGGGAGGGCTGCAGGTGGGTTGTATCTTGCAAGGGAGGAAAGAGTAGTAGGGATTGGCCATGCCAGTGCATTGGGGGATGTCAGGCAAGGCTGCTGTGGTGCCGGGGATGCTCTAGCCCAGCAAAGGGCTGACTGTGTGGGGAGCAGGGATGAGAAGATGACAAAAACCTGGGATTGCCATAATGCATCCTGCAGAGGTATCATAGACTGGTATAAGTGTAATTTCTGCTCTCTGCTCTGTCTGCACCTTCCCTGGGTGAAGCTGGCTCAGTGGATCTTCATGTTACACCCGTTTGGCTGAGCTGTCATTTCATTAGCACGTTCCTTTACTGCGCTCCCAGGAGTTCCTGGGCAATGTCCCCTCTCAGCGGTGAAGTACTTGTCAAAGCGGTGGGGTGTGAGGTGGCTGTTGGGGTAGCAGGGCTGTCTGAAAGCTGCTGCTGAAGAGCTTGCAAGAACTGATTTCAAAGCAGCCAGCTGCAATGTTTGTAATCTGACTGCAGCAGCACTAAGCTTGGCATTGGATGTGAAACCTGCTTGCAAAACAGAGTGAATCGGCCTCCATGCTGCTAAAACAAGGCTGTTCTTAGATTAGCTTAAGTCTAGTTTTCCACAGACATACCTGTCTCATAACAACGTCTGAAGATTGTGAAGGTGTGGTGACCACAGCAAGTGCTCAGCTGTGCATATCCCGTTCCAGAGAAAGGGCTTCTGTCTCCATGCCAAGCTTGTAGCCTTCTCCCCAGGCTTGGAAATTAGATGTAAAAGCATGTGTGGGTGAGTGAAGTCGAGTGACAAGAAGTTACTGATCCGATTCAGCATGTATTATCTTTTCAGTACAAACTTATCTAAGTGGTAGCACTTAGGGGGATAGTCAATACTGACTGTAAATTCCTACTGTTCCCACACTAGAAATCCCTATAATAAGGAAAAGATGGTTTTGCTGGATTGGAGTCTTGCTTGCTGCTGTTTTCAGCTCCCTAACCAAAATGCAGGCAGTCATCTTTTCACAGCTATTGCAAAATTACAGAGAGAATTCCTGATAGGGATGGAAATTGTGTATTTCTAAGAGGAGCAATATCCCTTTTCCATCATCTCTTCTCTTTCATGGGTATGTGTAATTCCAACAGACAAAAAAATCTCTACCAACACACTCTTCCCAAACTGAAGAAAGAGTAGTTTAGACAAAAGAGCCCTTGTAAATGTTAGTATGACCTTTGCTCCTCTGCTATGCTGCCTTTTCGTGAGATATCAGTGCAGAAGCTATTCTGCATGTTCATTGTGCTAATAGAGGACTTCCTCTTCCTCCCATCTCTGTTCCTAGTCAAACCTATCTGGACTGACATCCTTTACCTGGAGGGTGCCATCCAGTTTGTTTGGGCATCTGAATGGTGGCAGGAGCCTTGGCTGTCCCTTTCTGCAGATTCCTGATTGGGTTGTCACGACAATGTGCAATGGTCTTGATATAAATTAGAAAGATACGTTCAAGAGAACACCTGACATCCATGAGCACCCAGAGAAGCAGCCACATTTCAAATTTTATTACTTAACTTAGGTTAACATCTAGTATAAAGAAATGCTTTCTTGTTCAGGGCGGGGAAAAAGCTATTTTCATGGTACATGGCTTGAATGGGCTTCTAGCTAAGAAACTCTGGATAATGCATTTGTAGCAGTGAAAATCTTCTGTCTGCTGGCAGTTCATTTCCCTCTTTCAGCCTGGAAAGGACAGCATGCATGAATGGGCATTTTTTTTTTTAAGCTGACATATTTAAGAGTTAAAATCTGCTCTGGTGATATCTAATTCAGATGCATTTTAAATTTTAATTTTTTTTTCCTAATTTACTAGTGCAAACAAAACATCTAAAATACAATAGTATTAGGACATATGTATTTGAACATATAGGTATTCTTTTGCTGTGCTGAAAAAAAGTCACCATCAAAAGTCAGCTTACCCAGACCTGGATATCAAACTCAATGCAGTAGTTTAAATGAGGTATTCCTTTATTTATGTACTGCCTTCCAAACGTAAGTATAGAAATAGTGTGATTACATTTGCTTCTGGCTGTTTATATTTTAAGAAATGCTTTATTTTCTGTTGTCATTTTATCAAGCTTTAGTTCTGCTGTTTGGTACTAGGAATGTGCATAGAGAAAAAAAAATACAGGAATAGACTGGTGGATTGGGAGCTCCCTGACTGTGGCTACATGTGATATTGCCATAAGGATTTAAGCAGGTATGTGCTGCAAAACTGAGCACATGAAAAATGTTTCTGGATCTATAAAGCTTTCATCCCCCAGTGCACTTAAACACCACTTATTTATTTGTGCAGTTTGCAGCAGAAGTTTAACACCCTGTACTGGTTTTAACCAGACCATACCAGAACTGGTATCTAAAGAATTGCATCACATGGGAGAAAGTATAACCAGCAATTGTGTTTGTGACTGGAGAAACAGGAAACCTAGATTCTAGCTTTGATTCCTTCAAAATGGTCTCTGTTGAAAAAGGGGTTTTCCAGACTATCTAAGGAAATTTTGAGTGTTTTGATTTATCTTCCTCTGATTCTTTGATTTGTGAAGAAGTTTGATATGTCTGTATGGTGGAAAAAAACCAAGAAGAATCCTGGTTAGGAAGGACTGCGGTGTTCTTTGATTTGGTTCTTCTTTCACCAGGGTGATTTCTCCTTTTCTAATGTGTAAAGAGGAAAGTGCTCTAAACCCTATCATTTTCATGTGGGATTTGGTGTATTTTTCAGCTTCAATAGTTTAGCACATCTCTTATGAAAGTAAGAAGTCCCAGTGCTCTTTCTGCATTAAAGGTGCTATTAAGTTCAGGTGTGACAAAGAGAAGGTTAAAAAATGTAAGGAGAGAGAGCAGTTAGGGGAGAATGAGCATAACTACTGACTTAATTGTTGATATCTAAACCGAACTGTCTCCTTTAAGCTCAGTGGATTTGGATTAGGTTTTCTGACAACATGTGTGCTCTGGTGGTTTTGTCAGAGTCTGAACTCTCCTACAAGAAAACAGTAACCCCACCTGAGTCATTAAAACTATGGGTTTTCCCAGGACATGAAACAGAAACCATAGTGGGTGATGCACTGAAAGACTAGGTTGTATAAAAAGAAAGAGGCATTGTGTGGTTATGAGGAGCACAGAGGGATCTGACCTTCTAACATTGGATTTATTTTTCTAAAGAAAAATGCAAGTTGATATTACAAAGACTGGGAAAATATTTTCAACATACTTTCTTCCAAATGTTTTAACTGAAGGATGTTAATTCTATTCAGTTGACATAGGAGTGAATTTGTAATTGCTGGTAATAAGTATATCATGTAGGTTCTTTTTGTGCCAGAGTTAATTATACATAGTGAAGATGAGCTATGGTGTTAGGAAAGATATTTCAATTTATACATGCTAGAGTCTAGAGACAGTTAAAGCTTGAGCAAGTGTTTCTTTCCTTAGAGCAGATTATGCTGTAACTTCAATCTGTGCAAAACTAGAACAGTAACTTCCAGCTCCTGGCTGTTATCTTGGTGTAAGTTAAAGAAATATTTGGCCCCTTTAGCAAGAGTTGTTCTTTGTTTTCAGGTCACTTGACCTGCCTTTGCATCATGTTTTCTACATATGTAGAGTTAAAACTGGGTTTAGTTTATAGTGGGGATTAATGAATTTACAAAAGGCGGAATTTATCTAATTTGAACATGTTACCATAACACTTTATATAAAGCCTTTCATCTGACTGATTTTATTTCTCTGTAAATTGTGGATAGTATTATTTTTCCTAGTGTAGAGGGTATGCAAGTAAATTTAAAAAGATAAATGAGCCTTTGCTCTCCAATATAATTTCTCTACAATCCTATCTCTTATTTATACATTCAGAAAATAGACAAAATGGTGATGTTTTGGCTTGCAGAGCCTTCAAAGTGTATAAATAACATGTATTATTGCATATAAATTATATTGGAGTGCAGATGCTCATTCATCTTTTGAAATTTATCTACACAGTTTAGCGTTCCCATCCATGAATGCTTGAAACCAATCTGGCACCTGCAGGAAGTGATACATTTCTGTGCCTAAAAAATGGCACTAAGGGAAATGTCGCTCAAGGACTTCACTGTAACGTATACTCTGCTGCCACACCCAAAAATATGAATTTCTCTAACCAAAGAGACTGAAGTTTTTGTTCTCTGATTATTATGATATAGCCATATTCCAGGTTGTCAGGTCCAGAGCTGTTGATTTCTGTGAACACCTTTGCAGCTAAAGCCACATAAATCAGGGCCTGTACAACCAGTTAGGAACAAGTGTGCTTTCTTGGTACCATTCACTTCTCCTTTTGCTAATTCTCAGGACTTTTGCTAATTCTAAGGACTGAAGTCCTTAGGCAAGGTTTGCTCTAGAAGCTGCACAAGGTTAAAAATTACCTCTGCATCTGAAATAAATCATGTTAATGTTCCTTTTTTAGAAATAGAGCCAAGAAGACTGAAACACTGCAGGATAGGTAGAAAGTGTGAATAGGGATAGAGGTGTTGGAAAGTGTCTTTTGCAAGGAATTAGAGAAGTGGGAGAGCTGAATCTGGAAATAAGATTTTGTGAGGAGTAAGAAGTTGAGGCTTGAGGGAGGAACCAGACACAACTGCAGAGGCATTTCAGCAGACTACTTTGTTACTTGGGTAGAGGCAGACTGATATGCCTTTTCTTTAACCCACCTTTCACCCATCAAAATGCCTTTAGGCAAAATATGCAAAAATCCCTTATACTCCCTAGTGGCTGCTGGCATGCAAACTTGTGAACAGTCCTTTGGCAGATTCTGCCACTTTCCTGTTGCTCAGGTTTGTTGAGGTGCTTTCCCAATAGGAGTTGGAAACCTGCAAAAGGCATGGAATACATCCTGCTGACTTGTGTCTGCTTTGCCTTGCCGAAGCGTAGAAAGACGGGACGTGAATGCTGCATGCAGGAGGAATGTGTGGCCCTTTGGTAGGAAACATGATGATGGACAGCCCAACAGGAACTGCAGGCAGAGGTCTCTGAAGTGGTGAGGGTGTGGAGTTCCTGGTACCCACAAGCCTCAGAAAAGACCAAATTTGGGTTTATCAGAATAGGTGGAACACAGGTATAAGAAGATCCCTGCAGGTGACAAAAGGGAAGTTTGGTGTGGAAATTGGGAAAATTCAGAGCTAGACAGAGTAGTGTGGTTGTACGTCATTCTCTCCACTTAAACACTCACGTGTCTATGCAACCTTTACAGGCTGCCTAGGTTCTGCACCCACTCAGGTCTTGTATTAAACCTACTTGAAATGTTATTGTCTCTCAGAGGTTGTCAAACTACTTGTGGCTTCAGTTTGTGGTGTAGCTACTTTAATTTTTTGAGCAGAGAGAAGTTCAAGGTGACTGAGATTGAGACTCCTATGGGAATTGCATGACTTATCATCTCTAGGCAGTCAAATGCTCTTAAAAATTGCCCCATACCATATAAATGATGTGGGACAGAACAACTAGTTTTAGCATTTTTCAACCCGTAGATAATATTGTTTCTAAATTTCTTTTATTTTCACCATCACACTCCAATGATACCTTTTATCTACACACATGACCTGCTTCCTGCCCAAGGCAGAATGAAGAAATCGCTCAGGAAACACATCTCCCTGGGTAAACCCTGTGGACTATGTATGTACTGTCTTGTTTTTAAATACTATAACTGCAGATGTAAGAGTGTTTTATCGATTCTTAATCCCTTCCCAGTATACTGCTCTATTAATAACAAATGCAACAATATGTTATAAATACTCAAAACACCAATGTGTTAGCATAAAACCAGCAATAAATTCCCATTCTTCGCATAAAGTGAAAATCCCTAATAGTGTGCTCTGCAATTTGCTCACACTAAGAGCAATCAAGAACCATACATAATGTAAAGGTGCTGCTGTGAGTAGCCAAAACATGCAACATAATTTCATTTTGTGTTCAGAAGAGCTGATCTTTGAAAAGGTCCCTAAAGAAATTCTGCTTGGCTGGGAGTAACCTAAAAGAACCTGCTACAGTTTAGCACTACACCTTGGATGTAATGGTGTGTTTCAGAGTAGGAACCAATAGTTATGACTATCTTAATGGGTTGATGCTTTCTCCATCTTATGTTAAGATGGGATTTATCCTCTAGCCACATAAAGAAATTTCTGTTAAACAAAAGCAGACAGATGGTGTTGCACCAAACATTAAAGTTTCTCATTTTAAATAAGGATGACGTGGTTAAATTTAATAACATAATTTCTGTAAGTGGCTGATCTTGGATAGTTGAAAGTGGGAACAATGAAATTCAGTGTAATGTAATGACACAATGACAAAGAGGTTTGGGCATTTGGCATTCCCATGTCTGTTTATCTGGCACATAATGTCATTTGTTTCCCAGTTGAAACTGCTCAGCTATCTACACCTCCCTGCGTTTGGCTGAGACATTCTGTATGCTTGGGTGTTACACTGCTCTCACTCACGACTGCATTACAGCAGTTCAGTTCCTGTGTGTACAATGAATTACTCCAGAGTGGGAGCAGTGTAAGAACTGAGTCATCCAAATGCAACTCCTACATTTTGTAGTAACTTGGATATCTCACTGTTTTTCTCAGTATCTGATTCTCTGGGATGCCCACTGGTGGTCTGGTTGGTGTGCAGTGACTGTAGCCTCTTACTGTGGTCCCCCTCTTGTTTCTGAAGTACCTCTTTCTGAGGTACCATGCGTTCCAGAGATATGTATTAACTTTAATGTGGTCAGTGCATCACAGAATAGGCCAGGCTGGAAGGAGCTGTGGTGGGTGAATCTGGTCCCACCTCCTTGCTCAAGCAGGGTCATCCTGGAGCACAAGGCACAGGACTGTGTCCAGATAGTTCTTGAATATCTCCAGTGAAGGAGACTCCACCCACTCTCTGGGCAATCTGTTCCAGCATGCGGAAGAAATTCTTCCTCTCATTCAGGTGGAACTTCCTGTGCATCAGTTTCTGCCTGTTGCTTCTTGTCCTATTGCCTGGCATCACTGAAAAAAGCCTGAATCCATCCTCTTGACACCCTCCATTCAGCTATTCATATACATTAATAAGGTCCCCTCTAAACTGGTCAACTGATTGGTGGCAATACACTCTTTCTGGTTTTGTTTGTGTGTAGCAGGATACTGGCAGTGTGCTCAAGAAATGGCCATTACAGAAGTAAAGAGTATTGTTACATGTAAATTCTTTAAATTTGGACATATTCTTTAATTTCTCTGGAATATGTAGTATGGGGATGATGATAGTTTTAGAGTTTGATGGCCTAGTATCTGGTGTGTTTAATTTTTGTTACTCTGAATTTATCACTCTCTGTGGTGCACATGTGCATTCTCCATCCAGATGCAATGTCATCATGACGGAACTTTGGAGCCTTTGCTGTTCTTTAGAAATAGATTAAAACCCTTTTTCATTCTTTAGGTTAATTTCCTTTTTACAGGAAGCACAAAGCTGTTGTTTATTAGAGGTTGTGTAAATAGATGGTAACATTACACCTTCAAACCCAGGCCTACTGTTATTGTGTTGCCATGGTACCTAAAAACACTCAGGAGATGCCCAGCCTAATTCTGCCATTACTGGCCATGGTGCTGGCACTGATGGAGCAGTTTTAATATGAAACTGGAAACAGAGCGTTTTCTGCGGTCCTCTGAGCAGTATTCAGATAGAAGGAGAAGGGAAGCAATTTGCTGCATTTTGTGAGTTTACTAAACAAGTGGAACAGATAGACTTGAGAGCTGTGGTTGAACCAAATGAGTCAAGGAAGGGCTTTATTACTACTTTGCAGGCAATAGCACTCTATGTCCTTAAAGTTACATGAGTGGAAAACTCATTCCCATGGGGTAGAAATGTTCTCTAAACTATAGTGTGTACCTGAATTGCCGTTGTATAAAAATGCTGCAATAGGGTTACAGGAGCTAAAGATCCCCTGTGTCAGGAATGAAACCCAGGAGGAAATATATAAATACAAATAATTCCAGTTGTAAGCATACTATTTAAATGGAAATCCAGGTTTAGTTCTATTTTGTGTCTGGCCACCATTATTACTATGGTAGTTTCTGCAGCTCGAACAGTATAATTTTAATACAACATGCATTAGTTGTTAGTGGAAGACTCTTAAAGCACTATACAATTTTCTTTTCTTTTTGAATAAGTATTTTAATCTAGAAGTAGATTGATTCATAATTCTGTTAAGCCAATTTCTTTAGGACAAGTGTTACTGAGAGCAGCCTTTGACTCAAACTGTTTCTAATGATATGTGAATAAGAAAGTTCTCATCTCAAACAAACTATTGCAAGGTAGTTTTTACATGATACTGTAGTAAAGGTGCAGATGTAACCAGATCGTATTGTAGGAGCATTTCTGGGCATGCTTGCTGTTTACCAGCAATGTTTGGTATTGTACCAGGCTGAGATGTTTGTGGATATCTTTGTTTCAAGAGCCAGTGCCCCTCTTCTCATAAGCCAGCATCCTTACCTAATCTAACTTTTCAAAAAAGACTGAAATCTGAGTTCTTAGAAGGCAGCTGGGGATACCATAAAGCAGAATCTTTTATTGCAGGCAGGATAAGACTGTTGAAACTAGTCTGTTTTACTGTTAACTTTCTAGAAATTGCTTGCCTTCAGACCAATAAAATGTGTGAAAATGGATCTCTAGTCAAAAAACACCTGGTAGAAAATAAAAGCTGAATCTGAAATTTTGCTAAACTCACCAGTAACACAGTAGCTTTTCTTGGGTGATTGTGGTGGTTTTTTTTTTTTTTTTTTTTTGCTTTGTTTTTTTTTTTTAATTTGTTATCTACTATGTAATATGGATGATAGCTAAGGTTGTGTCTCATATTCCTACTTCTAAATATCGGTCATTTGTGGATTTGACAATGGTTGGAAAAAGGGAATCCAGGTGTGAAATGACTCAAGGCAGTGATTCACATTTGTGAAATATTGGCTAACTGTAAGTAATTTCAGAATATGTGAATGCGACTGCAAGTTTTTGCAGTAGAGGTAAAAATGTTTTAGGCAGTAGCTGAAAATGCAGTTTATCTTCCTTTTGCCTTCCCAGAGCTTTCTGGATTTTAGGTTGGGTTTTTTTGGTTTGGTTGAGGTTTTTTGGTGGGTTTTGGGTTTGGGTTTTTTGGCGGGTAGGGTGGTGCTGGTAGCGGTGGTTTTTTGTTTTCTTTTGTTTGTTTGTGGATTTTGGGGGTTATTGTTAGTTTTGTTTGTGGAGTGTGTGGTTGTTTTGACTTAAACTTCTGTGTGATTGTCTACCTTGTTGCATTATGTTGACAGCGTATTGCTCTCCTGGGAAGGCTGAGATGCAAATTTTCTGTTGACCGACTTGAGTGCAGTTCAGAGTAGCAGTCTCATATACAAAGGTCCACCACATACACAATCCCAGCAGGAAAAAAGAGCATCATATGCCACCATGTACAGTAGTGTTGTGATCATCTTTATGCTCCAGCTGGTCCAACTGGCATTGGCAGTTCTGTCCCCTAACTGAATGGGGATGGAACTTGCCCTGTGTATCTATTTATTCTTCACCCTGACTGGTATGTATGAGAGAAGCTGCCGTTTCAGCACTGAGAGGTCTTGCTTAGCAAGATTTTGTTGAAAAGGCATTGCATAATTATTACTGAAATGTGAAAGAGTGATGGATCACTTGGATATTGTCAGAGGCAGGAGACATCTGGATTTCCACGTCCCACTCATGGGACTGCACCACATGGCTAACATTAGTAAGTTAAACTTTCTCTCTTTATTTGCTGGGTCAGGTATAAGTTTCTGACATCTGTCTCTGGTAACTTGTCTTTCATATTTCGTGATAGTTAGAGGAAATATTTCTTTTATCTCCTGATATTTCAAACAATGGAGGAGAAAGCAGCTCTCTGTCATGCTGACTACAGTCTGTCACCTCTCAGTTTATCATGTACCTTTTTGCAGTTCAGTAGACTCCAATTCTGTATCTCAGCAGATGCAGCATTCATTTTACACTTCCAAATGAGGTGAGATAGTCTTTGGGTGTTGCAGTTTAGTCAAGGGATCTGTAGCAAGTGGCCTGGATTATCAGTCATTAATTTGTTCTTCTCAACCTGTTAGAGTGTGTTGGTGATAGCTGCTGATGGCTTTGACAAGCTGGCATCCATGGCTATTCAGCCGGATTTTAGGCATCCTGGAAAAGCAATACAAGATGTATATTTACCTTGCTCTCTCTCTTTCAAATATCACTGCAAAGCGTGCACAACTATAACATTTAGACTATCAGATAAACTACATGTTGCAATTTTTAGGCCCTTTGGGTGTGTAAAAGAAATAGCAAGAAAAGAAATTGAAGTCCAGCAATAATATGTGACAATAGTTACGATGACTTCACAATATAAATACTTTCTTCTTTTAAGGACCCATAAATTGTGTCAAGATGATAACTGTATAGTCTCCTAACTGTCTTTTGCACAGTTCAGATTGAACACCAAGAAAAAAAAGCAGCACAGGGTTAAAGCTGAAATACTCTTTTTAAAAAATTATCCTTCCCAAATTTGCCTGAGTCTATATTCTATTAATTTAACTATCCTAAAATGTTTTGTGATATGCGCCATGCTTCTAAACTGTGTAAAGGGAGATGCTCCCCCAGGCTTTCATGGAAATTATGTTTATAGTACATGCTCCTGTTTTCTTCTCATTCCCTTAAGCAGAAAGGTCCTCACTGGTACATTTTCATTGGCAAAAATGTATACATCATTTAAGTCATTACAGGTCGACTGCTCATTTGTTACAATAAACTATATCATCCTCGCTAGGAGGCCAAAGAGAGCCTGTAGCCATGAATATACATCTTCCTGGGGTAACTCAATTCAAAGCAGCAGCATGCCACAGTAAAGTATTACTTAATTTATACTGCTAATGTTTAACATTGATTCTGTGTGGGAAAATAAAGCCCAACACATTTTGAGAACCTACATCATTAAGGTTTAATAATTTAGACCTAGTTAATGTGATAATGAATTTACTGACAACTAAAGTGCAGTTTCAGTACTTACATTTCCAGAAATACTGACTCTGAAACTAGGTTTTCTAGGCAGAAAATGTATATTATAGGATTGTTTCTGTAATTTACTTGTCCTCAGCCTCTTAAACCAAAGCAAAAAATTTATCTTTAGCTATATTTACTAACTAGCGGAAGGCAATGCTTCTTTCATTCTGTACATCTAGTAAACTATGCACTACTAATAGGGTTTAATAGGGGATTTGTGTGTTTTTAAAACTTCTTAATTGATGGAAGCTACTTAATGTTTTTCAAATGTAGCATAAAGAAAGCTGTTATTGTGGTCCCAAGTACAACACTTTGCTGCTGAGAGCTCCAGACCTGCATACAGGGAAAAGCAAACCCTCTCTGTTGCACATTTGCATCCCCCCACTGCCCTGTCCCAATCAGGGCTGCATCACCACTGAAACTATTTGACAGAATGATAGGTAGGTCATTTCCAAAGCTCTGGTAGGGGGAGGAGGTATTTATTTTTTAAATCTGACATAGTGTAGTCCCCCTACCTCTCTCTCTGACCTTCCTATGTCACTGTGCAGACTGCAGCCATCTTCTACTGCCCCTGTGGGTGTCTTATATCAATCAGGCTTCCTTTCAAATGGCTAAAATAATGGGTGTCCTCCATGCGTCCGAATGTGTCAAGGCTTTCGCGATATAACTTGAAGCAGGAGTCAGGGGCACTCAGCACCTTGTGGGAGGTACTTACTCAGCAGCTTGCTGGATTTGGCCTTGTTGCAGGATGTTTCTGAATATCCTTTGTGTAGTCACCTTGGTTTTCTTGTACAACACTGCTAAAGAGAAGACAAAGGGACTTGGGTGTTCTGTTAGCAGGGTTTTCCCAGACTCCTTTTCTCTCCATTTTGCTAGAAGTGACAGCAGTGAGTGTGTTTGGTTGGTGTTTGTACTGGGGGGGCTGTGTGTTATTGCTCTTTCAAGCTTCAGTAAGTCTTGGATGTGTGATAGTTCATCACTTACTTGAAGTTTATAGCTCAAAAGCCATTATTATGTATTACCATGAACAGATGGGCATTGCCTGACAGTGTCTTGGATCAGATTAGAGAGAGCACGAACCTTTACATTGGATTTCACAGGGACACCTGTAGTTTTGGGTTCTGGTCAGAGAATTCAGTGCCCATCCTCAAAGAATTTCCAGGGGCTCAAAGTAGTGTTACCTTTTCTGGTGTGTTGTAGGTGTGAAATCAGGCTAATGAGATATTTGAGTGTTCCGGTTTTGTCCAGGAGAGGGCAGTTCACATTTGTCCTCGACAGACAATTATTCTGCTCCTTAAGAATGTTATTAGCAGTATGACTGATCTGTATTAGAAAAAGTGAACATAATTTCCTTGCACAGTTTTGTATTTCTTCAGACATATTCCTGATTTCAGATTAGGAACAGAAGGTAGCATAGACACGTACAATTGTTTTCCTGGTGATTCTTTCAATTTGCACCCTGGACAAGTGATTTTGTCTCTTGGCATACATTTCAACACCATTTTCTTTCCACTCTTTGTGTAATTTACTGTATTAAGGTTTTTATCTCTGGGCTAGAAGGCTGTCCTGTAATGTATTCAATGTGATAGTCTGATTCTTGATTCTTACCGCAATATAAATAATAGTAAAATTTGAAAGAAGAACCTTAGTCTCGCAAAACAGCCTTTTCATGGGAGTCTTTTGTCTTTTAATTGTGGAGTGAGAGTCCAAACAGACGTACAGATCACTTAGATAGGTGTGATAATAGAATCATTAAGGTTGGAAAAGATCTCTAAGACCGAGTTCAACCATTACCCTAACACTGTGCAGTCCATCACTAAACAGTGTTCCTGAGTGCCACATTTACACGTTTTAAATACCCCCAGGGGTGATTATTCAATCAGTTCCAAGGGAAACCTGTTCAAATGCTTAAGCACCCTCTTAGTGAAGAAATTTTTCCTAATATTCAATCTAAGCTGTCCCTGGTGCAACTTGAGGCCATGTCCTCTTGACCTGTCACTTGCTACCCGTGAGAACAGACCAAACCTATTCTTGCTACAACCTCATTTCAGGCAGTTTTAGAGAACAAGAAGGTCTCCCCTGAGCTGCCTCCTCTCCAGGCTGAACACCCCCAGTTCCCTCAGCTGCTTCTCATAAGTCTTGTGCTCCAGACACTTCCCCTGCTTTGTTGTTCTTCACTGGACACCTTCCAGCATCTCAGTGTCTTATAATGAAGGGCCCAGAACTGGACATAGGATTCAAGATGTGGCCTCACCAGTGCCAAGTACAGGAAGAAAATCACTGCCCTAGTCCTGCTGGCCACACTATTTTTGATACAGACCAGGATACCATTGGCCTTCTTGGCCACCTGGGCACACACTGGGTCATGTTCAGCCACTCTTGACCAGCGCTCTCAGGTCCTTTTCCCCTGAGACGCTTCCCAGCCACTCTGCCCCCAGCCTGTAGCACTGTCAGGGGGTTGTTGTGACCCAAGGGCAGGATCCAGCACTTTGCCTTGTTGAACCTCATACAATTGGCCTTGGCTCATCTATTCAGGTTGTCCAGATCCCCCTGCTCTTCTGCAGGTCAACATTTCTGTCCCACTTTGTGTCATCTGCAGACTGAGGGTGCATTCAATCCCCTCATCCATGTCATCATATAAACAGGACTGACCCCAAAACTGAGCTCTGGGGGTCACTGCTGGTGACTGGCCACCAGCTGGATGTGACACCATTCACCATCTCACTCTGGGCCTGGCCATCCAAATTTTATCCAGCAAACAGTGCAGCTGTCCAAGCCATGAGCTGCCAGCTTCTCCAGAAGAAAGCTGTGGCAGACAGTGTCAAAGACTTTACTGAAGTCCTCGGCGTTTCTCTCATCCTCCTCCAAGTGGCTCACCCTGTCATAGGAGGAGATCAGGTTGGTCAGGCAGCACCTGCCTTTCATAAACCTAGGCTGGCTGGGCTTGCTAGCCTGGTGTCCTGCATGTGCTGTGTGATGGCACTCATGTCCATCCGCTCCATGACCTTCCCCTCACACTAAAGTCAGACCTGTAGTTGCTTGGATCTTCCTTCAAATTCTTCTTACAGATGGAGAGTACATTTGCTGAATTCCAGTCAACTATGATATTCCCAGTTAACCAGAACTGCTGAAAAATTATTGAAAATGCATGAAGCATTCCTTTTTGTGGCTCACCTGTTGTTTTTTTTTTTCTAAAATATTACCTATAACTGTGTTTGAGGGACACTATCTGTCCTTAGCTTGTTAGAATGAAATGCCACCATGGGAAGCAGGTTTTCAATGCTGCTAGATGCCCATCAATGAATTTAGTATATCTGAAGTTATTTTCTGAACACTCATACATCATCAGATAGTACAGTCATTTCCATTTAAGTGCGGTGGATCAGTGCTGACTTAGTAGACTGTACAAAGGCTGATTTTCTAACCAAATCTGATGTGCTTGTCTTTGCTGTCTGTGCTGTGCAAAGTTGTCCTGATTATGCAGGTTTCCTCTCCAATGTTATGCCGTTTGCAACTTCTTTCCACTCTGCAAAAGCTCCTTCCTTAGGTTTTGTTGAAATTTCCTTCCTTTTTATTTCTGGCTGAATCTAAAGTTTTGTAGAGCTTTTATTTCTTGCTTCTGTCTCTCCCAGTTTCTCTTCCTTTTTTAATGCTGTTCCTTAAGTTTAGTATGTGCCTGGTACCTACATAATGTGCAAGGCCCTTGTGACTCGAACTGCTTGCTGTGTGCCATAGCACTCATTTATCTGCTAGGAGCTAGTGATTCAAGTAAGCCTTTATTTTTTTAGGCTACCTTGCAAAGTAGTCACATTTTTTCTAATTTCCATTCCAGAATTTTATTAAGACCAATTAAGTATTTACTTTATCTCTTTCATTTCCAAACACAAACTTGGCAAATTTGGAGTGTCAGTTGTCTATAAGAAGCCTTTTTCTTTCCACAAATCCAAAATAAGAAATTGCTTTGGAACTGTCTAGAAGCTGTCGTGAATAAGTATTGCTGAATTTCCTTGGAGTGGTCAAAAAGATTACTCCTTACCCCAAGTCTGTAAGGCCTTATTACACAATGGAGATTGCCATGTATCTAGCCCTCAGCTGCAGTCACTCATGGTCTGGTTGTTACTATGTAACACTGGGCGATGAATATTGTTGGAAAAGAAGAACAAAATGTTTGCTTTTCATAATTGGGTGCCTACTCTCTGTAGGATGGTGCTGCTTATTTGATACTTATAACACTGAGTTATGTAGCTTGCTTTTGAAGACCAAATTTATGTCTCTTCTTTTATCATTGTATATTGAAACCTACATCTTTGAAAGCAAGGCAGTTCACCTTTGGAAGTAGACTAGTGGAAGAATGGGGTTGTCAGAGTCCTTGGTGGCTTTCCAAGATTGCTCCAGATGTTGCTGATGTGTGGTTAAATGAATTTTACCTTTATTCCTGAATTTGCTTCCTGATACTGCTGACAGCTGTTTTGTGACTTGTTAAAAAGTGAGCCTGAGACATCTCGCTAGAACAGATCAAGTATCATTACCGTGTACAGTATTTCAAAAGGAGAAAAATTATACATTTATTTCAGCTAATTTTATATATGAGATGAATGTGCTTTTCATAATGTTACACAATGTAACCATAATAACACAGCCAAGATGGTAAATTCATTTTAATTCCACAGAATTCATAATTGGTGACATCACCAGTGGGAGCAATTGATCTCTGCTTTCCATTTGTTCTTGACTGTTTCCACTTCAGTGAATTAAAAGAATGGGGCTGTTGGGACCCCACCCTCTGCATGTTCATACAGCATATTATGCAAGAGCAATAGCCTTCAGAAAATTGCTCGTAATAGACAATGCATGCATTAAATAAAAAAGGCAATAGTCCCCAGCCTGACTCAATATTTTAATCCTTTTCAGGTTTTTATTATACCTGATGTCTTTTTGTTCTGTGGTAGAGCTAAGGAACAGGTGTAATTCAGTGTAGTTAAATTGCATTATTTGAAATTAATGAGTTCTGTGTTTATTCTTGTAAATTAATACAGTTTCTAATAAATCAAAAGAGAATATGCACTTCTCTGTGTTGGCCTGCATATTACCTCAGTGGGAATAATTAACATCTTGTGACAGAGAAGTCGTATGTCAAATCTGAGAACTTATTGCCGGCCTAGTGAAAATGATGTTGCTAGTGACCTATATCGTGACCTTATTGATGCAGTTAAGTTCACTTATTCAAGATGCTCAAATCAAGTCTTGTCACTTCACAGTCCTCCCTGTTCTGCAGGGAAGGAAAAATATTAATGTATCTGAAATAAAAATTAAAAATCAGAGGTAGCTAATGTGGTAGACATCAACATTACTAACTATACACACTTTTGAAGTGTGTATAGTTATTACTCTTCTGCTTTTCCTCCCTGTTTTTAAAAAAGAGTAACCAAAGGATTTGTGGTTTTTAGGTTTTTCTGCTATAATTGAGGCTAGGTTAAACCATTTTCATCTGAAGAAAAAAAAAAACTGTTTAAGGTGTGTTATCAGCAATTCTCAGTGGGTAGGACAAGCTTCTTGTGCCCAGCTTCTTCCTCTTAAAGGAGTGTCACCAAGCTGTTGTCAAGTCTCAAGCATTCAGCTGATTATCTTCCCAACAAAAATCACAAAAATTAAGTGTGTATTTTGAGAAAAAAACCCAAAAAATGAGAAGAAAGTATGCTTTGGGGCTTATTCATTGTTCCCCTAGTTTCATTAGGAATGGAAATAGTACTGGATTAGGTGAAGCATTTAAACATTTTTTAATAGAAGTAAAAGCTGTAGAAATCTGTAAATTCATTACAGAAAACTTTGGTCAACCTGGTTGAATTTTGCCCTCTGGTAATTCTTATGTTGATCCTAGTTCTGGATGTTGCAGGACACTGGTGATAGGAGATGGACTCTTTCCTCTTTAGATGTGAGATTAAAGAGCAAATACTCTAAGAGTCTCCTCATACAAGAGGAGGCTGTGCACAAGTTTAAGTGAGTAGCTTTCTGGTTAGACAGTGCACCTTGTGTTGAAGTGATCCAAACCTGAAAGAAATGGGAAGTTTTAGGCTCCTGTGAAATAAGACAAAGGTCTTAATGGGAAAAAAAAGCTCAAACGTCTTCATTGGTAGTCAGCAGAGTAGTAAGGCATGCTCAGTAAATTTTCATGTGGAAAACTTTGTGTCTCTAGATGTAGACCAAAATATCTCTGCTTGAAGTTGCCCATGGTACTGCAAGTGTCCTGTTGCATAAAGCCATTTTTGACAAGTCTCAACGCCACTAGATTAATATGCATAGTACTGTCTGTTTTCAAGTCGGAGACATTTGTCTTCCTTTTATTAGCTACTGCTGACCTTAAAACAATATATTTATATGTAAGGGAAGCCTAAGGGGGTGACCTGATTGTGCTTGATGTGTCATGCCTGCCAGAGTTTGTGTGTACTCTCATACAGTAGCTATGAGGTGAGGATAGTGTTAGTTATTAAACTTTGTAACAAATTCTTATCATGGTACATAGGAATGGAAAAGCATTGATAATCATTTGAACTGTTTACTTTAAGTGTTGGTGCCCCCAAGGCTGGAAAGGTGCAATCACTTGTATTCACCCAGCTGCCATGACCAACTGTGTCTACTCCAGTTAATGGAGAACTGAGCAAGAAGAGGCCACAATGAAAGGGCCTGAGCACTAAATAGTGGAATGTGTTTTCATAAGGGCTTTATGAGTTACATTCCTGTGATCTCTGTTAATTTTATAGTTGGAGATAAAGTAGTAGTTACTATTTCCTTTTTTCATCCTCACTTTGGTGCCTTGACTTTTCTGTTCTTAGAGTGGGCTCAAATTACTGTGCTTGCTGAGCTTTCTAAAATTTTCCTTATAAAAAATACTTCACTTTACAGTGATGCACATTGGAAGAAACGTCTTATTGGCACTGTATTTCTGCTTGCAAAAAAGTCATCGAGTATTGCTTTGTGCAATTTAATGGCAGCAGGCCATAATCCGATCTCAGTTGTACCAGCTGAAATCTAAAGTAATGCTACTGAAACCTGTAAATCATCTTTTTCAGATATACAGCTGATAATGGGGTACTTTTGGTGTAATGTATTGGTATTTGTATTATTGTAATTTCTTTAGCATCTGCAATCTGTCTCTCCTTCTGTTTCTGTGGATGAAAGCAAGTGTACTTTCATTTTTTTCTGACTTCTCTTTCAAAAGTCTTTTTTAAAGTGGCACTGGTACACTCATTACCATGGACATCCATTGACTTCTCTGTCTTTGAAGGCTTAATTAATTTCTTCATGTAAAACAAATACAGTCTGTTGGGTATCATCAGCTGGGCCCTACAAGCACCAGGCTGCAATTAGATCATGATCAAATATCCTAAAGCAGGTGGATTGTGGCCTGGATTCTTAGAAGTGGAAGTCTGCCAGCTCTCATCCTTCAGGTCTCTTCCCAGCTATTTTTGGGATGCAGAAATAATTGGAAAGACTCTTTAGAGAACCCTTTCTTTTTCAGAGTACCATCTCTTAAAGATACCACTACAAATATCTTTTAAAGAATCTCTCTCACAGTTGTCCTTTGACTGGTGTCCTGACACAGGCTATGCACCCTTTGTTGTTCTCCAGCTGCTGCTCCAGGATAAAGTGACATTCTTTGCTGGGAAAGCGTGTAACACCATGGGCTAAGTTTCTTTGGAAATCATAAATAAGTATTCCCACTGTTGGACTTCATTATGTTTTATCTTACAGTGGTGAATTTTAAATTTTTTTTTTTTTAACATTTACATGCTGTTTGCAAATCATCAGATTTATGATGATTCTTGCATTGCTTAATCTGGCCCTAGAATGATTCAGGATCCCATGTGGAAGTCCCACTGACATTAAGGATGTCCTTCAGTGGCCACATATGCTCTTGAACCAGGCACCAAGTGTTTATTCAAAGTCACTAACTGAGCCTAAAACAGAACTCGGAACCTGTGACTCCTAATTGTCCTCTACTCTTCTTGTAACTGGAACACCAGTGTTAGGCATAATTCCTCTTCACTTCTTCATAACAACTTATCACCACTAGTTTTTTAGTTTAAGTCCCTGGAAAATAATGAGGAAGGAGAAATCCCTGCCTTTTTTGTTTTTTTCTTCCCCATTCTTATAGACTTCACAGTATTACATCTGCTTTTCAATATGTGAAAATTAAGTGTCTGACAATTTAATGTAAGATTTTGTTCAATCATTGCTTTTTCTTGGTCCTCCAGCTAGTGTGTTTTGTGCAAATCCTACATACCTTCTAGGCTGAGGAAAAAAACCCTTTTAGTCACTTTAAGAGCAAAGAACTAGCATTTCCTGGCTGAAAAAGACAACTTCTGCAGTTTCAATTAAAGGAATTACTGGGATTAGGAAGACAAAGGCCCACTTCTGAAATCAGCTTTAGCAGCATTTATGAGGATCAAGTGATCACTTCAAGTTTCTCATTCTTTTCTAACTGGCTGCTCCTCATGCTCTGAAAACGCTGTGCTGTGTTTGTACCGAGAATGGAAAAATATAGGCTATAGACTGGCTATAGGCTGTTGATGAAATGAACCTGATTGACCATAGAGCTGGGGAAATATGTGTCTTTTACCCTTTGCAGCTGCATACACTGGTGTTCTCTGAATTTGTATGAGTTTTAAATTAACTTCTGTTATTTTTAAAGGTAATTTGATACAGGGAATAACTTTGATTTCAGAGCCAAGGCAACTCTTCCAGTATCTGCATCTCTTGCTGTAACAGCTAGCTTTTCTCAGATTAGCAGAGTCAGCATCATTCCAGTAGATACTAAGTTAAAGTAGCAAGTCTGTCTGGTTAGCACAGGAGACAGGGAAAATTGATTTCTTGGGCTATGAACTGATTCCTGTAAGACCTGCTCACATCTTTACTGTGTTAGGAAACTCTAATGCTGACCTGCATCTTACATGTTCTTGCCTCTTCAGCACTGTGCCACCTAATCCTCCTAGAAACAGGCTGGGTATATGGGATTTAAAAATCATGGCAGATAGGTCTGTTAAGGCTTGCAGCTGTGACAAGAATGAACATGCATAAGAAATTATAATAAAAAACCCCTAAACCAAAACAAAAAGCCTCACAGCAACAAAAAACGCAACACCTCATTTTTGTTACGCAGGCTGTTAGTCACCACCTGGAGACACTATGCCAAGCAAGGAGTCTGACTGGCCAGTTGCTAGCTCAGCGTTTTGTTGCAGTTTAAGGTGCTTCCATGTCCATCTGTCCACCCCATTTCCCATCTTAAAGATTCCTGCTTCTACAGCAGTTCTGGCAGGCTGTCGTGTGTATCTGTATGTTATTGGTTCCATTAGACAATTGATACAACTAAATGCAAGCACCGTGTTTGGGCTAAGACAGCAAATGCTAAAAGGAGTTGGCTGACATACTGGATATGGGCATCTGCTCCCCTCTGCTGACAGTTCTCCAGGACTGGTAATGGGCTGGGTGAGCAGCAGCCTGTGAGCCTGGAGCAACCAATGCCAGGCTGAGTGCAGCTGGAGCTGGGCAGGAGCACAGCTTGATGTGGCATTGGGCACTGTAAGATCACAAGGCAGCAGCCAGGCCCCCCAGACCTGCTCAGAGGAGAAGCTGAGTAATCCTCAGGTATTTGCTGTCTAGCCATTAGTGTCTTGCTCACTGTTGTGCCCTGATCTATTCCTAACTCACACCTCTCACTGGCTTAACAATGACCAGCCTACCACGTTTTCTGTCATCACCTTCCTTTCAGGGAAAGATTGTGCATGCTGTTCGTAAATTTATAGTAGGAAAGGAAATACATGTTTTCTTATACGTATAAGAAAAGTTACTGATGCAAACAATGCTTTAATGTAATGTCTTAAGAGAGTATTTTAAGAGGGGAAGGCAGATTTGTAAGCCAGGAAATGCTAAAGCTTTCAGAAAAGGGGTCACATGCACACTCCCGATGCACATATTTATATGTTTGTCAAACTGGAGTTGTCCTCATTCTTGTATTAATATTCCTGTGTGTGGTTACAAGAGTAAAAGTACAAGAGTACAAGAGTAAGAATGCCTTTTTTTTTTTGATCGTGATTTGCAACCCCGAGACCTCTTAAGCTGCAGGTTGATGGATCTTAATTTAGTGACACTAACATGGCACTCCCAGAGAAACGTGTTGTGTAATGCTTTAATCATTAATTACTATCATTCATCATGCAGCCTTCCTTTTAATGTCCATTAGCATCATATGCCACTCACAAGTGCTTGTAAGTGTATAAATATGCTGGTAATCCTGCTGAGTAGGTTTACATTAACTGTAAATTATCTTTTTGACCAGTTGGTTGGCCTTCCTGGCTGATGGAGTCATCTTATTTGTAGCATTAGCAACGAGTCTGGGAAATGAGATACACAGAAAATATGTGCAGGTTTGTCTTAAAAGCTAGGACCAGCTGCTTGGGGATACACTGTGAAGTGTTAGCTCGGTTGTGCCAGCATGCATCAACATCTTTTGAGACAAAAACCTACCGTCTGTGATCCACATGGCAACAATCTTGTAGAGATTGCCTAACATTTACCAGTTTGACTTAGTTTAAACCAGTCCATTTAACATCCCAAGACTGTTTTTTAAAAAACCAAAACAAATGTAAGTGTAGACAAACTGTTTGGAAAAACACCCTAAAGCAACAAAACACAAAGAAACAAACGAAAACAGGTAAATGCAAAGAAGCATGAGGGGCCCTTTCCCACAGCAGCTTGTGAAAGTCAAACAAGCATGTGCCCATGCCTATTCTTTTGTCATTTTCCTTGTATAAGCATTATATGGGCACACTCTGTCTCCAGGAGCATAATGTGGCCTTAGGAACAACATTACGTTCTGTATTGCTGCATTAATGATTCATGGGAAACATGCAAATCAAAATATAACACTTGACTACATGTCATTAGGGAGCAGTTGAGAGAACCATGGCAAACAAATACAGAAGTATCAATTTTTGTTGTGTATATGAATCATTTAGTGTGAAATGTTGATCACTTCCTACTGACAATCAACTCCTCTTGAATTAGCATCGGTGTGATTCTTGTCACACAGTTCAAAACTGGACAGCCTTCAGAGATAATCTCCCCCTATGAACAGCAGTGCTTTCATATAGTTGTGCAAGACACATTTGCTGGTTGGAACTGAATTTGACAGCTCACCAGGCAGTAGGAAACTTTCAACACAGTGCTCACTCTACTATCTTTGCTGGTTAGATGGAGCACGTTTGCTTGCTCCAGGTTCTGCTGTGGGATGCAGCTAACTACCAAAGGCTGGATCCTGATTTCTTGTATGAATGCACAAGGCTTTTATAAAAAGTGAACTTACAGCACAATTTAAATTATTTTATTGACCATGAATATACCAGGAAATTTTTTGTCTGGTTCTTAATTTCTGGTAAAAGTACTCAGTTTTAGTGGTTGCCTGCTGGCATGAGGCTAGATCGATTTTTCACTCATCTACAGTGCAGCAGCAATTTTCACTTGACAGAATCTCTAGAAGACAGACTGACATGTTGTCACCAACACTCACAAATATTTGAGCATTTTGATGTTTTGCTTACATGCTGAGCATCAGGTTTTACATAAAAGTCCACTAACTAGGGGTCTGTGTGTCTCAGCTAGTGTCAAATCATGGCCATGCTGAAGCTGATTACAGGACTTAGAGGGAAAAACTGTCTGAGAATATCAGCTCCATTGAATAAAGTCTGTGAGTTTATCAGAAATTCAAAAGTTGCATCAGCTACTTAACAAAGCTCTTTGGGTTTGCAGAGCCCTTTTTTTAAACGTGGATAACATGAGAAGCAGGGTCATTCATATTTGACTCCTGAGGCACCTGTATCAGAGCCTGCTTGAAAGGAATTTTCTTGCTCATATGAACTCATCAGAGTTCTGAGTCCAACTCCACCATTATTTCTGTGCTCTCTGTTTTATTCTGTGATCTGATTGTGTGTCTGAGTGCTGGGGAAGGGAGAGAACTCCCACAACAGATGAAGGAGGAGGTTGTGAAAACTTTTTCTGCCAGAGCAGAAAACTTGTATCTCCTCATTCATTGATATGGCAACTGTTACTATCATTAGATTTACTGACAGGAGGAGAACAGGCACTCAGGTTGGTTTTTTTTCTTCACTGCAGAACAACACCTGCTGTCTTCACAGAAGGCAGCAGTTTGTTGGTGGTAGAAATGCTAATTTGTTGTTTTCAGCACAAGTGGGGCACAGGAAAAGACGTGTTCTTCCTGAGCAGCTTTGTTTGTTCTGGGATTTCTGCCACCTGTCATGGTATGTCCCCACTGTTGTAGATCCCCTGTCACACCCTCATCGTATTGAGAACACAGAATTCAGAGCTGCAGCAGACATGGCCATGGCAAGACTGTTTTTCTTCCTAGAAGGGTCCTGTGCAGTCTGTTGAATTGGTGACTTCCCGCTCACCACCACTGAAGGTATAAACCCACTCCCTTCCTCGTATGTGGTAGTTATGCTACACTGAGTCTGGTAAGGGAATTGTTTTCCTTGCTATAGACTACAGAGACTTTCAATTCAACCAAATACACAGTGTCAAAGAGTCCAACCACAGTCCCAGGAGCTGTGTTAATTACTCATTTAATTCAGGGGTAGAAAGGTCCAACAATGAATTATGATGGTATCCAAATTCTAGCTTTCCAGTTGAAAGCGCAAGTGGGACCATGGGACTGTGTCAACAATTACTTTAAGAAAGGAAAGAAACCTGGAGTGTTCAACAGATGTCCTGACTATCCCCTTTTGGGAGAGAGCAATCCTTCCGTTTCTCTTTAGCAAGCTCTGACTATTTGTTCATGCTTCTCTGGGGGCTTATTTAGTGGTTCTGGAAATATTTTAAAAGACATTTAAAAAGAGTTGACAAATGTTTGACCTGTTTCAGTGTCCATGAGCTGAGTTAAATTATGAGGGTATCCTTTACGTGCAACCCAGAGGCCTGGAGTTGAAAGCTGGGGAAGACTGTAGGAATGTTAAACCCATTTCAGTGACAGTATCCAACATATGGTTTATCTGGTTGAACCATAGGAGTGAGGAAGTAGTGGAGATAAGTGAAGGGTTTGGGTATGACCAAACCATTCCAATAAATATGCTGTAGCTGCCACTGGGATCCTGCTGCTCCAAATGTCATCTTTCCAGCCACCTGAATCTTTCTGCTGGCAGAGTTTCCAGAAGGGAAGAGAGGCACTATCTCTGCACATAGGGGAAAACTGTGACGCTATTGCATCAGGCACTCTTTTTTTTGTATTATTACCCTGCTTGTTAAAAGTATATATATTTAAAAAACCCCAACCAAAGTTGGTTACTGATTAGGCTGGGTGTTTGATGTTCTTTGTCCTTGGCATTTGTGGTTGGAAATCTGTCTTTTTTGTTGCATCATGTGTAAGTAGTGCCAAACTCCCTTCTCTTGCCTGGCAGATTTGTTTGTCTACCTCTTGACCTGTTTATCTCGCTTCTTCTAGACCATCTTTTGGTCTGTGTTATGCAGGCTCTTTACATTATTTTGTTTTTCCCTTCTCAAATATTCTGGCAGGCACCATTATCTACATGTATGATACCTCTGTGTCCGAAACCTCTGTCCTTTCTTCTGTTTATCGTCTGCTCTCTTTTGACTTCATTTCTTGATTTCTCTAGCCCAGAATGTTCCTGAGCCTATGTCTCCTGTTTTCTTTCTATTTTCACATATCACTTCTCTTCAATTGTAGCTACTATTCACTGACAAACTCGGGGGCATCATGAATAGCAGGGAAGCAGGTCTCACTTGACTTGGTGGATTTCTGCAGGAGTTTGCACAGTGGGTCACCATCCCAGTCCAGCTGAGGTTTCTTAACCTATTTAATTGTAACTTACTGGAGGAAAAAAAATCTAGTATATAGTTAAATTAAGCCTATCTTTGCTTAATTTATTTGCCTTAGTTTATCAATTTCTTCTTTGTACGTGGAAGAAGGACCATTGTGTTTGTCAAAGCTTGAGACAAGCTGCAGTTGCTCATTGTAGAAATCCAAGTTAAACTTGTTCAAATATGACTATCTGCAGTTAATGTCATAAAATTATACTTAAACATCTAAGTCTCCTGATTTTTTGGAAGATTTGAGCAGTTGCAACTGCAGGTGCAGGAGATGTATTACAAAATAAACTCAGGAAATCAGGGCTTTTATTTAAGCCTCTAAATAAGAACTGGGGTTTTTATTTTTTACACTTAGAGGTTTTGTGAATGTTTCCTGCTGTGCATAGGTTTCAATCTGTGTTAACACCAGGAAAAAAGTCACCTCTCACCACCATCCTCTGCCCTCCTCAGGACAATGTCATAGAATAATGTTTGCCATGTCTGAAGAGTCTCAGTGTATTGTTTAACTTTTTTGTTTCCTTCCAACAAGGAGAACTGTGACTGAAAAAAGTGAAATGCTGCAAGATCAACTTCAGGACTAGGCTGCTAATTAATCAGTGTCCAAGTTTCACACTGTTTAGGAGAGGATCAGAAGATCATTATCTGTGATTGACCTAAACTGCAAACTTTTCAGCTATGCCCTCAAAGTTAAAAGTTCCCTTTCCCTCTTGGAGGCACTGAGCAGTAGCTTTTCTGAGATGTGCACTTTTCCTCCCTACTACTTAAAGCACAGCTTTCTAATGTGAAAAATATTTTTGTCTTTTTTTCCCCCCCCTCCCCTGCTTCAGCTGTAACAACACTGGATGTTTGCTTGGCTTGGGTGGGAAGGTGGAAAAATTCTTTCAAAATTTAGAAACAGAGAACTTTCTGATGTGTGCAGTAATCTTAAGGCAGTAAATTCTTTTTATTTGATTTTAAATGCATAATTTAGTATACAATATAAAAATGTATCCAAGGGGGAAATGAATTTTTTTTAATAACATGCTTCCCAAGGCGAGTGGCAAAACGTGTGTGTTGATGGGAAAGGGAGGGGATAAATTTATATCCTCAAGGCATGACTTGTGGTTTTGAATGAAGTTGGGATTGGTGCTGCTGTTGGCTTAGTTTCTTCTAGGCAGAGATGGGTTATGCTGTTCACTGGGAATTCAAACACAGGCAAATTGGGTTCACTTACAAGACTTTGATGATGCAGGGGTTTACTCCACAGTTCACACTACAGAAGGTATTGACTTCTCCGCAGCTCAGAAAGAAAATTTGTAGACTGGAGATAATATTTCTCTTGTCAAGAAAATTTTGTGGTCCTGTTTTACCACCCTTGTGCACGTGAGGCACCCCTCTAGCACCAGTGAGGTTCACTGCACAATTAGGGGTCATAGTAAGGGTGACAGTTATTTTATTTTCAGTCTGTTGCTACACAAACAGTGTTTCTTAGACCCTGATTCATATGACAGTGATAATAACTTTTCTTCAACAAACAGACTTATTAAGAATAAAGAAAATAAGTATCACTTAAAAACTGTGCTTGTACATCTTTCTTTGGGGAAAGAATTGTTTGTATTCTGTCTATCTGGCTTGCCTGCAAGAGGTTTAAAGAGAGCATGTTTATTTTCTCACACTTTGGGTCAATTAAAACATATGATTACAAGTGTTTGCTTCGATTTTTATAGATACAGTTTTTAACTCATGATGCAAACTGAGATAATCACATTGATTTCAACTGAAGATTTATTTATGATCATTTAATCTGAATCAGCAAATGGAGTGTTAATTTGAAAGCAAGTTCATAATGCATTTGACCTGTATGTCTTCCATTCGTAGTGGACTAAAAGGAAGTCCACAAAATAGCCTTGATTGCCTGAACTTAAAAAGAAATCTGAAATCTAGAGCTGTCTGTATGCACTTCCTTCTAGTGTCATTCTGCGTTTTTTGCTTTTCTGTTTCTATGCCATATAGTTAATTCATCTTTTAATGAAATAAATATAATTTTTAAACTTATTATTTTGTATATATGAAACAAAAAAGAACTTCAATTACTTTATCTCTCTTGCTATTGTAAGAGAGAGAAAAATTACTGAAATTGGTTTCTACAGTGCAATGCACCTTAAATCCAAAGCAGCTGGCAGTTCTGGAGAGGCTGGCAATCTGTAACACATCTTCGTGTGCTGTCTCCAGCATGCACTGGAGTCAGGGAAAATTGCAGCCTGTGTGGATTTGCTCAGAACAGGATTGCATAATGGGATGGCTCTTTCTAAAATGAGTTAAATACAGCCGCTTCTGGCATTATTGGTCCTCTGACAGAATGCAAAATGTAAAATATAATGAGCAAATGATGAAGATAAGGCCTGCCTCCAGGGAAATGGGGCTGGAGAGCTAGTGGAACCATGCCTGGTGTAAAGGTGATTTCCCCAGTGGTTAAAACCCACACAGAGACACAGGAAGAATGAGCTGTGAGTCATGCTGCCTTCTAGCTGCTCTAGCCTGCTAAATGGTCCCATAGGAGGCCACTGCAACTTAGCTAAAGACATGGCATTGCCTGGGGGACTCCAGCTTGCTTAGGGACAGCTTCAGCCAGGTGAGGTGCTGGGCAGGTGGAGCTGCCTCCTCCACTCCAGCTGTCTTTGGCTGGTGTCAAACCCAGCCCACCAGCAGGGGATTTGCAGCCAGCCTACCCTTTCTTAGCTTCCTGCACTCTATGGTGTTGAGGGCATGTTCCTCTTAATGTGAATTAATCCATGAACTGATGTTCTGATGTAAGATCTAACTGTGGTTGGTCCACCTGTGAAACATGGGTAAGGTTTCAATTCCCTCCCTTTTGCATTATTGGACTTTCTTACAGGTTTTGCAATATTGCTGCAGTGGTATTACAAACCAAATGCCAGATGTGCAACTTCAAACTGTGGTGCCTGGGTAGCCTGATATTGCAAATACCAACTTATATGAATTACATGAAATAAGGATTAAGTTGTCTGCTTACATTGGTTTGTGAAATGGCTCTTTTCCAAGGAGTTCTTCTCTTTAAAATAACATATAAAAGGTGGTTTGGGCCTAATCCTGTTCATATAGGGCTCCCTGAGCTTTCAAAGTCAGCTATAGCAGGTGAGAGGGAAGCAGAGCCTTGTAAAACCAGGTGTCTGAATTATTTTCTTTATGACACATTGAATGTACCTTTGCTGTTTTGTTCTATGACGTCAGTTGATTGATTTATGCTGAGCTGTAATGAAATCTTACAGCCTGAATGCTTTAAACTGTGCATCATATGATGTGCTTCAGTCAAATAAGGCACCACCAGTCCTGTCCTGCCCCTGGTGCATTGTGGGAATCTCATCAGATGCTGCCATGGAAATGCTCCTCACTGATGCCCAGCAGAGGGTGATGTTGGACAGTAGGTTGTAAATCTGTTGTAGCACCTCGCACAGTTATCTGCAGCCATTCCTTAGGTTTTCATCATTTTAATCCACCCTTTAGAGCTATTACTTAAGTGATATAGACATGGGTGATATAATTAGAATGTGCTGTATCTGCCATTAATTCATAACATATGATAGACTTATAAATGTCATAAAAGTGTATCTTGAGAATGCTGTGAACTCTGTTTAACCCTGATGTTTCAGAAAAGTTTGATTTTTATGGCTGAAGTGTTTCATGACTGCAACAAGGTCTTTCTTTCTCCTAGAAAATATGCTTAAAATGAAAATTCAATTTTCTCTCCAGGCTTGATATTCTGGAATTGTTGTATGCAAAGAAATATCATGTTGTTACTTCAAGCATCAATACAGTTATCCTGACTTGGATTTGAATTTCTCTAGCTCCAGGGATCTTTTAAATTTAGGGAAAGGAAATTAATTTATAAGGTGAAAGTTAAATTTGTGCCTCTTGACATCCATGGTTTCCATAAAACTTCATCACCAACAGCTGTATGTAGTGTAAAATACTGTCCATTTGTGTATTTGTCTCCCTCTTGTGGCTAAACAATTTTTTAGGCCTTGTATTTTGAAATAGCTGGGTTTATTCTTTGGTTGAGATTATTGAAGTGATTTTTCTATACCTACTTGTTTCTCGTAGATATTTTTCTCATATGCTTTCAATTGATGCCTGCACCAAACAGTCACAGTAGTGGCCATCTTATTTACTGCCTAGATTTTGGCATTCTCGAAAACATAAAATATTGAGTCAGGAGTTGCTGGTTTTCCAAAGAGAACTGCATTTACTTTTAGAATATTCCATGGACCAACTTTTGTTGGGTGATCCCAAATGCCAGCTAGTAAGCAGAATGAATAAACTAGGTACTTCTGCATGTGGTTTGTGAGGAGGGAAGTGTTGAGTTTTGCAAGTGTCAAGAGTTTGGTCGATTGCACTGTTGGGCAAGGATGGCTGCATTAGTATGGCTCTTAAACAGAATAAAGTTTGGAGTAAAACAAGTATGAGTTTGCCATCTCTGCTCCTGCAGACTGCATACAGACTTCCTTCTGAGCTTCCAGAAAAAAAAGATTTTGTGACACATTTCTAAATTAAAAGGCCAGAAAAGCTGTCAGGTCCTTGTCAGCTGTCAGGAGTCGCCTAACCTGAGTGAAGAAGGATGTTTAAAGCTTCTTTTCTATAGGTTTTCAGTGAAATGGGGCAGAGAGGATGTGATTGCATATCAGACAAAATAATTTTATTTTAAAAGTGCTATGATGTCTTGCAGAACAATCCCTAGCCAAAAGACATCTAGGCTTTTAATATGTAGCACTTTAATTTGCTCATTCACAGGAAGTTAGTTTTCTCTTAGGTGCTGTAACTCCACCTTACAGTTGCTCTTCAGCTATTCTGTGATGCAAGTGTCCTGCTTTATGCCTCACTTTACACCACAACTGCTAGTGGCAAGCTTTTCCTTGAACTTCTAGCATAGGAGACCATGTTATTTGTATTTGAAGGGTTAGAGTTGAATTGGAAAAATTTAGTCTCTTTCAGGCCAGTTGCAGCAAATGGTTTTGAGAGACTAAAGCCACAACTCCAGATTTTCTGCAGTCAAAGATGGAAATGATTCCAAACCTTTTGGGTGCCACCTGTGATGACTGAGAGAGACAAGTGAAAGGACTTTTTTTTTTGCCAATGCTGAAAGGACTTTTCTACACTATAAAAGCACTTCCTAGCTTCTACACCTTGAAATTAATGTTTGTCCTGAAAAAAGAAAAGAGGACTCAGTGTGCCTGAGGAGGTTGTCAGCTTAGTGTTAAGCCACAGCCAACAGAGGCATGGGCACATCTTACTGAGTCTCCTCTCCAGTATGTCATTATGTACCTTTGCTCTCACCAGTTGGCTGTGATGCCTGTGTTTTCACTAGTTGTTCAGTCAGGTACTTGAATGCATTGAGATTATACTTAGATCCTAGGCTTTGAAGAGAAAATTGGATCCAGTTCCAGCTGCAGCTGGCTCTTGTGTAAATAAAGCATTGTACCAAACCCCAGACAACTGAATACCTCCCTGCTTTGCACCGGTAAATTCCTGGCAATGAAGTTCCCATTTCATTTAGTGAAATAGCTCATATCTCTGTAGTTATCGTGCTCTGCTGCTAGACTGCTCTGGTTTTCCCCTCCACTCCACAGCTCCTGTTAAACTGCAGCATCACTCAAGCTCCACAACAGAAGACATGATATTTAACAAAAAAATCTGCTTTTATTTGTCCTCCTGTCAAATTCCCCTAAATTGGACTGTAACCAGACACGGAGTGGAAGCACCCCAACCTTTTATAGTACTTGCTCTGTGAGATAGGGAGGAGGCAAACTCTAAATCTTCCTGGTACCACCCTTAATGACAGGGAGAACGGGGTGCCAAACTCTATTATGTGCTGAAAAGCCCTTAAGTGTTACTGTAAAGGGCTTCTGCACTCCCACCATACATTTTCATCTGAAGATTTTTAGGCTTGCACTGCATGGGGAAGAAACTGGTAGAGTATTTGTAGTGTGTATCTGCCATATTTTATAGTAAAGAGTTCTTTCTGAGCAGGTCTCTTTTTTTAATTATATCTTAAAATGGTATTAAATGTTGTCTCTGTTCACGCCAACTGCTGTTTAGTTGTAGTCACTGCAAGAGCTCTTGCTTGTTGGGACATCAATTTTCTTTTCATCGATGCTTTGCTTTTATGTTTGGACGGGAATTTGAAAGCATATAGGCTGAAGCAGAAAATATTGCTGAGGCACACAGAATGATAAATTTCCCTTCTGATACAGGAGAGTCTAAGGAGGAATATATGTTTTGTTCCTTTTAAAAAGTTTTCCTTGCTAGATGATGTTTTGAAGAAGGAGGGGGGGAACAAATTTTTACTTTTATGTGGTGAGGAGAGGAGGGTGTATGCGTGGGTTTGTTTTTTCTGCCTCTTAAAGTCTACCTTAAAGTGGATATTTTATTACCTGCTTCTTCTGACTTACGTATATTGGTAATTGAAGGAGAGTGCTGAACTGCTGGCCTAGTGCATTATTTGTGTTTTCTGTGTCTCCGGGATCTTGAAGGAGGTGATTATCCCAACAGCTGCCTCTTGGGAAATGCAAGGGGAGAGGGGAAATTGCCTAGTTGGGTAGATGGGCTCACCTCTGAAAGGTCATGAAGAGAACAAAATGCTGATCTATTGATACCTTGTGGACCCTTTCTTCCCAGCTTTGACACAAAACGGAGCTTTAAATTGAAAGAAGACTGTGCCACTGCAGAAAATAGTTCACGTGTATTTCTGATCTTCTTGCCAGCCAGCCAGTGTTTGCTTCTGTAAATTACTTCTTCCTTTTTTTTGGTGTGACTCCTTTTCATTCTTTCTGTAGATGTGCAAGAGGGAATGTCATTTACTGTAATCAGCTTATCTTGCTTAGCCTTTAAGGATGTTTATTTTGCAATATTAAATCTGAATATTGTACTAGGATCATTCTTGTTGGTGACCTTTTGCCTGCTTGACTAACATAGATATGACAAACGCTGCAGTGCAGCCCTGTAACACAGGGATGATAGCTTCTAATGGGGATTACACAAGAGCTAATACATTTCTTGGTGCATTTGGTGCTTCTGAGAGTGTCCTTCACAACATATTCAATAATTTGCAGCCCAGTATTATCTGCTTGTCTTTGAGCTTGAATTATAAACACGTAATATGCCTTCAGTCACAGAAACAACTTGGATTGCTTTTTGTTTTGTTTTGTTTTAAAGGAGTATAATTTCAATGTTTTTACTTCTTTTGAGTCTGGACAGTTATGTTTGTACTGAATTTAAGCAGGCTTGGTATGTGCTCTATAATAAAGTCTGCATCAGGATTTAGATCTTCTATTTGCAGGAATGCAGGAATCAAATCTTTGTAATTTTAGTTGACGGTTTAAATTTACACTCATGTTTTACCCTCTTCTGTCCCACTCAGGTGTGTGCCATGGAGAGTAGCCTATAATGTTGTTTTGTTCAAATGCTTTGTTCTCTTGCCACCTCCTGTGTGTTTGATTGCACACTAGTACACTTTCAGGAGGAGCTATGAACCCACTTGAGATGCTTCAACAACCTGGTAGGCAGAACAGTCTCCTTGGAATAAGGTGTAGGTTTGAACCCTGAGCTCTAACTTCCCTAGTGAGTGCTTTAGCTACAGGGCTATTGTGTAAGTAGCTCTTTCAGGTGTGTGTGCTCAGGGTGGAAGGAAAGTGATGCCCAAGAGCTTTAGAGGTGAAGTGATTTCTCCCTGAATCCCTGCTTCACTTAAAACACACATCTGGGCTTCATACTAGAGTGCAGTTGCAGGACCTTATCAGACTTAGGATGTGCATGAGTGTTTCACCTTGTGCTTTTGTCCTTACCGTTGAGACTTCGCTCCTTAAACTCAAATGTCAGTTTGTTCCCTCAAAGCTGAGGGCTGAAATATGAGTAAAGAAATAAAAGGGAAGGAAGGTGAAGGGAAGGAGAGATGTGTCTTTTAAAAGGACATGATATTCCTGTTTATTCAGAGAGAGGCACGCATGTAGTCAAGATGTAGAGAAACTAATTTCCATATTATCACAGGGGCAGCCTCTAAAACACAAAGTTCAGTGTCATCTGTAGTGAAAACTTATTTTGACAAGCTATGCATTTAAACCAATATAGATAAAACTTTTTTCTTCCTCATGTATATTCGATAACTGAAGACATTTTAGAAAGGGGGAGCAGGGATGTGTGAAGTATGGTGGACCATAAAGCATCTTGGGATTTTAGTAATTTATGATGAAAACAAATGTGATTGATGGAATTACATGTCAGCTGTAAGAAAAACCCTAAAGCACCTACTGTTGTGTGCTTGGAGACAGCCAGCTACAATGCACCTTGATCTCATCTTGATAGCATGTGGCCAGGAGTGAAGAAAACAGAAAACCTTTTTTCCTTTTAAACAGCCCTCATTTATTCACAAATTTGTGCCTGGAACAGCTTTCATGTAAATAATTTTAGTATTTATTTCAGTTCAGGTTGATTTACAAGTTTACTGATTTAAAGGGCACACTTGACATTGAGCTGCAAAAATATGAGAAGCATGTTAAGTGCTGGTTGCTTGTTTCCATTAGCCCTGAGGAACACTACAGGGATCTTGATGCTTTTTAGTGAGGTCAGTGCTTAGCGGGGACTACTTCCAGCAGAGAATGTTCTCTGGACTCTCAACTGAGCAACTGTGTAAGATGTGTAGTTCTGTACACCTAATTCTAATAAAACCAATGGAGCTGTATATTTTATGGTAGTGTAGGATTTGTCCAATTTGCTACCTTCAGTCACTTCTGCCCATCTTACAAAAAAGCAGATTAAACATTTCCCAGAGTCTCCAGTAGATTGCTGTGAAACAGTGCAGTGGGAAAGATGCTTTGAGGAAAAAGGAATCTTGTCCTCTCCTTTAAATGCCTCCAAATTAAAAGAATAAATTTCTGTCTGTCATAAACGAAACCCAAAATCCTCTTGATTACTACTTTATCTATGGCAGGTTTTGAATTAGCTGTAAAACTTAAAGCTTTCAAGAGTTCATCTCTGGTTTCTTGATACAGTTTGCTTAATGTCACCAAGAATTAGTGCTACTTATGAATTGTAATTTGCATTGTAACATATTTTTGCAAATAAATTTAATTGTGAGAAGTGGAAAGGTTTAAAAGACTTTGTGGGCTTATGGTAGAACAGAGAAATCTAAAAAGTATTCAGTTAGGATTTGCAAGGGCTTCAGTGTGAAATACCTCCTTTTTACTGATATTTTCCAGTTTTCAAATACTTCTCTAAAATAAGTACATTGCAGCTGATGTGTATAATGTTGCACTTGTTGCAAGCTTGCATCGACAGAGAAGTTTTTTCTTTAATTTGTTGGCACTTTGTTTGCACTAATGTGTGAATTTTTGTGGCCAACTAATACAGTCTCTGCCTGGCTCTGTGGGGTCCCGCGTGCCCCCACAGACACACGGGTGGGCTCAGTATTATAGTCGGTAGCAAAGAGCTGAGAAGGATATTTGTGTGCTTTCTGGCAAGAGCATTTATTGCTTCTACACTGCCGAAGGTTGCAGAGGCAAATACAAAAATAACGGCAAGCTCAGGCTTTTTCCCGGGGCTGGGCAAAAGGCGGGCTTAGGGAATGGGGACCAATAGGGAAGTTCTGGGGGTAGAGGCCAACAGCCAACTGGGGAATTCAAACTGGGATAGATTACCCTAACAAAACAATGCCTCCTGGGAGAAGCCTTTCTGGTCACTCTAACATAATGTATGTTCACCGGCCACCACAGCCAACAGCTGAAAATTTGTGGGAAGAAAAACACTTCATCAGGTAATTATTTTTCCATTCTGAAATAAAAAGGATATTTGAAAACTGCTATCCCCCTTCTCCCAGTTGTGAACCTCCACACAATACTGGGGTATAAAGGAGCATCAGTGCTTGAGCCTTCTGCAACCAGGTGCAGCAGGAGCAGCAGCAATGCCTGCAGACTGAATTTCTTCCCTGCACTCAGTGTGGAACTTCTCTCGTAGGACCAGCATGTTGTCCCAGCTTTTGGAGTCTACCCTACATGTACCACAAAGTAGATGATCTGTGTCAGGAAAAGGGGCTCCTTTGTCTTAATCGTTGCCTTAGTGTGTTGTTATTACAGCATTACAACCTGTTTACAATTATAAAGTGTCATTTTTCCTCTATAAGACCCCACTTCATATAGCGTGTAGGGGTGAGCGTGCAATATGGTATAATTCAATTTGTAGAAGTAGCTGTAAAACTGGTGTGTCCTGTCTCCAAGTGCTGATATAGAAACCTAAATAATGGTCTCATGTGCCTTGCTCTGGGTTTTGGATTTTTTTTCATGTTGTGTAAAGGTGTTAGCTATAAATCAGTAAGAACTATGGAAGCCAAAAGTGCTCTACTGATTTACAGATAACAGCTTCCCAGGGCACACTGGAAAGTAAATAGGCCTCCCAGCCTAAATCGTCACCTCCCAGCAAATTTTGACAAGTGTGATAAGGAGTTTCCATATGCTGCAACTCTGTTACTAACTCTACTACCAAAACTGATTTTCTTGTATACAATTAGTATATACATATATGCAACTAATATACAGTTTGTGTATCAAAATGAATATGTACATGGGAAAAATTATTCATGTCGCTATAAAATAATTTGCTTAATAGTTGAGTATTTACACTGACATACAGTTCATATAGAAATTGATTGTGTTTCAGGGTAAGGATGCAAACATTCAGAAAGCTTCCTAACTATTCTCTCTTCATTACTTTTAAAATAATCTTGTTGATTTGTGATTCAAATCTTTCTGAAAATCTGTTGAACTTACTCTAAATTTTTAATGTGGTCTATTAGGATTTCAAAGTTTGGTTTAACAGATTTGAGGGTAAAATGAGAGATGGAGAAGCAATTCTGCCATAGATTTGATGTTTGACCTTTGATTTTTCTGCACTCAAGTATTGTAAAATGTGACATAGAACATTGTCCATAGGTGTCCAATGGCTCTGACATAACATGTGACAAAGATGAAGTATCCTTATCTGCATACTATTTTTTTAATATACTTACACATTTGTGCTGTAACCTCCCTCTGAATTATATTCTTTCTGAAGTCATATATACACTTGGTTTTGATTTTCTTTGCTTTATTTTGTGGTTTCAGATTGCTTTGTTTTTATTTTTACTTTGTATTTGCTTTTACTCATTATAAAGAAGAGCCAGCATGCCAGTTCTCATTCCATCCCAAAATGTCTCTACTGTAGGAAGTATTTTACTACAAAGATGCTATGCAAACTAAGAAAGATAATTTGTAATGGTGGTGGAGCATAATTGCTAGAGACTCAAACTGGTATTTAGGGCACACCAACATATCAACAGATGTGCTTCTAAATGAGTGACTTGGAGCATAAGGCAATACATTGTCAGGAAAGTATGGTGGACCGTGATAATTAATGGGATTTTAATTAGTGGATATTCAAGACAAGCCTGTTGTTATTATTGTGGGCCTAGCAGGATACAGTCTCAGACCATTCCTGCCAGGTCACACCTTTCTTAAGAAGAAATTTAAATGAGTGTTTGTCTTTTGCTATTACTCTTTCTAAAGATCTGCCTAGATCATGGCTTTGCTCAAGTGGAGAGTTTCAAGCACTATTTTAAGGGTGCCCTTGTAGATAAGCCTAGAGACAGGATGTAGACTTGGTGTGAGATGTGAGTTTGTGTGGCCAGGTGAGCCTGGCTCCCAAGTTTGCATCTTATCCATGCAAAAAGTGCCTGCAAGGTGCTGGAAACCTACGTCAGGATTATTTAACAGAGAGAACGACCATAATGAACACTCAAAAAGCAAGAATGGATCAAGCCAAATGTAGTAACACTTGGAAAGTGTACACAGTCTAGAACTGTGTAAAGCATCAAAGTTTCCATCCTGGTTCTGGGAGGATAGGGCTGTGTTGCAGTCCCTCCCATCCATCAATCTGTCTTTCCTGAAAAGGAAATTTGCACTTAACCCATGACTAGAAGTACACTTAAAATTCAGCCTGTGGCTCTGTTGGTGTGGCTACTGCACTGTGCATTCATTCACTGACCACAGCTGGCCAGCCATGTCCTGCTGGGGTGCTGGAGTCCCTCTAGCTGGCTGTGATTTAAATTCCTATATGTGAAAGTAAAAAACTAAAGTAATATCCTTAGAGTATAAAATATATTACTTTTGCAGTAGAAGACCTGTCCCTTCTTAGTATATGTCTCACATCTGTGCATGTGTCTAGTCACAACTATTGTATGTTTTACAGAGTGAATTATTTATCCACAAATTGTGTTTTCAATATAAATATTTCTGTTTCCTATTCAGCTCCACTGTTGTTTGTGGTCTACTGTTCTTTGTGATGCCACTTGGCCAAAGATGTTTTGTTCACTATATAACTTCATGTGAAACAGATGAATGGACCACATCTATGACAAGCCAGTTGGTGTTTTTGTGGGAGCGCTAATGCAAAGAGATGCTTTGTACAATAATTGGAAATAGGAGTAACAGACGTGAGGTTGTGTCTCCAGCACGGATGGTATTTAGCTTCCTGCTAAGTTAATAGTCTGTCTGTTTAATGGACTCGAGCCATTCTTTTTCGTCCTATTGTTTTTCCCTTCTCTGTCATTTCTCTTCCTCTCATTTAGTCACTGAGTTAAATTAAGGATTAGCTATCAAAGTAATTTGTGTTTCCCTTCCAGAGTCCCTTCTGTTAGCACCTCCCATGCCCTACAAATGTAATCTGATGTTGCTTCTTGGTGTGTACTTCCATGCATTCTCCCTCTGCGATTTGCCTTTTTATCCTTTCTATACTTAACACATCTACAGCATTTGCTTTACTAGGGAAATCCATCTTCCATGCTCACTTGTACCCTCAGAGGAAAAGGGATTGTGGTTATGCTTGTGTGTCCTTGTAACATTGACTTCACCTTTCTATTAAATTTTTCCAGGTGCTGAAGATATACTTTATATTGGCAGCATTTTGCTCTCCTACCAATGTCTCTCTCAGGAATTCCTTTTTTAAAGTTTAATCATGATCACATACAATTGCTGGAGGTCGATACTGCATGCATATAGTTTGGCTTCTCCTGCTCTCTTCTTTGCTTCTTCTTGGTTTCATTCTACATATCTTTCCTGGTTCTTACTTCCTCCTCTCTCCTAGGTCATACTTCTGTCTCTCCCTCTCTCTGGCTTTCCTTTGTATTCCAGGGTTACCAAAGACAGGAGAAATAACTGTTTAGTGAGGTTAATAATGCCATAAGAAGGACAAATATCCTGGTGTGTAGGAAGAGGAAGAGGTTTAAAGCTGCCCTCCTGTAGGAAAGGCAGCTGGTATAAGAAGATGCATGTTGTAATTCTGTTCAGTCCTGTGTGATGTGGTAGACTTTAGCTTGTACTGAAGACCAACTCTGCTCCTTTAAAGTGTCTTACTGTCATTGCCAGAACAAATTTCTTAGACCAAACAGCAGTTATCAGCTCTGCAATCCTCCTAAACCTCTGCTTAGCTTTTCATAGACAGCATCTCCATAAGATTTCTGCAGCTCTGGCATTGAATCAATAGCTTTTATGAGTGCTCCCATTCCAGATGGATCCACTGAAGGAAAATGCTTCTTGAGATTTAAGATTATTACTCTTGAATATCAGGTGCTACTTGTACCTGAACAGAAAGGATTGCTCTTTGTTTTCTCATTTACATGTTGTTCATTCTGGGGTAGGTTAGTTTATCTCACATTAAAACTGTTCAGTGGAATCAATGTGCAGATTCCAAACATCTGTGTCCCTGACAACAGCACACTGGTGTATCTTTCCTTGGATTGATGGTGTCCTGAGGGCAGGAGAAAATGATGTTTATGATATAAACTAAACAACAGCCTTTGAAGTGATTGTTCAGAAAATACCGCAGGAAAAAGAAGAGGGAAGAAGCCCCAAGTGCAGTATGTTAGAAGAATCTGGGGTTTTCAGAAAGCACAGTTGCTACCTTGCCCTTTCACTCATCAATAATTACAGTGTTTTCTTTGCAAGATTAAGTGCCCCCCAGTAAAGAACAGAGTAGGATCACAAATGTAAGCCCACCCTTGTCTGGCTGCCAGTGAAGTCAGGGCAACTGTGTATTAAGAAAAGCATTGGTAATTCTGAGATCAGAGCCCCATTTTGCATTGCATTGTTTTAGCAGGTCCTAATCTGGAATATAAAATATGTCAACCTTTGAAACTTCGTAAGTCATTACACAAAAATGCAACATTCTTGTGATGGAAGATAGTGTATTTTGCCTCATGCTGACTTGCAAGGGACTGTTTCACCTGTTAGGTATGTTATAATCAAATCTTAATTTTTTCAAAACATATGTATTTGTATGGGGAAATTTTATACTCAACAGATCTGGGCTAAATGCACTTGAACTATGCCTTATGTGTACTGGTATGGGAGTGAGGTATGTGGGCCTAGAGACAGCAGAATAAAGCATCTCCCTTCTCCAATTTTAGATGACTTTTATTTTGAAGAAAAGAGATGCATTTTGCATCAATATTTGATTTTTCACTGTGATGTGTCACCATAATTTTCCTTAACAACAACGTAAGGATGCAGATTTCTGTCTTGGTGGGTTGCTGTATGTGCAGAGTTCCTTCCTAATGTTATCCTGTCTTTAATCCGCCAACCCTGACAGGGAAACATCACGTTCCTTTTATCTGTCAGAATGAAATCCTCTTCTCTGAAGAGCTCCTGGATTTCAATTTTAGAAGTAAAGATAAAAGCAAAAACAAAGTGGGGGTAGTAATCCAGACCTTTTCTGGCTAGGATTATCGATTACCCAGTCAAATATTAGATAAGATAATTTGACTTTTGTCATTGAGATGGCATTGCCAAAGCCATTGGTATCAAAATAATTTCTTTTAAGTGCTGGAACTGTAGTGGATAAAAGAATTCCCTTCAATGATATTCTGCCTCTGGTTATTCTGGACTCTTATTTTCATTTCAGATGTATCACTATGCTAGCACAGCCATGTGACAGCATGCTTGCATTCCACAGGAATGGTGTGCATCACTTGTTTTGAAAGTGAAAAGCACTTCAGTGCTTTTGAGTGTATTGTAAACATCAGAAAACTGGAACCATTTAATATCATTCCTCCAGTACTTCTGGAAAGGTAAATAGTAAAACAAATTATGGTGTTCTGTGTTATTTTCTGCCAAATTGCTATAATTCTGTAATAAATTAAATCTGTGGATACAAACTCCAAGCATCTGCAATTTGAACATTCTTCCTAAAAACCCTTTCAAAGATTCTTCTTCTTCACTTTGGAAATATAGTGTCAGCATCTGAAAAGGCTCTCTATAAGTAACTGGATTCTGATATCACTTCAGCTGGTTATTGCACTTGCTCTGTTTGAGGTGGCATACCTCCTTCAGCTAGCAAAATTTCTCCCCCACCCCTCCCTGTTAAATACTGTTGTTGGTCTTTGTTTTGCTGGAGTGTGGAGGCATACGCTCAGCAAGTTTCTCGTGCTTTGTATTTTTATCATCTACTCAGCTTACCATACAAAATTAAAGATTTTACTTGAACAATCAACATGTGCTCTCATAAATAAACCTTAGGGTGAAGTGATGCTCTAGAGACAGTGAGGTTTGGATGTTTGTAATTGGAAGCAGAATCAGCTCCTTGACTTTCTACAACTTGCAGTGACTCCATGTCAGAAACAGTTAGTATGGACTTGATGTAGAGATCTAGCATGTGTGCAGGCCCTCTAATGAAAAATTCTTCATAGACTCATACAAGTAGAAGCCAAATTTGACTGTGACTTGTGCAGTCATGTAAATAAAAACCAAAGATGTGGCTAACATTCTGGAGGGCAACATAGCATGCTTTATTTTGAAGCTGTAAAATCCAGCCTCACATCTGACATTTGTTACTGCTGGGACGAGAACACTCTGTTCAGGACACATGTGCAGCCACAGCTCAGCAATACCACATGCATGGTGGGGGTTAGATCCCATCAGGTTTTAAACTCTTCCTACTGAAGAGCGAGCATCCTTCATTCCGTCTAGTATTTGCAGAAGCTAAGTCCACTCACTATCTCACTACTTCAGGCCTTGCATTCCCCTCTGGTGTTGGAAAATGTGAGAGGGCTGGAGATTTCAGGTAGTAAATGTCTCGTTTACAAGCTTCCTTTTAATATCCCAGTCTCATTTCTCTTTTTCACTGATTCTGCATTAAAAAAATCCTAAACAAACCCCACAAATAGAAGCAGCAGCCTTCTCTACATATGTCACTCCATTTGCAGCACAGAGTTTGGACAGTAGAACTGCACTTATAAATATTGTAAAACTAAATACCTTTTAGGCTGAAGTAGAATTGGAAGGATTTTTGTACCTGCTTTTCCTGAATATGACTATCTTGCATTGAATTTTATAAGATTTCATCTTTGGGATTGCATCCCACACCCAACTGTTAAACTGTATTGGATCCAAATAAAATTTTAGAACAGTTAATGTTGAAATAATTACTGGACAACAGAAATCTGACATTTACTTTACTATGATTAGATAGTATTTTTTAGTTTGTTTATCTTATTTTCACTCAGCATGTCAGCTTGGATGTAACTTCTCCAGTAATAATGTTAGAACAAACTAATAAGAGTATGTTCTATCACTGATAAATTTTTATATTGTTGTTACGCTATTTTTGTTATTATATATTATTTATATGTTTATACATTTATACTTCTATGTTTTCTGGTTTTGTAATAGCTTATATTCTATTATTGTTGCACTTAAAAATATCATAAATTGATATTTTTCCTTTTACTGCTGATTTGTAGTTCCTGGAGTTAGTGTATCCCTAGCAACTCAGGCTTCATTTATACCTGTTGGGAAGCCTGCCTTTTGCAAAGTGGATCATCTTGAACATCTCCAGGAATTCATGCCAGAGACATGCTAGCTGTGCTCCATCTGCTTCTTAGTAATCTTTAATTTTAAATCATCCTGAAGTCTTTACACACACTAATAAACTTAAGCCTCATGGCGCATGATATAAAATGAGAATTATAAAGTCATTCTGCAGAACTCTCCCTCTTATATTCTTGATGCGTTTTATCCCATAGAAATCCCACTTCAGTCTTTGCAGTGGAATCTCTCTCCAACATCACTTGCTCTCACTCCAAATTACACTTCATTGTTGTCAAGTCAGTCAGATCATTTAACATCAGTTACATCACTGGGTAAATTTCAGGAATCACATTGTGTTATTAGGATGAGAGGCCTGAAAGACAAACCAGCTGGTAGCAGGGTACCAAATAGCATTGGCAATGGCAAACAGTGCAGTAGCATTATAGGTATTTTTATTTGTAGGTCTGGGTATATTCTGGAGCCTCCAGATCTTTTCACAGATTTTTGTAGGGTATTCCCTTCACAACAAAAGCTTCTTGCATTGTCACAATTAAAAGCATTTGGCTGAATATTTAGTGATGTCTAATAACCGTACAATTAAACTCCTTTTGTACATTGGGATGATGTCTCTTTTATATAGAGTGTGTTGAAAGGTAGAGTGATCATTCTTCTCTTACTCAATTACCTTTATCTTGAAAATCTTCATTTTGCTTTTTCAGAGCTTCAAAAGTGGTAGTATAAAATCCATATCCTAATCAGACTAGATAATTATGCTTGCAGAGACCTATTCGGGGTTAGCTGTCTGTACATGACTGAGTCTGCACTGAAGCAAGGATGAATCTGCACATAATGGTTCACCTAAACAAAAGCACAGTATTACTGGGGAATGCTTAATTCAGATGTAGCAATCTATAGTACATCAAAGTAAGAGTTATTGTTGAGACCTTTTGAAGGTAGCAAATACCAAGGAACTTTAAATTTGAAAAGTTTCAGTATTAATTCCAGCATCTGTCCTGCGAGGAGAAAACAGCAGGAGTCACCCAGGGATAATCATATCTAGGTTTATCATATGCTTTGAGCACTTGCATAGGGGAACCTGAGGGGAAAATGTGCTACTTGTACTGTCTCTGAAGTGTGCCAAAGTGCGCCAAATGTACAGCAGCTAAGAAGACCTATTTATATCACAGTTCTGCAGTTCCTGTGGCATAGAAACCTGAGGCAGGGTCTGGCCAGCGTTTAGTAGAGATAAAGGAAGGACAAAATTTGCGTGCTTAGGCTGCATGCCATGAAAAGCCATATGTAATCTTATGGTTCTAAGTCTTTTAAGCACTTTGGTGGAAGATTTTAGGTTTCCCAGGTATTTAACCTCTGCCAAGGTGAGTCAAAGGAGGTTCACGGCTAAGGCAAAGAACCTAAGCCATTATGCACAGTGGAGTAGGAAGCCAGATATGTGAAAGTCTTCCTGGCCACTGTGGGGATTAAAAAGACAACTTGTGTGTTGGTTGCAAAGAGGATACCCTAGGGTCCATCAATAGCTGATAGTTCAGGTGACCTTGTCCAAGCTTCACTATAAACTTTCCTGCCTTAAATATTTTTTGGGTAATTTATACGTGAAAATAACTCTAAGGCACGTCCCATCTCCTAGGCCATAGGTGTACAGTCGAGTGCAGAGATGGTGCTTTGTACCATTTCCAATGCTAGCTGAGGAATGCCATAATGCACGTGCTTCCAGAGCCAAGCCAGCTCTACTCAGGGAACTCTATGGTTCATTATTGGTAGTGGCTGTGGGTTTGGATTCCCTGTAATATCATCAGGTGTTTTCAGGTTTGGTTTGGGTGGTTTGTTGGGTTTTTTTGGTTTGGGGGGGATTTTTTGGGGATGGGCATTGGGGTTTTTGTTTATTTGTTTTTTACAATTCAGTTTTCTCATCTCTTCTAGTCCGGGTTTCCCTGCTCATCCCATTTCTTTGTATAAAACTAGCATTGTCTAAACAGTTGATGACTAGGAGAAAAAGTTACCTTTCACTTTAGGAACCCTTCATGCATCAGAATTGATCAGCCCCACTCAGGTTGTTTCTGTTGTTCATTTGTGCTGAGTGCCAGAGAACAAAGGCCTCTCCAGAGAGTGTGTCTTGTCTTGGACAATTAGTCAAGTGTCCCCAAATAAGGTCTTCTATGTGCAGTCTTAGTTACTTCTACTGAAAGCATCTGAGAGTGGTTGGCTTGTTGCTTTGGGTTTGGTTTTTGGTTTGGGGTTATTTTGATCATTCAGAGTACAAGTTCTAAGTGGCTGAAGACTTGTTTTTGACTTTGCAGCCTGGGAGCATTATAGCAAGGCAAAACATCATTTTTGCCAAGGCAGAACTAGAAAGCCCATCTCACTCACAATATCTGACAGGTTATGTTTGTATGGTTCTCTTTTCTTATGCATTCTAGCCCTTTCTAAACCCGTGTTATCAAAACAGAAGCAAGGGTGTAAATAAATTCAGTCTTTCCAGCTTTGACAGACACTTAGCAAACGATAGGCCCAATCGGATGGAAACTCCGGGCTCCAGTGTTTGTTGCTGCCTAGGACTTCTCCAGCACCTCTGAATTTGCTGTCCATACTCATGCATGCCCATTCGTCCCAGTCAATATTCAGACATCATTTCCTGTTTCCATTTTCATGTTTTCTCTTGGGCTTCTCTAACCAATCTGTCAGGATTTTCATCTTTCTTTTAAAATGTATTCAAGTCCTGGTGTAAGACAACAATGAAGAGATTTTAAGGGCAACATGATTTGCAACTGCACTTCCGTAAAATCTCTAGAGTGGCTCCTAACAACCAGTCAAAAAGCATGTCCATTTTCCCACTTCAGTAGCCACTTTAAATAGGATCAACTTTCATGGAACTATTTCAGTGGTGAGTTGGCCCCACACTAACTTGTGTGGGTGCCTTATCTGTTTAGGTAAATGAGCGGTTTCCCTCCACAGGATCCTATGAGACCAACATTCAGCAATCAAGTATGGGCAGAGCTTGAAAGGAACAATTTGTGTTTGGTTGACTTGCCATGCAGGAGGTTGTCAGGGAAAAACTTGTATAGCACAAATTATGTCCTTTTCAGCATCAAAAAATGTTATGACCAAGTGAAAGAGACCTTCATAAAAATGGCAGAATGATTCCCTGTAAAAAAAAATTAGCCTAGATGTTTAATTCAACATTGATTATAATTTCTGCAATATTTTGTTACTTTAAAAGATTGCCTAAATAACTTGAAGAGTTGTTTATTCACTGGCATCCATGTTGTCTGTTCATGGGGATCTGTTCCCCCCTATAATTAATAAGGTTTCCGTAAGAAAAATAAACAGAAACAAAGTGAAAAGTAAAAACTGATGGCTAGTAAAGGTACTTACTTTTATTGCCTATAGGCTTCAGTGTTCATGTGAAGAGCATGCAGTTTTACAGTCTTGTTGACATCATATTTGCAAGCCCATGGGTGTTGGAAAAAACCTCATCTTTACAAATACAGTAACATGTCTTACAGTTCCTGACAAAAGCACCCCCTGAAAAGACCTTCCAGTTGCATGTGTGGGTCAGACCTCAGTCAACACCAAGCCCTTGGATAATACAACATTATCTTTATCTGAAACTTTTCCACACGGGTGCTATTTTATTACAGGAATTTCCCTTACAGCTTGGCCAGCTGAGGATGGTTAGTAATATCTGTACTATTCCAATGCAGACTTCTTTAAATAGTAGACACCCTAGAGATTCAATGCATTAACTTCATCATACATGATAATTTACTTTTGTTCATGTGTTTTAATAACAGCATCATTTCATCGTTGTAATTCTTGTGAAAGAAATACTTTATGAAAAGCTTTAGGTGGTTGCTCTGTGCCTTTTCACTCCAGGTGCAAGGCTGTATATTTTAATAGGAAGCCTCAAGACCATTTTTCTGGTCTATGTTTTTCTGTACCTCCAACACTTCATCTGTGCTGCACGCACAGCTGACTCACTTGAAGGTTTCAATAGTGATCTCTCATCAATCACTAAAAGAAACAAGATTACTGGGTCTAAAATTCAGAGTAAATCTTGTCAAAAACATTTAATCTTATCTGGCAATCTCTGCATTTCAGAGTGCTGCTTTGAAATAATGTGTTGCAAAGAATGCAGGGCAATTTCTAAAAAGCAGCTACTATAAAATATATTGGAATCATATATTGGTGCAGGGTGCTGAATGAGTGGTGGAGGCGAAATAGGAAAAGAATGTCAGTAATTTAAGTGTGTGGCTGTTAAGAAGGTGCAGGTGTTTGTGCCTGTGTTCAAGCCTGTGTCTTGGTGTGTGTTGTCCTGTGGAGCTTTGCCACCCACAAATAACATCAGTCAGGGATGTATGCAGTGCTATGGTCACAGCTCTCTCATCTCCTAACTCCTCCTTTCCTTCATCTCTCTCCAGACCTATCTGCATCTAGAATAGATGCTAGAATAGGCCTTTGAATAGATCTGCATCTATCCCTTGCAAATATTTCAAAGGTTACTAAAATGGCTCACCATTCTCTGTTTTGTTACAGAAACTTGCTATGTCTGAATAAATTGCTGCATAATAATAATAATTTCAACCAATAACACCTGCAGTCCAGGGATCAAAATTTGTGTTATACTCCAGTATAACTTCACAGCGCCTTCAGATTGAGCAAATATGTCTGTAATCACTTTACAGAACAAGCTGAAGTGCAGGTAATTGAAGCAGTTTGCTTGGGGTTATCACAAAAGGAGCTTGTGAGCATGGGCAGAAATTCACTGTATCTCCCTTTTCTTAGGCACATATTGTAACTGCAAAATTGCAAATTAAAGAAATTCCCACCTGACCTGCTGGCCTGATACATGTGTGACTGAGACTTAAATCTAATTCTCTCATTCTCTTCAACAAGCAAATGTTATATAAGATTAAATGTGGATGGAAAGTCTTGATGCTGGCTATTGAAATTATTTTATGAAACGTAATCTCTTTCAGTGGCAGGATGTAAGTGGGCCCTTCACACTCAAAATGACCCAAGTCAGCCTGGCAAGCATCCTCTTGTCACGAGGAAGTTACCTTCTGGCTGGGGCTATGCCTCTGCACCTGTTTCTTTGCTGGCTATGAGCTCATTGAGCTTTCTCCTCCCCATCTGCATCGCAGCTGTGCCTGTCCCTTGCATCTTCCACTTCGATCCAGTTGGTTCTTTCACTCTTTCTGCCTTTCCATTTGTTTCCTCCCTGTGAACGTTCCCTCCTCCTAACTGCACATTCACACAGGAAAAGAAAACCATAAATCTATTGTGATATTTGAGGTCAATGTATACTTTATGTTGGAGAAACTTCCAAAAGAGCCTCTTCCTGTCTCCTTTTTCATCTCTATAATAAGTAGCTGCTAGAATCTGCTGCAATGGTCATAATAGATAATATCTTCTATTATCCGTTGTTTCAAAGCAAAAAATTGCGTTGTTAACCTATGAAAAGTAACATTACAGTTGCCACAATCTTTTCTAGATGTATCACTAAAGTGAGTTCTAATGAATTGATGTATTTCAAATAATTTTGAGTAGCTGGAAAAATTACATTTATTTGAAAATGGTGAAGGTTTTTATTTCTTTTCTTGTGCATTCCCTGAAAGCTCCAGTTTTTAAATACCAACTTAAATTCCTTTGTAATGCATCTAGCCTTGACTAGAAGTTGAAATCAGTGATACTAAAATTCAAATATAAGATGTGCTTAATCAGCATCTAAAAATGCATGTACTTTGTGTGAAACCCCGACTCAGTCCTTGAAGAAAAGCCTCTCCGCCTCTTTGTAAGTGGACTCCAATTTCAATCGTTCACTTAGGAAGCAAAATATATGTGATTGCTTTACCTCTGATTATTTGTAAACAGGTACTTGGAATCTGCAGTTTTGCATCCTGAGTATCCTACATTTAATTATTTGAAGCCATTTGATTTTTATCTTTTGGGTCCACTCCAAATACATTTTTTTCCTCTCCTACTCAGTGTATGTAACACACAACACTACAACCTAAAGTTTAGCTGCTTTGTTCCTTTTTACTTCATAACCTTTTATAGGGCTTTGCAAATTAAATTTGGTGATTAAAACAGACAAGTTTCTTTAACACAAATTATAGCCTATCTTAGAATGCATGATCTGTTTCATAGCCATTACTGTGACTAAGTGGGTTGTGTGGCAGGAGACTCAAGACTCTAGCTTAATAAATCATTGCCCGCTTGGTCAGTTTTAGGCATGAAAGAACAAAAGCATAATATAATTTCTGGTTCAACTAAGGGATTATCAAGAAAGATTTGTGAGTTGTGTGCAACCCCCTAACCTTCTGGGAAAGAAGGTATTCTAAGACTCACTTATCTTCCCATGAATAAATAAAACAGCCTTGCCAATTAAAAATCCTTTATTGATAACCTGCAGATTTATTTTGTGCTATAGCTACAACGTGGGTACCACAAGACAAAGTTGGGTACCATTGTGTAGATCTCCCAGTGGGAGGTAGGCAATGTGTCAAATAGCCTCACATGCTCTACGAATGTGAGGGTTTGGAAACTGTGCACAACTTCCCCATCTGGATGGCCCTGCAATACACTGTGAAACCATCTTAGTAAGAAAGCAAATAAGCATCTTACAGGAACTCTAAGAGACATTCAGCTGAGTGATCTAGAGTTTCAAAAAATGGAAAATATATATGCACAATTGAATGGGAAATTCTTCAGAAGTTAAATTAGGATCTTGAATGCATGCAGGGGAGTGAGGATGGTTTAATCATAGATGAATGAAGTTTAACTTATTTAAATGTCACTCTCTGTCTCCACTTCTAATTGTACCATATGGTATCACCTAATAAGAGCCAAGTGCGAATGCCAGTTACATCACAGTATGATATATTATAAAGCAATCAAATTTGAAGTGAAGATTTATGATGGAGCTCTTCTTTGTTAAAATCAAGCAAACAAAAAAGCCATCTGATCTATTATGGTCACTGAATAGGCCTCTGTCTTAAAGCTCCTGTTCCAAAGATGTTCCTTGGTGTGCACCCTCTATCCCTAGGAAGCCTCATATGGGGTCAAGAGCTGAGGGAAGCGTTCCAGAGGTTAGGCCTACCTTTGTACTGCAGCAAAAATTCTTTGCTCAGGAAGAACAAAGTGGCAACATCCTGAATGAGCTGAGGGGTTGTGCCCTGCTGGTGTGCAGCTGATGGAGCTGGGGTGCCTGATGTCCTGATGCTTCTGGTAAGCGCATTTAGGAGCTCTGTTTTGAGATTATAATCAATTTTCTCCCCTACCCAGACATCTACTGCTACATGTTAAGGAGATGGAAAAGACCATTTACTAATTTAATTTTAAACCCTATGTAACCCAAGGTTCAGCATCTTGTTTTGGGCACTAGGTTTGAACATGTGACTGTAAATATTTTTGAGGAGATACTTAATTAAAAAAATCCAAAAAGTGATGGAGAATCCTTTGCCTACTTTGATGTCTAGGTAGTACTGTGTGGCTCTAGAAAATTTAGATAAACTTGAAAATTAAATTAGGTGCTAGTAAGCTTCCTTAGCTTGCCTGTGTGTGCGTCATCATTAAAAATTAATAACTCAATCAGTAAAGTAGTGGTTTTTTCCTACATTTTCTTCTTGTTATTTATATCCAGAATTCACAGTTATATTTCAATCAGTCGCAGTAACTCCTCAGAAGCTGCAAAACAGTAATTTCTTTCCCTGCTTTGTTACAGGACAGGTGGTGAAATTCACATTGTTTTTATTTTACTTTTTTTTAGAGTGAGGAAAAGTCAGCATAGCCCTCTGTTTATTTCCTTTTTAATATCTCCAAATGGTTACTGAAACCTTTAGAAATACCACGAATAATGATAAAATATTTGCACTTGTTCCTGTGATCAGAGAGAAGGCATTACAGTTGATGTTAATTTGCTTGAGATGGTATAAAACTCAAAATGATGAGGTTATATGCTTGGTTGAAGAAATAGCTACTTGGAAAAAATTTCCAATAAGTTTGACTTTGAGTGATCTATTCAGCCAATTGAAGAATTGCTCTTTAGGAAAGCTAATCTGATATTATTTGAAACAGCTTATCATTCAATATCAAAGCAATGTCCTGCTGGAACACCAGGAGGGACATCAGCATTCATCTGCAAACAGGATTCAAACAGTAATTTCTGCCATTGCCAGTTAGGGAAGCTTTAAAGTAACAGTCACCAGGAATAATCTGCAGGTGAAGAAATTGCAACACATGTGCTTTCTGACTGTAATTTGACCTGTGTGCAAGCATGTAAATCTCCTGTTATTCCCAAACTGAATAATCCTTGGATAAAACCAAAGCCATCAGGCGGAAATAATAGTCAGAAGTATGTAGCACTGACAGTACACAGAGCTCGCTCTTCTTCTCTGGCTTTTGTTGCATGGCTTGCTGAGCGAGGGGTGAAATAAAACAGTTCCATGAGAGTGTGTGAATCTTCAAGTATTACAGAATGATCTGTCCAGACTAAAAAAAAAGGGAAAGATGAAACAGGAAGAATATTAGGGTGGATGTACAGGGTCTGAGACAACACAGCAACAATGCTTTTCTCCTGCTGAAGAGAAGTGCATGGATTTGATCAGATGGGTTAAGCTCTGAATTGAAGGATTCCTAGTTCCTCCTCACGTCCGCCTTTGGAGACCAGGATATTCACAAAGTGTTTTGTTACAAAAGTAAAGCAGTGCCCTGGCAAACTCATGCCATACGTGACATGAAACAGATCCTCCCAAGTGGAACACAGCATACATTTTCCTTTCAGATTTACCCCCAAAGAATTTTCATTGTTCCTAATAATTTAATCCAGGTTCCCTCCTCTGTCTGCATGTTATTTACAGAAGTAGTTCAATGTACAAACTCATTTGTCTACTTTCTTTTGCTGTTAAAAATTTTCAGGGAAATTATTGGAGAAAGTTAAGCGCAATTGTTGTTCAGATTTTGGTCTGCCTCCTGAGACTACCCTCTCTGGAAAAACACTCATGATGATTTTTCTGATACCTCTCTCTGTGGAGTCTGCTGTTGTGCTTTTGTTGCCTGGCCTACCCAGGCTCCTTGTAGAGAGTGGAGAGACAGAAATTTTTCCAGAGGGGAAAATCAAAGCATCTTTATGACACACCTCTTGTAAATTGCCCTCTCCAGAGACTGGTCTCTTCCATTTATTATATGTGGCATATAAAACTTGTGTTGAAGCAGTAGTGCTGTATCCCAGGGAGATTTTTTGCATAGCCAATGCAAAAATATACTCTCTTATAAGTTGATTTAGCTGCATCTTGCCATCTCTAGTTGGGGTTATTTCTGGGAATGAGTGTAAGTAGTCCAAAGAAAGCACACGGAGTTCTGTCAGGTAGGGCTACCTGTTGGAAATCTCTTATTAGGCTGTAAGGTGATGAGCTTTTGAAAAAATCCCTGTGGCCTGTTGCAGTGAGGACCCCCTGAAACAGCTGTATCTCATGAGAAGTTGATGATCCACAGTTAGAGGTGTTTGGTCTGTATTTCTGTGGGGCTGTACCATGCTTGTGGATGAAAGGAGGTGTGCTGCCTGAAGAAGGTCCCTTTAAAGGACATATGCTTGACAGCTGAGTTGTACCTGATAATCCTGCTGAAGGTACTAGCTCACCAAAAGGAAAAGCTTCAGGATGTGGCCTAAGGTAAGAAAGAGGGCATTATTAGTGTTGATATTTTTAACACGAAGTGAGTTGCCAGTTTCATGATAGCAGATTCTGATTAAATTATTCATATCTGATTTTTGAGGCAAATGGAGGACATGTCCGAGTATCACTGCAATCATGCTATCTCCCAATCTATAATGATTCCACAATGGGCAGAACTGTGGTTTGTGGTTCCCTCAGCAGATTCCTGGCCTTGCAGTTGAAGTGGGTGCAGAGCGCTTGTGACTATGTGGGCCCCTGCCTTCCCATGCAGCCTCCTGTGGAAGTTGCATTTTTAGGCTGACTGAATGCTGTGCCTGCTGTATCCAGCTAGAAAAACAGAGTTCTTGTGCCTATGACACCTGTATAACGAGCATTGTTCTGACTGACTGGCTTCTCCCTTCCAGTTCATTTCAAGCATCTCTGGTAAAGTAATTTTCCTCTCATCACCCTGATGCTGTCACACCCACACCCTAATTGGAGCACTTCCCATCAACTACCATGTCACCCTTATTACCACAGCAATCCTCCATCTAGACTCTCAATGCTTTCCACCCAGCCCATTCCCTGTGCACTGCTCTGTCCTCTCTCTCCCTCTAAGTATGCATAACTTAAAATTTTCTGCTCTTCTGTCACCAAAATTGAAGCAACCTCATATGCCATTTTAAGATACAGGCAACAAATTCTTAAAGAGAAGGAGATAATTTGTATACTTTGGGAAAATCCATGACTTTTGGGTTAGTCTGGGAAGTTTTACTAACAATAATAAATGTGTCAGTGGAATCTCATTGAGCAACTCCTTTCAAAATTCAGATTCTCTCCTTTGTGTATACTTGCTATGTTTCTGTTGTTTGCAGCCACCAGGTATTGAAATCAATGTTTGGTTTTCTAGAGGACAATTTGTTTCCAGATTTAAAGCAGCATTTTAAAATCCGTTGATAGAAACTTCGTTCTCAGACAAAGAGAACATGACAATGGTGTTTGAAGTACCTTTCTTTCTGATAAATCAAATATGGATTTTTTTTTTTCTTGACAGATACTATTCTGAATTATTCCTATTTCACCTATTTCTTTTCCAGATGATTTTAGTTTCAAAATTACACACCAGTCCTTTCTCTACACATTACACAACTAGAACATTTAAATTAACTGTGGCATGCTTGTCATTAGAACTGAAAGTGTGCTGAGTTCCATGTCTCTGCATTACCATAAATTGTTTGAGACCTCTTCACAAGACTTGTTAAAATTGTTTTGAGGAATTTTTCCCATTGTTTGATCTGGTTTTGGTCAGTATCTCAGTCATGGATAAGTACATTTTATTTTCTCTGCACAGATGTTTTATCTGTCACATATAATGCCAATCAGATTAGGTAATTCCAGGTGATCTTGTCAGTTTGTTCTATATAAGTCCTTGCAGGACAGGCAACCCGTATGGACGTAGTGCAGGAAATTCATTTGTCTTCTGTTCATTGTCATACTTGGCTGTCACAGAAAATCACTTCTCACAATACCATATGTGCTAGACCCATTATTCTGCTCTATGCCGTATCACATGTATTTTATGTTGACTTGTTTTTCACATTTTAGATTAAGAGGAGTGACTCCATTACATGTTCTGAAGGTGTTTATCAAATTCACAGTTCTTTTCACACTATGTCCTACAGAAATTAAAGTAAACACTCTTGGTGTGCAGTCTGAGGCTGGGCATTACCATTTAAAACAGTTGTAACAGTAGTTTGTTCATTTTAGGAGGAAAAGGAAGTCTGTAAAGTGTGAAAAAAGTTCTTCCTCTCTATGTTTTCTGTGGGCTGGGCCTAATTCTTTGGAAAGCATGTTAGAAAGAGAGAGATCACCTGCAGTTTGCGTTGACTTGAACTGCACATAGGCTAGATGTTTAAGGGCAGGACTTGACATGCTACCTGTAGAAATGACAGTAAGATTATCCTAGGTAGTAAGATAATTAGCTTTCACAGTCCATCACAAACAATTTTTAAGTGACATTCAGCCAGCTCAGGTTCCTGCCACAGGTATTAATCTCACTGGGTGACTCTTCTGTGAATACAGATTCTTACTGACCATGAGATTCAATGTTAGAGTTGCAGAACCAGGACCTAAGAGAGAAACGTTTTCACCTTCCAATGGTTATCCTTATACCATGTGTCTCTTCATCGTTGGGGCGTTTTTTGACCTTTAAATAATGTGTTTAAAAACCCACTTGGTTCCTGAGTACTGCTTAGGGCACAGATATCCAGAGTTTCTGCTTGAATTTTGCTATTGCAATGGCAGTTAAGGATAATTAAAATGGGGGGAGGAATCTTAGCCTCAGTACCGTTTCTATTCATGATTTTTCAACATTTGCACTGAATGAACTACATGTCTTTGAAAGATGAGCTTGTTTTGCTTTAGCATAGTCCTGTGATGTCACCTGAGCAGGAGTGCAGAGTTCAAGTGTCCCTGTCAGCCTGCAAGCTTGCAGAGGTGAGCTGGGTATCCTTGAGTATCTTAGGAAACTATATTTTTCTGTTCTTTTTCCCAGACTTGAACCATTTCTGTTTAGGATGATCACTCCATTTTGCACCAGAACATAGAATTCTGGCTGCTGAGGTTTATGTCAAACAGTACTGATTGCTTAAAGCCAAGAATAAATCCAAGAATTTATACATATGCAAGGAGCCTCTCTGTACGATCTGTTCAGCCCTAGTAAATTGATTAACTTTTCAAACCTTTCTTTGCAAGAAGGAAGATCAGCCTTTTCTCCTTCCCTCCTCCTTCAAAAATAATGTTCTTTACAGCATTGAAAGTTGTCATGTATAATGGAGACCCTAGGTGCATGCCTCATTGCTGGGTGGACTTATGGCAGGGTGAAGAAGAGAAGACATTAAGACCTTTTATAGACAGAATAGACTAACTCATCTATTTATTTATTTGTTCATTTATTTATAGAGGAAGGATTCTAACAATTTATTTTACAAGACCCACCAGCCCTACTGGTAAATAAGTTTTATTACCCAATGTGGTAACATAGGTGTCATTTTAGCAAACTGACCAGGGCGCATCTCTAGTAAAATAGCAAATGGTATGGATTACAGGAGACCTCGTGACTGGATATTGCTTAGCAACTACACGTGTTTAGATCACAGACCTGGTGAGGTAATTCATGCTGGGGATGAATAGGTAGCATCTGACCACATTACACATACCGTGTTCACAACAACTAACCCTTTCACTGCCTTCTGGCAGCACCCTTATCCTTCTCCATTCCTATGTTTATAAAGCACTGTTAAGGATGAGAAATGTAACTTTTTCATAATTTGGAGAATTTTGAAGTTCCTTCTACAAAAATTTGTTCAGATGGCATTTCTGTTCTCTGTTGTCTGGCTAAAATTACACAGGGCATGTCACAGTCAAGAGTCAATGTTGCTGTAGAAATTTTGACTTTTTCCTTTTATAGCAGCCACTACATTTTGAGTTTCTTTTCAAACTAATAGTCAGACCTCCCCATGTTACCCATATGTCACAAAGATAGTACCCTTGAAATAGAAGGGCATGTTTGTGCTACGTGTTTTCTCATTATGAATTTTTTTCTCTGGTTTGAAAATTTTATGAATGTGTCAGTACATTCTTATCTAAAGTTGGAAAACTGTTACTTTATATTATGTAGAAGTCCTAAAGGACTTGACAAAGACTTTGTTCAGTGGTTTGTTGAAGGCTACTGTAAGGATATAACCACATCCCAAGAAGTGAGTATTATGTATATCTACAGCGACTTCTCAAAGAGAATGTTGCCCATACACTGTGTGAATCTGCTTTTGTCTCAAGATGGAGATGTGTGTGGTGTGTTCTTAAAAAAAAAGTAATATGAAACATGCCTGATCCCCTCACCATTTTGTGTTCTTTTAAAAGCTTCATGTATTCTCCTTGCTTTTTTAAAAACAAAATTGCAACCATTCATCTCTAACTAAGGAGAGTGTGATGTTACATAGTCCATTATCTCTATTAATATACTTTATCTAAGTATTAAGGAATTGTGATGGGCATCTTTGGTGTCCTTTGTTTTGGAGCATTCTGAGTGCCTCAAAGCTGAGGTACTTAAGTATGAAGGTTATGACTTTCTCATACACTGACTTCACTTGCAAATCAGGAACAGTCCTAATTAATAAATAGTTCTTTCAGAACAGGCAAATGTACTAGTTTGAAAAAACAAACCAGTGGGAGGCACCAAGTCAGAATAACAATTTAATGGGGAAATTAAAAAAAAATCAAGGCAGAAAACACCAGTTTAAACTGACAGAGTCAGGATACAACCTGACACCCTGTTAGGGTGGTGGTAGCAGTTCAATAAGATGGTGGCTGCAGTCCTCCTGCAGTGGTGGATGTGGTTCTGTTGAAGCAGTGATCCTGTAGAAGGGTCTGCTCTTCCTTGGAAGATCCAGTGGTGGTTATGTAGCTCCTGTTCTCTGGGAATCCAGTGGAAAGGTTTTCTCTGGTGTTCAGAGTCTCAGATTATATCCAGGATGGAATGCTTGGTTCCTCCCTCTGGGTGGAGCATCTCACAATGGGGTGATGACTCATGAGGCAAGGAATTGATGGGCTCACTAACAAGATAGTCCCGAGGGAGGAGGCAAGGAAACACTGCCCCACCTGGTTTTAACAGCTCATGAGGATGGTAATAGAATACACTGCAACCCAGGACACAAACAAATTGTATGTTGTGGTCTGGCAAAGATTTTGAATTTGAATACCCTTCCCTTCCCCTCTACCTCTTTGCTAGGAAATTGTTGAAAAATTATTTTAATTGTGTAAAAATTTATTATTAAGCCCAGTTTTCACAGCTGGCACTCCCCTCATGCATGAAACTACACAAATGTGGTTCTGAAATGGTAAACCAATAATTTCTTTATTTCTCACAAGTAAAAAAATAACAGCATTAAGAGAGATTCTGCTCAGGCCATGCTTTGTAAAGGGATTAATATTTAAATTGTAAGAAGAAAATTGTAAACCAAATACAACCATCTAAGTATCATGAAAAGTTGTAAAAATCACATTTTATACCTGAAATTCGTAGCTTCGTTTGGAATTTTAAACTATCAGCTAAAATATTTCTGATTACATAAAATGCATGAAGTGTTTACTGAACTAACAGCTTACATTGACATATATGTGAGCAAACTGCTGAAATGAGAACTCTTGAGACCTGCTCACTGTGTCCAGAGACAGGGCCAGACTCTGCATGTTTTAACTCAGAAAAAAGTGTCATTGTCTTCAGTACATTTAATTAATGTTCTTGGTCTATGATTATCATGTTTAAAATCTCACTTATGAAATGAAGCAATGTGTGTGTGAGTCTGTGTGTGAGAAGCATCTGGAGTTGGGCTCATCTGCAACTGTTGAAAGAGCAGTAGCTTGCTGTTCAAATACTGTCCATCATTTCAGGATCTTACTGTGTTCCCAAGCCAACCTGTGACACCACTGAGGAAATAAAGATAGAAAGGAGGGAGATAATTTTTTCAGCATCCTATAGGAAATGTGCAGGAATTGGAGCTCATCTCCCCCTGAGTCTTGCTCCTTTTTCTTGATAAAAAGATTGCTCTGCCTCTCCATAGTCATCCAATGTGTGTTTCAGCTGACTCTTTGCTCTGTGGGGCACCCTTTGTTTTAGGTCTAAATTTAACTCTGTTTCATACACAGCTTGGCTTTTCATGCTGTTGTTGTAATAAATTATAAATCTGAAAGGCTGATTGACCCAACAGTAAAAACTGTGATTGTTACAGCCTGGTAATATGATGGTGTTTTAGAAACTGAGATTTGGGGTTTTTTTTAATTCAGGAGAGCCTTAAACCTTTTCCTCTGTGATAAATCCCAGCACCTGATGTCCTGAGTGTCTTTGCATAACTGCTGAAACAAATTATTACTACCAAGCTGGTTTGGTATCTAGAGGTTGTGGAGTTAGGGTTGTCTGAAATGTAAAATGCAGATGGAGCCCAAGGTTTTTTCCTTATTAGCATGGATTTTTTTAACCTTGTTTTAATGGATATTTTATCTCCAAGAAGGTGAATTGTTTATGGGAAGAAGAAAAGGTCACTCAAATCAATCTATGTAGGACCCTGTTGATTGTCTAGGTGCAACTTGAACAAGTAGAGTTGAACGTATTTTCTACTTGCCTGTAAAAGAGTCTCTGCAGCCCCCAAAGGGCTTGTGCCTGCACAGCACAACCAAAGTCCCTTTCCCCCTTTAATCCAGACACAACCCTTAGATGAGATCTAGTGGAGCAGAGCCTCCATTTATAGCCCTCACAGCAATTTGCACCCTCTGTGTGGATACAGGGCTTGTGTGCCAAATTTCAGCTGTGCTGCCTGATTCAAGCCCTAGCCTCTATTGGCATTTAAACTGCACCTAAAGTTGAAGTGTGGGTTGTTCAAGGGCCATCAACCTGTTGGCCTTCAAATCTCATCTGTGAGAGCTGTTCTCCTGCTTTCCATCAAGGGCAATCCCGTAGTCTTTTGCAAGGAACTTCCAGAAGACTTCCAGAGTTCAACAGCCTTGTCCTTGTCAATAGACATTTTGGGGAGGAGTTAGAAGGTTATAGATTTTCCCATAATATAACTTGTTTGTCTTGCTAATGGAAGAATATTGCTGCAGTTTACTCAGGAGGTCTGCCTGAAAAGATTGGAACAAATGTCCTGAATGCTTGGGATGAATTTAGCCTGAAGCAGCGACTTCAGGACTGTTGGCTGCTTTACTGTAGCATCTAGTTGCTTGGTGAGTCTCTGTTTATCTCTGTTTCCTAGTTTGTGTTGATTCCTTTACTTGATCTTACTTTGCCATCTTTTGTCACAGGAAACTGTGTGTGTCCATTCAAATAATAGCATAACATAAAATGTGTCTCTAAGAAATACGTATTTTTATATGCTACATATAGATGATACATTAGAGATGCAGGCATTATCCCAGCCTAGGTCTTTCCAAATAATTCAGTGTTTGGATTGGTGTGGGGTTGCTGGGAGGGTTGTGCGTTTTTAGGTAAGACAGACCATTAAATTGTGAATTTGACAGAAAACATTGTGCTAGAGACTGGTACTAGCCATATCAGCCTCTTGGCTGATGGATAGGTCCCTCATTTGGAGGCCTTTTCTCTAGATGTCTTTCATAACATGGTAGTAGCAACACAGTTTAACTTGAATTAATTTAAAAACTAATTAAAAACATTAATTTAAATTAATTTTTCCAGATCACCTTCTTGAAAAATCAGTTCACCTGTGGAAGGAAGCCAGCCAGAGACAGGTCTGAAACTGCGCTTTTGATCGGAATACCCACCTAATGCAAAGGTCAGACACAGACTGCATCTGGCTGCCATCTTTTGAATGAACAATTTCAATCCTGTTCCATGTCCCCATACACTCCTGCAGGGAAAACACAGAGTTAGGTTCAGGTCTGAAATTATTATCTTCTTCAAATATGAATCCTAGATCATGATTTACCAGGAAACACATTCTGCTAACTGCACCTAATATGTAACAATGGTGTCAGAAAATGGAAGGAAGGGAGAGAATGGTTCATTCACTGTGGGGTTTTGTTCATTTGGAAAATGGCAGCTTGTCCAGGTGCCGTGTTAGCAATAATTTTCAATTTGATTGAATAATTGGGAATACATTGCCCCATTCACTCAAAGTCCATTAGCAGTAAGAGGAGGCTAGCTGCTTCTCCATAAAACATGCAGGTGTTGCTCATACTCTGACTGCCCTAAATTGTACACGTGAGGTTGGGTTTTCAGGTATTGAGTGGTGTGATGGAGCAGGCAAAACAACCAGAATAAATCTGTGAGAGGATCCTTCCCTCTTTTTGAATGAGGAACACATGAAGTGTCTACCTAGTAGTGATGTCAGCTGAGATCAAAGCTTCCAAACAGCATTTTCAGTGATAGACTGGTTTAAAGAGAATTGTATAAGAAAGTGTAGAGGCGTAGAAAGGATGGCAGCTTCCAAGGCTCATTGAGGAAGGTGAATTGACAGGAGGACAAGGCCATTACACCTAGACAGTTTGTCTAAGTGACTAACTGTTTAGATTGTCAAAAACCCATTTGGCTGTCACCCAGCACTGAAGACACATAAAATTTTGCATGACGACATTGATGTTAATATTGTCAAATGACCAAAAATGCTGCTAGATTATGAGATTGCTGACCCATTCCAGGCCTTGCTTTAATCTAAGCCCACCCAGACTCACAGATTAAGTGCTCAAGTGCACATTCACTGCGCTATCGCCAACAGGCTCTCTCAGAAGACTGGTTCCATGTGTGGGACCTAAAACCCCAGCTGATGGATTAAAACAGAGCACATAGTCTTTAGGGTGTGTTAGAAAAGACCACAGGTCTCAGCCCTTCCTCATTTCTGAAAAGTGAGATTGTAATTCCAAGCCTCATATATTCAGGGCTGTAAGTTTTAAATGCAAATTACCAAGGTCAGGTTCTGGGAAGATACATTTCTAAATTGCGAAGAGGGATGGGAAGTCAAAAGATAGAGGCTCCTCTGAACTCCCTGTTGGCAAGCTTTATTTGCTCCCTGTTGAAAGTGCTGGCTTTAGGCACCCACTCGTGGTTGCCTTACTCTCTCCACATTCCATGAGCAGACATTATAACAAATATTAGAATGCAGGAGTCCTTCACGGGCAAATCTGGCCTGCTGAGTAATTCAGAACTCATTTTCCCTTCCAGCATAAACAGAGGGAACTTTAGTCCTTTCAGCTGTGATTTTTACCTCAACATCACTTGTGCAGTAGAAAACAGGTGACCTGGTTGTAAATTAAGGTCAGAATTGCTGTGTGTGTACACATGGTTTCTACCATCAGATAAATACACAGATAAACATGTGGTAGCTATTTTAATCAATCATACCCTGGGAGCTTTGCCCACTGTGTTCCCAAGAACAGGGTGCAAGATGCAGCACTCTAAAGAAATTCCACACATTGCAGCAAGTGACCCCTTACCAAAACCAGGGCTGAGAAAAACTGTAATTTCCTTATTAGAATCACATGTCATCACCTTGCCAGCTACATTCTTGAATGCTCCTCAGCTCTTTTTTTGCACTGGCTTCCCACAAACACTGCACATAAAACCAGGGTGACTCACAGCATCCGTCTATGTCAAACAATTCTCCGAAAAGGCTGTGCTGGAGTCATTTGATGCTGTGTTTGCTAGTGCCCTGGAGGCCTCCAGGCAATCCCCAAGTCAGCTGAGTTCGTGTTACCAGAGATAAGTAGTTGGCATTCAGACTGCATGTATGCACAACTGTGACTTTTTTTTAGTCACAAAGTCATTTTCCAATTTTTGTGGAAATCACATATTGCTCACCAAATACAGGAAATAGGTCACATTGCAGTGAATATTCTCCAGGTGCTATATGGTCAGTTCTGATTGCTGACTCATTCAGAAGTTCTTTTTGGCTTTGGTTCTTCCTAGCTGATCTATTTGCAGCAAGCAGTGTTTGTGTTTGGCAGATAACCATGTTACAAATATGAGTAAACACTAATTATTTACAGGATACATAATTGCCCAAGGGAGCAATGATCACCAGGTTTCCTCTTTTTCCCATTTTCTTCTTTTAGCTCCTCAAAGTCTGGATTTTTGCCTTATGCAAGAAAGTTTCTCAGAGTTAAAAAGTGGAAAACACTAAGAAGGTCAGAGAAGAAACAGTTTCTGGACAGCACCTTCAGGGAAGTCTGTTTACAAAACTTTGAGGACTATTTTAAAGCCGCAACTGTGCAGAGTGAGGTTTTTACTTTTTTACCCTGGATCCAAGTTTACACAGCTCCCTTCATGTTTTTAGGAAGTTTTGCTTCAAAGGAGCTCTGAAACTCCCTCTTAGATGATGGGTTGGGATTCTCCAAAGCGTGGATCTCCAGCAAGGCTGCTGAAAAGAGGCAGTGAACTGTCTGAATAACAAGCCTGTATTTACTCAGGTCCTCTTAAGCTCAGCCCACTCTCAAATGATTTGCAGGGTGTCTGCTGGAGGAAGCCATAGTCCTTCACATGCAGTTGGCGTTGCCTACACTTTCAAGGCATGAAACTTTCAAGCGGCTTTTCCTGTGGGCCCCAGAGGACTGCATGCTATGCCTCAGCATGAGGAAGCAGAACAGGATCCTCCAAGGGAATGTACTTGTCAGTTCTCTCCAGGATGGGAGATGAAATTATGCTATCCAGATGAACTCTCTCCTGCTATTGGCAACTCAGCATTCCCTAATGTTTAAATACAACTGAAGCTGCAAAGTTAATGTTTAAATTCATTCTGTGTAAAAGTTGCAATGAAACCATGAGTCTTTTATCTCTCAGTTTTTTTTACTGGTAACAAGGAAGCTTTAAAATCTTATTCTAATTCACATTTTGTGCAGCGACAGGTTAAAATTTCATTGGGGGTTAGTGTGGTCATACAGAGAGACAGTTTTTAGGAGTGTATTTGAAAACCGAAGGTGGGACTTTGAAGAGCATTTTTAGACCCAGAAATTAGAGCTCAGCAGGTAGAAGGCTGGGATTCTAGAAAACAAAAAATCCTCTTTGCAGAAGAAAGTGAAGTTTTAACCTTTGGCTGTTTCTGTTTGGATTTGAGTAAGAGTACAGACTGATCATATGTATCATATATATTGAGAGCCAAATATATCAAGTTGCATGGCTGGTCTTTACTGTCTGGTGGCTGTGCCAGCACATACAATGGTCACCAGTGTATTTTTGTGCCATTTCATTTGTGTGCTCCGTGCCTTTTGTATGAGGCTACAATATCAGCTCTTTAGGCCTTTCAAAAAATGAAGGAAAACATTCTAGGGATGGAATAGGAACTCACAGAAGGAACACAGCTTTAAGCTTGGAATCTGCTAAGTACTGGAGCAGTTCAGGACATGGGAACACTGGAAAAGGATAAAATTTTTATAGACAGATTTCTCTGCTTGAATAGCTGCTGCCTGCCTGAAAGCCCAGCCATTCTTTTAGAGCCACTTTAGGTCACTGCCTGTAATGTCAGTAAAGACAGCCCAACAGTTGGTGAAATCCTCCATCATGTTAGGTTTCCCTGTTTCTCATGGTGATACCAAGTGAGAATTTGAAGAGGAAGTTGATTGACCTGTTATACTGGCACAAGGTATGACTGTGATCTTTTTAGTGCACCCAAAATAATCCTTATCTTTGAAAATGAGTTACCGTGTATGTCCATCCTCAAGGGCAGCCCTGAGAGTGCACAAGAGAGACAGAATGAAAAACCATCATTCATCTCCCCTTCCCATAAAGGAGATTGAGTTCTGTTCTGAACCTGAACAGCTTGCATAAAAGCATAAATCCAAATTACTGAAGTTATTTTGATAATGGTTGCATGTCTAGGCAGGCTTTGAGAATGCCCATGTCAGGTATGTAAGGTCCCTGGAGAACCTTTGGATCTCTTGTTACCAGAAATTTTGAGTCTACTCGTTGTAGACTTACTAAAATGAGCTTGTGCTCATCAAAAAGAGGCCACTACAATAGGATAGCAGTATTTCACAATAAGCAAAATTGTATTATAAGCATGAGCACAATTCCTCTATGTCAGTGTCCTTTTGTCTATAAACAGCCATATTTTGCATCCTGCCTTTCACCCTTTAAAAAAACCAAACCAACAAACCACAAACAACAAACCCCCCCACCAACCAGCCAAGCCCCAAAGCATCAATGGAGCACAAAGAAGCTCTGCTGTGCCAGCTAACCAGCTAGTTTGGTGTAGCATAAGGTGCAGGAAAGGAATGAATGTGACTTGTTGTGACTGATTAAGAGGGACAAGGAAAGAGAATGGGGAACAATGAGTGCGTGCTGTGTGGAGTGTGCATAGTCCTGGGAAGCAAGAGAGTGAAATGCTGCTGAAATATTGATAGGGTGGATAGGATCTGGAATGATTGACGGCATGTGTGTGTGTCTTGGCAAGTTTAATTGGATTTGTTGGGGTAGAGGGTGGAAGAATGTGGTGCATTTCCTTTTATGGGTTTCTTTCTTTCAGTCTCTTCTTTTCTTTCCTATAGAATTGACATTCAATGCATATACTTTTCATTGTCTGCATAGAAAACCTGGTCTTTATTCCCCTAAATTTTAAGGTTGAGGGAGCTGTGTAGAGGGGATGAAAAGAGATTTAAAACAGCTTTCATTGCTTTTTATTTACTACTTGTCTTCACTCTTCAGTGAGCAGTCATGCCTAGTGAGAGTGGTGACTTGGAGGGGAAAGAAAAAAAAGATGTCATTGAATGGTGGCTAAATTAATTTCAGTATTATGATGCCCATCATAACAGGAATTCTTCCATGAGGACTTGTGTATATGCTCTGCTGAGTATTACTGTGTTTTTCCTTTTGGGCTTATCATCGGTAACCAGATTCCTATCATCTTGCAACAAGATAGGAACCCGGGGCTCTAGGCACGAAGCTCTTAGGTTATACCAGAGTGATGAAGTCCAGGTCCCTCAAAACGCTGATCCATCCCCCAATGACTGTTCAGCCTCCAAACTTCTGCTGAAACAAGTAGGTGTCTATCGGGAGCTGCCTCAGTTGCTTTGATGGTCAAAGCCTGGATTCACAAGTTTCCAGCCACAGTGTATGTGAGCTTTTTCTGCAAGGCTGTCTTTTAGCCTTCTTTTCTCCCTCATGCCTTTCTGCAGCACAAGTATCCTGTGCTTTTAAGCAGAACTGTTGAACCACCTGTTCTCTCCCCAAGTGTCACTTCCCATAATGTTATAAATCAGTAGTTCGTCTGATGTCAAAACTAGAAAGTAGAAAGCCACCCTGGATTGCTGATTTCTGTAAAGTTGGGGGGGGGGGGTGGGTTATGAGTTTTGGTTTGTTTTCTGTTGTGTTGGTATGGTTTGGTTTCTTTTTCATCGTGGATTTTGGTGTTGTAGGTCAGAGAGCTGATGCTGAGGATGTCAGCTTCCAAGGTGTTTCAAAGTGAGAACCCCAATTGCTGCTCCTGGGCTCAATAGAAGAGAAGCCTGGTGCGAGTGAAGGAGCAGAGAATCCAGGAGACTTCCCTTGTGTGGGGAAGATGGACAACTACTGATAGAGGCCACTGGATCAAAGGGTAAAAATTTTCATTTGCTCCTGTTCTGAGTTCACTGTGACTCCCTAGCCAAAGACTTGGTAATCCCTTCTCAAACTTGTCATCTTTCCAAGCCCTTGGGCATACACTTCAGAGCTTTTGTTTCTTCCCTTCTTTTTGCTTCACTCTGCCCCACAAGCAAGCTTAACAGTCTGTGAAAACCAATGGGTGGGTAGCTATAAGGAGGGGGGACTTAATGACATGTTCAGTCATCTCTGAAGAGATGAAGCCAAACATGTGTCTGGTAGCAGGATATTTTTGGAGCTGTTTGTCTATTTTCAAATAACAAGTTTAATGCAATAATGTCATTACACAGCTCTAAATTCAAGGACGTGTTTTCATTGAAACACAATAGAAGCTAAGCTATCAGTCAGCTCATTTTCATTGCAGTAACAGCCAGTTTCACTGGCAGAAGTATTTCTGAATTTTCCTCTTTTACTTACTTAAGGCTGCTTTTGGCGTGAGATAAATCTATGTTCCTGAGAACAATTAAAGACTTCAGGGGAAAAAAGGGGTGAAGTATAGGAGAACAGTCTGCTTGTTTGTTTGATCTGATTTGTTTTTATTAGTGTGTAAGCTAAATTCAATTTCTGAGTAAAATTGTTGATGCAAGAAACCACACATCATTTTTCTGCTCTGGATGTTGTACCTCCTTTCTTATGAAAAACCTGAATTTCAGGGGAAAAAACCCAAACAGCAGAGGTATCATTCATGAAGAGTCAACCAATGTCGTTATTGTTCCACTAATCAACAAACATCTATCTCTGACTGCTGCAAATTTGCTCCCATTGCCCCAAACGTTAACTCTTTAATCTTAGCACCCTCTGCTGTGGACAGCTATAACAATATCATACTGAATTATTCTTGGTTTATAAGTTGTGTATTTCTTTTGTACCAAAGGGTCTACAAATAAAACTTGTATCAATGGAGCTGGCATGAACATGATATGAAAAATATATTAATTTCCTTGTGTTAATCTGGAAGGTAACTTTTTTTCAAATGTTTACTGAAGAAAAGGTATGTAGGATACAAACAAAAGGTTCTAAATTGCTGTAGATTAGAGAGGATCCCAAACCATAATCTTAACCTTTGCAAAAGAGATGTATAGGCATGCAACTTTGCTTCTGTCTGGAGATCGCCTCCAGGTTGCCAAGGCCATAAGAAAAAGCCTATATTTGCCATATGTACTGATCATCTCACATCTGCCTCTAGTGATACCACTTCTAAAATGTCAAAATAGACAAGAAGTGAAGAGTGAGTGCAACATATCTGGGTTGCATAGGCACAGCATCAACAGCTGGACAAAAGAGGTGATTGTCCCACTCTGCTCTGCACTGATGCAGCCTCACCTCAAGTCCTGGGGGCACCACAATAATTAAAAAGACATTGAGCAGTTGAGAGCAGACATTGAGAGCATCCAAAGGAGGACCACAAGGATGGTGAAGCTGTGTGAAGAGTGGCTGAGGTCACTTGGTTTATTCAGCCTGGAGGAGACTGAGGGGAGACCCCATTGCAGTTACAGCCTCCTCATGAGGGGCAGAGGAGGGGCAGGCACTGATCTCTGCTGACAGGACCCAAGGGAATGGCCTGAAGCTGAACCAGGGGAGGTTTAGGTTGGGTATCAAGAAAAGGTTCTTCACCCAGAGGGTGGTTGGGCACTGGAACAGCTCCCCAGGGAAGTGGTCACAGCACCAGCCTGACAGAGTTCAAGCAGTGTTTGGACAATGCTCTCAGGCACATGGTGTGGTTCTTGGGAACGTCCTGTGCAGGACCAGGAGTTGAACTTGATGACCCTGATGCGTCCCTTCCAACTCAGCATATTCTATTATTTTATGATGTCTGCCTAACTTGTAAAGGAAATATTGCAGGGATTATACTTTAAAATCAAACTTTGTTATTGTATCTTTCCAGTAACCAGTTCAATTTTTTTAATCTCTCTGTGACAGGGGAGGAGTACATTTGATTTTAGCAAAGGTACAGTCTGAAAACTGAAGGAAGCAACTATTTCTAGGAGGTAAGTTAAGAATGACAAATTCTTTCACGTTTGATTACAGACAGAAAATCTTTTTCCTCCTTATTGAAGCTTTTTGCCCTATATCCTCAGTTGGAAACACTGTTTCTAGTCAACCTTTCTTCTTTCTTCTCCTTCATCTCACATTTTGAACATTTCTCCAGCTCTTGTCAGGCTTGGAGGCCAACCTGATGGCTTTCCCAAAAGGGTGCTTTTGAAAAACGCAGTAATTTCAAACTACACATAAGCAGTTCTCTGTACTTTCAGTGTCTTCCTTTAAATGATTTAGTAGTTGATATCAACGCTCCCTTCATATTTTCTGTTTTCTAGAAAGCAGCATGTGTAACAGCAATAAGAGTAAGAACCAGTCTTTCTCTTCTCACTCCTCCAACTCCATCTGCTGATCGCTCATATGAGAGCTCTAACAACAGAGCTGCTTCTGAGCATTGTTGAAGATGTGGAACAGTGCAATCCTTTTTGTCAAGCCTCCAAGAGCAAATAGCAGCAGAGATGAGATTTTGAATACATTGGTAATACTGCTGTATTGATCTCAAAACACTTTACAAACATTAACTAATTAAGCTTTAAAGCAACGAAGTGTGCATTAATGAAATCCATTTAGCAAATGAAGAAGTGGAGGTAAACAGAGGGTAAGTGAAGTGACCAGAGTCAAGTGATGAGTGAAGGTCAGAGGAAGGTCTCTGTTTTCTATTTGTTCTGCTTTTATGTGATCTCATTGAGAAAATTTTTGCAGTGAAGCTTGCAGCCATTTTAGTTTGAAACATTTGGACATTTTATCACAATCCAGAGCCTTTCTTACAAGAATCAAGGTAATGTAAAAGCTCATAAAAGTAATAAACATTTTTAGGCTCTCAGGTCCAACTTTGATTGTCAAGAGGAAATTTCTTATAGCAGAATGCGGCCAGCAGTAGTTGTGGGGTTTTCTGTGTTGTTTTTTTCTCATTTGTGTTTTTCTGGTGGTGCTAGCTTGACAGAAGTGTGCCTTAACCTGCAAAATGGGAGTTCGTGTGGGCTTGACACTGATGTCATCTATCCCACCCTTCCTATGGGAGGACTAAAGCCTTCTCAAGGGATTGCTCTGCTCTGGTGATGCCAGCCAGTCTGTGAGCCTCAGGGGCTGTTACAGAGTGGAATGGCTTAGAGTCAGTGGAGCAACCCTGGATTAAAATCAGTGTTAAAAAGTGGAGGATCAGGCACACAGTAAGTGAATCATGCAGAGCAGTGCTGACCTAAACAGAGGATGACAGCTTGGAACAGGTTCCTTGGAGACATTAAGTTATCCTTGGAAAGGGAGGTCTCAAAGCCAAGCCTTATATTTTCTTAATGGGTTTCATTAGGAAGAAAGAAAAGGAACTGGAAAAAAAGACATGTAGCTTAAAAGGGAACAGCTTCAGCACAGTCTAAAATTTGTTCCATTTTTCAATAAAAGAAGCCAATGCTGCCTTGAAATTCATGTCCCTTAAAAGTTCAAGGAGGCCTGTATTGTTGGCCTGCTCAGTCAGAACGCTCCAGCCACTTATTGTATGTGGAATGCACTCCAGGGACTGACTGAAAAAATATGATTTAGTGAAAGCTTGTACCCAAAACACATCATTGGCCTCTGATCTCTGAACATTTAAATATTTCAAGCTTACAAGCGGACGCTGTCACGAGGACAGACCCTGATCCCTAGCTGATTCTAGAACATCTGTTGCGGCATTTACCAAGTTAATAGATTAGCTATGAGAATCAGGCAGGTGTTTTTCACCAAAGCCAGAAAACATCAAAATCAGATTGCCCTCCAAGTCTTTCAGCACAGGCAATCGAGTTAGAATGACTCATAGAGTCTAACAGATAATAAAACACACATAACATTTGCTTTAAGGTACAGGTGGGGATATTTTGTACTGCACTTAGGAGAAAGAAAAACTAACTCTATTTGGGAATAGAGTAATTGAATACAGATGGGAGGAGGCAAATGAAAGAATTTAGCAAATATCTCAGTGGAATAGCTAATGGGAACGAGACAGAATAGGAAATTAAAAATTATTCGAAGCAGATGGACCATTCTTTGAGTTTTTTAAAATTTATTAGGGCTGCGAAAAAAATGTGTCTGTTTATTTTCCACGGCCATGAAATTAATGACTTGGTGAGTTGTGCTTGTGCAATTTTATGACTGCCATGTCATTTGTCATAATTTGGGTTCTGTTTGATATGGATTTATGAATATTTCCTCCCCCCAACATGATTTATGGGTGTTGGTCATATGTGAATTAGACTGTCACCTTTAGTATGAAAAAGTACAAATGACAGATTATAAAAAAAGTTCTCAAGTCCTTAGTGCTGGAAAGCAGAGTTCACAATTCCCTGCTCTGCTCCTTCATTGGAAGTTTTTGTTTGGAGCTGACGATTAGATGTTTGGACTTGAGTCAAGCATATGGAAACATCGAGAGGGCTTGAATAGATCTGAACTCATCTGAACTTCACCTGTGAAACTCAGCTTGAGTCATCTTTTCCTTGTATTATGCATTGAAAAAAAATATCTGTATGCTACTTGCTGTAGGAACAACTGATTTACTGTACCAGAGCAGCAAGTTGGCCTTGAAAATTTGCTGTCCTGCTTCCAATAGTGGCTAGCTCTGGGTGAAGCTTCCATGAAAAGTGGAAATAATCTTACACAGTATGTTCAGTTACGCAGCTCTGCATAGTCGAAGGAGTGAAGTTAAAGGACATATGAAACAGGCTGGATTCCTGTAATAATAATGGTATTCTAGGTTTAGATCCAAAGCACCAGCTTTTATGCTAGCTGTTATCACTTCCATGAAAACTACTACTATTTGCTATTTGTTTTGCAATGTGTAGCAACAGCATGCACCAATTTAGGACAGAAGGAGAAGCACAGTTGCTCCTGGATTTGAGCCACCTGACTTTAAGCATAAAACTGTGGCACCTAAGTTAGTGCCTAATCACCCAAGGCTCCCCCATTGATGCTGGAAAGCGATATGCACCTCCAGAGGATAATTCAGCCCACGTGTCTTCATCCATTGACTATTCAGGCAGAAAAAACCAGTACCCCTTCCTAATTTAGCTCCCCAGTTTAGTCTAGAAGTTCATGTGGGAGGAATTAGAGCCCAGCATGGGATACAGCTTGAAAAAGAAGAAACAATACACCTTGCATGTCAACAACATGTTGCCAAACATCTTGCTTTCTGAGCTAGAAAATGTTTCCTTTATGGGGGATACAACTGGTTCATTCTACAGTTCTTAGACAACTGTATGCTGAAGCCCGTTTACTGAGGCCCAGACAGCATTGCTTTTCCAGAGGAAGGCTGATAATTCTTACTGAATATCTCTGCACTTGTGGAGAAAGGATGGTTACTTTACAGGGAGCCACCAGGGCAGTCTTTGCATGTCCTGCTAGCACCTATTACCTCTAAGGCTAATTGAGCTCCTCTGCTTTTTGGTTGTTTTTTATTCAATAATTACTCAAGCAAGAGTCTGCATTAGCAAGTCAGTGTAATTTCTGCTGTTGTGGTGGTAGCTGAGATGCTTTACAGTGGTGATACACAGCTGCACAGAACTGGACTATCTTGCAAAAATAAAACTAGATCACTTGTATTGAATTAAAGCCCAGTAATCTTAGAATCATAGAATCATTTAGCTTGGAAAATACCTTAAGATCTTTGAGTCCACCATTGTTGCTTTGCTGACTCTTCAGGAAATCTGCACATCTTTTGGAGAAAGCCTTTTGTTTCAACAAGCCTGCATTTATGCCCCCCCCCCCTTTTTTTTTTTTGTCAAAGCATTGAATCTATATTAATTCTCTTAGTTACTTTTCTGTTTTTTCACCTGCTGGATGGATTGTCTTGTAAATTTTGCATTTTGTTTCTCCATATTTTGAAGTCAGTGGACTGAACACAAAATCCAATTCTGTAAAAACAGTTTTACTAGGTTTGGGGTGGAGAGAGAGAAGAATATGAGCTGTTGGATAACAGTAGTGTTCTCACTGAGCTTAGATTGAAGCTGTTTTGACTGTATCTGGCACTTAAAAGGCCAACCTGCTCCTTCCCTGTTACCATAAAGAAATTTGCCAGGAAGGCAGGTGTCTAACTATACAGGCAATCAGATTACAGACCAAAGTAATCATGATTTCTGATTTTCAGCATAGGTTGCCACATTAGCACATGCACTTTGGAAGAGAGGGAGAAGTAATCAGAGCAAGATAAGGACAAGGGTAGAGATCATTTGAACCAGTACAGTTATAACAGTAAATTTTATGTAGCTTTTATTAAACTATTTTGTTTCTTTTATATTAAAAATAGGATGAAGCCATTTGAAAATGAGAAAATCCCTGAGTTTGCTTCCATTTGTTTTTAAGAGTTACTGAAATGTAGCAGTGTGTTTCTTGGGAGGCACCATTTGCACACACATGTCTGCAACTCCGAGCGAGTCACAGCTGCAGAGTTTCTTTAAGGCATGCATGCTTGGCTTTGACATGCTGAGATTTATGGTGAGATTTAAGTTCTCGTACCAATGGTGACGTTTCCTGAATAGTTTTCATCCAGATGGTCTCCAAGAGGATAAGGTTTAACAAGATTTATTCACTGAGAGGGGGCAATGTGAATTAAAATTACAAGGGGTACTGTATATACACTAATTCTTTGCCATTCACTGCCTTGTGAAATGTAGAAAATCTTTGCTCTTCATTCCCCCCAAACGAAGTTAAATGGAGTTGCTTCTTTCAACATACTGTTCCACTCTGAGCAGATTAGGACTCTGGCAAACAAGTGCTATTAATTTTGTCGGGGTGGAGGAAGGGGTTACTGCCCTTAATGTCTACCCTGCCACTTTGCCACAGTCTTCCACCTTACTAGAGGAGGCAGCAGATGTAAGCAAGTGCCAGTTTATCAATTGTTACAATTTGCAGACCATTGGCAGTTAAAATTAATGTGCTGGCTCAGAGCTCTATGGATGAGGGCTGGACCATATCACTTTCTGATGGCTCTGTTTCAGCTTCTGGTGGGGGACTGCTGCAGACAGCTGGGAGAGGTAACCTCTTATGCCATTATCACTAAATCCAGCACAGCCTCTCTGAGCGAGCTCCAAGTCTTTAGCCTTTGCGAGTTGTTAGGACTGCCAGCACTGTTTGGGGTCCTGAGGCTGTATCTTCAATGGGTTATTTAAAGTCAGTGAAGCACCAGCAGTTTGTGCAGGGGGAGTATCTAGGCATGCTGATTCAGATTGTAATTGCTGAACCTAGATTTTCAGGAAAATTACACTTATTAAAAAAAAAAAAGAATTTATGTCATACCTTGTAGGTTTTTATAAGGCTGTGGACTCACAGTGAAACAGTCAAGCACATGCTTAACTGCTACAAGGTAAGTATCTCCATCAAAGAAAACTAACAGGAATTGCTGCCATTATTAAAGATGAACAGTCTGTAAGAATTTTGATGGACAGAGTCAGTTTTATTGTTTTTCAGGTTTTTCTATTTAAAATAATATTAAGTAACTATGCAAGCTCTAGAACTAGAGGCTTATTCAATTTCTACTTAAAGAAAAAGTTGAGTTATTAGAGGTCAGTGTCTTTTATCCATTTTCCTCACGTGCAGGCTGAGTTTTGCTCCCATATCTAAAAGTGTTGGAAGTTAACTGTTAACAATTTACCTTCTTTAGCAGGATCAAGACATTTCAGTTTGAATGTCATAGAATCAAACCAAAACTTGAGTGACAGAAGGCAACAAGTTCATCTTAGAGGAGCATATATAGAAAAATAGAATGTCCTGCTTGATAACAAGAAAAAAAAAATTGACAGCATATTGCCTTTACCACTTTAAGCATGTTCAAGGTTGGTGGGTATTTTTATTATTTTCCTTTTCTATCTCATATTATTTGCAGAAATACATTTCATTCATTGCCTGTTGCTAGTTGAGCTTTGACATAAGTTCTTCACAATCAATGATTGGTCTTGAGTCCTTCAGTGTCTGAATTGTCAATTTGTGATTCTTTTATTTTTGAAAGGTAACTATTCAGCGTTTCATAAAATTGTCTGCACTTCATATTGTCTCAATTTCAGCAGTTGCAAGTACAGGTACTGAAAAATCACTAATTGCTTTTATAATAATGGGCTGGCGAACAACACATTTTTAAAACAATGGGAAAATAAGAAGTGAGAAGACTTTGCGATTGTTCTTTATGTCTACAAATGGACAATCTGAGTAAAATTTAAAAGAGCTAATAATTGCAATGAAATAGACCTCATTGTATTGTAGCAAGTTAAAAATGTGCCTCTTGCTGCAGAGCTTCCATTAATATTGTTTGAGAGAAGTAGCATCAATGCACTATAATAGACTTTTATTAATAGGCCAGAACAGTCATCAGTCTCTGGGTTGGTGTGATAGCTGAATACAGTGAACATGAGCATCTTGACAAGCAAGTAGCAAAATCTATCAATCACTTTCAGCATGAAGATGCTGTGATAATTAGGTTTACACTGGTAATAAAATATGGATAAATAAAATGTTCAAAGCCATGGAAAATGTAGGGTCCATAGTGAATATCCTATGAAATATAAAAGAGGGCATCACCATAAATTCATCTAGCAGTGTAGACTGAGACCATTATTCTCTTGACCCATCTTGCTATTTTTAGAATAAAATTCATGCATTTTTCAATCAGCACTGTTCAATGGTAAAATCACTTCCAGGCTTAAAGCCTAGGCTGGATTCTTTTCTTGCTGTGCTTATGTGCAAGGATGTTCAGTGTCCTTCCTGTTGATGGTGCTGGTGCCCTCAGCACAGAAGTGTGGTGGCATTTTTTAGTTTGTGCTAGTCACTTTTTCTTTCCACTATTGGCCAGATGAAGATTGGGGTGTGCTCTGCTTCCTTTTATGCTGCTCTGTGTGGGTGATTGACTCCATTTATTTCTGTGGAATTACTCTAAGTTTATGGTTTAAGGAAAAACAAACTTCCTGGTCTAATGGCTTCTGATGCTAATGAGTCAAGGTCTCCTAGACTGAGAAATGATCTTTCGTGTGACTTCTGGGGAAATAAAGGTACTGATTTTTTTTCTGTTTTAGGGCATTGTCCCAGGCAAGACAAGCCTTTTGTAGTGGGAATCCATTGCATTTACATCAAGTTTCAATCTCTTTATAATGGCAGGTTAATCTATACTTTAGCATAAGGAACAACTTGGCCCAGTCTGAGTCACTAATCTGCCACACACTAGATGTCCCCTGGTGGTTTTTTTTATTATTTTAAAAAGATTTAGTAAATTCATTTCCTGAAAAAGGCGCTTGGTTGTCAGTCCACTAAACTGATGTCTTTGTGCTCGACTGTGGCACTGCCCTGTTCAGGCAGCAGCAGAGAAGGCTTCTCCTGCCAGTGTGCCTCCACCCTGGCATGTAGTGGGGGAGAGGTAACTTCGCTTCTTATGCTTCATTAAATTCTTGGCGCTGTCTGCTGAGAATGGCAACGGAGTTGCCAGTTGTGGCATGCAGGTTTATTGCTGGGAGTTGAGCCAGAACCACCAATCCATTTTGCACAGACAGTGAACAGCAATGGTAAATACTTCTTGTTCATTACTAACCTAAACTGGATTTGAACTGAAGACTTGGAGGTGAAGGACTGTCTCCCATTCCTTAATCCCCCTAACATTTCAGTCTGCCTCATAAAATTTTCTAAAACCAAATGTAAACCTTGTGTATAAAATGAAATCCAGAGAAGAAAAGAAAATCCAGAGTGAAGACGGAGACTGTTTTCTTCTTCAGCAAGCTTCTTTGCTAGTAATAACCCTGGAAAATTGTTCTCTGATTATTCTCTTGAGAGATTACTCTAATTTCTTGCTGCTGTAGATGGCCATATGATCAATTGTCATCAGTCACTGCCTGATGATGGGTCATTACTTACCGGTGCATACTTGGGGGAAAAACCACATGCGACTTCCATTAGGAGGCAGAGTGCACCTACATCAAATATGAAGTATACACTAAGTTCTTATTAATAACATTTCAAGACTGTCCTCCTAAAATTCCTAGCACAGAAGCTGCCTTCACAGTGGAGGAACTGAAACTATGAAAGATTTGCAGCTTACAGCCAGGCAAATGAGTATTCCCCTAAGTAAAAGATCTGATTTTCAGTTGAGCATTTCAGTAACAGATCAGTTTTATTGAGAAAGAAAAGTAAAGCTCATACTCATCTGTTCTTTGCTTCAGGACCTCCTATCTTAATTAATTAAATTTCATTACGGTACAGCCAGTATAAATATTTCCTTCTTGTTCCATTTCAAAGTTAAGAATGCATATATGGCACTGTGGAAAATGCTGCTCTCACAGGTACCATATTGGCCAGGAAGTCTGAATACCTCCAAGAATATGGAGATTATTTCGTTGAAATCTTAAAATATGTTTATTTCATATTTTCTAGATTTCCTAGCAGAAATTCAAATGAAACAGACCTTCAGCTGAGTAAACTACTGAGAACTGAACAATGTAAAGCAAGCACAGTCCTACTATGCTGAGTGGCCTTTTGAATGGATTCTGCAAGGGTAACCTCTCTCCTTTAGAGGTAAAGACATTTTCTGTCTAAATCACAGGGATTTTCATTTAGGCTTTCAAAGTGAAATATAGTAGATCAAGAGGAAAAAAGGTAGAAAAAAGTGAAATTGGAAGAAGCAGTTGATTTTGTTTTTTTTGGTCCCAGTAAATGGAGAGCATTGAATTATGTAGAAAAAGGTTTGGCTGAGATTTGGTGTCACCTAGTCGTGTTGCTGTGTGTACCCATCTGGCACAGAATGGCACTGAGTCTGGTGCATGCTATTGTAAATTAATAGATTTGCAAATAACTGTTTTGTGGGTAGGATTGGTTTTCATGTTTCCCCCCACTTCCCCAAAGTCCCACATCTGTGTGGAAGACCTCTTAAGAAGAAGCCTTAAGAGAAGCAAAGGAAAACAAAGGCTCATCCTCTGACTAGTGCTTATTGGTATCTTTTGTGCAAACTGCCACTAAGGGCACTGGTGAGTAATCACAAGCAGAGATTTTTACCTGTGAAAAAACCAAGAGGTATGTATAAATGTGCAGGTTACTGGAATAACTTTGTAATAAACTTATTTGAAACTACAAGCAGACCACTTAGTTTTAGCCACCTCGAAGTCAGTTTTGAAATTGTGTAGGCATGGAAGGGAGTGGTCAGCTCAGCCCTCACATCCTGATGGTTGCAGGTGATACTGTGCATCAGTGTGAAGAGAAGGCTGCTGTTCAGAAACTTTAAATTGACTAGCTTGGGTTGGCTTAAGTTGCTGAACTGTGACAGTCTGAGTCCTTATCCAAGACCCTGCTGGAGCCTGCACTGCTCTTAGGATTTGAACTAGCTACCTTAAGTTACTTGGAGTATGTCCCCACCTCTGGATTACAAGGGAGTTATTGCAATGAATCAAAACTGCAAACATTTTGCTTGAAGCATTTATCAGATCTGACCTGCTTTCTTATAATGAATTGGCCCTGGATGGTTAATTGTAATATGCTGTTTAACACTGGAATGTACATTTTGGGAAAGGATTTCTTTGGGAAATGCTATGGTCTCTACTCCTTCCAGCTTACTCATTCATCTATATTTATTATGTTGCTTGGGTTTAGATGGGGAATTTTACAGAGCAAATTTGAGCCACAGTCCCATTGAAAAATAGGGGGAGCTCAGTATCCCCTTCACTTATAAAACTGTAGGTAAAACTGCAGACACTTCAGTTTGAAGTCATTTAGGGCTATGTAGATGTCAGGTAGAGTTACCGAGGGTTCCCACAGTGGTCAAAGGCCTGATGTCCACTGAAAGGCAAGTAGGATTTAGGATCTCCTCTGTATCACCACACCTCCAGTCACTACGTTATTTCTTCAGACACTGAAGCGTGTTTTTAAATTTACCCCCAAGTATTTTTGAAAATCATGCTCTTTAGCTTGTGCTTCTGCTGTTGCTCAGCTTACCCACCCCGTTGCCCAGCGGTAACTGAAGCAGGACTGCAGTTACCATTGCACATTCGTCTCTGGCACCATCTAGTGACTCCAGAACTCTGCTTCCAACCACTGCTCTTTCCCATTGCTAAACAAGATGTGCTGTCCTTTGGCAACAGCTTAAAATTCAGATCTCTGCAGATGTCGCTCTCGTGAAATGAACTCACCTTAGAGCAATGGCTGCAAAGCCTTTTGGGAGAAAGCTTTGTGGTATGGCTCTTGTACTAACAGTTTAGATTCGTAATTCAAGGTGCAAAACTGCCAAAGCACATAAAAAATAATGTGAAGATCTTGTTATAGATATTTTGTTACAGTAAGAATCAGGAATGGGTATGTGTGTGTGTCTGTTTTAAGATTGTCATAGTCTTTGAGCATCTTTTCTAGTCCTAATAAAATGGCTGAGAATGAAATGAGCATACTTAAATTATAGAATGATTCAGGGCATCATGTTGTTAATAATGTAGAGAAATGAGATATAAAAGCTTTTACTCAAGCATACCCTAAAGCAAATTTAAGTAGAGCACATAGCTATGATGCTGATTGTTTTCACAGGTGTTGGCACCATATGAATTAAATGAAGAAAAAAATGGTGAAACATTTATGACTCATTAGAATTATGTGGTTTTTTATCCTGTCCTAACAACTGAAAAAAGGTGTAATTTACATTTGCAGCCAAATGGCGTGAAGTAACATTATACTTTACCGACATGAAAAGGGGAGACTTCCAGATGACTACTATTCTGAACTTCTCTAGTTCTCAAATCTTGGATTTTCAGTTTCTCGTGTGGACTTTTGAGAGCTGACATTATTGCCCCATTAAAACAAAAAAAAAAGTCAAAAAGGAATATGGTAACTTAAAAATCTACGGAACGAGTGGTTTCAAGGGACTAAGGGCTGTTCTCTGGATGCAACACCTTTACAATCAGAATATTTTTCCTTTTCATCAAGAATGCACTTGATAGATCCAAAGAGAGCCACATCCATGGTTGTTTGGGTTTTTTTTTAAAATAAACTCTGTATCCTCATTTTCCTTTCTCCTTTAATTCTTTTTTTTTTTTTTTAATCAGAATTGTTTTGTTGTAGATCTTTTGTAGTTTGTTGTATATCTTAAATATTTACATGAAGGAGGTATCCTGACAGGCTGATCTATATCAGGAAAGCAAGAAATAAACAAATCCATGTCTACAGTATTTTAGATTCTGGTTTCCTGAGCTCCTAAGTGTTTATTTTTCCTATTGTAAAAACCTGCATTGAAATACATTCAAAATGGAGTTCACATGGCAGCTTTCAGGCAACATCTAATGTTTTAACAAAGCTGTAATAGTAACCTCAGCTTCCCATACACTGTGTAGTTGGCTGAAAAAGAAAGCAGCTGATTTATCAGAGCCTCTATGCTGTAGATGAGTCTTCAGAAAAAGAACATGTCGTACTTTGCAACTGAGACGTTTTTGCAAACACCTAATAAACCAGAAAAAGAAAGTTTTATTGGGCTTTATGAGCACATTTTTCTCCTCTCACCAGAGCACCAAACCCAGTTTGTAATCCTACTTTCATTTGTTTCATTCTCCCCTGAAATTTCTCATAGCACAAACTCGCTCAATTTTGGCTGCCTAATTTGCATCTCATGGCCTGCAGTATCTCTTTAGGAGGTGAACTATTAAAAATACATTAGCCTGGTGTGGATGGTAATGGGCCAAATGCTGCTGGTTTTGAAGGCAATCTGGGAAGCCTCATGCTCTCTCTGATTCTTGATAGCTGTGCGAGCAAGTTGTTTGCTTTTTCTGTCCTTGGACTTTCGAAGTTCTAGCAGCAGATGTAGGTGAGATTATTGTTCTTCTGAAAGTCTGAATTGATAAAAGCACTTTTCTTCCTTTCCAAGCTTGCTCTAATCTTTAATGTTACCCTTATTTCTTTTCTGCCAGAACTGTGTCCTATTAGCATCCAAAAATGTTACACATAACTTTGGCTTGCTTACAGAAGATGATCCAACCACTAACATTTGCCTTCTGTAGCTGAATGCTGAAAGAAAAAATAATCCACATTTGAAATGTAAGACTTTGTTGCTGTCAGTTTCTGGAGTTGATTATTAGGACTGTGATTTTTATCTACTCACTTGTACAGTAATTAAAAGCAATTCCCTCATCAGTTATCATCCTGTGAAGCCAGCTTTTAAGCAGTGCTTGATGTACAGTTTATTAACCTAAGCCCACGTTGAGGGAAAGGTGACATAGTTTAAAAAGTAAGAATGAACACATCTGCTCTGAAAAAAAGAGCTGAATGTAAAATAGATGCTTACTGTTAAACCAGCAAAAATGGCAATGTGATTTTAATTGGCAAAGTAGGAGTAATTACCTGGCTTGGGCCAGGTGTATGCCTCCATTCTGTCCACTCCCATCTGTGTCCTTTTTAGGTGGATTATTTTCTGTGTGGATATATCCTGTCATGATGGGCTAGGTGATTAAAGAATTAAGAAGGAAATCAGGGAGTCAATAACTTGCATGCTGAAGAGGAAGGGCTATTCAGCTGCCTGACAACCTTTGCCACACCTTCTAGCAGGTATTGATGAGCACATATGATTATCAGTGTCAGCTTGAATTAAAAGATATTTGATATTAACTGGATACTGTGCCTCTAGTTGCCAGTGTTGTAACTTACGGCATCTTTATTCCAGGAAAGAAATCTAAAATAATAGGCAAAAAAAAGTGCATGATATTTATCTGTGATAACTTTTCAGAGTGAGTGCTGGAGACAAAACATTAGGGTGAATGAAGGCAGACTGAAAGTGAGCTCAACTACGTATCTATCACATTGGACTTCTCTTGACTGCTGAAAATGGCCGATATGGGATCTTGTGAGAATACTCAAATATTAGAAAGCAAGGCATCGAGAGAAGAAAATTGAAAGTGGAGCACAACTCCCTAAAGCATTATATGCACCTAAAGCACTAGTGTGGGGGTGCCTGAGAAAGGGGAGCAGAAACAGTTCTGGGTGTAGAGATGCAGACTGCAGTGCTTGCTGATGGTTCTGGTATATCCAGGAAGGGGAAACAATGAGGTGAAAATCTACTACTGACTCTGCTTCTTTGAATGCTTTCATTCAAGGCACTCTTACAAAACAGCATGGCGTGTGACAGGCAGGGAAGCGATGTGCAATCCATGGTCAGCCAAGAGAAAGCAGTAAGTGCCACAAAGTGTTGTGCCCACCCCCAGGAAATGAATGAAGAACTGCATGGATTTTGTTTTAAATGGAGCTGAACAGTAATCCCAGGAGATTTAAGAGCTGACATCATTCAGTGGATACATATTTCACACCTGGGGATAGAGACATGCCTGAGATGAGCCAGGAAATGTATCTACAGGCCAGGCATGAATACCCAGTTGAAAGCACACATGGAACAGTGCAAGCTGTGCGAAGAATATAGTGATTGACAAGAAACGCCTCATGGAATTCCAGCCCAGACCTAGGAAAAGGTCAGAACAGACTTGTTAATTTCTAATGAAAGAAACTTTATGGCACAGTAGATTAATAACCCAGTTTTTGAAAGATGCACAGACAAGAACAGTGATCAGAAAACTGAAGGTACAGATTTTTAAATGTGCGGTAACTCACTAGCTGGGACCAAGTGAGAGGCTCCTGATACTCTTCATTTAAGCATTTGAAAAATTTGGTACCTTTAAATACTTCTTCATAAGATTTATGTTTCTGAAAATATGCAACAGGATAGGCCTATGGCATCAGCCTTGGCAGCAGCCAGGAAACTGGCAGTGTTAGATAGATAGTAAGAGTGTTTGGCCTGGTTATTTTGAACCTCTTAAATGCTAAATGTTCCCATGGTTTAAATAGAGACATGTACTCAGACTCTGGCCTTGAAGTTTAGGTAAGTTTGTCTTCTAAAGCCTGAGGCAAAACCAATCAATATTTTTTCTTTACAGTTCTTAGGAAACTAAGCAAGTGCAAAGCACTGAAACCCCAGAGGTTACTGTATGCAGAAAGGTAGGTATGAAATTAGCCATTAAGTTACTATGAAAAGGTACAAAAAAAATGTTACTGGATGCAGGATATGAAATAAGTAGAACAAGCAGGAAAAAGGAAACGAAAAATACCATGCTGTGACTTGAAAATCGCACGGGTGATCATAGTCTGTTAGGCTAATGTAAGCAAGAGCAAAAGTATGTGAAGTGCGTGATCAACACAGAGGATCAATATGGCCAATCCTTTTGAGTGCCCTCAATAGTAGTAGAAAACAGGGAAGTTGGATTGTACAGAGAGAAGTTGGTGGCTTCATTGTTGGCATTTGGTGTTGTTTTAGCTATTGCAGATGTCTGCTTGGCATCCATTTGCTACCCTGGTGGAGTGTCAGTCTACTTTAGGTCCTGCGTCATCTCTGCTATTCCTGTGCGGATGTCTTGGATGCCTTACGGCCTTCTCAAATGGCACTGGGCACCTGTGTGTCAGACAGGAATCCTGGCCTTTGCTTTGTGAAGCAGCACATTCCTGAAGGGCCACAACAGTGTCGTCATGGCCACAGCCAAGCATGGCAGCAGTGAGCAAGTTGGAAGTATCTTTAAACAGGTAAGTCTGTGCAATAATTATCTTCAGCGTGGGTCTTTTAAGGCTGGCTGTGAGCTGAGCCCTACAGCTTCCTGCCTTGGCTGAGAATGAATCACCTGTGGGGAGCTGGATTTCCCAGAGCAGATGGGAGCTGTCGGGTTCAGAGTCAGAAATTATGGAAAGGGATACCACGTGTAACAGCTCCCTTTGGGCAAGAGAGATCGGAGAGGGGGATAGGTAGGTCTCTCCAGCCAAGGAGAGGATATCACAGATAAGGATGCTTAAGGAAGGTGCTTTAACAGGCCATCAGGTGTCTATGTAAAATACCTAGAGGAGAAAGCAATTAAAAGAGCTCTAGTTGATTAAAAAAAAGAAGTTCAAGAAAATGTAGTTAGTCTGAGAATAAACTTAATCACCAAGGTGCCCTTGAAGTTTATCAGACCACCTAGAGGTGCAATATCCTAGACAGGCAATGAGTTCTCAGAAATACCCTTCATCTAATCTTTTTTTTATTATTTTTCCCTACCTTGGGACGATTGAAGTGTTTTGGTTTGGTTTGGTTGGAAGACTATACTAGCTTGCCAGAGGGAATTCAGAGGAAACCAGAATATTTTCCCAAAGAGAAGATAAGGCCCAGCCACACCTTGCAACATCAAATCTTTAATCATGTACCTGCCTGCATAACAGCAGCAATATTCAGTGTTTCTGTAACATCACTCATGCAAGAATTTCAAAGCACTTCATAAGCACTAATTAATCAAACCTCACAAACCCTCAGCAAGCAGCAACTTTGCCCACCAATGAAGCGTAATCAGCTCTGAAATGGAACATGATGGCAGTTTGATATCTCATAACATGATGCAACAGGTCAAGGCAAGTAGAACAGGAGCAATTGAGGGCACTTGGGAAGCACCGATCCTTAAACAGCTTTGCAGACACGGTGCTTCACTGGATATGCTTTGTGGAAATATTTGGCATAAATAGTTTTGTGAAAAAGCAATTTATGTATTGCACACAAAAGAACAATTTGAAATATATTTTTAAATTCCTCATAGATCTCCTAATGCTAAAGGCAAATATCTGCACTTTGCAGGGGCAACGCATCAGAGTGCTTTCCACTCTTTGTGGGACCTTGTTTCCATCCCTCTAGCTAGTGGCATCTGGAGTCCTAGAGGTCATTAAATAAGCCACTCTGATGTAGTTCTTGACCCCCAGACACTGCCACCTGAGCTTCCCCAGGGGAAGAAGAAAGCTGTGTCTGAGACTGCAGGCTCTTTCTTCAGTTCCACTGTGTTTTGAGGGGCCACCCAGCACATTTAGTACTTGACCCCCCAAGATAGATCTCTCAAAGCTGTGGCCCCCAGCTACAAAATCTGCTCCAGTGCAGAAGCTACAGGGCCTAAATTAGTGCCTTCTCTTGGCCCAGCCAAAGCTGTCAATGTTCCAGTTGACTACAATGAGAGAGATTGGGCTGGCTCAGTTTCTTTATATTTCTGCCAATCCGATCTTGAGGGGCGGATGAATTCAGAATATGTTACTAATACTCTGAGTATGTATCTTCCCAATTAAGCACATGTTGAACAACCTTCAGCTATTCCTGTCTGTAGGCAAAACATCACTGTATTTTAGGTCTCCTGTCCCATCACTTCTCATTTCTTTTGGAAGCAAATGGGACATGGCGTTTTTTTTTGGTTGGTGTTTTTTTTTACCTCACCCAATAAAATTATATTGTACTTGTGTAAAACAATGTGCAAACCATTAAGTAGAATAATGAAATGCTGAAAGTTAAAACAATAAGCTTGGATGATTTAAACCTTGCTACATTTTAAATGTGCAATATGTTTGCAAGAATGAAATTGGTCTTTGGGGCTGAATTAATAGTACAGATATCCAGCCCATTTTGGAAAGAACAAGTAATACCTAGGAATATAATTTAAACCAGTCTTATAATTAGCTGGTCATTTCACATTATGAGAGTTCTGGTCTTGTTGTTTGGCTTTATAAATGACTCATATAGTCACCTTCTAATTATACATGATGTGTTTCAAACATACAAAACCCACCAACTGTTTGGATGAGAATCTTTCCTTTGGTAGAAGAGTGAAAAGTAAATAGTTTAGATGGATTGTTCCCCATTAATATGCCTTTGCAAACTTATTTAAAAACCCAAGATCTGGAAGCTCCTTTAACCATACCTTCAGGTTACCATAATTCTCCCTGACTTCACTTCCTGATCATGAAGCAACAAAGTATTTTCAGTCAAAACTCATCTCGCTGTACACCTAATTGATAAATAAGGGATATTACTGTGAATGCAAAAAGATGGCTTTGTTTGTGAGCATGTTAGAAACTCTCGAATCAGAAGCTCTATTATAGAAATTCAAACTTTTGCAGGACTAAATTGAGATCCTAGGACTGAGGACTATACATTTCCTTGCGACTTGTCTTCTGTCTGTAGCACACAGTATAAAAAGCTTTCTGCCTATCACAAGGGGTCAACGACATACCATGCTGATACTGAGATGAAAATCAGAACTGTCGTAAGGCTGTTCTCAGTCACCTTCTTATAACCCTTAAGCAATCATTTTGGTTCCTTGGAATCAGGGAGAGAGAGCCTTTTGTAGTCACAGTTCCCTTGTAACTTCACTTGTAGCAGGTTAGTGAGTGATAAGCTGCAGAGGAAGGCATTGTAAAGCTGCCATGTGGGGGGGTTTATTTTTATCTTTCAAATAAGTATCTGCCAACAGAGTATGAGGTTTGGGTACTTCATTAAACTGACTTTTTGTACATTTCAGTCTTGCTGATGCTGATACTGTGGGAGGTCAGAATCTGTCCCCAAATTTGACTTCTATGCAATAAAGTAAGGATTCTTTAGTAAGCTGAATTATATCCTTATTATCAGCATGTCTGCAAATGTAACACCTCAGTGAAATAATTTCTAGGGAGATTCTAGATTGTGAATCATGGTGCTGTGTTGTGAAATTTTGGCTGAAGTAGCTGTCGTTTAAAAGGCTTTGTGAATGCATAGATTTCAGTCCTCTAACTAGCCCCTTTTTACTAACCTAAAAATTAAGAAATTATTCTTTCATGTATTTACCTTTCTTTAATGTCTTGACTTTACAACTTGATTGAAATGTACACTATTTATAGATTTGATACAATGAAAAAAAGACATGGTGTCTATCTACATACATATACTAGAAGCTTAAAGTTGGGGGGTGAGAAATGAAAAATTCATAGCCTTGGATGTTGAGAAAGTCAGACCTGCTGTCTCCCCTTGAAGTCACCTAGGTGAGGCTTTTTGACATAATGGAAGCATCAATGAACTGCTCTTGATTAAAAGTTTGACAGGTTGACACTATCCCCCTGAACAGGAAGACCAGGGTTGAAAGAAAATTTTAATACAAACAGAATTTCATTAATACCACAGTTTGCTATAATGGGGGTCTTTTTTCCCCCCACTGTTATTTTTGCTTAGATGGTGTCATTACCTTTTAAAGGGGAAAGACACTATGGTTAAGCTTTGTCTCAGAAACTATGTCATACTAATGGAACAGGAGCTTTCAAGTAAAATATGAAACAAACTGTCTGGAATTGTTCTGATTCTTCAGGCACAAACAAAACCAGTTTTAATAGGGTGGTTCCTTTAAGTGCAAGCTCTAGTCACTGAGCCAATCTTTATTTTGTAGAGAGAGTACAGAAATTCATTAAACGATATAAAATAATCGATATAAGCAGAATATCAGAATGGCCTTATGTCTCCCAAGATCCAAAAATATAGCCTCACTTTGCTTTATTTACCTTTTGAGAGCTTTTTTTCTCTAATGTGGTAACTGTTAGACTCTATCTGCTCTGCTCAATGTTAGGGCTGTCATGATGAAAGTGCATAAACAATATAAATAATAGTTTTTGGCACATAAAAGGAACTCTGAGTGGATTGTTCTTTTGGAATTTAACCATCACTATTTTTGTTTGACTTTCAGGGATTTTTTTTTATTATTTTTTATGTTTAATCCAAAAATTCGTATAATCTTAAATTGATTATTTGAAGAAACATCATTCTTTTAACATTTACATTACAATTTAATATTTATAGCTTGATGCCAGGCAATTCTTATACAATTTAGTAAATATTTATTAAGTCAGAGTTGTTTTTAAAGACTTATAGTTTTGTAAGCACTCTCTAGCACTAATACTCTTTGAAGCAGAATGTCAGCCTGCGCAAGTCAGCTTCTATATTGTATTTCCAGTCCTTGTCTGCAGTGATCCTTCTTGACTTCTTTTCACTGCTGAATAGTTAAATAGTTTAAGCTCCTTCAGATCCTTGATATTATCAGGTTATATAACCTCCCACTCCATTCTCATTCATCATCTCTGCAATGTAATATTTGCACATGGATTTTTTACTTCTTATTTGAGATTTGCAGAGACCCTTAAAGTATTGATTGAACCCACAATAGCTCTCTTTGTGTTGCATTTCTGATTTCTTGTTTAGAGGCAACTAAATTGAATTACTGTGAGCTTACAGTCAGTATTTTCTTGATATCATTTAATTGTAAGTGTTGAGTTTTTAGATGCAGAGCTTGAGGCATATTTACCACCTTAATTGCAGACTCATTCTAACTCTTTTTTTGAAGACGATGAGTGTTGAAGTACTGACTCACAGTGGAAAGCAGGCAGCGTGCATCTTGACAGTTTGGAAGCCTAAAACTAAGCCATCTAAATCAATGAACTTGATACAATGCTATAAGCAGCTTATCCAGTTGCCAACAGAGTCAGTAATAGAACTTGGGCATCTGCTTCACATTTTCTTGTTCTCCAACCATGCCATTTCTCTCTCCTGAAAGCATCAGTGACAAATTAAGTAAAAATGGACATGTAAGGAGTATGGGGAAGAGAATGCTGAAAACAAAGCAATTCAGAGCATTTTATCCTTTCTACCCAAGTCAATGGCAGGTGTTCTATGTCCTATTACAGCCTTGATAGCGTGTTATGCTGCATCATTTCAGCATTCTTGCTCTCAGACTGGATGACAAAATGTCAGTTCAGATAGCAGTTATCCAATCCAAATGATCCACAGTTGGATGGCAGCAGGTGAACAGGACAGTGTCCATTTCAGAAGCCTACCTTACCACTCCATACACAGAAGGCTGCAGATACTCCAGATTTTGTTAGGAGAAAGGAGCAGATGTAAACTAGGAAATATTTTCATGTGATTTTACAGTTCTTTCATGATTGATTATGGGTCTACACATGATGGAAAGGAGAGCTCTTCAGAATAAATATGAACAGTTCTGATTATCCATCTTCCCATTTATTGACACAAAATGGGCAATAGACAATGTGTTATAAGCAAAAAAATGTTTCACTATATTAGGAACCATTTCTTTGCTAAAACACCCATTAAATCAACCTCTTGACATATTCCCCGGCAAGTTAATATGATCATGATTGGCTCTGAGTGAAATGGAAATGAGAAAATTCCAATAAGCATGTGAACATACAAACTGATTTTCAACCCATTCTAAACACAGGTTGGCTGAAGACATTACTTGAATAGGCCAGTAAGTGAGAAGCTGAAGTGCATCTGAATGTAAAAGCCAAAATCAATTTGATTTTAAATGATTTTCAGCTGATTTTAAAAAGCAATGGTGTGGAACTTATGTGTAAGGTTAAAAGGCATCAATATTATTCCTTACAGACTAAAGCAAGCTTATTTTTTCTCCTTTATTCAATTTGTTATTTTTATCCTGCTACTGTTTTCAAGGGCCTGTATATCACTTTACCGGTTTTAGTTGGAATTACCAGGCCAACAATGCAAAGCACTTATACATAAAACTGAACACCAGATGGGACTCCGTGAATATTATATTACTCATGGCCAATGAATTAGAGATGCCTTAAAAAAGAAGAAATCTAGTCTGCTGTGGCACGTCCTCGGCTTTATTCTAGCTGCAGGCTTCTTTTGCATGTATTCGTACAGTAACCCAATGGACTCTGATCAAAATCTACTTTGGAAACAGCCAAAGCTGTTCTTGTTGAATTCAGTAGGCTGCTGGTCAGGCTGTGATTGCCGTTCATTTACTGAGCAAAATGATCATGTGATACAGGATCCATAATGAGTCTGAAGAAATCTGGACTCAATTTTGGTCCTTGTTTTGTCTAGTCTTGGCAATCTTGGGCAAAACATTTTCTCTCTCTCAGCCTTTGTTTCCTAAACTGTAATGTGAGAAAAAAAAGTCCTTTATTTTTCACTTTGTCAATCTAGACTTTACCATTTTTGTCTAGGGAATTTATTTTTATTGCATATGGAGCAGCAGCAACCCCTGCTTATCCCATTGGAAAACCAGGGTTTAGCCTCTTACAGTACTTGGAATGTTGCTGTGCTAATTAACTTGGAATTTCAGAAATATTTTGGTCAGTGACAAGGAAATGTAAGATACTACAGCTCCTCAGGTTGGATGGACAGACAGTGGCCAGAAAATTCAAATTGTTTGAAGTGATTGCTGTTTGTGCTTTGGAAAAATGCTCCTCAATACAGATGTGAAAAGGACCCAGAACTGTGGTCAAACACAATTTTAAATTATGCAGAGAGTTATTCCACAATGGAGCATGGAAGAATTTAAAAGAATTTAAACTGGAACTGAATAGAGCTTGTTGAAATCTTTGCACTAATATCCATGATTAAGAATGGTGACAAATGTGTCGGTGCTATTAATTATAAAATCCTGTATCAGGAGGGATTAGAAAAAACTATAATCCATTTGTCTGGGAGTATTTTAAATGAGGAGTAAACAAGCTGTTTTCTGAGCCCTCTTTACATCACCATAAATTGAAGTAGAATTTTCTCCAGAAATTAGACGCGTGTAAGTGTCATGAGGTCATTTGCATTCTCTCTTTCAGTCTCTCTCTCTGCATTCCAATCCTTATGGCTTCCTACACTGTGATTTAGTTTTCTGTTTGTATTTATAAGGGGATTTTATCGCTAATGTTTTTTGCACAATGTAATTAAAAATCATCTTCCTTACTGAATGCAAGGACTCTGAAGTCAAAGTTCCCCATATTTGATAGACTCCTTGCAAAGCAGTATGGTAAACCCCACATATGCAAAGAGGTTATGATTAAGACCTTCAGAAAGCATCAATTTAAAATTAGACTCTTGTTTACATGGGGGTTTTTTTCAGTGAAAGTGCTTAAGTTGTCAGCACTTGAAACCAACTTATTTATCCAAGGGTCTGCCATCTCAATGCCCTTATGTCTTGACTTCCTTTTAATGATCCTTTGTAGTACAAAATATCGGTTTTCCAATCTAGATATTTACTGATTGTGTACTTTTTAGTACCATTTTAAATTATTCCTTATTTTTAAAGCTTCTGTCTTTGCAATAGTAAAAATTTAGTGATATAAATGGGCCACTAAAATGGACATTTAACTAATCCAGCTTCTTTACAGTAATACAGTTGCACCAGTTCATGCATAACCTTGTTTCTGAAAACATTAAAACTATTTTGAAGAAATATTTATCTAGCTGAATTTTCTCAAGAATTTTGTGCAAAATCTTTTGTTTGTTCAAGTATTCTAAGGATTTTGTGCATTTGTATGTTTGTGTGCCAAAATGCTGCTATGAAATTGGTGAGGAGCTGCAGGTGTACCTACACAGATTCACAATTGCAAAAATTTCTGGGACAGTACTGAGTATGAAGTGGATTATATGAGTCTATAACAGGTTAACATCTTGAAAATTAAACCTTGCCCTCAACTCAAAAAGACCCTACATACAGGATTTAGAAGGGGTAAAAGCCAATTTCTGGAAAGATTTCCAGATGAGAAGAGGCTAAGTAAAATGAGCTTAGAAATAGAGGTGTGAAGGCTGCATAATTCCTCATGATACAATCTTAAATTTTATGAGAAAGCAATAGGGAATGCTTAATCTCTATTTCTTAAAATTGTTAATAGTGCTTAAACCAATGGAAGTGTTTATCCACATGAAAGTATTAATAAGCTGTGGAACTCTACGGTATGCTATAAAAGCTGAAGTATAATTAGATTAAGAAAGCAGTTATCTTGACTCGTGAAAGGTACTCTTATCCTTACAATTAAAATGCAAAATCCTTGCTATTGAAAATAATGTCTTGATACATTCTCAGCTCAGGAAGTCTGGAAGAGCTGAATTATGGGATACACACCATAGAAAGGAGCTCTCTGTGTTATACAATGCTGAAAAAATTGCTTTTCCAGAAGTTTTTGGGTTTGTGTTTTTTATTCCGCTGTGAAATCTGATGGAATATAGGGAAATCCTACAGTGGTGTTACACCCTCACAATTGTTTCACTAATTTAAACTTGTCACACAGCCACTCCGTCTTGACATCAAATACAGTTTCTTTCATTTCCAGGTATGCTGGTAATGCACTCTCTCACTCAGGTACATAGCAACTTTATTCCTGTCCACATTTCACACCCCAGATAATGCCGTGTGTATTCTATAACATAAACGTGAAGCACACAGCAAGTACTGTAAGAAATTGATCCATTCACATGGGCAAGGTTTTGAGCTTGTCTCCTACTAGCATATGCGTGCACCTACACGCAAACGTGAAATAGAGCAAGAATGCCTAACCTGAGGCCTACACTCACTTTAAAAATATCAGAGTTTAGCCCTGAACTGTTTTCATCTTAATCAGGGATTGAAATCCACAGTAAGACCTAACATCCCAGAATTTGAGTCATCCATCTTATGTTGAGAAGCATGTTGCGACCAGTGATGATTTTTTTCCCCCAAGAGCTAATCTGGCACATAAAGGATGAGAACATTAGACAGTTGCTTCTTTTTATTGCAAAGTAGTAGCTGTTTCTTGACAGGACGAAAGTTGAGTCACTCTCAGGAGGATTGCACTACCACTGTCCTTTGCTTATTGCTATCTGGTATTGTCACAACAATGCAGAGCCTGCTGTTATCCATTACTTTCTCTTCTCATCGAGCTGCTCTGGATTAGCTAGGCAAATCTCTGGCTGCTTAGCATTTTGCACATTACTAACAGAAAGAGTCAGTCCCTACAAGCCACTCACTCACCTTGAGAGAGATGGCTGCCCAATTTTTCCAAGCAGTACTTTGATTAGAGTTTGACTGTTCCTGGAAGTGGTGAGTGAGTCCAGGGCTAAAACTCCCCATGGATTCACACTGTGTTGCACATTTCAAGAAAGGAGGAGAACTTGGGGTTTTTATTATCATTTGTTCATGAACCAGCATTGTCAGAGTCTAGACATGCTTCATGAACCACCAGACTTCCATTGTGCCCGGATGCTGTGAATGGAGTTACTGCGGGGCAGAGAATGGTGAATGAAGCCATTAAACACTTTTTTTTTCCCCCCCTCCTCTCTCTTGCTGGGTCTTCTAAATGTAAAAAACTCAACCTTTTTAGGCTGACTCCCCCACCCCCAGTCCAAACACAGCCATTCCAGTTAGCCCAGCCACTCTATGGAAATATTCCTTTCTACTATCTACAGCAGCAAGAACACATGAAAAGTCGAGCTTGTGTCATCAGGGAGAGGAGGGCAGAGCTCACCCACCAAAAGGTGATCAGCAACTACCTCATTTGCTTCACCTTTAAGTGCCCCTTTACTGTATGCAAGCACCTGTGGAGGCTAAAATCACCTGAAAATGATTGCCTCCTGAGTTTGGGGCTTTGGAAGGTGGGTGAGGGGGAAAGTTTGGTTGCATAAATAAGCTGAAAAAATCCTTACTGTCAAATGAAATGTTCCTCTGCTTTATCACCATTATTTTTAGTGAGATTTTGCATTATGGTACCTTGAGTTTTAAATTAAATGTCAAATATAATTTGGCACTACAAAGAATGAATTATGTGACTGCCCTTAGAGAAAATCAGAAGGCTTAGCTCTGTGACTTAAATTGGTATCTGCCTTATACTGAGCTGATGTGGGCTAATTGATTAGGATCTGACAGGATACCATATTGCAAATTCAGCACAATCTCTTCCATTAAAAAAAAAATAGACCTAAGGTACCTTTAGGGAAAAGCAAAAGATCTTCTGTAAAACAGAATGGGGAGAGGAAAAGAATGTCTTCAAGGGCTCTCTTTTGCACTGATGGGTTAGATTCCCCAGAAGCCCACACTTCTTAAGGCTAAAATATGGATGTTAATATGCCCCAGGTCACTTTGGAAGCAGGTTTACAATCAAATTTCAGGTTCTTCTGGCCTAATTTTAAAGAGCAGAAACATATTTTCTCAGTTAGCTGACTAAATATATCTCCATAAGAACTAAGATGACAAAGTGCCACTTTAGATCATTAAAGGAGGGCAATACATTTTAATCAGCTATTACATGAGGAAGGACAAACCAAGTTCTGTAGCAATGGGTCATTTTATAAATTCAGTACTTGTGGCCCTCTCCCTTTCAAAATGCATGATGTTATTTCCTGGAAACATCAGTCTTAAAAACTATTGTCAAGTAAACAAGCCTTGTGTTTCTCACAGCCTTCATGTCTGTGTAGTCTGGGTTTAATTTTCTGTTAAGTACGGGTAGTGTGGGGGGGAGGACTAAGTCTGAAGTTCTAATGTAGTCAGGCTGGAATCTGTCACTCAGCTTATTGCATGTTGATGACTCAGTGCAGTTTCAGCTGTAAGCAGACCATGATTTATGGACACCAAGTGAACTCCTGCGGCAAAAACCAGCCATGAGATCAGAGCAGCAATAGGGCCCTTTTTTGGCAGGAGACAGCGCCTGCATTTTTCTCATTCATGCCAAACTGCTTTGCACGGCAATTAGCTCTGTCCTCATTTAGTCTCCAGTCCCAAAGGGTAATGAAAGTCATATATCATCTTCAAGGCTGCTAATTATCCAGCTCAGTTACAGGTAGGCTTTGTAACTGTGAGAAGGGTCTGTCTGCTTGATATTTATTGCTCTTCCAATAAGCAAGCAAAGGAGAAGGGGGGGAGAAACTTTCTTGAAAGCTTGCCCATACCCCTTGCCTCAGATCCTTGACATACCTTCAGCAAATGTGCTAGTCAAAGGGGAAATGTCTTCATTCCACATATCCATTTTTCATGCTGTAACTAAACATTCAGCAAGAAGAGAGAGCAAGTGCTTGAAACACGAGAGAACATACATTTGGAGTGAGCTTGTCTCTAGTTGTTTGCTTGTGGAAAGACAATCCTCTGAATAAACAGACATGAAAACAGGAAGGGCAGTAGGGAGGAATGAGGAACTTCTTTCTCCTCCTCCACTCCTTTCTCCTTTCTGCCCTTCAGTCCGTGCCACAGCAGTACCTTGGGAAAATGATGGGGTTAGAGAACTGCATTTGTTTTACTGACGATATACCAGAGGAACTTGATATTTCAACCCTTTTACCATCCGCCCCCTGAAATACAGTAAAATTCAAGTCTCTATCCAGAGTTCAGGCTCTGCCTGACTTTCTGTAACAGGCTGAACCAGATGCTTGACAATCTGTGTTGTTGTGGAAGTTGGTATTAATAGAGCCAGGTCTTGCAACTAGGAGCCATCTTTTCCTGTAGTCAAAGTATTGCCTAAATCAACAGTCCAAGCAGCTGAGTTTTTGTTGTGCTAAGAAATGAACTTTGACCTGTTAATTTCATGTCATTCATGAAATCCTTTTAAGTTTTAAAAAGGTTTGATTTGCTTTTGAATTATTGTTTCGTTTGTATTTTACATCTTTATTTCATACTTATTTTGATCAGTAAACCTGGAGACTGCAAGGTCCGAGACTAAGCAGTCTGTTGCAGCGTGAATTTGGAGGCATCTCCAGATTCTATTGGCCAGTGAAGGAGTTGCTAGATGTCCTTTCTAAATGCCCGGTGAAGGCTTATGCTTCATATGAAAAGCTTATAGAAAAGCTTCCTCCAATACTTCACATCAGCTGGGTGCCTTTTTGGCACTGGTGGTAGTGGCTGCTAAGGAAAAAGCTACTGCCCATATTCAGGAAAGCAATTTTGCAAGCTCCAGCCCAGGGCACAGCAGTGCATACTTTGTGCAGTTGACCTGTGTGTGTGCAGCATGCATGGAATGACACTGAATCTCAAGGTGTGACATCTGATCTCTCTGCTATTATCAAGGCCCCCATTTACTACGGCCGCCATTGTCGCAAAAATCCTTATGACAGCCTCGTTGTGTAGAAAGACACTTGTCAAAGCAAGCACCTCGAATGGGAGCTGGGGCAGAAACAGTGGGTAAAGCTCAGCAAATAAAGACCTTTGGCTGGTGCTGACCTGCGGCTGGAGGTAAAATGAGCAGGAGGAGCAGAGGTGCTGCTCAGCATTTGTGCACCATGAGAGCAGCATGTGACTGTACTGGCAGAAGGCAGAGAAGAGAAGCACCTACTGACACAGAGGAGACAATGCTGCAAAGAGAGTACACTGCTGCAAGGTATGTGGCTCTTCAGGTGGGAGCCAAACTGCAGCACGGTGGGAGGGAGATCTGCAGCCTTTCAAGGCTTTGAACTGCGGTGTGGCATTGGGAGGGGCCCTGCACTGCTCTGGTGCCTCTGGGTATCTCTGCTGGATTCATCCAGGCCTGACTTTCATTTCTGTCAGCAGCAGGAAAGCACTTACAGGGTGGGGATTTGAAAGAAGGAGAGGAAGTTCCTTATTCTTTTTTTACATCTCCTCTGTATCTTTGCTGATGTAAAAAATGGAGGAGCAACTTTCATGATCAAATGTGATTTCATTCTTCACTGCGTTGAGAATGGCAGAATGTTTTGCGTGGTTCTCATCTTGGCCTGGATGAAAGACTAGAAAACTGGATGAGATCCAAGCAGTTCGAACACCAGGACTCAGAGGAACATTGCAAATGAGTGGGTGCTCATCTGTCGTGCATTGGCAGGTTCCCTTGAGCTCAGTAGTACTCATCTGATTTATACCAGTCACAGAGGTGCCCTGCAAACCTTGAGTTATTTGTCTGCGCTGTCTTTGCCAAGTTTCCAAACCTGTTGACTTGAACTTTCAGTAGTTGCATTCCAAGTGCTCTCACCCCACCCTTCCTGGCAGTAGGTATCCATGTAGCTCCTTGTGATGGCCGTAGGAACTGCTGTTGTATATCCTGCTGCAGAACAGAGCACTGGTGCCTGTATCCTGCTGTCTTGCAGAGTCAAGGCTTGAGGCACTGTGCCACTGCTGCTGAGGTGAAGGGCAGTGACTTGGATAGAAGTTGTTCAGGATCAGAGTGATGGTCTCTCAAATCTGGGCTCTTGGCACTAATAATGGCTAGTACTAACTGCTGTAGAGGAAACTGCCCCTTTTTCTCCTATTTAATTATTCTGATGTGAAACAACTCTTTTTTCTCAACAGTAAGAATATCTGTTTCTGAAGAAAAAGACAAGTCTTTTTACAGCTTGAAGTTTTTCTGCTGTCTTTTTGTGTATGTAGCAGACAGTGGGGGAATGGATAAAAATTGTTAAAGCCTTCCTCCAAATTCTGCTGAAGCCAATAGTGTATTGCCTTTTCCATTCCTCCATTTGGTTTAGATCTTCCTCCTAAGCCACCTTTTCATTTAATGGTAATCAGCATGACACCAGTATTCAGTATAGTTTTGGAAGTAGTATTCTCTGAGATGAAGATGAAAGTAATGAAAAATGAATGTTCAAGTCTCACAGTTCCCTGTCCATAAAACTTCTCTTACAATTTCATTTAATTTGGTTTAATTTACATTTATTGTCTGATCTCTTGAAACAAACCTTTGTCTGACATATGTCTTTCCATGTGTAATACCAATGACCACGGTATCAGAAAGGCAGGTATGCCAAATGCTTACTATTTATCAGTATCTTGATTTATTGCTGTGCAGCGAATAACACAGGAATCTAGTGTTTTCTTTCTTCATCGAAAAGGGGGGATACTTGGGTGTAGTTTTGTATCAGCCATGGCTAATCTATTTGTAAACTCCAAAAAGGTGGTGAAAGAGTGTCTGTCCCCTGTCCTTGTGTTGTGTCAGCGGCAGCATTCATCCAGCTGTGCAGCTGTACTGGGGACCGGATCTGGCTGACTGCTGAGGGTGCAACTACATGTGCTGACACAAAGCGTGGAGGACAGACAGGTGAGGCGAGGGAAAGGAAGATTTGTCCCTTGCAGTAGTATTTCAGAGTTTAACTAGATGAAGCTGACCATAAAATCACACCTTTACTGTAGCTGCATATCCTCTCTTCCCGTTTAGGCCCCAGTTTTTCAGATGATTCCTTCAGCAAGTGAGAAATAAAAAAGGAACATGTAGACATGCTTAATGTGTTTAGAAATGTGCAGGATAAGAAGACCCAATCCACTGAAACAATTAAAGTCTTTCCTGTAAATACTTGTGTGTTTTACATTCCCGATTTACCAGAATGGCACTGCTGCAAATGGAAACTTAAAGACTATTTTTGGCAGTTGTGTGCTTTGGATCTGTCACATACAGGGATTTTCTGAAAAGCTAAGCAGAAGGAGTATTTCTAAGGAGGAGTTTAATTTGAAAAAAGGCTGTTAGGTGAGCCTGAGAAAGGTGTAACAATCAAAAGTCTTTGATCATGTTCTATCTCAAAACTCTCACCTTTGCTGCATGGACCTTACACAAGATTCAACTGTTCTCCAAGCCTAAAAAGAAAATTGCTGTAAGATAATTTTATTGTTTCCTTTCAGATTAAGCAGAAAAAAGAGAAAAGATTGGAGAAAACTCTATTTGTGGCAATTAAACTGTGGATTTTCAAAATTGTTCTTGTGTATGAGTTAACTGCCATGGGAACCTTGGCCTGCATATTCCTTGTGGCAAACTGTTGTGATAAGCCTCCATGTTGAACAGCTTGGGCTGCAAAAGAGCTCCATACAGCTCCTGGGGACTTCGTTTGGGGAGGGGTGACCCTGGCTGTCTCCCCTCCCAGCTGCTGTTGCACGGGGGTGTTTCTTAACTTTGCTGTCCCAGAGGCCACTGGCATTGCTGCTAATGGGTGGCAGTGGGTCTGTGCTGGAGCCGGATGGCATTGGCTCTGTCAGACATAGGGGAAGCTTCTGGCAGCTTCTCACAGAAGCCACCCCTGTAGCCTCCCCCACTGTAGAAACCTTGCTATGCAACCTCAATACATCCTTAATCAGCACTGTGTAAAAAATCACTCAGAGAATTCAGGTATTCAGGATTTTTTTACTAAAATGTCTCTGTGTATAAAATTGGTAGGAATAAGCATGGTGTGTATTTTGCCATCCGTTAAATTTTATTTTCATGGATAAATGACTAAAGAATGGGCTGTACGAATCACCAGTCAGTACATGTGATAAGGGAAACATGTAAAAGAACTCTGAAGTGTGAGATACAGGACATGAGAGTATTACTTCTTATGATGGAGATTTTGTTTTCTAACATAACATTTCTATGCTCAACAGTTAATGCATTGCTTCTCTTCCTTTTGTAACAGGAATCATTAAAAATTTGACCAGCTGCAACAGGGAAGACATCAATCAGATCTCATTTAGTAAATGTTAAGCTCATTGTCAGGGCTACCAAACCTTTGGCATGCCTATGTGAGGAAGGGTTGGGAAGGAATGTTTTATCCAATCTCTTATATATGCTGCTCTGTACATGCTCTTGTATTATGCTCATCTCTCTAATATCATGTACATGTCATTCCATTTTATGACAGAGCAAGAAAAAAATGCACTATGAGCATAGAACAAAAGAGGCCAAAGTTTTCAGTGTTACTTAGCTCTTTTGAAAATTTGTCCTTTGCTCCATAAAAAAGTCTTGAAGCGCCTACAAGAGAACCCATGTCTTATGCTGATGAACTCTGGCCTTTCTACAGAGTGCCCTTTTAGGACAGAGGGCTCTAATTGATTATGGTCTGCATCTTGAATATGTACATAAGTATTCTGGAAAAATAAAAATCTGTTTTGATATGGGTTTGAAATTTTATGTAAAATCATCGTAGCACGAAAATCAAAAGTAGCTTGGTGGCAGTACTATTGCTGAAACACAGATGCACCCTTTTATGGGAAGTAACCAAGGTCTTTGTGAGCTCTCATGAGAATTCAATAAGCAGTGCACAGTAGATGGCTAGAATCAGCTAATTAATGGGTTTATTCTATGCTGATTTCTTACTACTGAGTTTTTAAGGGAATAATGGAAGGCTCTTTCTCAAATTAAATATTCTGTGTCTCATTCACATAAGTTACCTGTTATTCATGGTTTTCTTTCTTGATCCAAGGATTGCCATCCCCGGGCTTCTCCACTGCAGCTCAGAGAGTCCTGGGACCCCTGTAGCTTTCCTGCTTTGGGGACACTAAAGGTTGTGAGTAAAGAACAAATGTGTTCCTGCTGTTTAAGAAAGCTTCCTGAATGCGCAAGATTTTCTTTCTAGTAAGTACGGAGTTATTTCATAATTGCTGTTCTGTTTTGCTCTAACTGTTTGAGGTTATTCCTATCAAGAGTCATAGTGATTCTGTAGCTGGTAACACCACAAAAGTAAGTGTGGCCATGCATAATTCTTACCTAATTGTGTCTAGGCTATATCTTGTTATGATTAATTAACATGCTTTTTGGGCAAGAAGGAAAATGTTTTATTTAATAATACACTAAGCAAACTACCAACATACCACTGTTTAGTGAACCGTTGGTGGAAGTGGTCGTTTTCAGATTCAAAAGTGATCACGCTAAGTAGTTATATTCAGAAGCAATCCTTTTAGTCCTATCTTGCTTCATATAGCTGGACTCATGTTTATATGGTTTTCCATCTTCAAGCCAAGGAAACCACCCAGTTGTTCTCATTCAGACTGAAAGGGATTTTCTTTTAAGTCCATTGCAGTATTTGCTCATTCTAGGCTATTTAAATATCATTGCTAAACAAGCAAGAGAACACCTTTTCCTCTAGCTGGTTCTGCAAGCAGTACCGTACTATTGTATCCCAGGTTTGGCCTGGCTGCAAGGAGCAGAGGTTGGAGTATCCAGGAGTCCCAGTGTCTCTGCAGTACAGTGACTAGCACCTCATTTGGGGCAGGGCTCAATTACAGCTTGTGGTAGATCCCTGTCCAAGAAGAGAGCAAGAATTATACGAGCTCTTTCTCTTTCATGGCTTCCTGAGTGCGCTCCTACCCCTCTGATTTCTTCTTCCCCAGCTCCTGACGCCTCATATATATCTGTGTCCCAGCTGAGGCTCATTGGCAGAGGAAAGCAATCAGAGCTTGCCTTTCAGCTTTCTACATAGTTCCCAGGGGTCTATATGCCTTGAAGGCAAAAAAATCTTTTGTGCTTATTGCCAATACAGATATTTTCATCCTATTTATGGATACATCAACACTGAAAGTGCTGAGACACACAAGCTGGTGCAGCATGACAAAGTCTGGAACAAAGAATGTTGGGAAGGACAGCGGATGTATCCATGCTTGCTTTCTAGAACACTGCTTAGTCTAAGGAACAGCGTGTATGCAAACACAGTCAAATGGCCTCTAGATCTGAGCTCTTATCTCTGCACATCATCACATAGACTAACCATTCAATCTGCATCCTGGAGTCAGACTCTCAAGTCCTCAGTGAGAGAAAATTCTCATTGGAGTCTGGCAGAAGAAACACATCATTTTGTTCAAAAACACTGAATATGCAGTAGCAGCTGTGAGTTGTCAAATCCAGCATAGGATTATACCCCACATCATATGCTTCAGCACTTTATACAGACTATGTTTAAATTAATTTTTAATTAGCTCATTATACAGATAGAGGATCTGCTCATCTCAAGTTTTATAACCACAACTTTGCCTGCAGGTCTCTCTATCAGACAGTTGGATGATGGCAGCACCAAACTTCAGCTGGAAGTGCTCAAACCCTGCAGCAATGAGACTAATATTAAAAGCCCTGATAGTATCAGGCACCACACTCCATTATATCATGACTGCATTTCCATCTTCAAGCCTGGTCTTCTTGTAAAGAGCTTGTGGAGGGCAGGGCCTCATGACAGCTGGAAAACCTACATGCCGCAGAGAGACAAAGATATCTGACTGTGCATAATGGTGCTACCCATAACCTTGGCGTAGGTTTTGATGATTAAGTGCAAGGTAAGCCCACCCAAAGTGATTCATATGAATTGTTGGTCTGGAGATCTCAAACCACAGATCTCCCTCTTCTGGCTGGAGAAGATTTTCTAGTCATACGTGCCTGATGAAATGTGGTGATGCCAGTTGCCCATAATAGTATTACCTGCTTTGGAAATACCTTCTCTCCTCTGTTCCAAATCTGTTCCCTATTGTGAGATACACTGCAGATGTACATAGCTTGAAACATGAATAGAAGTGGCTGAGAAAGTACTGACTTTACAGACCTGGAATTAGGGTACTTCCAAAACCATTTGTTTAGATTTGTACAGGAAATACGTCGCACAGCGAGGGACAGGCCACAGATCACTTAAGATCCAAGTATTGTGCTTAATCAGATGTCATCCTTATCTCTCTGGTGTCTGCACAGTAACAGTTTCTTCATTACAAGTTTTTAGTTGCATTAACATATGCTCCTTAGAGCTTTCAAACTACCCCACTGTAAAAACCTGATCACAGTTATAATGAGATTATTCAGAAAATTTGTTTTGTCTTTTGGTTTTTTTCTTCCATTTACCATCATAAAGGCCCTCGCAGAAGTAATTTCCATGAGATCAGGAGCTGGACATTTTATATGTTTCAGTATGACTTTTTAAGGATAGCTGCACAGCAGGAGATTGGCTTCACACTCATCAGACAGAAGCAAAGGCTGTCAGCTTGACACAAACTGTAAACTTGACTCAAAAATTCTTGTGAAAGTGTATGATTTGTTCTTTATGCTACAGCAAATCTTTATGGAAGGATATTCAATCTCAATTTAGTTTCTATGAAATCCTGTTCTTGGACCATGTGGAACCATACTACACTTCAGTGACGAGAGGTGATCCAGCTGCAAAGACTCCTTAAGGTATTGTCCAGCCATTCACACCTCTGAAATTTTATAATAAATTGAATCAACTGAATGCATGGGGGGGTTAGACAATGAACAGATCTGAATGAGTGGGGAAACCAATGACTCATCTCCGTCTCTAATTTCATTCCTGTACAGATTGTTTATCTAGGAAGAACAAGGCTGGGAATGTGTGAGGATATATGTGCTGTTTATTTAGAACTGTAGTAGAAAGTTAATTCCTAAGCAAGAAGCTCTGCTCTGAACCAGAGACAGAGGGCAACTGATTTGCTATAGGGCTGTAATGAATTTATTTATTTTAATGACATGTCTTGTCTTTTATGTGTAACAAAAGAAGATAGTGACTTTCTTCAAAGCCCATCTGTTTGAGATCCTTCATTGTTATTGATTTCCATTCAACTCCTTCCAGCTTCTCTATGAGTTAATGGCATTCAAGGGCCAAAGCCCAGTGATACATTTGCTGTAGTTTTATCAGTGTTGTACAAAGCCTCATCTCTTCTCTAGTTCCTGATTGTGGTGAGCCCAAGGATGGAAAAGTAAGCAGCACTGAAGAATTTCAATATCCTATTTCACTGCAAACTCACATTAAATTTGCTATTCTCTTTGAAGTCAGCAGAAAAGCCCTGACTGACATCAGCCGAGTGTCTGGTTCTGTGTTTCTGACAACATTACTGCTTGTCTGGTGTAGCAGTCCCTGTGGCCGCTGAGAGTGAAAAGTAGCTGAGGCAGTTTCTCAGAGGCTGGGAATACTAAGAGCCCAGATAATTCACCCTCTAACTAGCCTGGCATCCCCTTTGCCTGTTCTTTTCAACTTGTGCTGTTAGTGCCACTGCCACTGTGTCATGGGTCCGTGCTGAATTGTCAGTAAGGATACAAATGAGAGGGCATGGAGGTAACTGTTGGGCATGAAAGGGGGAGTAAGCAAATATTTTGCTTGCCCAAGAGTGGGAATGTTCTCAATGAACCTGGTTATTTCTCTGAATATAGATGTTGCAGACGATTTTCTGTAAGAGACAGGCATCCTGCCTCCAAAAATAACTTGTGCCTGATCTTTCAAAACCCTTCGTAATGTACCTTGCTAGTTATATGTTGCTGAGCAGGAAGGTTGAGAGGATTATTTCAGCTGTGGCAATCAGTTTACACCTTGAACCACAGGATCGGATTACTTTTGGTATTTAATTTTGAAATATTTCCCCCAGATGTATGGTACCTTTGCATGTTTCCCGGATGAATTTCATTTTGTTATTTCCTGCTCTTATTTCTAAGCTTTTTCAGGTCCTTTCTGTTATTTCTCTGTCTTTGCTTGTGTTTGCAACACTTCCTAATTTAGCATCTTCTGCAAATTTAATTACTATATCAACTTTTTATATCACCTGATTAGTGGTTTTAAAATATTACTGAATAACACTGGAGTTTAACACAGTCTCTGCAAATTTCCCAAGGGGCAGTCCCCTCAAATAATTTGTTCTTGGGGGTTTATGCATGGTTAGTGTATATGACACTGTAGATGTACTTAAGACTACTCAACAGAAATTGCTGACGTCAATTAATGCTTTCTTTGCTCTGAAAGACTTCATCTACAGACATCTCAAAGGTGTGAAACAGCATAATTAGGGCATAGGGACATGGTTGTGCAATAGCACATGTGAGTTTTCTATAGGAAACATCTAGCAAAAGTGAATTTAAAGCTGTCACAAACATGCTTTATGTCATAGGTGAAAAAATAAAGACTACAATAGGGAAAGAAGATGCAGATAGTCCAAGCAAGCCTGATAGTTCTTTTAAGGATCAGGACTAGTGAAAGCAGTGGTAAAGAAAGAGGTCTAAGGGCAGTGCTTTGTAGTGCTCTAAAATGATGTTTTGAATTCGATTTATAAATGGAAACCAGGGAGCTGAGAAAGAAAAGCATGAGAAGGGAAAAATACTTGAGATGGCCATTTCAAAAAAATGGAGTAAGAAAGCTATGAGACCAAAGAAAAAAGAGATATGTTGATGTAGCTGAGGAAGCAGATGACTAATGTATGAACTCTGAGCAGTAGAATAAAGAAAGGCTGAATTTTTATTTTTTAGACCCAGTTTTATGCTACCATCTAAATAAACATAGTTGAATATTTCAGGTGACTTTCCATTAAATGATTTACTAATGTGTAATGTATCATACATAGATTATTTGTTTTTTAAATTCAGCTGTATGGCAGTTCAGTAAGAGAGTAACAAGTTCCTTATGCAACCTCTTTGTTAGTGCTTCATGCAACCTCATGGTTCTTGGAGATTATTTTTTCCTGTGCCTGTTTGACTTCGGTGGAGATTCCTTACTGTGCTGTCACATCTCTTTGATCTGCTTGCTCTTCTTTACCTTTTGTAATTGCCTATATTTTTAGTACAGAAGAAAGAACATAATTAGATACTTTGTTTACTGTGTCTCTTTTACACAAGTTGTCTTTTACATTTGAAGAGAGATTTTTTATTTAGTGATTTTTATAGTGTTATTTAATATCTATATCTCCACTATAGTGAATCGTATTTTTCAATTACTGCCACTTTCTATTTTAGATACTTTACCGGCCTAATTGTGAATTGCTGAGCAAAAGCAAAGAACCGTGTGGGCTTTTTCCCTGTGAATTTGCAGCTTATTGACAGTTGTTGTGCTGTTCTGGTGTTTGGAACTGATAACATTGTATTTTAAGCACCATCAGTGTTCTAAAACAGTCTTCACCACACTGGAGATTTTAATAAATATGCTTTGGCAGAATGAAACTGGAGAGGTTAGTTGGGTTTCCTGATTGTGTTTTTTTTTAACCAAAAGGTAGTTTACAAGACCACAGAAAAGTGATGGTCAGATAGGATTTAAGCCAGAAATGGTGCTGTTTGTACAAAAGCTTGTCATGAAGCCCAACGCTTTTTGTGGGAAATACGCAGGTTTTACATAATCAAACTTCAGGAATCTAGCCTGCATGTGTGAGCTAGGTTCAGGCTCCTCATATACCTGTTTGAGAGAGGTAAGCACCCACTTCCTCATTGTCCTCTGGAAGTTCCCCTTTCACATAAAACATCCTGGTCAAGGGACCTCTAGGAAGAGGGTATCACTCTCCCATTGTACACCACACTGCTGTCTCCAAGCAGGGGTCTGCACAGGCAGAGTCTCAGTAGTGAACAGTTATGTGGGTTTTTTAAAAGTTATAACACTAAATCTAGGACAACTGTCCACCTCTGAAATAACAGCTATGCTTAGGAATCAGTGCTATTGTGAGGGGGCAGCTGGCAAAGGAGATTAGCTAGTCTTTTACACAGAAGAGAGTCTGCATTGAAGAGGGTCAGATCAGGAGCTTGTCTGTAAATGAAAGCCCTGCCCTCACTAGGCTACACTCCAGTGGAAAAAAAAAAGTCTCAGTGCACTTCTCTGGTAACCTCACTTATTAGGCAATTTTAATATAGCTGTAATAAGCTCCCTTCAAGCCAGACCTTGGGTAAGGCCTTAGAAATGCTCAGCTGCCATGTGGCTTGTAACAAATATCACAAAGTATTGATTTATTCCATAACCACTCCCTGCCATGTGTTATGTAAATAACGATGTTTGATAGAGTGTGTGGTTCTCCGTGCTGTAATGCAGAGGTCTTGGGAAGGTCTTGAGTCAAAAGATGAAAGGCCAACTGTCTCCAGTTGTCCTTGGGATGTGTGCATGACACTGCAGCTGCATACACATGCACCAAACCCCTCCCTTTTGAGTGCATTTAACAGTTATGATTTTAATATAATATCTAGTTCTGATCTGGCTGGGTATAATCTTCTAATTACATATCTTTCAATTTTCTCAAATTATCTCTATCTTTAACACTGTTAGTAATTCTCTACTGGTAAAACTAATTCACAGTGCTTTCATTGCATATGCTTATATCTCTGCAGATTTAAGCTAGAAAAAAAAATGCAGTCTGAAAACACCACTAATTGTACTTCAGCTTGTAGGTTGGGTTGCAGAGCAGCCTCACTCTGTTTTCCCACAGCCAAGAGAAGGCCTCAAGGCCAAAATGTCACCTCAGATTTCTTTTGATCTCAACTTATATTTTATTAACCCTTTTAACTTCACTGAGGGTGTGCAAGGAAACATGTATATTCCCTTTCATATAAACCCAGCATTGTCCTTACATCTTGCGTGCAAATGTATGGACAGTTTTTCATACAAAGGATTATTTAGATGTAATCTATATGCCTTGCGAGTCACAGATAAGAAGGGGCGGGCAGCATTTATTCTGCAATGTTTATGATTTATTTCCCTTTTATTTTCTCTCTTTAACTCCATCCAAAATATTTCTGAGAGTCTTAGTGAAATATAATACTAGAAGCCTTTAATGGCATCTTTTCATCTCACAATTGCAGAGTGCTTTTCAGGGCTTAATTAAATTTTACAGCGTGCTGTTCAGGTGAATGTAATTTGAATGCATCCATTCCTGTTTGTGAGGAAACTGAGGCAGGGAGTGGTGATTAGGTCAAGGCTATGAGCCAAATAAAATATCAGAGTAAGAATTATGGCCCAAGAGATTCGACTAAGAGATTTGATAATTTCAGCAAAATTTGGTTCTTAAAAATTTAATCAAACAGACAACACAAATGATGGCAGAGGAGCCAAATAGCTTCTCTAGACTCTTCCTTTCCTCAGCCTTTGTGATAACAAGTGCTTTATGCCTAGTTATCTCACTCCAGTTTTGGCCTCACCAACCTTTGGCACACCAGATGCTTGCTCAGTCCTCCAACATGATCAGAAGAAAAGGAGTGAGTGGTTGCACTCTGCCTCTACTATCTTCTCAGCAAATGGGTCAGGTCTTTCACCCCTTTCCAGTGAGAGGCCTGTTAGGGTGGGATCTGAATGCATCCACCCACTCCTACAGCCATGGTCTTCTACAAGAGAAACTCTAATGTTAGTTGTGAAAGGCCTGAATCTCCTTGCCTGGTGGTCAAGGGTGAACTTTTCCTCCATCTCCTCACTGGAAAGTATGAAAAGCAGCCTGTCCTCTTCTGTGGGTAATCAGGTAGAAGGGGAGAAAGCTGCATGGACAAAAGTGTTCATTTACTCGGCACATGTATCTTAGAAAAATCCTCTATAGATTCTGTCATTGGCAATTACTACCCAAATATAGTTACTGATGATGCCAAAGGATAGGCCATAAAGCATCATATTGGAATGGGTTAGGACAGTGGGAAGGAATACTTTCTGGGCCCTCAGTGTTCATAGGTCAGAAATCATACTTGCTTTGGCCAGAGACTGACCACAAGGGGATTGGAGCACCATGAGTGTCGCACCCCCACTGTGAGTTACTGTCTGAAGAGGAGATGGCATTATCCAGCCTGTCTGGCGGGCCTAGAACTCATATATGCAGCAATTTAAAAAGTGGGGTGTGGCAATTTCTTTGAAGATGTGTGAAACAAGACTGAAATCAAGCACATGAGAGATCCCACAGATACAGTACACAGGCTGAGAGCACCCTTTCCCTGGTACCAGCTATCATGGTGAGAAAGGGTCCTCTGGCTGTGAGACAGATTCAAAACAAACACGATGGTATTTTTAATGAGCTGAAGAATCAGTCTTTGGGAAATTCATCCTCTTGGTAGAGAAACCAAAGACTGAATGATGTCTGTCTGTCACCAGACACCAGTCTCAGACCCAGAGGAAAGAGAGGACACTTCTAGTCCTTCGCTGCCTGACTCTGCTGGAGCCTCAGCCCACAGTGGGCAAGTACTACCACATCTGGGCTTTCCTGAGCAGCCTGAGCAGGACATAGCAACCACAATGTCTGACTCCACATCCTTCACATAGGGTATGCAATGTGGTACACAGTCTGTTTCCAGTGTGCTGTGACAGTCAGTCAGTAGCCACTAAGCAGGTGTAATGAAGGCAAAGAGAAGTTTTCTGTTTCCATTGTTGTCAACCCAGTGTCTTAAAAATACTTACCTGGGAGTAAAATGGCTCCCCACGGTTCTGCAGAGTCCAATCTTCCATTGCTGTATTATGAAAAAGGCACCGCATGGTCTGTCTTTTTAACAGAATAGTATGATCAGAGTAAAAATGAGGTCAGGCAATTGCTGAACAGGTTTTGCCACTTACTGTTGATCATCTTTCTAATAACTTTCTTTTCTCCTTCATGCTGACCTCTTCTAATAGTGAAGTCAACAGCTGTGGCTACGTGCACAGGACATACTTTGACAGCAGCAGGACTCAGCTGACAGACTCTGGAATAAATCATTTCAGTAGCATCATCTGGGTGTATAGCTGGCTCTTCTATAACTGTATTGAAGGCTGAAGGCCTTGTGTGTTGCTCTTCTTTTTTGTCTTCTTTCCACTACACGAGCATTGCACAGGGTTCTTAAAATGTGTGTAGGAAAATGGACCTTGGGGACAGACTTTACTTCAGGGTTAGAAACACAGCTTTTTTTAATTTACAAGTGCTTGGTTGTGTGTAAATCTGTTTCACTAACCAAACTTCACATCGAAGTATTTGAGCTGTGCTGTACTTGATGAGAGCAAGAGTGCATGTTTGTCATTGCATAAAGGAAACAGAAATTCCTTTGGAAACAGGGAGACTGAGACCTGAACACAACACACCTTAGAGGATTTGCTGCTAATTCAGTGACAGAAAGTTTTGGGTTTTTTACATTATTGACATTCCTCCAGATGAAAACCTCTGCAACAAATGCCATTTTGAACCTCATTTGTGATTGAGGCTATTTCCCAAGGGTGCTTAGACTCCTTTGAAACCTCTCTGTGGGATTGAATTAGTGACTTAGGAGACTCCAGGCCACCGGGATGGAGTGCAGAAAGTGCCCAGAAGCCTAATTCGCCTCTCACAGAGCACAGACACTCCCATTGACCCCACTGCTTGAATGCCTCTGCTGTCAGAAGAGAGCCATGGCAAGAAGTCAGTCATGTATATCAGGAGGATTTTCTGCTGATCCCACATGTGGGAGAGCAAGAGAAATTCCCTGTGAGTGGGGAGAGTGTCCTCAAGATCAGGATGCATCCCTGCCCTTCAGTGAGAATGATTCCAGGGGGTTGTTAAAAGTGTTTAGTTTTCAGGAAGATTATCTGCACCTTTCATTTGTCCTTTGAAGATTATTTTTGCTCTGTAAAGTGTTTTAAAAAATGGCAAACCAGTACAGGCACATACAAAAAAAAAAAAAGAAAGAAAGAAAACACAAGGCTATGGGAAGAAGCTGAGATTCTATCTGTTTTATTGAGTGATCCTGGAATACAGTAACAAGGGGACAGTCATGTGCTTAATCATCTCACTCTTACAAGTGGAAACGATGCTTGACAACAGAGTGTACTGATATGAATGTAAGAGCTGGGGAAAGGAAAAAAACCTAAGGAACAAAATAAGCATAATATGTAAACAAAATTCTGCTAGGAGTATTTGTAGTGACAGATGCTTTGGTAGATAGGGCAAAAAATATATTCCTTTCTCCTAAAGGGAAATAGGTGGAAGTCCATCAAATAAACTTTGTCCTGGCATATTTTATTTTTGCATGGAGGAAAAGGAAAAGATCGTTTTTGATGTCAGAATTTTTTTTCTGCTGTTTTTTCCCCTCTCTGCCATACCAGAAAAAAAAGATCAGGGAAGATAAGCCAGGCAAAAGGAAAAAAAAAAAAGGAGGTGGGGAAGGGGAAAAAAAAAGGTTACTCTGAGTATCAGAGAGGGGGCTAATTGTCAAGGTTATATCTCCACAGATGATTGATGTGAGGCTGGGTTTTTCTGTCAGCCTGTCACAAAGCAGGAATGTTTAATGTTCTCATTATTGGTTACGCTGTTGTGTATATTTCTCTGTCAGCACTGCGGACCCATCTGAACTGCCAAGGCACTTCAAAGCCCTGCAGGTCATTTATCATCCTCCTGACGCTGCGAATGTTCAGCCTCAGCTGAGTGCCAGGGATTTGTTATGACTTGAGAGCCAGCTGACAGACAGGTCTGCTGCAAAAAGGATTCCTTTTTGTCACACTGCGAAAACATCAATGTTCCTATAATGGCCTACAACTGTCAAAGGGGACTGCCACCTGACAGTTGTGTGGTCTCACTAATTTGCAGCCCGGTGACTTGTTTCCTTGAGTTTAGATTCAGTTACGGTGTCACATGCAAACAGGTCACCATCTGTCGTCCTGTGCCAGGGGGCACATGGTAGGGGGTGGAGAGGGAGAGAGAGAAGGAGGAAACGATGAAGTGGCAAACTGGGGGTGGGGAAGAGGCAAGGGGAAAATATAAACGGCCATGCAAATCAAAGCTGCATCTTTATTTTAGATTCCTGTTTTCTGAGTGTTTCTAGCCCACCACAATGTGAATCTCTGAAAGTTGTGTTGAAAATTGAGGCAGGGAAAGAAAGGACCTTGCAAAGAGCCAGAGCTGGGAGGGGCGGAGGGGGGGTGGGGGAGAGGGGAAGAGAAGGGGGGAGAGAGAGAGAGAAATATCAGGGCTTTGTTTCCTTTCCCAGGCCATGACATGATTAATCGTTTTCTTCTGATCTAATTTTGGAACATGAAAAACAGCACATTTGTCTTGAAGAAAAATGATGTGCCGTACTGTGCAGATGGAAATTTCGAGCAATGAAAAAGATTAAAGTGAAATTCCACTCCTTAGACCTAATCATGAGTTGTAGATTATTCTGTCGTTCTAACCAGATGGTAGGCTTGATTCCACAACCCCCTTCTTATATTAATGAATACTAGACTGTTATATTTGACTTAGGTAAGTGAAATGTCTATCAAGCCTAATGGACTGCCAGCCAGCATAACACATGTTGTACCACTGAGGGTCCTTGCTGCATTTTTCATGTTTTATACTAATGTAGAACATTTTGTTTCCTACTGTTTTCCATCATTGTCACTGTTTGCTAAATATTTTCACATGTAGGGGGAAAAAAAAGTAAAAAACTTGTGTCCAGAGCTAATTTCCTCACGTTGGTCACAGCTATAATTCTACAAGTAAAACAGTCACCCGAAGCAATGCATACAAGAACTCAATAGTAACTTGATTAAGTTCCCAGTCAACAAGACTGCACTAGGCTGTATGTTAACAAACCTAATTATAGGCAGCATGGTGATAAATTGTGCAGGGTGCATGTAGCACATCTCTGAGGTCATGTCTAGAAAAGAAGTTTTGCCCCAGGGGACAGGGATGGGGTGTCATTTCTAAATAAAGTAAATGCAGGTTCACTGATGTTTCCCATTGGGTTGCCTTCCGCTTTCTGACAAATGTTTTTCTAGCAAGGGTCTCCCAAGAGATCCTTGCGAGAACGGAAGAGTGGAGGAGGAGAGGAATGAGATGCTGGGGGATTCTCTTTAACCTTTCCAAGTGTGCAGGCCTGTGACTGCCACGTAGCTTCTACCATGCTTGGACTTGTCAGAGCCATGGCTACTTCTAATCGTAATGTTGGGATGGGTGCCACCACTTGTGCTTACAAACCGTGTTTCCATTTTCAGCATGTAGCTGAACAAAATGGCACTTGTCACATATTCTGGATATGAGAGTGGGATGGAATCTCTTCCTTGTATGTAAAGTTAAAGATAAAAATCTCTGGTTTCTCCTGTCAAAAAACCCAACAGTTGGGCCTTTGTGCCTGAGTACCACCCCTGGTTCTGTTGGGGAGCATGATCCCAGGTAGAGGAAGCGTGCGTGCACAGTGCTAATTTTAGACATTGAAAGAATCAACAGGATGCATGGATCAAGTTACTCTGCCTAGGAGAGAACAAGTCCAGAAACGTGAGTAAGCAGTCAAGAGTTGTCCAAATCTGGACCTACTGAAGTATGATAGATAAACTAAAGTTAATTTGCAGTTATAATAAAAAGTTCATGTAGGCTGAACAAAGAAAAGCATCAAAGTACACCTCCTAATTGAGAAACTAGGAAATCTACATGAGAAGTCTTTTTGATAGTGGAATTAATTTAAAACTTACATCATTGCTTTCGTGATTTTAATCTCAGTATTTTAAAACAGTTTCTTCAGAGTCCTGAACTCTGACAAGACTCAGTGAAGTTACCATTGATTTTAAGTGCTGAATAAGGACTCTTAGACTGTGCCATAGAATAAATTCCAAATGGCCCTCCAGTGTGAGTACCCTGCACTTGGGACCCTCATTGTGGATGATTTTCCCTTTTTCTCACACACATAACATTTTTTGAAAGAATGAAGTGAGGTGAGGAAGGCCTAAGCAGAATGCTCATTGTGTCTTGCCCACATTCAAAGCAAACAAATTGGAAGTCTGAAAATAGTATGTCACAAAACACTTTTCTTTGTAATTAATCTTAATTTATATTTTTTTATTTGTACATACTGGCTCTGAGAACATAAGCTAAAATACCAATATGCTTTCACCACATTTCTTTTATGGTTGGATTTATATTCTGTCTTAGCTCTCCCTAAAGCTTGCTCTCAGGGGATAAAAAATTTTCATTGATGAGAATTCCTATGCAAAATATTGCATGGCAGATTTTTTTCAATTAATTTACAACAAAACTCTCACTTAGTCCTTTATACCACTCTCAGTAAATGCAGGGTAAGTTACCCCTTTAAAATGATCTGTACAGATTACCAGCCTGTGTAGTTCCTAACCTCTGGGGAAAACTGGCTTTTTGCAGGGCTGCTTCTCTTCTGTGCAGGGCATGTGGAGCTGACTTGGCAGTGAAGGGAAAGTAATTTGTTCCTGACAAGGGCCAGTTGCAGACTATTTCTTCACTGGAAGAAAGTGACAATCAAGCAGGAAATTGTGACTGCAGTTCCTTATTTGAACTGATCCTTCTTAGGAGCTGGTAGACATATCTTAACTTAGCCTTTAGCTTGTTTTCCTCAGTCTCACAGCTTTGCTTTCCGTGAAATGGCAAGGACCTCGAATTCCTGCCGTGTTTACAGTTTGGCCTGTGGAATTCGCGGCCTGCTCAGAGTGTTGCAGATTTACAATTATATTGTGAAGGTAACACAGGAGAGGCTGGCATTCCTCTTCCCAGTAGCATTTCCCAGAGATGGCTGCAGTCTGGGGAGAGGACTTTGACCTACTGAGGAAGAGAGTAGCACATCTGGAAGGGAGAGTAAGCTGTCTGTTGCTGTTGAATCCTTTTGAAGCCAACTTGTTTCTAAGCATGGGGACAGATGGATGGATGGAAGGCTATGTTATAGCTATAGGTAAGCCTCAGAAAGTATTTCTCTTCCTGGAAGAGTGTATTACAGCCTTTCTGGTCTGCAGTGGGTTATCACCCTGCGGTAGCTTTGATCGATGGGAAGTGATGGCAGCAGGAAATAAAGGTCTGCTCTTTGTGCTCAGGAACACTGCCTAGGAGGGCAGGACCCTGGCTGGATGGAGTATCTCTATAGGTTTGGAAGCAGGTTGCCTACAGCAGGGTCAGCAAGATGTTTGCCAGTGTCTTTGTGTCCAAACTCTGCATAAGTGCTCAGAGCTGGGGTGCTTGTAGCCATGGATCAATCAATTTGCCCACAGAGGGCTTACAGCCCTGAAACAATCTGATGTCAGCTTTCTGCAAACATGAATCCATGGCTCTTAACATTTCTTATGGGATATCACTTCCTCCTGTGGCAGATGCCTTTCTAATATTCTAGGCCAACCAAAGATGGATTTGCACACTACCACTACACACCCTACCTTTCATTGCCTGTTGCCTGTTTTACTTCAGAGAAAATTACTCTATTCATCTTTCTGACATGAGGCTCAGATCATCAGATGCCAAAGCCATTCCGCCCTAGGCGAAGTGTCTCCCTCTGGTGGGCCCGGGGGTAGGGGAGGAAGGAACAAGCTCTTTCTCATCTGAACTGCAAAGCCATCACTTAGAATAGTTGTCATGTGAGAGGTGACAAGTCTCTTTTTTTTCCTCCACTGTTTATTTCCATTTTACATATATTCCCAAATTCCTGTTCTCCATGCACTCTTCTTGCTTTTGTACCCTGTAACTTTCAGCAGTTTGTTTCGTTTCTTTCAGATGTGCTCAAGACACAGCAGAAGTTGATACAATCTAATACAAACTTCCCTGTTTGCTCTATCATAAAATGTAGTGCCTGGTGTGTTCATTCCCCTCCTGTCATCAAGTGCCAGCTTCAGCAGGACTTAGTACTCCAGGTTCTTCCTGCTGTCATTTTCACTTCTCCCCAAGGACTAAACATTTAAAACCTGAGAAATGCTAACTGAGATGCTAAGTAACACTTGAACCACGCTGATCTTGGGTAAACAATTCCCAGAGTGCTACCATTCCTGATGTTGAAAGAGCAGTGAAAGAAAAGAATGTGCATACAAATTCTCAATAATCAGGCAGCCAGCTAATTTCTAAATATTGAAAGATTCCCTTAGAAGACACCAATTTCGTTTATGTTTATAATGACACACAGGATACAGAGCCTACCATTTACTCATTTAAGACTTTTACCCAATTTTTAATAGGAGTTAATGGTTTAGGGCTCAATTTAGAGAGAGAATACTGGGTACGCTTCTTTTGTCTATTTCTTATGTAAATATTTATATATTTAAACTTTTCTTCATTAAACTGATTTTTGCAGTCTACACAGCAGACAAGTAAGAGGAAAGACTGCCCATCACCCTTTGAGCAGAACATTTTTTGCCCCAATACATGTCTATATGGTAGGTTATATCAGGTGTTGAAGAAACACCTGATCTTTTGTTGGCCAGATGACAGCCTTTCAGCATAAGAGAGGGTATATATTTTTATTAAAAAATATAATTTTATATATTTATATTTTTTTATATTTTCATTTATTATATAAGGGTTATATATATAATATAACCCTTTATATTTATTTGTTTATAATATAAGGGTTTATTTATAATATAAGGGTTTATATTTTTATTTATTATATTTTTATTAAAAGGTAAAGCAGCAACATTTCTTGCTTCAGCAGGGCTTTAGACTCCCTTCTCCTTTCAAAGTATAGGTTGGGTTGTATGAGGCCCTGACTGGCCTTAAGAGCTCTGGTAAGGCTCACCTGAGGCCCTGTCCCACAGCCCTTGCCTGTAGGTCCAGGCCGGCTCAGCCTTGGGCGGTGAGCTGTCCCCTAAGCCGAGTTACAGGTGTTCCAGTGCCAGGCAGCCATTGCTCTGGCTTGCTGACTGGCTTTCTGGGGTGGACTTCAGTCCTGCTCTGCAAGGTAACTTTGTCTCCTGTCCTGTATCCCATGTGTACCTTAGACCTGTGTCACAAACCCATTTTCAGCCTCCTCTCTTGATTGTGCTTCCTGGGAGGATGCTGCCATTGCCTCTTTATCTCACCTAGTCTGGCACTGTTAATGGACCCCATTACAACGACCAGCCTGGTCCTCTTCAGGCTATGTGGGGCTTCACTCAAGTTACCCTCATTTCCCAGCTTCTTCTCTCCTTGGAGAAGCCCTTCTCTTTCTGCTCCCTGATGAGTGGCCCCATTTAGGATTAATGTGTGCAGTGCAGCAGGAGAGCTCCCAGGCAGCCTGCCTTTAGTCAAGGTCTGGCCTTTTCATGGCCCTGTTCCATGTTCCTTGCTCAAGAAAAGCAGTGTCTGCTTGAACATCTCCATGCTACACATGGTACCATGAGCAGTGGGTTTTCAGGGGGCTGGAGAAGAAGTCTGTTCCTGATTCTACTTGGTTTTCCAACTCTATGAATAGTTGCTGCTTCAGTGTGGAATCTTTTTGTTTTCAGTAGACACAGAACTCTTTATCTTGCTGTGTGACTTTGTGCAGATTCAAAATGGCTTCCTGTCCCCATTTGTTAGTGGAAGGGATAGATTTTCCCTGGTGCGGTGCCAAATTTATATAGAATTTGAAATGTTCTTCTAGATGAGAGGTTGTGTTCTGTAATGCTCAAGGAGCGCATAATATCTTTGGGGATATATATAAATACACTGGTATATGAAGAAAAACCCCACAGGATTTTTAAATGAAACAGTTGAACATCTAGTTCTTGATGCTAGTTTATGTTGTTTTCTAGAAGAATACATTTACAGTAAATTCAAACCAAATTTCTCAGAAAATCTGATAGAAGAGTACTTGAAGAAAGGCTTCAGCATTATTGCTGACTAGCTAACATAAGCTGAAAATAGTAGATGACTGTGGTGAAATACTCATGTTTCTTTAGTCCTGCTTCTACCTCTTTCTCGGGTGTTGGTTCTGAGAGCACATATAAGCCAATGGTTTTACCACATTGCTAAAATTAATCTCCAGATCGATGTAAAATTAATTGCAGAATTCTACTTTTATGGAGAATAGTAGACAGTGGAAATAAGGAAATCTTCCCTATCCCTATCCTCTAACATGAATGTTTATAAACGCTAGCCCAGGTTGGTGTCAGGGCAAGGAAATATAGGTCAAAACTGTGATTTATATGATGAACTACAGAATTTAAATACTAAGTTCTTATTAATCTAAATGTGAATTAGTTAGCTAAATCCCCGTATCTTTCAAAAATGTGCCAGTGTTCTACTACTCCTTTTGTCACATTTGTATATAGTGGCAGATTTTGTAAAACTACTTTCATAAATGAACAAAACCCCAAATGTATATCACTAAAAACTTAGAAGACAAACTGATTAGATTTCCTGTGGTAGAATTACATTATCAAATAAAACACAGGTTTTGAAATGCAACACCCTAAAAGAAATACAGTTGGCTGAAAATTCCCATAATGAGAAATCCATGAGCCTAAATATTTGGTGTTCCTGATTTGCTCACTTCCTCAGGTTAATGTTTCTTCAACATGTTTCCAGTTCTTTTTTTTTTTTTTCAGCTGAATTGCTTGTTGTACTTTCAAAGGTGATGATTTGCAAATGATGATTTCCATCCTACTGTATTCTGTGTATGGCAGAATGTCCATCAAGTTGCCTCTAGGTGACATTAGTAGTGCAATCATTCAAAATGCAGCCTGACAGCATTTCAATCAATTCACTTTTCAACACTAGACATCAAATATACATTGCAAACCCAGCACCTGCTGTACTTGGAGTGTGACATCAAATAGGTTAGCCTCGGGTCCTAAGACAGCGCCTGTCTCTTGAACTGCTGCATTAAGGAGTGACTTTGGCAATGATACTCTTGGAGATTAACACTCCACCAAAACTGGCTCTCGACCTACAATACAGTATAATCCCTCTACTCCTTGTGTTTCTCTCTCAGCACAGCCCACAGGAGCTCTGTGTCTGCTAGATGATTCAGCCACAAAGCCCAGCTCTTAACCTCATCCTGTAGAGCTTCGTATTTGCAGCAAAGGTGTGAGCAGAATGGGAGCCACACATTTGTAAAAGCTTGTCCCAGGTCTGAGCTCCTTGGGGTAGCTTTCTCCTTTTTGCAACAACTGCATTGGAATACCCGCTGAGGCACCTTGAGGTAGCAAGTTTTGCAACTCTTCATGAGGTCTTGGTGATTGTATCAAGACCTGCTCATTTAAAAGTGCAGGGGAAGCACGTAGGATAATGTCCAGCTCTTGTCACACTGCCGGAGGCCTGGCTACTGCCATCCCAGGAGTTTGTCTTTTGCTTGGAATCAAAAAGAGATTAGTTAGTGGTGTCCTTCTGTGCTTTGGGCTGAGATCAGGTCTATTCCTTGACCCACAACAACTATTTTGCGTGTGCTGAGTCTTCTGAGTCAGATCCGTAATTCCCTTTAATTGAGGGGACAACTAGCTATTGTCAAACACCATGGAGGTGCCTGACAAAGCAGACACAGTGCCCAAGATTTCAAGTTCAGGGAAATAAAAAAACGTGTGCCAGCACTTATAAACTTTAGAAGGGCAGTGTGAATCCCCTTCCTTTTGTTGTGTTTGCTAATCAGGCTTTGGTGCTGATGGCATAAATCAGGAAAATGAGCAGCTGGGAGATGAATCAGATAAAACAGTACTGTAAAGGCATTGTCAGCTGGTCATAATAGTGGCAAGGGCATGCAGGCCACCGTGTGACTCAGGCACAGTTTGGGCCTTCTCAGGTGACCCTAGGAGACAGGAGTGGGGATCCACATGTGACAGGTTCAGAGAGAGTTTTGATGTGGCCTATTTACCACGTGCCTCACCACCATCCCTACTAGTGCTGTAATAGATGTGATCGTTTGTGCCTAGAGGGACAACACCTGGTCCAGGCCTGATTCAATTCCAAGTACTAGGCAGAATGGTGCTGATCACATAATCACCTCAATCCTAGAGCCAGGGATTGCTGGTTTGTGTTCCCTATGCAGGGCACCTCCCTCTCAGTGTGCACAGAGAAAAGGTGACCAGCTGGCCTCAACGTTAGTTCTGAGCCTACAGTGGGCAGGAGATTTGTGTCCCCTCACCCTGCAGGAACCGCCTGCAGTCACATTCCTGGAGCTCCACAGAGGGCACTGCCCTGCTTATTGCTGCCACTCTTGCTGAGAGATGCCCCGCATCAGGAATGTGAGTGCAGCAGGAGATACACATCCCAAGTGGCACAGAAGAGGTTAATGTAGTACCCAATAACCTTCAAAGATGAATCAAACAGCTGAGTTGAAAAAGCTGTCATAAACATTTGCATCCCTAGCAAAGTTAATGGAGGAAGAGGAATGCTGTCTTAGAAGATGAAGGAGTATATGGACAGACTTCAGAAAGGTAGGAAATTGGATAGGGGTGGGAGAGATTATTCAGAGCTACTAACTCAGTATGGAGGGTTGATTTTCTTGTTGAGGAGTGACTGCATCCCTTCCCAGTGGAAATGTTTGGCTCTGGAGATAGACAGATTGGATACTGGTAAATCCCAGGTTAGGTTAAGGTCCTCCCTGCAGGCCTGCTCATTCTGCTTTTTGGGATGTTCAGCTGGCTGGTGCAGTTTCATCCTGCAGGCTCACAGATGGTAAAAGGACTCACAAGCCAGACTGAGTGCTTGCTGGGGACACAGATGTGCTCTGAAGATTGGTTTGGTATTTGTGTGAAACAACTGCTTTTTATTAAGTGTTGAAACTAATAATAAATAATTATAAATTATTTTCATGTATTAAATTGTTGACATAACACCAACACAAATATTTCTTAGGAAAGTGAACAAACATATAAAGCTACATTACTTTCTAAATGAATTCATTAGTATTTATTACAATTACAATCAATTATTAAGCATTATGATGACGTGCTTGGAGACTGGATATAATTTTTTTTGCTATTATTAATAATTTTAATTACCAGCTTTAAGTACTGGTTATTTCCCACACACATCCCAGGGCACTAATTTTTATACAGCTTCTAAAATACACAGTGTTTTTGGTTTGGGTAGCTTTGTAGTACACCATAAATTGCTGAAAATAATTTCCTAGTTGTTAAGTGGAAATAGAAGGTCTGGATGTCCATCAATCAGTTATGACCTAGCTTGGGAGAGCTGGTTTATATTGTGCAATAGGAAATTTATTTCTCCAAAGTTTTATGCATCGTATCCAAAATGCCAAGAGGCCAGATTTACCCATGTAACTGGTTTTTATGTCCTTCATGCCATTAAACAAGAGTTTGTATGCTCAAAATCTTGCCACCCTTATACCTAATTTGTCTAACAAGACATAGTGTCTAGAACAGGTTGCTCAGAGAAGTTGGGGATGTCCCATCCCTGGAAGTGCTCAAGACCAGGTTGGATGGGGCTCTGAGCAGCCTGGTCTAGAGGAAGGTGTCCCTGTCCACAGGAGAGGAGTTAGAAGACCTTAAATGTCACTTTCAGCCTGAACTGTTGCATGATTATTGCCTCAAGAGTGTCTGGAGATTGTGATGGCCTCACTGTTGGGCCTATAAGTATTTCTGATGCTAACCTGGTTGGCCCTGCTACACTTTTACAGGTGTCCAGTAATTAGACTTATTACATAGTATTCAGTCAGTCTATTTTCAGGTATCTTAATTTGTTAAACAGATGCATAACCCAAATGTAATTTTTTGACTTGTCATCACAGGTCTTCACATCCTCAAATCTGTTCTCTAGTTCTTTTCCCTCGAGCCTCCTCTAGTACCTCTACACTCTGATCTCTCAAGTTGTTGCTTCTGACTCCTTAGCTACCTGGCTGATGTGTCATGCTTGGGACACGCAAACTCTAACAAAGATACAAGCATTTTCACTTCCCAATTGCCACACTTAACTTTGCGCACAGTATCTCAGTCGAAAAGGGGATGCCTGGACAGCTGTACCCCTGGCCCCACCCTACCTTACCCTCTTCTATGGTACTCCAGCATCCCCTGAACTCCAGTTGTCCTTACAGCCTTCCACAGGGCCTCTGCTGACAGGAGCAGTGGCAGCTGGGTGTTGCTGCCATCCTGCCAGTGCTCAGGCAATCAGCCTGTGCCCTGTAGCCACAGTGAATGAAGGTATTAACGAGGACAACTGAATTGATTTGGTGCTGATACTCGGTTGTTGAACCAATCATCAGACTGTAAAAGCAGTGAGGTGGATTAACAAATATTTTGTGTGTTACTCGGGAGCAAAGGCATTGTCTGTGCATGGTAGGGTTGCTTTATGGTACCTTTTAAAATGCTTTAAGCTAGGGCGAAGCATAGTTATTCTAGTTTCACTAGAAGTGGGATTTTAAAATACATGTGGTTAAATTTTTACACATTCTTAATAACTTCAGTGCTACTAAATAAATAGATTGTGGATGTTCTAAATAGGTTTGCCTATTTGGAGGGTGTGAGGGGAGGGATGTCATACTTGGCTTCTTTTTAGGTTGCTCATTCTTTTTTCTTGTATTTTCAACACAGAGAAATGAATGAATTCCTCATGAAAGGTGCTGTATGGACAACTCCTTTTTATCTTCACAAGTCCTGGAGAACAGCAGTGCATTCCCCTGCCTTACTTCACCCCTAGGGTGGTCCTCTGCATGTGTCTGTCACACAAGGAGCTCTGTTTGATTGCTCTCCCTCTTTTCTGTTGCGAAAATCCAAAGTGAGTGCTTCACAGGGATGTTTCCCCCACTTAGTTTTTCACTCATTTAGAGTGGTTAGTTGTTGTGTAGGTATGAGCAGGTCAGCAGATACAGATCTACAAATGTTGATCTGATGTTGATAGCTTGTATTACTAATAAGTGTGCAATTTTACTAATGGTACCTGAACAATCATTTTAAGTTGAAGTGTTTTCTAACTAGTAATATAACAAGTTGCCTGGAATTTGCTATATAAGGTTATATATGATAAATATGCCTTGATTCAGCAGAAATATAATTTTATAAAATCAGTTTTTGTCATGCTTTTGATGAATTTACAGTAGTGTTTTCCCTCTAGCAGGACTTGACTGAGATGGGATTTTTTGCCTTCCATTATAACAATTAAATTTCTTTTTTCACATTTTAACCAGTAATTTGTTGCAAAGCTCTTTGATATGGTCTGCTCAGATGGAATACATTACAGAAGGATTTTATTGCTGTCAAAATGGAGTGACTGCTTAGAAACATAAATAATACTTTGAATTTAGAAATAACTTGGCTTTAGCTGGCTTTATGCCGTTGTTGCTCAATGCTGCACTGTTTGAAAGATTTGGTCACAATCTGGAACCCTGCTGTGCTAGAAGCTGTATTGACACTGGACAAAAAGGTAGCACTGCTCTGAAGTGCTTTCAGTGTTCCCACAAACACTTATGCAATTAAGTTGGAGGCTCCATTTCTTTCCTTATTTTAGTGCTTGCTCTGGATTTTTTGTTTTCTTATTTCATTAATAATAATGAAAATTTATATTGAATGCACGTTTTAACTGCCTAGCATACACCTAGGCAATTTGTGAAGGCTTTTTCCCCTGAAGTGAAGGAAAACCCTTCTCTTTACTTCTCTTTTCTGCAGTGATTTCTTTGACTTTACATTCTCTACATACGTACAAAAAAAATGTAAAGCTGAATGGGGGTGAGTGCCACTGATGTATGCCTAGAAGTATATTTCAAGAGGGACATGGTCATCCTCAACCTCTTCTAAGCAACCCTTACCTGACCTTCAAAACCAGAACTACAAAATATGGCATTTTCAAAGAGGGAAAAAAGTTGTGGCTGTTTCACTGCTAATACTTGTGTTGTGTGGATAATTGTTTTGTAACATTGGAGGCAAAATTAGAAAACCAGTCATTGGTGATAAGAAAGCAACAGCAGCCACAAACCTGCCACTGAGGAAATTTATAGCAGAGAGCTGCCACAGAAGAGTGAAGCATATTCATGATGCTAGGGTCAATCTCATTGACTTTGTCTTGGCCCAAGCTATGTTTCCACCTGTTGCTTTCTGTGCCTGTGAATTCCCCAAAACTGCCCTAAATATGAAACAAATCCATTTTGGTCTGCAAGCAGTATTTCAATCTTTTAGGGTTGGGAATACTTGTTCTGCTTTTTAATTTTGTGCTTTAGGTGAATTCATACAGATGGTGAGATAGGGCAAGAAGATTTATGTTGAGATTTATTGAGGGAGCCTATTTTTCCCCTCCTGCCTGACATCAATAGGGTTGTGTGGTCTATTCACTTTGTCACAAAGTGCACCCTGAGAAAGTACGGAGAGGGCCCTGATTGCAGTCCTGCCTTTGAACAGGTCACAACTCCATTGTTCTGGAACAATAGTGGTTTTATAAACAAAGTCTGACTAGAAAGGTTGTGAGTTATGACACTACAAAGAGCCTTGCGGAAAGCAAACAAGGCAAAAAAGAAACAGGGTAAGGCATAGAAAAATGCTTATAAACAATAAGTTAAATCCCAGGTCTTGAGCAATATATTGATGCCAGAGGATCTGTGCTACCTTACAGAATGCTGAGGTTGGTCTGTTAGTGTTTACACCACACAGTGTATAATTGCACTGTGTAATTACAGTGAAAATAAATGCATACACACAGGTACTTAAAAATCTGGTTAGTACTGGCTTCAAAGGGATTGCTTGCATGCTTCAAGTTAGGCATAAACTTAGGCTTCCTGTTGGGGACCTGAAAGAGGCTGTGGATGATGTCCTCTCCCTGCATTGTCTCTTGCAGTCACCTCATGGTCCTTTAAGTTACTATTTCCAATGGCCACCTGTTGCCTTTCATCATAAATTTAGCACTACCCCAGCAAACTCTCCCCTTGGCAAGGCCTGCTGCAGTTACTCATGTGGAAGTATTTTTGCAATACTGGCACTTACTCTTTTGAAGCATGACTGTCTTTTCACTTCACAACATGCAGTACCTGGTGTAACAGGTGCCCTGTGTGTGTAGAGCAATGCAAGTGAGTTATGGGTGGCACAAGTGAAGAATGCTCTGAGAAATCCAGAGCATGAAAGGAAGCTTCTTGAATTTAAGCAGCTCATGTGTTGAAGGCATTCAGACTTGTATATATTTGAAATTAAAAATAATTCAACTATGATAATTTGGTTAATTTATCTTTGTACACAGATATTTATGTGGTCTATTTATCTAGGTATTATTCAGTAGAGAGGAAATTATTAGCATTTTAATCCATCCCATCAAAACCAAGGAACTTTCCCTCTTTGGTACTAGCCTAGAAACATTATTTTTTTTCCCTTCCCTCTTGGAACTGTAGGTACCTGAAAAAATAAGCTCATATTACTTTGTTATATGAGCTGCTAAAGTTTCTAATTGTGGTTGCTAGTGCCCAGAGGACGAGTAATCAGTTGTTAAGCTAATCAGCCTTATGTTGTAGTGCATCAGTTTGATGAGGTTAGTGTTAAAAATCTGGCATAAGTATTTGCAACCTTCCTGTGTTAGTGGAATGTAATGCTTTTCCATGAGAAGATGAATTTAACAAGCAGCTTAATCCAAGACTGGGAGGAGAGAAGGAGGGGGGTTATGGCAGAAGGGATTGAAACTCCCTGTGTACTAGACTTCCACCCCTATAGGTATGGCAAGCGATTATTAGCAAATAAAGGATGCAGCTTGTATTCCAGTAAAGCAGGTAGTCAGAATGTTAGGCAATAACAATTTAGGAAATGCCCCTTTTCTGCTCTCTTTTTAAATGCATCTATAAATAATATCCAAGAAGGCCATATGCAACTTTTTAGAAGCGTTATAATGAACTTGCTTACTTGTTAGTAAGTGGATAATGGAAGATTAAAAGTATCCTCCTGCTATTTTGTTTTGCTTTTCAACTAAATTTTAAATGGTGTTGATTATTTGTTAGTATATGATGTCTGCTTACTCAAAGAGTGAAGCAATTTTTTAGATAAAAAGCAGGTAACGAAGACAGGACTGAAAACTAATTATACAGGAAAGCACTGCAGTTCAAGTTTCTAGTAGGTGGAGCCCAGAGTCTCTTGAACTCATTAGTTCCAATGAGCATGTTTTTACCACAAAACTGGATGCCATAGTTTCTGCACCAGGCTTGTTTGAGGTGGGGAACAGAGGCTGTCCAGGTTTATCAAGCTGAATTTTGCATTCTGCAGCCTTAATCAGTCCGAAGCTAATTAGCAGCCTCTACACAATAAGGCCACAAGTCATTAATCATAGGAGATGAGAGCAGTCAGCCCCCCATCCTTGACATTTCAAGAAAAGTTTTCTCTCGCACTCTTTTTTTTTGTGATGAGGCTTCAAAAGTCGCAAGATTGCTTTTCATGGTCAATAGTGTGTGAAGTAGAAGCCATGTCTTGATGTGACAGACAAGGGACCACTGTTCAAAGACCTATTGGACTCTTTTTTATTTCTTTTTTCCCTCCTCTCTCTTGCTAAATGCTGTCCTCTAATAGAATGGAGTCAACTGATGACTTTATTTGCTTTGAGTTGAAGCATAGTTCAGCTGGGAATAAAAAAAAAGTTTTAACAAGTATGATTTTTGTTAGAGCAAAATTCAAGTTTTTTACAAAGCTGCTTAGTTCTTTTTGAAAGTTACAATCCTTTCTTATGCGCAGCTAATGAGGAATGAAAGTCCTTTCACATGCCTAATACAGTTTAGTACAGTGTGTCTTGAAATCCAATGCTAACAGCTGCAAGCTGAGCACTAGGAAACCCTTGCAGGAAAAAAATATTACATTTCTTGAGGCTGTTGATCCAACTTCTTACAAACAACTTGGAGTAGTAGATTTAAATAATAGGTTTGTTGTCTTTAATGACACTGAGAATTAGATGATGTGTTATATTTTATTCTCTGGGCAGAAGATGTGTAATTCTATTTGTATTACTCCCACAATAAGGGATGTGTCTGTATGCCTGATGCCTGTCTAGCAGGTCTTACTCCTTAGCTGTCCATAGCATGTCCTTGCACCTGTTGATAGCATCACTGCTTCAGGCTGAGATGTTTACTACAATATTATGGCCATTTCAGAACTGGCTGGGACAGCTGGGGAGAGAAGGTGTTTTTAGAAGTAACAAATATGTCCGTACAGTCTTCTGTTGTTAATCATTGAATTTTCACTATGAGCAAAACTATTTTGTTGAAGGATAGGTTTTAGAAATATTTCTTGAAGACCTAAATGTCTCCCTCAAGGCTTCTTTTTTTATCCTATTGGGCTATGTGGACTTTGTTGATTTACTTAAGGAATTGGAGTAACACTCAGAGCTGGGAATGAGCTTTTGTCTGTACAACTCTCCAGGAGTTCCTTGTTCTGCCAGGCACTATACCAAATTCAACATCCACCCCTGTACCTGGAGTTGTCCACTGCAGACTGGGAGTGGCTTTTAGAAGGTGTCAGCTCAAGCAGCAAAGCTGTATGGTGACAAAGCACTGCACAGTGCTGCCAGCAGCCTGGGCACACTAAGATCTAGTGCTCCACTATGAGCAGTGCCAGTTGTGCTCTGGTTTGTTTATTTCTTCTGTTTGGAGAGTTAAAATAATGTTGAAAGGCTGTTTGGTTTGGAGTTTTATCACTGTTATGTTAGTTTCTTTTCCTGTTACCAGTCCTTGAGATAAAAACTGAAAATGAGGAAAGAAAAGTTATATTAGGAGGTTCAAACAAATTCAATCAGCGCTCTCTCTCTAGAAGCTCAGCAAGCAGCTGTCTATAGCTGTAATATGGCTTTATGTTATTGCATTTACTTCTCTGAATCAGAAATAGATTTGATCCTTGCACTACTGCTTTATTTCAGTAAGAATGGTGTCTTCAAGGTGCTTCTTGTGCATATTCTACGCATCTGGGGAGGTTATGAGATGATCACTTTGGGTGACAACAGGGAGGAGATAAACCCAGTCATAAGTCTATGGATGAAAATTTAGCTCTAGATAAGACTTCAGCGTGAGAAGGCCTGTGTTTTGATGCCTGAGTGGTGTACCTTCATAAGTTGTTTTATTCTGGGACCAGGGTTGTGAAGCCCTGTTAAGTGCCACCTTTTAATTGTACTTTTGTTTTCTGTGCCCTGCTTTAAACTTGCATATTCCCATGCTCACTCCTTACTTTCCAGTTCTCTGTTTCTGAAATGTGAACCCGGTGACATTCTAGTTTGCACCCGGCTTTCTGTGCTGGGCTAAGTGAGCCTGGCAATTAGGCATCCCTAACAAAAAAAGGCACCATGCAGAAACTTGAGCAAAAAAGTGGTACGAGAACTGAAAGAGCCATTAAATTCCTCCTGTCATATCAGTGAAACTGTGCACACTTTGAAAAATTCCCCTAATATGTCTTTAAACCATAGACCATAGCATTGGTTATGGTCTACAGTATCAACTTTTACATTTCAATAAGAGGGCATTTTCTTTCTTTTTGTCTCTAATACTAGGGTGTGGGGGGGAATATGACATGCATCTACATAAAAATAAATTTGTAGTGAAATCACATTAAGGATTTGACTAAGCCCACACAAGCAGAGAGTTAAGACTGATATTCTGTCATTACCTCAGCTCATTACATCTTGGGGTTTTGTTACTCATGTCTTTGTAAGATCACCCACTGTCTGGAGAATCCTATACTACCTGGAAACAAAGGGAAGTGTTATGTTGTAGCTTTACCTCTAAAATTTCCTTGCTTTGCTAGCTTTCCTCAGTGTTACCATAAAACAGTTCCTAGTGACTTATATGTATTAATGGCATTAATTAAACTATCAGCACAGCTGAATGGGAGAAAATGCGTCTTCTGAACTTGTTTCTTGAATACGAGTAAATGCCTCATTAATCTTAAGCATCAACCCAAGAACACTGTGTTTGTTAGATAGAATAATAAATGACTTTACAGGAAATACACAATAGCAGATGCTGGAATGCATCCATTCATTAGTCACTGTGCATAAATATCCCCTTATTTCCATGAAGAGACATTTAATGGAGGGCCAGTCTGACAAACATGCACAAGCTTTCACTCACTCACTGAGAAAACGGAAGGGAGAAAATGTCATACAAATTTGCCTGCTGAACACAAAGCATCACATACTGTATGTGTGCTTTTTCTGCTCCTTGCCCATCTTTCGTCAGATTGAAATGTGTGTTAACAAAGGCAAAACTGTTGAACAGGTTTTGGAAGCCCATAAGACATTACAGATGTATCTACTTCTTGGTTGCAAAGTCTGGGTCACTGCTGTGTTGCTTGGAGGCAATCACCAACTTTACTCAAAGCCCAGTTGAGTGTCTGGTGAAGTCAAAGGAAGGCTATTTGCTTCAGAACCTTACAAGAAAATATTGTTGGGTTTGTTTTTAATCATTGCTCCCACGATACTAAGAAACAAGCAAACAAGCCTATTTCAGTGAATAATAGTGAATGTAGAAAAAGAGTTCTTCCCCTCCCACAACCCCTGCTGTCTGTCAGCTTTTGTAAGCTTATATGTATTTCCTCGTCTTGTAAAGTAACTGAGCCAATGAAGCACCTCTGCAAACAGGTATATCTACAATTATTCAAAAGAATGTGAAGTCTGGATATTAATGGTTTTGCTTTCATCTCCACATAATTGGTCAGAACTGTTGTTTTTCTCAGATTGTTGATTCAATGCACAAGAATATTAGATGTGTTACAGGAATGCCTAAAAAAAATTTCTTGGTATGTGCAGTTGTTTCTCAATGCGCGCCATAATGAAATCTAACAAAAGGGTCAGATTTTAGGATAATTGTTCTTAGAAAACATTAACAGTGTTTGGATGTCATGCTGTGTTTGAGGTCTATCAGGTTTATAAGCCTAAATTGACCAGAACTAGAAAACCTGGATTTATGAAACCAATTCTTAAGCAGGTGATTGCAGTGTGTACCAAAGGTATCAGTGTCCTATAACAGCACCCATCCCCATCAAGAAATCTTCTATCTAAGCATGCAGGTGCCTTGTGCCAATGGATTCTTCACGGGTGTCGCAGTGTTTCTCACTAGAATACTAATTGGGGTGCTTGGCTTTGGGCCTGCACAGACTCAGCCTTGTAACATAAGGGAGGACCAAGTTTAGTTTCTTATCCTGGAAGTTTCTTAATAAGTATGGATTTGAAAAAATTCAATGCATGATTTGGTGAATCTTCGCATCTGAATTGAGAGCTTGGCAATGCTTTATGGTATTGTTAAATCAAATGCTTTGGACCAAAGTTTCAAGCTGGGTGCTGTGGTAACTTGGGTGGTTATTTTTCTACTGGCCTAAATTTTCACTCTTTGCTCAGAAGTCCTACTTGCATGAACAAACATCACTTTGCTTACAAAATTAGAGCCATAGATCAGTAGTGAGTTACTAACAAAGAGAGGGAGGGAGAGTTTTGTTTCAAAGTAATATATAATGATAATAGCAGCCTAAGTTTTCAGATGTGACCAGTGATTTTTGAAATAGAAAGTACCAGAGAGCTTACTGTTTCTGCACATCTGTCATCTGACTACTAGTCCCACTTCAGCTGGTCACAAAAATTACTGCTAGGCTAATAGCTCACTAATAATGACAGAGAATATTAGTACTTTATAAAGTGTGATGCAAATATTAGTTTCTAACCAATTCTTCACCATTAAAGATCCCAGAAGAACTGAAGAATTTTCCCTTTTGTGATTGTAAGATTTCCTTTTGGGGTAGCTTACATTTTTCCTGCATTGTACTCCTGGTATGGTTTCATGTGGGTAGGTACACCAGTACCAGGATTTACGTGTTCAAATCCTTCAAAAATCTGTTCCATTGGTGTACTATAATTATATTTTTATCCTAGGAACAGCTACATTCATGTGACCAGCAAAAACTCTTTCAATATATACAACTTTAAACTGAATTACACTGCATATAACCACCTTCACATTGATTAGACAGGTATGCAGGTAATAAAATGTGGCATTACCCTTTTCTCCCAAGGGGTCATCCTGCTCAGTGGTAGTGGGTTGTTTCCTAGGTCGTGATGATCCTAACAGGTCAACTGTACTTGAAGCCAGAAAACTACTATTGGAAGAGAAAGGCAGAGTCATTCTTTACAACTGGAATGCCGGGTGGGAATCCTCTGGACTCCATCTGGAACAGCTTTGACCAAACAAAGGCCCCAAATCTGCTTGCAGTGCAGTCGGTGGGAATACTGCCACAGCATTCCTTGGGAGCAACATTAGGCTTCGATTATGGTCACAGCAAGAGTACAGTATATGTACAGCTGCCAAAAAATATTAACAAATAATGCTAGAAAAGCTTGTGTCTGCTTTAATTTCTTTTTGCTTTTCTTTAAGGCAGCTAGCAGAAAGCATTCTCATCTGTCAGGAATGAGAATTAAAATAAAAGTTTACCACCCAAGCTCCATTTGCTTCCCAAGACAGGTTAGAAAAGTCATGGCTTTCAAAGTGCTCTGAGCCACTGTTCCCTCTTGCAAACACAGGATTATGCAAGGGCCTCAATGGCTACTGGTGCTGTCCTGCAGCCCTCTGGGTGAAGCCCAGCTTTGCTGATTGCAGCCTGCCTTGCCCTTTCCCCCTCCTCAGCACAGGGTCTACCCTCAGACTGCTTGAGCTTTTCCTTTACAGCTGGGTATGCTGTTGGAATGAACCCAGCAAAGTAATGGTTCAAGGTGTGGAGAGCAGGGGCCAGACTGTGGCCCAGTCTCTAAAGGGCCAAAGCGCACTGGCACCTTTTGGAGAGTCTTTTGCCACCACAGACATTCTCCTCATGAATTTGATGCATCTGCTCTGTGTCCTGGGTGTTAGTTCTGCCTGGACCTTTTTTTATTTGTATTTCACAGCATGTATGCTCAGAACAACTTTCTGCTGCTGTAATCTTTGATGAACTAGCTTTGCAAATCAAAATAACCTTAACTTGGGAGGAGAAGATAAAGCAGAATTGTTGGTGCTCAGTTCTTTCTTGCCTGAAACAAATAAATATTTAGGCAGACTATAGAACTTTTTGGTTATTGAGAGGACTAGAAATTAAACAAAATACAGTCAGTCGGAAAAATAAACTGTAGAAGAGTTTCTTTAAAACACAGTGTGGACAGATTAATTCCATTACATTAAAGAAAAAATGGCATTAGTTATGTTGTATAGCTTTCTACAGTTATGTTTTATTTACAGACATTGAAGTCATGTTCCTGAGGTCAACAGGTTTTTGTATAATTAATTTCAATGGAAGTAGAGTAATATTTTAAATTGCTTTTTCTAGAGGGTTCCACAAATATTCCTTTCCTGTGAAGCCTTTTAGAAGGGACTATAACACAGATTTTCCTTCTTTGTACGAATTAATTCAAGACAGTCAGAGATGTCTCTTTGTTTGTCAATTTTCTAGCTGTCCACATTTCTGCTGACCACAGTGTGAAAGCTGAAGCCTTGAGTTGAGAGTGTTTTGTATTTTGTCCCATGATTTTTCTTCCATAGGCTCCAAAGGAGAGACCTTTCCTGAAGTGAAAAATGTGAAAGTATGATGCTGCTAGTCTAAAGGTAGGTCAGGATAATCAGTGAGGCATGAGAAATAGAAGGCCAAAAGCCAAAATGAATGCTGCCTGTTCTTATGCTTGAAAATGTTTTGTTTAGATAATGGTGAAAACATAAGCATATAAATAGCTGCTGACAACAAAGAGCTCATTGTAACTAGATTAAATGTCTTAGGTTTCTAATTCTATAAAGACTATTCAGAAGCATATAGAAATTAGTGAGTAATTCTAGACTGATCAGTATCTTTGCACCATACCAGCCATATCCTATCATAGGGAAGCAAATGTAAAACCAAATCGTTCTGACTTGCAGGGTTTTAGATCCACTTTATTTTCACTTTGCAGTTGCAATTTAGAACAACGCTACAGCTTCCTTACAGTTTAGATGATTCATTCCAGCTACTCTAGAGACATCAAGAGATTGTGTTGGATGTAGAAATTAGTGAATTTCATTTCATGTCTTTTGGAAATACCTTTCCAACCCCACAAAGTGGAGAAGGGTATGTGTTTATTCACTCCCTCCTTCTCTGTGCTTAGAGGCAAGCATTTGCTGTCTCTTAACTGATCTGTCAGTTGTCTTTAAGGCAAACATCAGGGTACTACGAAACACGGAAACCAAAACACATGCTTGGGGTAATGAAGGGAGAGAGAAGAGCCTCAGCTGAGCTGTTTGGCCTCAGCTAGTTTGCTAAGGTGCTGTAGGATATAAGGACCGTCTGTGGTGTCTGAAGACCTCAAAGAGAACATGTGTGTGCAGTCCCTGCTTGTTCCATTTCAGATCGAGTAGGTGAGAGAGACTGTGGTAGGGGTGTATCTAGAGGCACTTGAAGGAGGACTCCTACCCCTCAATTCGTGGCTCTTCAGTGACTCATTACATGGCTCAAAAATTTTTGTATGACACTATGTTTTTGATCTTTATATATAAGCAAATAAGTATTCACTCTGCATATTTGTTTTGCTTAGGCAATTGGCATGCAGGATTAGCTGTGGTGTGCTCTTGCAAAGAAACACACAAAGAATAGCAGCTGTGCATGGCACGGTATCAGATGCAGGCATTACATATTTGCATGAAGAGTGCTGACACTGTGATCTTGGTGTGCTGTGCTTTACATCTTGATCCCACCTCTGCTTTTAAGTGCATATCTATCAGTCTAGTTCTGCTGGCTGTCAAGCAGTGGGAGAGCCATCCTCTTGCTTTGTCTGTCCACCTTCTAGAGCTAAATCCTCCCACTTCTGCCCTAGGAGTTCAAGGACTGACACAATTCACACTCCTGATGTGAAATTGTGAAAGATGAGGCACTCTGGTTCTGCATCTCCCCACTCCGCCCCTCCTGCAGCACAGAAGCTCAAACTAAGCCTGTGACTGAGTCACATTTTGACTTGAATTCAGCAAAGCGCTCACTTAGGCTTGATCTTAATTGTGTGGGTAATCTGCAGCTATTGAGCAACTTAAACACACCATCTTTAGGGGGTACTAGGGATGTGTTTGGATACTGAAATGAGGTCTTGGGGGTTTTTTAAATAAATTCATGCCTAGCTGTAAGTACAAACAAATGTTAGCGTACATGGTTAATGATGCTCTAGCTGGAATTGCTCATCCTTGCATCTGTACATCAGAGTGTAATTTTAATTAGAGTTTAATTATCTTTTCATTTATTTTCTTCAGCAAGAAAATTTATACCTTGCTGTAAGTTTTCTTGGGAGTATAAATTAAAATAACATTAATAACATTATATTTTTCCTAATTTGTGTATCTACACTTATTTATCTGGGCTTTTTATTAGTCATAATGAAGCATGTTTGGAGAAATTGGGCAACTAATCTATATACAGAAGAAAATAATGCTAAACAATATCATTATAATAATGAGAGGCTGTTTCTGATTTACTGAATAGAAATAATAATATAAATTTGTGATTAGGGTTGTTAATATATTTTAAAAATTAATTTCATGGACAGTTGCCTGCATAATAAGCATTTAAGTAAAAAAAAAAATTCTGAGTCTGACGCTGGAAATGAAATTGTTCAAAAATTGTATTGAGAATTTTTTGTTCCAAATTCACATGTTAATACAACTTAATGTCAACTTAACTTATAATTATTTAATAATTCATTATGGACATTAATCTCCTCTGGAAGATATTTGTGGGGAAAAGTTTGGTTTGAGAATATTTATAAACTTAGGGAAGTTGATTGTCCAAATTTTTATATCAGAGCGAGTTATTTCTTAGACATACTGTCATATCCTAAATAACTTAAGAATTCGTATTTCTGCTGACACATGTTGAGTCCAAATAAATGTTTTTAAATCATTCATCAATATATGAGAAAAGTGGAAAATCAGTATAAGCCTCACTGTGTACAGCATAAGCCACAAGCACAGGGAAACAACGGGCAATGAATTTAAGCACAGTGACCAATAATGTGAATGATCAAATTTTTGTATGCTGTACTTAAAATGTCTTAAGAAGTCAGCTTATCTGTACTGGACATATATAAACTTTTTCTGCATCTTTTTTCATTTTTCACCACTCTGTGAATTTTTTCAAAGCTTTGCTTAGCCAGCATCCGGACCACAATGGGTGATTCTTTTGTGTTACTTCTGTTCTGTAGTTGTGAGTTACTTCACTCTGCATGCCTGAGTCAACCGGCCCTCACTCCTCTGAAGCATCTAAAAGCTCACAAGACATTTTCTCCTTTTGTTCTTCATTTTCATAGATTTTTGGATGGCTGCTAATGTTGTTGGACTGAGAGTCTTCTCAGATGCGCATCACTCAGAGAGTGATACATGAGCTATCTACTCCACTGTCCTTTAGTTTCCGTATTATAAAAAATGTTCTCTTAGGTTTTATTTTTACCTTCTTTCCATTTAATTCTTTCTCGCATCTCCAAAGTATCAAGACGTGCTGCAGAGTTAGCAAGTCATTTTCTACTTTACCTCCCACATGGCAAAGTGCCTTGCACTGGGACATGATATCTAGTCACAGACTACTTCTGCAGAAGGCACAGGATTCTTGTTGTGGGTGTCTAATGGTGGACCAGGTACTGAGGGATTGGAGGTGCTATGAGGTACCAGGGACTGAAGCTAATTGTTACAATTGCTTTTCTGTTTGCAGACTGTTCTTAGACTGGGGGATGTCACTGAGTTGAGTAATGTGGCTTGGAATAGTGAAAACCTTGTTAGGAAGGTTATAACCAACCCAGCAAGGTGCATAGTTGGTATTGACCAGGATTGTGTTTTCTGTTCCGCATGACCAGAAAGTGATGGTAGCATGGGTGATGAACTCTGCCTTGTAATTTTAGAACACTGTTAGAGTCCTTCTTTGACTAAATTCCATGCTTTATTCCTCCAGGCAGTCACAAAGTTGACTGTGAAATAAGTGTGTTGCAATGATAACCTTAGACTTAACAAGAGCCCGTGTCTCCTATAAGTGGCGAAGTATTCTTTCTATTTCCCAACTTGATGGACCCATTAAGCTTTAAGTCTCTTCAGAATAGTGTAACACAGAGCAGAAACTGGCTAAACCGGGTTTACAGAACTTTTGCAAATGTTTTAAACATTTTCCCTTTCTAAGCCACACAAGTCTTGCCTTAGGCACCATTCCTAAAATAAAATTAGGCTTCTGAAAGATTTATTGGCTGCTTTTGGAATTCAGCATAGCTGTCTTTTGCTTGTTCACATAATGAGGCAGTTGTGAAACTCTGACTCAGGGGTGAACTAAGCCCTCTTCAAAATGGGGACAAATGAGAATGTGTGGTCACACATGTAACTTCATCATAGAGCTGAGTCTCTTTATGCAGTACAGAGTGGGCTAGAGAAGGGTTTTGTACAGCATCCCCAGCTGCCTGCTCTATCCACTCCTCCTGTATTCACTGGGAGGCCTGCTATAGTCTACAGGTACTCATGAAACAACTGATGCTATATATGGAGTAAGGAGTCACAAAAGCAAGTGGAAGCAGATCTGTGTGGTCCCTAATGATGACTGCCCTGTCCCCTGACACAGCTTGTTCTTGCCTGTAGTGACATTCTGATCTTGCTTATTTAATTGCCCCGTGTTGGCTCTGGTTCATAGTAGGGGGTGATTAGAGAACCATGTTTCCCTGCTGTGTTAAACAGTCTTGTCTTAAGTGAAGTGTACCCAGTGCCTTGCCTTTAGTGTTGTACGTGTCACACAGGAAAAGGCTACAGCAGCATTTGAAGCCGTTTCAGTTGATTGGAGCTAAAAGACTGGAACTTCCTGCTGCTACTGCCACTCCCAACTCCATGCAATTTCAATGGGCTGTTTTGCTGAAATCAGCCCCCCTCCAGGTTGTTTGCTCATCAAAACTGGTTCTGTGATATAAAGGCCATCAAATGCATTTCAAAACATGGAATCAGCTGCAAACTACATCCAGGAAAGGGTGTGTATTTGTGCACAGCCTAAGATGCTTTTTCCAAGTCTTTCAATAAACACTCTGAAAAGTGTTGTTTTTTTCCTGAGCAGTTCTTGCCAGAAGATTGATTAGATTCAGGTGGCTTAAAGGAAGTAAAACCATTTCTACGCTGCACCTAATTCTTTCCTTTGTCTTCCTGTGCAAACACAAATAACTAATGCAAGCAAACAGTAAATTGCAGTGAGCGGTGGAAGTGCTAAATGGTAGCAACACTTAAAACATTGCTGAAATTCAAAAGAGCAGCTGTTAGACATTTAAACCTATCATTTCTCTTCTGAACATACATCAAATTTACTTCATAGCACTGTCATAAAAATGTATGAGAATGTAAATGCTTGAGTGACCCATTAATCTTTTGAGTAGTAAACATAAAATCTTCTTAACCCCAGTGATGATATAACCATACTTTATTTTGAATGAAGGCTTTATCATAGAAGTGAAGATGTTCTGTGTCTTTCTGTGATGTAGAAATAAGAGAAAATTAATATTAAAGTCTGATGTCTATGAAAAGTGTGCCATTATATTGATTGCAATATGAAGATATATGTAGTGAACAAAGCTACACTCAATTTCTGATGAGCACAGAAAATCTAATAATAAATACGCAAAGAGCATAAGCTCGTTACTCATTGATGACAGTCACCAGTCTGATGCTGTTATCATCATTATTATTTACTAACTAACTCAATAATGAGTGTTTGTTTTTACAGAATTGTCCATAAAACCTTCCTTTTTATGTGTGTCAAATGATAAACCTCCCATCTAAGCTGTCTTTGTGGTGAAAAGACACCCTTAAATATTGAAAGTGTTGGTTTTTTGTTTCCATGCATAGGCCAGTCAGTTTGTCTCAACCAAGCAAATCTGCCATTTGCATCATGGTGAATTTTGCTTGAGTATGGACTAGAAAAAAACCTGGCTTCAATTTGGGAACACTGCTATTTGATTTATTCCAATCCTCCTATATTCCTTCCACTGCCTCTTGAAGCCATGTTTGAAAAACACTGACTATCCTTTAAAGGCAAAAAGTACTGCTCGTGAACAACAAACTGCTTCTTGTTGAAGAGCTAGATTTAGCCTTGATATAAGTAGGAGAAATTTCATTAAACTTCTGAAGTTGTCCAGTTCAAAGCATTGTGCCCAGAGGGTAAAAAACTGGGAGAGTTGGAAAACTTCTATTAAATAATCAGTTTCATCTTCCCATCCAGCCAGGATTGTTTCCAGCAGTACACTGAGATTTCTTAAGCAATGGGACTTCGTGTGTGGGGAACTTAATTTATTCGTAAGTCATTTGAAACATGTCCAAGTAAGCATGGGAAAACTTACGTCCGTCAATTCCTAGTGATATTTGGAGATGGAGGTGATTCCAAAGGAGAAAAAAGAAAGAGAGAAGTATAAAAATGATAAACCAGTAGTTTAACAGACTCAGATGAACTGTACTGGTTTAACTAGACATGCAAACTAGCTACCAGGCTGCATGCTCCATGATAGGCATAATAAGTCATAAAAAAAAAATATATTTTCTAAAAAATATTACTACTTTTGAAAGACACTATATCATGTTAACTTTTACTTTGAGACAAAGTTTGTCTTGGTGAACAACAAACTGCAAGGTGTAAGGAAGGGCCTTGATGATGAGTCAAAAAGATTATCTGAATTTGATAAAGCTTACCTTACCGGAAAGGTGGGTTGCAAAACTCAAATCATGGGACAAAAGCAATACATCAGAAAGTAGTCAGCCCAGACCTTCATCTGTTTTGGGACCCCCTTCCAAAAACATCATTAAAATCAAATAGAAATATCATTGGCATGATTAATGTATGTGGTAGGCTGTCTTGTCATCTTTCTTCAATATTTGTATTTAAAATACCTTATTACTGCTGCAAAGGTTTGGAGGAAAGGGCCGGATGAAGGAGAATTGTTGAGGAAACCTGGGGTTGGGTAGCAGACCACATTCACTTCAGCAGCTAAACCAGAGGCATCAGAGGCCAGGCTTACAGTATATGCACTTGTACTGTAGCACAAAATCCTACAAAATCAGGTGCCAGCAAATTGGAATGAGCTGGTCTGGGTAAAAGGCTATTTAGGGAAGTGATGAAAAGGTAAGTGACAAAACGAGTTTTTCTGCTAGGTTCCTCAAACCTTCCCACACCCTAGACTTCCACTTCTATTTCACAGTCTGAGTGAAAAGGGAAAAAACATCTTCCCATGCAATGCACTCTTCCTTTTCCACAGCTTGGAGGTTGTTGCTCCCAGCAACAAGTTCAAAACAAATACTACTGTTCTTTATCTGAGGGCAGCAGAATCAGTTTTGCTTACAGAACTCTAACAAAACAAAATTTCATTCTTCAATATTACACTCATTGCTTTCATAAAATCAGACCCAGGATAGTTCTGAGTTGGCTCATGCTTTTTCAAGTGACTCCTCTTACTCTGTTTTGGCACCATGTGGTTAATTTGAGTGAGAAATGAGGAAAACATGGCTACGTGTTAACGCTGAACGTACATATAAAGTCTGTGGAGTGCTGAACAAATGGCATTGTTGTAAAACAAGTTTTATAGAAGAATAGCTACTCATTTTGACTTTGTCTTCCCAAAACTATCCAAGTTTATATAATGATGTTGCAGTATTCATGGTGGATGTAACTACATTCCTGGAGAAATTCCCACATATCTTTCACTTTTTGAATAAGCTTGTATGACTCATAGCACCTGCAGGATACGGCTAGAGATGTTAGAACACCTGCCGATGAGGTTAGGGACCACTTGAACATACTTGATGAGGCACTGTGAGGTCTAAGCCAGAACTATAAATAAGATGTGTCTGAGATGAAAACCTCAGTACATGAAGGAATTGCAAAAGACTGAGTATTAACAGGTTCTAGAGGTAGCAATGCTGATACAAGTTGAAAAGAAGCACTGAAAAGAAGAAGTTCTGTCTTCTATTTATCTGTGTTTTTCTTCCTGTAAAAGAGGAAGTAAAACACTGTAAAAGTGTTTCTCACTGGTTGGTGGTGCTACTGCAGTCCTTGAGAGTGCAAGCAAAAATATTGCTCTCACTGGAAAAACACTCATGAGTTCAACTGCATATTCATTAACCAAAAGCAAAGAACTGCAGATAACAAAATAGATCTGACCCAACAAGCCCTTACTAAGATCATACTAATAAATGACAAAGCTGTCTGAATTTTGATACCAATCTTTCACATACACTGTAATTGTGACTGAGGTTTGATAGCCAATGTATTCATGAACCTCCACCTGGGCATGTCAGAGCTTGCATGATCTTCTGTGTAGACTTCTGTGATACGTGTTTATTGAAGGCATGGGTATTCTTCTGTTGCTTATCAAACAGAGAACTCTAGTTTAGAATGAGCAGCAGTACTTAAAAATGTGAAACTCTTAAGATAAATGCTTTCAGTGGACTACTGTGTCATCCTGGGAAGAATTCCCTCTCAGTGGCAGTGCATGTAAGTGTAGAGACACGCCTGATGCTTCCTGCAGGAGCCAGGCTCGTGTCACTGCACGTTACTTCTTCAAGCAGTGTCCGAGCTCTGCTGAAAGATGGCTCTGTGGCTCTTCCCCTCAGCCCACTTCACAATGGAAGAGCTTTCTTCAAGAGCTAAAAGTTGCCTCCTCTTTCCATTATGAAATCAGACATTTCCCCCACACTAATGCATATGTGAATGCAGGATCAGTTTAACATACACACACAGAGCTGTCAAAATGTCATTGCAACTGTGCACAAAGTTATCCTTCTGCTCTTGGATGCTTTCCCCAAAGTGCCACAGGCTGAGGACTCACTCACGGTATCTTGTCCCTTGCTGAAGCCACAGAGCATTGCAGAGAGGTGTCTAGGGCAGTGCACACAGCTGGAGTCACTCTGGGCATCCTGCCTCATAACTGTGAGTGAATAAGGCAAGTGAATAGGGAAGAGCTGTTGGTTTCTTTTAATTAAGATGGAGTTCGTGTAAGTTCAGAAAAGACTGGACATCACTGGCATAAAGGTACTGTCTGTGATACCTCCTTGGACATACAAGTCTCCATAAAAATGCAGATGTTTCTCTTGGCTATGCATTTTCAGTATAGTTCTGATTTTCTGTTTATTTTTTGATTACCTCAAGCAAGCTGCATCAATGCAGGCAAAAACCCGGATGGTCCATAGTATTACAGAGAAGATCACAAAAGGAAACTTTTTTCTCACCCTTGCATGTGTTTTTCATTCCCACATTGTAGGAAGGACCTGTCTCTTCTTGCCCATCTCTTCTACTAGCTTATATAGAAAGTTATTGAATGCATTAACTGTCTTGAAGCTCTTGATAAATACTGCTCCATGGGGTATTTAAAAACTGCTGTGACTCCCTGTTGAGTATCAATTCCTTTTTCTTTTTTTCAGACATTTTCATTTTGCTTGTGGGTTTTCTTTTCTAGTCACCTTCTAGAGTTACTCAAGACAATGAGTTAGCAGAATATTTTGATTAGATATACGGAATGTTTCTTGAAAGTAAAGAAGCCTGCAAACATGAAAATTTAGATCAGAAAACTGAATCTTAAGGGTTATACCTTTCTTATCAGAAAAAAAAAAAGATGTATTTAAAGTTTGAATTCAAAATTCCTCTAAACTCAGTACCTTTCATTCTTATCATATCTTTTATTATGGAATACTTTGAAACAAACTATTTAAGACCAATAACTGCACAAAGTACATAGTTGGAAAATGTGAATTACGAGTAAATTAGAGAAAATCACTATCTGCTGGTGTGCAATTTGCTAGAATACAAAAAAGAGATGAAATGTATTGAATATGTTACTTGTTATTAATTATTTGTCCATTACAAATTGATGCCCTGGTCTTATCATGGATCTGAGCCATATAGTATTTATCATTTTCTCTTTCTGTGCAGTTTATTAATATTAATTTTTTTTCAGTTTCTCCTTACTTGCAAATCTTTCTTTTTCAAATTATACAACATCTGTAGCTAAGTAGAAATATTTATCACTTGAGAACATAACATAAAGATATCTGAAGAGTGAGATTGGAGGACAATTGCTGATTGTGTGTCACGATGCTGCAAAATTTAAAAATGCTAAATCTGAAGTATAACTTTACAATAAAATGTATTGTAAGGCATAAAATAGCTTACCAAAACAATAAAGCTTCTTATACCTACCATTCACCTGAAGAAGTAAGTTCCTGTTTATGATTAGGAGCACATTTTTAAATTAGCCTTTGCTCTTGTTTGTAAGCAGTGTGCTGAGCTACTGAGGTATGAGAAGATAACTATATCCATCTGTACAATTAATAATTTCTCTATAGGAGATAAATATTTTTGCATGATCTGGAGAGCTTAGAATATGTTTAGAAATCAATTCTATAGATTTCTTCTCAAAAAAAACCCAAAACCCAAACTTACAAAGGGGTGACCCTTGCCCAAATGTATCTATCAGGTTTTAAGGGTTAAGGTTGAGCTTTTAAAAAGCCCATTCTAAAATGAGAGGATATTATAGCTAATTTGACCATCACTGAAAAATATGTTCATAGCTTGAAGCCAAAAGGTGCTTTTTTTTTCCATTGGAAATGAAGAATGGCACCAAGAACACAATTAAAAAAAAAAAAAAGAGAGAGGTTAGCAGTATCTAGACTTTTCTAACCACATGGCTTTCCCTTGCAGAGCCATTGCATCAGAAGTACAGCTGGGTGGGTTTTTTCCAGATTCTCCTGACCGGATTCTTCTGATCAATCTCTTCCAAGGAAGTTGGATCCTCTGTAGTGATGACTTAAAATGTTTTGCCCAAATTAAGGCTAGTTCACTTAGTGAATTTAGCCACCTTTTATAAAATGGATTTGATTCCTGTCCAGAAGATCCATACAAAGTCTATATCCTGCTGGTCCTGAACTCGTAAGTGAATCTAATTCCATATATTAAAGTGAGTTTTGCCAGAAAGTCAGAATCAGATTTAAAAGTGAAGGTATATACTGAGCTCTTGGGACTGTGGTGTGAGAAGGATCAGGCATGCAAACTGTCAATTCAGATGGAGCAATGGGTAAAGTTTGCAGGTCTGAAAGCTTCTAGAAGATGTGGAGGCACCTATTTTCATGGCAGTTACATTCTAGGATTAAACTGGTGTTATGCTAGTAAAAAATCCTTGGTCATTTTCACTTCCTCTAGTTTGCTATGTGTGGGTATTAATGGGAAGCAGGTGCTGGAATCAGCCTGCAAAAAAGAGAAGTTTGCAAATGTTGTTGCACTGACAACAGTTCCAAACCATGCCAACACTCTTAATTGCTGTTGCTCTCTGAGTGCTTAGTCACTCTGTTCCTGTACAGTCACTGAACAGCCTCACTGTGTACTAAATGCCTATTTAATTTGTTGTGTCCCTAGCATACTCTAGAAATTCTGGAAAATCATTTGCAAGGTAGGATCTGAGCCATCAGCTGACTCCACTGGGACACGACTCCTTAACTTTTTGATGTATGTACAGATAAAAGTCCTTCCATGAGCAATTGTTTCCAAGTATAAGGGTGTATGAGTGAATCATTCCTCACAGTAATGACAAAATACAGTCCCTTGTGAGCCAGCTAACCCTTATATGCTCACTATATAGGATGCAATTTTTTTTCAGCTAAAACTTAATGGGGAATCTGGGGTACATGTAATGTAATTCCTCAGACTGGAATTTGCTCAGAACTTTTTGCAAGAGCACAGTGGAATTGGCAGTCATCACATTTGTCAGGATGTCAGCTGTGCAAGACAGCATCCCTTTAACAGGTACTAGTTTAATGGTGGGGACATTTATTAGGGTTTATTAGTGATTCAGAAGGGGAAAATGCTTCTAAATTAATAGCTTTAATCACTTCTTGCTACAGCCTGCCTTTTCCCTAGAATGTTCCCAATAAACACATTGACCCAATTCTCTCTAGTAACTTCCCAAACGCAGCAATGGCTCAGAGAGAGCCATCAGTTGTGATTTGACCTGTATTTGTCAGTGCAGTGTCTCAGTGCACTGGGACTAGAAAGGGAAGGAATGAATACTAATATTTCAGTGTCACAGAGAAGCCTGCCTATCCTGTTACTTCTTTCAAGATACATATATTATGAAGAGATGTGGTGATAGGCAGCAGAATCTCTCTCTTACCTGTGCTCGAGCCACAGTCACAGCTTTGCAGTTCTTGTGTCGATGACTTGTAAATCTATTAGCTGAAAGCACGCACCTCTTCTGGAGGGAATGGCAACAAAAGTGAGGGGATTTTTATTTGATTTCTGTAGAGATATATACACCAAAATGTATACTTTGTTAGACCACATGAAATTTTAAGGCACTGAAACTCTTGGAAGTAATCTTGAATCTCTGCCAAAAGTAAATTTGGACTACCTTGTTCTTGGGAGATTTTATCAAATTCTGCTAAACAGTCATCCCCTAAACAGACATCTGTGACTGTGAAAAAGTCCATGATTGGACTACCTGTGTTGAGCTTGTAATAAAAAATACATAATAGAGGGACTCTTATATTTTAAAGTGAACTTTGAGGATTTTAGCTTCAACGTCATCTGCTGCATTTATGGTCACTATATCCAGATACTCTAGGACTGTGTCTAAGGACATCTTAGAAATTATCGCTTTGGCCAGGGAATAGTTCATCAGTTAGTTCTCTTCTGCCTCAAGCCAACCATAAGTGGAGCAAAATTTGGATTAAAATCAATTTCAGCTGAATTGATGCCAGTTGGTTGAGTGTGGAATAGTTCAGAAGTCCAGTCTGAAGTCTCATACACCACCTCTGACAGAAAACTTTTTTGCCCCTTCCCCTTCAAATTATAATATGACTCTCCCACCGTCCTAACCCACCTATATTGCACAGAACTAAATGAGATTTTTAGAGATTAAAATGTTTGGGAGTAGAAATCTGGAATAAATTGAAAAATATTTCACAATTATCAAATTAATGGGGTTCACACCTTGTGATCCAAGGAATCTGATGCTCCCAGTCAAATCTGTGAATGAGTACAGGATTACTGCTTAGTGCAACATCTCACTTAGCATTTGCAACCAAACATTGACTTGCCTATCTCAAAATTGTTTCTCCTTTTTTGCTCATCCTCACTGTACTGGACGATTGATGATTTATTGTAATCATAGACCTGTATATATATACATAAATCAGAAAATGGGTGTTATCAATAACAGCTAGCAAAATGTATCTGTCTTGTCCTACAGTCCTGTACCCTTTGTCTCTTTATTTCTTTGTTGTAGACCTAAGGCTGCTCATTCGTTTGCTGCTTAAAGATGCAAGGGTAGCTCTTCTCTGGGTGGTACAGAAAAATTAATTGGCTTAAAAAATAGATCTTCACTTTATTACTTGCAGTCATAGAAGTGACAGGTGTGTCACCACCATCCACATCACTCTGTTCTACAAGACAAATGTTAAATTGTAACTGTATTTTCTATTTTAGCCTTTTCCAGAAGAGGTGAATATGATGATAAAAGAAAATTTTGAATGAAATATTGCAAAGCTGTGAGACCAAAAAAGAAATCCCTGTTCCTGCCTGATCTGGCAAGTGAAAAGTAGAGAGATCTCTTCTGGCAAAATAAAAGCATTTAAAATGTCTGGAATCAGTGGGACTTCTCTGTATTATATAGGCAATGAAGCAGCATACAGGAAATGTGCTGAATCACTTGCTGTCCCTTAATATACCACTATATAAAAGGTGTTAGCCCAGACTCAGTGGTGTCTTCCTTTTAGAGGCAAGGAATTAGCTTAAAGGAAAACTGTAAAACATGTCTTTCCTATTCCACATTTGTACATTACGATATATTCAGGCTGATAGAAAGAACCTGACTCAATTAATTTGCATTTAGGGGTTATATAGCATATTAATGCTGGTAACAATTGAGCAGATCAATGCAAGGAGAAATGAATTGTCTTTTCTTATATGGTGATTTGCTAGAAAGTTCTAGTATGTGGTTTCTAAGATCACAATGCTGATAAACCCTGCTATGTTACACCTCTACACTGTATATACAAATTGAGTTTTTCTTCAATAAACCCATAAAAATAACAATCACGCCCCACTGATTTGCTATTAGCAATAGTATTCTTTTTCAGTATGGTGTCATTTCACCTTTCTGCCTTCACGTTACCTCCTGAAAAACTGTGCTGGTTGCTGTGCTTTGCAAAGAGGAGTGCAAGAAAAATGAAAGTGGAGCAGTAGAAAGAACACCTTTGATTGTTATTCCCTCTTGCTTCAGCGGCTACACTTGTGAGTAAATGCTGTGTATCTAATTGCAAATTGTTTGTGGTGGTACGTGAGGCCAGCTGACATACAGCTAACCTAGGATCCACGTTTCCAGATGAATTTTTGAGGGGTTGGGGGAGAAGTACCAGGGAGTCCTATTCCAAACCACAGCAGTAAGAGGATCTTTATGTTATTGGGAATAGGTTTGAAATTACACCAAGTAGTTTTGTAATTATAAGTTATTATTAACAATTTATTAATGATTCTGGATGGCTAACCAGAGAGACCTTAAAGCAGAAGCTGCTGAGCTCTTTGTTCAGAAAGGAACACCCAAATTCACAGCTGGTTGTTCAAACCCTAACCTAGGTCTTGCTGTAATAGTTTGAGATTAGCCTATATGCACACATTTGTGTGACTTTGAGGCAATTGTGTTGTAGACTGCTCATAACTATCCTGCCTTTTTTCTTTCCTAAAATCCACACTACCAGTAAAAGAAAACACTTGGCACTCAAACTGGAGTTGTTTGTGCTCATGATGTAGGGAAGTTAATTAACCTCTATAGATTTCAAGCACAAGATGCAATAAACCTATTACGATCTTCAGAAATGCATAAACTTCTGCATATTTTCCTTTTAAGCTCTTTAATATCTGTTTCAGAATTAAGCATTAACTTTAACAAGTTCACCTTAATAATTCATCAGGAAATAGAAAATGAAAGAGCTCTCATTCCCAGAATAAAGGGGCGGGGAAGGAGCACACACATAAGTGAACTTCATTTTAGTTCTTACACCTAGAAAACGGCAAGTTTAATATATCACTTAGCAGAGGTTAATGCTAACTGTCACTCGAATGAGCTGATGAATCAATGCTTAATATAGTCAGTTTTTGCAAATGAAATTCCATGGTAAAATATAAATAAATTGAAGGACTTCGTAAGTTGGTCAAATTTGATTTTTTCATCAGAAAAAAAAACCAAACTAAAATAAGTTGGAAGTGGGCTTCTAACTATTTTTCAGTATTGTACAAGTTTCCCCCATTTTTTATTACAAGTTCAAAAATTAAGTGCAATAGAATTTATCTCAATCTGCTTCATATTTTTTAAGCAAAACAGTACTTTCAAAAGAGTAAATAAAACCAAATTTTCTTTCATTGATATAGCAATGAGATTCCATGTCTTAGTTAATTTATATGGTAGACAGGTTTCAACCTGCTAAGTTAGCATCATGTTTTACAACAATTATTTCAAAAAATCTTACAAAAGTGTGCAGTAAATTTAAGTGCTTTCTAAAGCTGTCTTCAAAGGTTCTCACTCCTTATCAGATATTCAATAAATCCTGTGTTGCAATAGTGAGTGCTTACATCATACCAAAGACTATTTTAATTGTTCAATTTGGATATTAAATGACAGGTGAACATTGATTTTTATTTTTTATGGTTTTATTTATTACAGCTTTTAGCCTTTTTGTTACTGAAGTTATTTCATTTAGTGGCCAAACCTAGATTACTAATACTGACAAACTATGTCTAAGCCTGATGGTTCTGGTCCTGTCCTCAAGAAAAATACAGTAAATTTTGTTGCTCAGTTACATAAACTACAATATCTATATCGCTATGTTAAGACTTAGAATACTAGGTAGTTATTCTGCATAATTGTATAATTCTTATGAGTAAAATATAGGGAGGAATTAGTCATGCCAAATCATAGAGGGCACTGCAGATAAAAAATTCCTGCAGCCCCTGATGCTTGATGAGAGCTCCATGGTGCAGTACTATAAGACCCACCATACTTCTAATGCAAGAGTGTCCCTGAATCCTAAAAGTGCAGCAAGCAGGGACTTCAGTCAGCTGTTCTAGGTAATCTCATAGCCTGAGCTTTCTGCCTAGGACATAGAACGCAGACATAATCTAGGTGGGCTTTCACATTTATTAAAATTGTAAAGAACCATCAAACTAATACTGGGCTGTTTCAGAAGTTGTTGTCACAAGTGGCTGCTAGTGGGTCTGGTATATTGTATCTCTGTGAGAAGAAATCTTCTTTCCTTCTTGCACTTCCCAAAGTTAAGAACAGCTGCATGTCTTCTTCTGGGGGCATGTTTGTCACAACTAGGTCAGAGAGATGCAGCACAGTGTATGCCTTTTCTTCCTCATTTTGGCTTCCTTCTGTACTGCAAAGTAATAGGTCTAACTTTCTTGTTTGCTGAAAAAATCATTATCTCAGCAACACTGCAGGCTGTGTGTGTGAACAGCAGGTTTTTCTTTTGTTGCTCTGTTGAAATTAAATGCAACAGTTTGCTTTGTTCAGAATGTTTTCTGTATGGTTTTGTCTGTCTTTGTTTTCATCACTCCCTGCTAGAACTTCTGGGCCATGAAGCCTAAGTAAGGGCACTACCATCTCAGTGAGATTCTAGCAACAGCAGCAAGAACTACAGCACAGCAGCTAATTGTGCCTTCTCAATAGATACCAGTGTTCCTCAAGGATCCATTTAAACTGGTGTTCTCTTTCTTTCCCTTTGAAAGGCAGAAGGGGTTTCCCCTCACCTGGAAGTCCTAAGCCACCATAGAAATAGTGCTTGCATGCCCTGGTGATGATTGGGAGCACTGGGACATAAAGGGGCTGCTTTCATATACAGAGAGAGGCTCCCAGGTGCAGCTGTGGGGAGCTCTGGTGATGGCAGGGATGAACTTCTCCCTTTGAGTTATTCTCTTATAAACTTTCAGGGAAAAAAAATGCAAGTAGGGATATATTAAATAATATATTTCTATAAAAGGCCTGATCTAAGGACCAGTGGAGTCAGTGGGAATCTTTCCAATAATTCTTGTATGTTTTGAATCATACTATAAACGCTTTCAGCCAGGAATGTGGCTCGGAAGCAGATCCTACAGATGATCCAGGGTCATCAAGACAACTTGCTTCAGTGAAAAATTATGTGAGGGCCTAGAACAGTTTGATGTCCTTGTCATTAACTTTTACTCCACACAGACAAACCTTTTGCCTTATGAATGACACGAGAAAAATATTTCCCTGGAGAATAAGGATTGAGAGGACAAAATTTAAACAGATTTGTTTTCCTGTCATGAATTACTGTATTGTTCTGCCTGTGCAGGATCCAGATTTTGGTGTGCAGCTGTCACTGAGAACCTTTCCCTGTCCATTCTCCTTAGTTAGTTATGAGGCTTTTTATGGTCTTAGAACTTACTTATCAGTCCTGAGTGTGTACTTGGGCTACACTCTGTAATACAATTTACTCTTTCAGTTACTATATTTCTGGATGAGAAACAGCAATGAATGAACATGAAACTGTCTATTAGGTGGGATCAAAAGCACTGTGCATCATCAGGAAATAAGGTAAGAATGAGATGAAAACATTTCTTAGGGGCAGATAAAATGGCTTACAGAGGTTTCACACACTAATCCAGTCAACCACCACTGTGCCTACTGGAACCTCTGCAGTGTAGTTTGATAGGTTAAAGTGACAAGAACACTGATATATATTTCTGTCATTATTTAGGTTACTTAAACTGTTTTACCTCAGGAAGAATTCTTAATCCCTCAGATTCTGAATACAATATAATAAAGCATAACTTAAGTTCTGCTGGGAAAATGCCTGCCCCGATACCTATAAAATCTCATATATTAATGTTCCCATATATTTCTAAGGCAAATATAAGCAAAATAATCCATTAGTATTCAAAGAGGGAAATGTAATTAGAAATAAAAATGTAAGATAACCACATCCACCTTCCCAGAAAGAGATTTACATTAAAGAACAAGATAAAAATGTTTGCTCTTAAAGATTTTTACTAGGTAATTTCTAACAGGGCAGACATCTCCTCCTCATGTCTCACACCGCTGTCCCAAACCAAGTAAGGGCTATATTTATCTTCAGTTCTGAATTTCTGAACTTGCGTTGTCATTCAGAGCTCTTCTAAGATAAAATACATCATCATTTACTCTATTAGAAAATAAATGTATGGATGTATTATGGAATTTGCATTCCATTACCTTGGTTTGCATGCCATAAAACATTTATTACACCCTTGGGCTACAGTCTTAATAATGACTGGGTGAAATGCACTAATGTGGTCTTGGCCTTGCTATAGAAGAGAAGATTAATGCTCTTTGATGTCATCCAGCTAATAGTTGTGCTCTCCAATTTGTCCCTTCAAGACACATTACAGCCTCACAGAAAATCCCTGTAAGACAAAAGCTAGCAAAAAATGTTCAAACTGAACCACAAGCTGAAGCCTAGTTAACCAAATAAGCATTACGTTGGATTTTTATCTCTAAAACTAAAGGTATGCAAGCATCCTTCAGTAAGAGAAGAAAGATCTTCCATGTTTCATTTCATCCTCTCCTTTTCTGATTATACCCTGCTGACATCAAGTCTAAAAAAAGCCATCAATATTTTCTTATGTTTTATGGCAGATACAAAATAACATTTTAGTTAAGCTCCTGAAAGGCATATATCAATACTTTCTACAGTCCCAAGCCTCTCCGGCTCTTCTCATGTAATAAATTTCACATGCTTCTGATAAAACTATTGAATTTTTGCCTACCTGCTCTTCTTTAGAGAGAGGAGGAAAAGGTTGTCCCTTTAACCTTAAGACATAACGACGAGATTTTTAAACCTTTTTACACAATGCATTGCTAATATTTGTGTAGCTTATAAAGAACCCCAAAACACTTAATGCAATTAAACTAGCCGGTCATACCAGCAAAATTTGCAGTCTTGTCAGTCTTAATGAATTGAGCTGTGGATCAGTATTTGGATAATAAACATAGGGGGAAAACTGTAAGGAGAAGCCTTGTGCTTCTCCCTGAGCCCCTGTCCCAGTAGTTGAGGGGATGTCTGTGCTGCTGTACATATCCACCTTCTGATGATCCTACATTGAGAAAGAGCCGGCCCGGTTCACAACTGATGTAAATCAACATTGTTATTTTGAAAGCAGTGCAGTGATGATGACTTACACCAGCTGAGTATTTTGACAAGACTGTATTATTTGTCACACTGTCTATTCCAGTCTGGAGATCTAGCACTACACCCATCTGAATTATCCAAATAGTTTTAACACGGGATTTTTCTCCAGCTGCAATTTCATATATTTTGACTAAAATGTTTGTGGAATGTCCTTTCCAACTGAAAACTATCTGTTGGTATTTCCAACTGGAGATCACTGTGCTTCTGGGGTGAAGGAAGCCTGTATCTGTTTGAAGCAAAGCTGTTTGTAATCACGTAATGTAAAGCACTAGATGTATAATCAGTGTGTGCTATATTAAAATCCTTTCAAAGCTCTGGATATTGACTGACGGGCTATCCAACAGCATGCTTATATAGCATAAAAATTTTACAAAGCAGAAACACTAAAGTAGTGGTCATAAAGCAATCCTTTGCAAGCAGTTGTGATTAACATAGCAGATGAGCCAAAGTGAACATCTTTTCCTTTTTTTCTTTCATATGGCAAGAGAAAGCACAGTCTGTTTTTAAAATCCCAGTGCACAGGGAATAGAGCAACACAGAGAGGAAACTAAGACTCTACAGTAAATTTTGATAAATAGATTATAAAAAAAGAGTGACAAACTGGTGTTTGTTGAATAGCAGATGGAAAATGTCTCTTTATAAGTACAGCTCTGCCAACCTAACAGTGATCCTGAAAATGAGATGACAAGGAAATAACCCAGATTGTAATTTTTTCCGGCACCTATTCTGAAACAAAAAGTTTTAACACTCCTCTAACTACATGGCAGGTCTTATGTTGCTGTTTGTGTATATCATACACATTGGATATATGATTATGGAAAATCAAGTGTTAGTAGTAGGAATAGATATCAGTACATTTGTTTGGATTATTAGTTTTAAAGGAATGTATTTATAAATCTCCAAAGGCCTGTGGAGAACTTTAATCATTATGTGTGAATAAGCATTTCTGTTCTAAACTTATAAGTTTTGCATTACAAAGGTACTACCTTCACTTCAAACCCCAAAGACTGAAGTAAAATACAACAGGACAAGCCATATAGATTTGGGGACCTAATATGGAGAATAATATAATTTTTAGTTAAACAGTAGGGAAGTTTAATATCTAAATGCCAAGGATTTTTAGTTATCTGTGTAGAACCACTTTCCTCTCTCCTTTTCAAAATGCCAAATCACCTGTAATGATCACAAGACATTTGGACTGCAGTCTTAGAAAAGCCTCCACCAGCACTGGTGCACGGGTCTGTGCAGTACCATAACACATTTATTCCAAAGCCAATTTCAAGCAAATTGCAAGTGCCACTTCTTCTGCCTGGTTGGATTTGTGATTTAAGTCTCTCGTTTAAGTCCTAGTTAAACCTGCAGCTCCTCCACTTGAGCTCTGGTGAACTCAGGCTCTGGTGTCTTTGTGTTTGAAAGCTGCTGAACTGTCTCTGTCTGCATGCCAGATAACTGTTGTAGGGAAGAATAAAGATATTCTACTTGCAGATACAAAGTAGGCTGATCTCTTCATGTTTTCCTCCCATACAAGCAGCATATCTGTCTTGGCAACTGTATTTATGCTGGCTTCTGGCTGCATTGATATTTTCCCTTTGCCTGACAGGCAGGTCAGAAATTCTGCTGATGTGCACTTAGCCTAGCAATGCCTGCTTGTAGAGCCCAAAACACAGAAGCCAGGCCTGTTCTGCTCCTCTCTGCAAACCTTTCCTGGCTTGGCAACCAGATGTGACTGCTGTTTGTGTGAGCTTGCCATATCACACTGTGATGCTGCAGCTCAGGATCACCAAACATCTGCCCCATGAGAAGCTGATAATTGCTTCCATCCCAGAGCTTGGTGGGTAACACACGTTATCACTGTCAGCCTTGATTCCCCTCTCACCTTGCACAGATACCTTTCACAAACAGTGAAATATCTCTGCAAGACCAAGTTTAACCATTAAAACACTACCAGTAAGCCAGCTTAAGATCTTGAATCAAGAAGTGCCAGAAGAGAAAACAGAATGTTGCTCCTTAGGACTTCTGTATTCTTCTCTAGAGGCGTTTGCACTAGGACTTTTTTCTCTAAATCAGAAAACAGAGTATCTAAAATGTTCTTACCTTCACCTCCAACACCCAAAACTGTATGTTATGGTTAGTCCTTACAGTTATTTCCACTAGACTCTTGCTAAGTAAGAGTTAACGAGTATCAGTAAGACAGATACTTGTTTACCTCTTAAATTTTGCATTCACTGTATGGCCACAGAGTCTACTTCAAAATTATCACTGAATTTTTTTTTACCATTCTATTTTTTCATTTATACACACAGAATTCTGGCAGAGTAAAAAGAAAAAAGGCAGAATTTTCCAGGGTGTCCGTGTTGAGGCATCTACAGCCTTGACTTCCCTCCATCTTTGGCTTTTTGCAAAAAGGATCTAAATTTCAGAGTAAAACTCCAGTCAATACCAAGTACAGTTTGAATTGGCCAGTGTTTCATGTTGATCACTTGTAGCTCAAGGAATAACACAGCTGGCGACTCCCTCTAAAGTCTTAAAGTGACTTGTTCAGCATCATAAAAAATGTTCATTGGCAGAAGAAAGATAAGGTTCAGTTCTTAACAGTGGTGTTCAGTGGTGTTAGCCGTAACTGCTTTTTTTCACGTTTTAACTAGAGTAGGAGATGAAGTAAGAATCTTACCACACACCAGGTTCATTGACTGTACTGACCTGGGCACAGCATCCAATTGGTGCTCTGAGTTTATGGAATAAATAGGATGCTTCATGGTGTACCTGACAAAGGAAGCAAAATAAGACTATGTGGCTAATGTGGTTCTTGTTACCTAAATCTTGACTGACACACAGAACTATTAAAATATGACTTTATTGTTCCACATTCAAAGCAAGCAATAGTTAAAGCATAACTGCTAGCTTATTTTCAAAGGATTTTAGATTATTGGATTTATGCACAGACGTCTAGCATTTAAATTGTCAAGTGGTTGCCAAAGAAGGGCTATTGACCTCTCCCAGTATTAGTCCTTAGAAAGGAATTAGACACAAACTTCATCTAAGAGTTTCACCCACAGCTGCTGACAGGGGAAGAGATTGAGACCCAGTATTGGGCTTAGTTTCCAGGACATGAACTGCAGGAATAAGCTCCTGTGAAACTAGCCTCTTGGCCATGCCTTTATACCCCTGCTCCTTCCACATTGCAATCTCCTCTGTCTTCCATCTGCTGTTCTGAGCCCACAGCAGCTGCAGAGAAATCATTGCTTGTCGTTTGTGCTCGGGTCAGAAGCAGGTGTCAGTGCTTATAGCCTGGGTGGCTCTTCTGGCACAGAAGGCATGAAGGGGGTGTGGGATGCAGGTTACACTTTGCTCAGTGAGCAGAAACCAAACCAAGTGGCTGTTCTGGAAGCATGCACTTCATAATCCTGTTTTGCTTGTGTCCCAGAGGTGAAAAACAGTATTTCCATTGTAATTGTAGGGTCTAATATGATGTACAAGGATGGCATAGTAAAGCTTTCACAATTAAATTCCTACATCTCATGTATAGAGTCTGCGACTGTTTCTTAGTCAGCTTTGAGGAACCTGGTCTTAAAATCCTCTTGCTTCCACTTTCCCACTATGGTGCTGCTGTACTGTAGGATTTAAAATCTCTTCTTTTAGCTTGACCAACTGCAATGATTTGGGTAAATAATAATTTTAAAAAAATCTTATGTTTCATGAAAAATAATTTAATTTCACTTATATGCTGCCATTTTAAACATCTAAAGTGTTATGCTGTTGATGAGTTAGTTATTTTCTGTTATATGTTGTAATACCGTCAATGTCACCAATGTAAATCAGTTAATCAAATTTTTTAAAATTGCATTCCTATTACAGGATTTATTGTATCCAAGAATAAAGATAGGCTTTGCATGAGAAAACATCTGTCCAACATTCATTTGTAGCTTGAAAACAGGAAACTCTAGCAGAGCTATGGCTTACTCAACTTTTTCTGCTTTGGCTGTCTCAAGGAAAGTACTCCTCTTATGCTCTTATGGCATCACTCAATCTAAAAATAGTAGCCTGTTACCTAGTCATAGCCAGTAATGATCCTCTGTGAGCACTAACCTTGCTTTTCAGGGCAAGTGCGGACTTGGCCACAGCCCAGTATGTTAATAGTAGCACCACTGTTTAAACTGGGGGAGGAAATCTGTTTGTTGAGTGCCTGTGATTGACATAGCCCTTAGTTTAGTAGCCATTGAGTTCAAGGAGCCTCCTGCATGTTGAAAAAGTCAAAAAGGGGGAAATAAAACCATTTGCTATATGGCTGTCTTCTACTAATAAATTCCTGGATACTGGAATCACTGCTGGCAGGTCAGTGTGCATCTTGTTTGCAGACGTGCAGTTAGTCCATTCTTCCACATGGTAGGTGATGTTCTGTGTACTTTGCAGATCACAGTGTAAAAATTTAATGGGCAGATTCTGAGAAAGTGTGAGTGTTTTTAGGAGAGACATATATCAATGTTCTTGGGTGTTTTTTAATTCCTCCAAACAGAATTTGGAGATACCTATCAGTTACCTTTTTCTAAAGACAGATAGCAGTTACCCAGTATGGTTGTAAAAAAGGCAATGGCTCATTAACCAAGTTTTCAGCACTTTTCTATAGAATTATAAGACATGGGTTACCTCTAGCAGGTGTTCAGGATATACATTCAGAAATCCATCTTCTGCAATGGGTAACAGCTGGTACAGCTGCCTTATATCAATCTTGTGGTAAGCCTGACAGAAATCAAACTCAGAAATTGAAGAAGAGGGATTTTGCTGCAAGGCACAAGTGCATGCAGTTCATTTAATTATTTCAGGAAGTCGTGTATACTTTGCTCATTTCAGACCAAAATGCATAATGTTTATATCTTTCAAATACTTTTTGTGCAATTAATTACAAACTGTTTTTGGCTTGCCTGGGTATCTGCAGGGTATGGAGAAAGGAAGGGTATGGTTGATCTTTTCTGAGGCAATTAATTTCCTTCCAATAAATCTTAAAGAATGTTATGGGATGATTTTTGTAGTAGGCCTTTTGTTATAGGAAGCTCTACAGGAGGGTTCTCTGTGCAGCTCTTTATTTGTTATGTATGTGAGAACATTTGAGACTCTAAGTGGACCTATAATTGTGCAGGTGGCACCCAGCTGTCTTTCTCTCCTATCACACCGGAAGGTTTAATCTCTTCATTCTTGTAGAACCAGACTGCTTGGGAGGCTAAAAGGCAAGTTGGACCAACCTCAACTGAGATAAAGTGGAATTTGTGTGGATGTGGCGATGTTCCTGATGATGATTGCTGACAGCTCAAATGTTCTGTCTGTTCTAAAGAAGTATGACCACATTTTTATTTTCATCTGGCAAAGCCAGTATGTTATTCTGGCTTTCTGTACGTCTTTCAGTATTATCAACTTCCTTGCCCAGGACACTGAAAGAAAATTAGAACGCTGGTACCTCAAACTGCAGACTGTGATAGCCTGTGATCTCATGGCAGGCTTCTCATTCTATTCTAAAGTCTTGCAGAAGAGAGCATCCAGGGAAACCTAAAAGCCAAATAGGTAGTGGCTACCATTTTCTAAATCATCTAGATGAAAAGGGAAACCTAAATGAAAAGTGAACCCATCACCTAAATGAAAAGTAAAATATTTGGAATACATAAGACCTTAGTAAGCTCCATCCATATTGCAGTGAGGAAGGCTGAAAACTGCATGACAAATCATTAAATATATCTCAGTTCTCAGACTGACTCTTATTTGGGACATGTAGTCAATTTTGAGCAAGTAAAACTCAGACTTAACCTCTACTGTAGTCTGTGAATTCAGAAAAGCTAGTCTGCCCATAGGCTTTTATTGGTGCAAGCATATGTAGAGCCATAAGCAATGTGTTTATATATTAAAAATTAAGAAAGGAATTGCTAGGCTTCAAGGAAAAGCATGACAGAACAAGAAGCCCTTTTCCTGCCTGGCACGTTCCTCCATTGTAAATAATCGGTTGATGATATGTGCAACAAAGAAAGAATCACTGCATGAAAAACTGCAGCCTCCCCCAGTTATTGCTTTCCTCACACTTCCTGCCAGAACAAGGGAATAAAAGCTTTCAATTTGATGTTGATGTTATTTCCTTGAATGGTTTTGTTAAAGTGCTGAACGTACAGTTTGTTTGCTAGCAACCTTTGGATTTACGAGTTGCCAGTCCTGGAGATGTTACTGTTTGTCATGCATTTTCCTCCTGATTTCCCTTCTTTATCCTCCTGCCTTCAAACCTTTTTAAAGTCTTTCCACTGCTGATACTCACTCTGATGCTAACTGGTAGTAATAGAGGGCTGTGCAGCTGTGGCACTGTAGCTTCTCTGGATAATGCTGACCGCAGACTTAGCAGCATGTGCCAGCTCAGCACATCTTGATAACTCATAATCCCTACCATAGGTTTTTATAGTTTGTCTGGTCTTCTGTAAATCTCTAACTCACTGTCATCGACAGAGCTCTTGACCTGATTCATAGGCACCAGGAATTAAGCTCCTGTCACACTCTGTTAGGGGATGACACCATTTACGCTGTGATATTATACAAACAGAAATAGATGCTCTTGAATATATTGAAGCATATAACAGCGTCAAAGGTCATGTTATTATTTTGAATCTTGTTAATTAAGCAAAGTAACTAGAAAGAAGGAGAAAAAAAAATCTACAAAAAGAACAAAAACTAAACCTGTGTACTAGCCAGCACATTGAAGTACAGGCAGGTTATCTGATCTTTTCTACTAACACATCTGTAATTTGGGATAATCTTGTGCGTAATAAGAAAAGTATGTATGTTACTAAAAAGAAATAGTCTGTGGGGTTTTTTCCCCGTCTCACTGTGAATGGGTAAGATAGTCCTCAGTCTTATTGCAGTTTACATTGTTTCTCAGCTATGGAAAGATTCTGTCCCTCTAAGGAAAAAGGACCTCAAAAGTGTTAAAAAAAAGAAAGAAAGAAATTAAATCAAATCACTTTTGGCATTTTGATGCAGCAGAAATTATATAGGTTGTGCTGTAAAAAAGGAGCCCAGTCCAATTCTGTCTAGTTCCTCATTAAAGATTAATTTGTCTAGTAATGAGGACCCTGGACAGGGTACCAAAATACTGGAGTTTTATTCTAGATCAGATCCTGGCTTTTCATGAGACTTTTGTACTGAGGCTTCAGTTCCTTGTACTTTTGATTTCTACTGCATTATTTCTAAGTTTGGCCCATTCTTAGTGTAAGGTCCCAGGAGACTGCTCGGTGCAGCTGGCTAGTGGAATCTCTGATTCCAGGTGGAGGAGCAGGATACTGTAATAAAGCAAGCTTGATCCTTGGTGGCTCTAAATAAGACAAAATGATGAAATTGCTTTGAAAAAAAATGTTTTTAAATGGATGACTTAAATTTTATTTGGTCATTCAAACATTTTGCCTTTGTTACCGGAACAAATATAGATGTTTTTAATGGAGAAAGTAAAGTGATTTTGATTATTATACATGATATAATAAGAAATTGATCTTCATGGAAATTTTTATGTATTTTTACTTCTCAGATTTGGCAGCATGGAATAGTTTGATGATTAGTAGATTCCTTGATTTCATAAGGCTAACTAAATATTGCTTGGTATAAAAACATGATTCAATGAAAGAAGCCTTGTTTGAGTGAGTACAAGTTTCTTTTTGAGAATTATGCCTTCTCCTATTTTGCATTTTTTGGTAAATGGTGATGAAACTGTTCCTCTAGCTGTATTTTCCTGAAAAAATGTCTGACTGACCCACTTAATACAAGAAAACGTAAATGGTCAGAAATGTATTATTATTATTTCAGACAGCTCCCAGTCCCCCTAACTCAGTCAGTTTCATGATCAGATTTCAAAATTGTGAAAATCTCATGAGTAACAAAGTAATCACAGAGGAACAGAATAATATTGTATTCATAAGAGAGGAGACCACACAAAGACCAGGTTACCTCTGCTGCAGGTAACTCTTGGCTATATCAGTAGCTGTCCTCTGAAAGCTGGTTTGTGAAGCAAGTTAGTTATTCCAGCTCACGTGCAGAGGAGGTGGCAGAGAAGGGAGCAAATACCTTACGATACATCCATTCTCCTTCAGCAAGTTCAGCGCAGTTAGTAAGGAATGAATGGGCCCACACCAGCTCCTTGGAGGACTTTTTCTCTTTTGTTGGTGATAGAAGGGCACTGGCACACAGAATAGTGAGCACTGTGTCTTCCCCTGTCTATTGTGTTGTCAGTCTGGGATTTCAGTTCCTACAGATGAGGATTCAGCTTCTTTCAGTCATGTTAAGTTCACTTGAGAAGGTTTGTTTTGTCCCTTGAATTGTAGAGGTACATATTGTCATTAAAATAACATTATTGAGAATTTGGCCCCATTTGACCTCATAGACATATTTTTCCTCTAGTAGTGTCAAGAAATATAGTGTTTTAATTTGTCATAGATATGGCTTGACAATATCTACAAAATCGAAACTCTCAAGAGCATAATTCAGTATTCTAATTCAGTGACTTCTCTGTGGTGTGGTACAGAGGATCTACAGAACTTCCATCTAGATCTCTAAGGCACATTGGTGCCAATTGATTGTGCTAAGGAGACACGGCAGGAAAGACAGCCACTCCTCTGGCATGCACTTCTTGCCTTAGGATACAGCAAACCTGTGTGTGAACTCTCTAGAGCTCTGACTGCACTGATCAGAAAGGAGAGCAGTTCCTCACCCCCAAGCTGTGCTGAACTTGCTACAGGTTGCTTATTCCAGGGCAGTCAGGGGTAAGGTAACTGCTGCAAGGCTACCCTTGCCTGGATCCTAGAGTGGCCATGGGTACTGTTTCATGTCTTGGTAACAAAATCCCCCCAGATGGGGGGCCTCCAGCACTGACCAGTGCAGGATTTCTAACATACCTTCACAGGAGGGTAAATACCTGTTTCTCTTGAAATCTACTAATACAGACTCTGTCTCAACTTGGGTCTTTTGAGTCCCTCGCAGGAATGACCAACCCATTGGGACAGAATGGGACAAAGATTTAGAGAGTTTGTAGCCTGTTGCACCCACAAGCCCTAACCATTTTAGCTGTAACACAGACAACGGTTAGATTGATAGATACTGATTTCTTCAATAGAAAATTTCTATGGACTACTTGTTAGCCTGATGCATGTCAGCTGGCTAAGTGCTAAAGCTCTGTCACTATTTTGGCAACATCATTGCACGTTTTATCTTTATTGTATACAAATTAATGAAAATTATATAGACTCAAGGAGGCAATAATCAGATCAGTTCTCTTCTGTATTAGAGAAACTACCCAACAATGATTTTTTCCAAATTCCAGTGTGTTTTCCTGTGCTTTATAATTTGATATTTCAGTGCACTGTCACTTGAAATTAATTGCAACTAATTAAAAGTGATCCAGTTAGGACAATTGGACAATAGTGCCCTAGAGATTGCTTCATTCCCAGAGGTTTTAGTGACTTGCTGCTGCACTGGTTCAAGTCTTCAGAAGGGTGCTATACATCATAATGTCATTTTACATTGTTATTTCTCTGAAAGCAGCAATTTAAAAGAGTCTCCAGTGAACCTTGAGCAACTTTGCACTAAAAAGAAAAATGTTACTATTCAAGATCTGTAAAATATAAAATATAGATTCAAAGAAATCACTTGACATGAATAGTAGTATTAAATTTGTGCCATTATTTGCATGTAATATATAATGTTGTAGTAAAAGGCTAACAAAGCATTTAGGCTGCTCCAGGGCTCATTGATTTTTCTGCACCTTTGTTCAAACTAGGTCAAAACTAATGTTGGTCTTATTTATCACACATATTTTTCTCATGTTTGAGACTTCTGTCCTTAAGTGATGTAATACAGTTTAAGCCCACAATGTATTGTGGCCTACAACACATATTTAGAGAAAAGCAATATTCTTGTTTTGGTTTAGATTACCCTAACCAAGCAGCTGGCTAATGTGACCTAAACTTTGGGATATACAGAGGCCCTATTTTTTAGTAACTTGGGTGAACTGAGGGCTTAATGGAATAAGGCTTGCTTTCACGTTAGGGTGAAGGCCAGTCATTTAAAGAATTATGAAAATCAACCTTGTAACCAGTGCACATGTGTTAACACAGTTAAACAGCGCATTTGATATTCTGCCTCACCACTATAAGCAGAAACATAGAGCCTACTAAAATTAGATTTTGTCTCAAGTCCCAAAGCAACAAATCTTCCTGCCTGTGCAACCCATACTTAGCAAACTTTATTCTGTGAAGAAATAGAGATGCAGAATTGGGACCAGAATAGTTCTCAAAGAGGAAAAACATAAGCTAGAGGCTATTTTTAGACAATGATGAGGCTTTCAAACAAACTGTATATTGTCCTGACATTTCACATCATTTCTCCACTGTGAAACATGTTCTATCATAGCAACCAGCCCATTTGTTATAGTGTGTGATCCTTCCTCCCACTACAGCACATCTGGAACATCATCTCCTCTCAACATATTTTGTTTTTCTTAATTCATCTGATTTCTGAACAGGACCATCAGTCAGTCTTTGAATAGGTTTGATTCAACACTGTGTTATTTCATTTCTACACAGCCATAATAGCACAAAAATCAATGGAGTTGTACTGACATACAAATTGAGTAATGTATTGGCAGATCAGACCTATTGAATCTATTTTGCTCGCAAGACCATTAAACTTGGTTTAAAAAAAAACTGCAGCAGTGAGAAAAGCAGTAGTTTAGTTTTGTGCATAAAACTCATCCTGTGCTCTAATACTTGGGCTCATATTAATGGGAAAATAAGTGGATTCTTCACTTTCTTATCAAGAAACTATTGAGGAAAGTTATGTTTTAAAATGTGTGTATTTCTTTGTACAACAGTAATCTCTGTCTCTTCTACAGACTGGGAACTGATGACATTCACCTATATTAATGGATAAACTACAGAACAAAAAAACCCCAAAAAAACAAAAAAAAAAAAAAACCCACCCAGAGACAAAATGCTAGTTCCACTACATTCAGTTGGAGTTTTATATCCAACTTTGCTGGAATTAGGAATTTATCCTAGAGATCTCCTTTATTTATTCCAACTCAGTCACACTGAACAGCATACAAAAGTACATGCTTCCTTGCAAGTGTGGCATTATTATCTTCTTCATTAAATCGACACAAACCTCTCAGCATTTCTCTGGGACTATCCCAATATTCTCTTGCTAAACGCAAAGTGAGATTAAGCAGACTTGCAGCGTGTTCTGTGCATGCTGAAACTCAGGCTTTGGCAGGCTTCAAGAGAGAGGGGTTCCAGAGAGAGTCAGTAGGAATGTTTTGTCCATCAAGATGTTTGAATTGGACAATAAAAGCCCTCCAGGCAGTTGTAAGTTATAACCACTAGAAGATACCAAAAAAAGAGGCAGTCTCAGAGATAACTGAATCCAAGACAATGCACTTTGGTTGGAAGATAACTCATGTCACTGCTGCTGCAGTTGGTTTTTAAAAAGTAATCTTTTTCTATTCAAGGCAGGGAAGAAAATACTAAAACACAAGAATGACTGGGTGAAACTTAAAGAAGCCTCACATGCATTAACCTTTATTTTGTTGGTAGACAGATACAGTTTTTTTTCTCAGAGTGCTGGTAACCGATCACAGAGATAAAGCGGGATTGAGTGCTCTCTCTCTGCTTCTCTCTCCCCCTGTCCTCCTTGTCCACTACTCCCCCTCCCCCTTTCTTTCTTCCCCCCACCTCTCTCTCTCTCTGTAAGTTTTGAACCTGATTCAGGCTGTGGTCTCACGTTTGCTGCAGAAATTACTTTACTAGCTTAAGACAAAACTCCTGCTGGTTTAACCTCTTCCCTTGCCAAAGGTTATTGGCCCCAGAGCACTGCAAATTTAAGTGGATTACTTCAAGCAATCTTCTATGGTAGGCTGAACTGCCTTGGCTAACTTTGCAGTGAAATGGGTGAGGATCCCTCATCTGCCCCACTCTGCTTGCTTTGCAGGATGCTGTGGAGAGGTAGTGGCCCAGCCATCTCTGCTGTGAATTCCTGAATGCATCTTCAGTATGATCCTAAGGAAAATTTAAAAATTTTTAAGTGTAGTTTGTGCTATATCTTCCTTACTAAGGTCTCTTTGTGACACTGTTCTTCCATACCCGTCCTGAAAGAACAGATCAGGGTCTCCAAGGTTTTAACCCACTCTGTCTGGCTGTCTCTGATGGAAGACAGTGGGGCAAAAAGCCCTGACAGATTAAATCTCTCAGACCCATCTCCCATTTACTGAACTTAAGGGTTGTTTAGCTAAATAAAGATAGTATGTCTTGATCTCTATTAAAGAACTGTCTTACGGTATTTCAAACCACTAAAATAATTTTACAAAATTACATATACTACATATTCCAGTGTAGAGACAGACACACGGGGAATCTGGATAGTTAGCACATAAGAGACATTTCTGTAACTTAAATTAATAAAAATAATAGCAAAATGGTATCACAAAGTCTTGTTCTTTCAACTTCTCAGTGTAAACTTTCTGGGTTTGTGTTCTGGCTAAACCAGTAAACAGAAATCTGGTTTTTGCAAACATTTTAAGGGCTCTATTCCATGGCCTACAACACCTGGTGTATCTCAACTCTTGGCGTAATTTAAACAAACAGGCCATGTAACACATCTCTCTCTCAGTCAAATAAAGCAGACTTGGTGTGCTGCCAATTCCGATCTCATTTATTTGCTAACCCTGGGTTTTATTTATTCCCTGAATCATCAAACACATTGCAGAGAGTGACAGGAGCAGACAATATTACATCTAATAGCTATATAATAATGTAAATAAAATCTGGTAAATCATCAGGTACATTATTTGCCTGGTTTTAACTGCCCCACTTAATTTTGTGCACTTGAACAAAAAGTATAGTAAATGAAAAAGCTTTTTTGCACTGAGCAAAGTTAGAAAGAATATACCCATTGGATACTGATGCCCTGTTATTTAGATTAAGTGAAAAATACCTTTAATAAAAAAATACACCTGGATGTAATACAAAATTTCCTGCAAAATTTGCTCATTATCGTCTGTGGCAAAATCTCTTCAGTGACTCTGGGATCAGCCCAGTACTGCCTAGCTGTGGGATACAGTCCTGTAAACAGTAACGGATGTGAGGCTCTGTGAAACACTGGAATGCTTTCCAGTGTTGAGTAAGAGTTACTGAGATGATTTCTGTGATCAGAGGGAGAGAGGAACCAAGGGGGAAAGAAGGGATGAAAGCAATGTTTTGAAGTTAAGAAGTGTGAAGGAGATCACTCTCAGTTCCCACAGGGGCGAAGAGTTCATGGTCAACAGACCATTGTGTGGATTAGACCTGAAGAACAAGTGTGCAGGTGACGAAGTCTTGTGTTTGTTTAAGGCTTCTGTTTTAATGAGATTTGTCTAGCAAAGGTCTAACTCAACTTTACATCAGATTGATTTCTTCTGTAGAGGTGATTTAAACCACCACAAAGCGAAGGATGGGAGCTGACAGGTCAGTTACATCTCACTTCTAAAGATAACTATTGAAAAGAGGAGCTATAATTTTTGTATATGTTGTTGAAATACATTTCTGAAAACTGAATCCAAGAAGTGTCTTCAAGGGCAGCATGTAAATAATGAATGAAAATTGATGGCCTGAAGACTTCTGTGTACAGTTTCTGACTATAAAGTTCACCAAACACTCACTTTCTTCTGTTTATAAGTTGGCCATTCCTGCTAGGGTAACATGGGAAGAGAAGACTGCAGTACTTGGGGTTGTGCCTTGACCACGTAATTGGAAAAGTAAATGGTTTCCCTATGATCAGAGTTGGAATCTGTGCCAAAATGACTGAGCTCCATTCAAAACCCCCTTTTCATGAGTCATTTTGTGGCAATGCTTGTTAAGAGATGGCAAAATACCAGGAGTAAAATGATCAGCACACCTCAGGCTGCTAATAATAACAAAATAACGTTTTCCTACTGTGAAGCTGGCTCCTCTCGAGAGTCTTCACACTTACATGAGCTTCCTATGCAAGAGTAAGTCAGAATCAGGCCACAATTTTTTTTTTTCCTTTAAAAAATGTATTTTAAGATCCCAATGTATCTTCTGCCCTAAAATGTAAAGATGTGCTTAACTTTCCAGTTTGTTAATGAGTCCCAGTGTCCTTTAGCATGTGTCCCTTAGAGAAAGAATGCAATATTTTGCATTTGAAAAAGAATGAATGGCAAAGCATGGTTACAGAGGCTGGAATTCAAGAATCATTGGCCTCACTACTGAAAGCCATGAATCACTGGGTTGACTGTTCCAGGTCCAGCTCTGGACACCCCTCTGTCTCCTAAACCCATCACAATATATTAATTTGTGCTGCAGCTACTCATGCATTGTGCAATACATTCTTTATGACTCTGTTCTACTCATGCATTGTGCCCAGAAGACACAGATTTTTTTCCTGATTTTCTAAAAAAGTAGCAGAGGTCTGCAACTCCTGTCAGATTTGAATCTAGTACATACTAGAGAAAACAACTATTTTTCATGTTCAGTGTAACAGTTAATTCTCTATCATTTCAATAATCATACTAAGTAGGAGAGTATACCCTTTATTTCTGAGGATTTAGTTCCTTCCTCTATTATGTGGGCTGGGCAAAGAACATGGCCCTAAGTATTCTTCATGTGATTTATTCTACATTGACAACCACTTAAGTGGAGGCAAAGTTAGACCCAAAAGGCACAAAGTGATGAAAGCTGGAACTGAAAAATAGCATGACAGTCAAAATTGCTGAGTTTCACACAGCCCCTGCTCTAACAGTGTTAGAAAACTCTTGGTCGAAAAGAATCCCAAAGAGCCCTCTGGAAACCCAATCCCATGACTCATATGATCTCCTTGAAGGCTTTTTTCTTTCCCTCTACAAAATGACAGTGAATAAAGCCTGGTGGACTTCTCTACTTGCTGCTATTTGACAGCTTTTAGTCAAAATGTTTTCCATTTACAAGAGAAGAACTTCTTTATAGCCCAACCAAAGCTGAACACACTGGCATCTGCAAGTCAGACTGAGCTGGTTTTGGTTGGGTTGTAGGCTAGATCTTTCCATAGAGGTGGAATGCCTCTGTGGCAGGGGATGGGAAGGGATATGGAGGAGATGCACTACCTCAGGAACTTTGTGATGAGTTAACACTGGTGGCTCAGACATTGTTTCTCAAGGACTCCCAAGAGCTGAGATGGCACTTAATGAATCGACACTTCTGTGTTTGCCTAGCTCACTAGATTTGTTGAAAGGCTGACAAGCCAATGCCACTGCATTACTTACTGCAGGTGAAGCCAGGAAGAATTCTGGTCACTATGTGTATTGTGACTGTACAAAAGTAAATGGGAACAGAGGACTACCCTTTCCTTTACAGCAGCCACTCTGTTGATTCACAAAGGCCAGATGCTAGCTGATCTTCCCACTGGATTCAGTTAAGAATGCAGACCCTGAATACTCAAGTTCCCTCTGAGTATTACATAAAACTGAAAGTTAACTGAGCTGCTAAAAGGAGCACGCATCACACATATAAATAAAATTTTTTTGATGAAAGAAGTTTTGTTTTGATGACTGCTTTTTGGAATGTCCGTATAAACTCATAAGTGTTTTTAAGATAGCTATGGCTAATCCATTGAAGCAAATCCATCTTTTCAAGTTTGTGTGTTCAAGACCCTTTTATAATCCAAACAGTACAAGAAAGTGTTGTTTTCCAATTCCACTGTCAACAGCTAAGAAATGGATCAACATGCTTTCATAATCATCTGTGTGTATGAAGATGCAATAATAAACTGGTTTTTTCCTCTGGCATAGGAAATGGCATTCAGAAGGAAGTTAAAAAAGGAGGAGAACAAAGGAGCACAGGTAGGCCTTTTTCAAGTGATTCTTCTAAAATAAAAAAAAATCAAAATTAACTAACCTCATGGCAAAGGTTGTCAAGAGTACAAAAATCTGTTTCTTTCTATCTTGTTGTCTTTACTGAGCCTTAAATTAACTGCAAGGATCCCTATGCTTGTATGATTTATCTCTGACAATGTTGTAGGAGACAGAAAACTTTGAAAGGAGACTTTAAAGTCAAGAGTGCAATAACAAATATTTTGTAGTTTTATATCTTTTTATAATGCAGGTTTAACAAAGGATGTATTTTCTTTACTCTTCAGTCTGGATTTCTCTCTTTCAACATGAGAAAATTAAAGCTGATTGTATGCTGAAGTCCATGCTTCTGTCACTGTTCAGTTTGCGGATGGGAAATGAAAGGGTCTAATTTTTCTTGCTGATTAGCTATGTGTATTTTGTATGTTTATATACAGTGAGTATAAAAAAGTGTTTTCTCGTTTCCTTAGACTTAAGTTTGCAGACCTGGTACTGCTCCCCTTCCTACCATGCATAATAACCTTTTTCTCTCTAAATTAGAAGCTCTACAGTCAGCTGGGATGAAAATGAAGGTGTCACTTACAAAGTCAGGGTTTTCATCTATCTGACCCAAGCAGTGGCACTGTGGATTACTCATCAGGAGAAGCTGGTTTGAAGGAAATACGTGGATCATAAAGCAGGCACCAATTTGCTACTGCATAGGTGCATAAACGTACTGTACTTTACATGCCAAATGCTAAAAGGAAAAGCAGCTGCCAGGAGTTCTTTGCTGTGTTCATAAGGTCTCCCTTGCCTTGGTACCTTTATTTAACTAATGCTGCTATGCCACTAAATACATATTTGAGGTACATTCCACTGAGGGAAGTGCAGGCTGTCACTGCATTAATGATGTCACAAACTGAGGTCTGTATATCTAGCTTATGCTAATTCCTGTGGCTTCTTAGTGCTTTGTTGTTGTTGTTGTTTCATAATAATATAAATCTTTCATATATTTTAGCTAATGCTTCAACCTGGATCCTTTACATTGACTTTTCAAAGTATTCTGCATATCAACTTATTTCATGCTAGTTAATGAGCAAGCAGTGATTTTTTTTTCACTACTTACTACAAACGTGAGACAAATTCAAATATTGGAAAGAAATTTGGGACCTAAATGTCCACCACTGCATATTCCACCAGCATTTTCACCAGTACATCATGGTAGTAAAATGCTAACTTCATTATATGTTACTTTGAATGTCCTTCAAAATACATTTACATGCAGGAGAATGCAGCCTTCTTCATCAGTCAGTATTGGGTACACCACATCTTCTAACTGGCTTTATTATTCTCAACTAATTAACAGTCATCTCCTTGGTAATCAGTTGTGCATTTCTTCAGGTAATAGTATTGGCTTGTAATTGGTAATGTTACTAGCATTAAAAGTTTGTTCTGCAGTTTGTTGCTTAATAGATTGGCTTAAGTTGCACTGAACTTAAACCAGGAAAAAACATATATACATAAAAAATTAAGATATTTTCTGTTCTTAATCTTTTTTTCTGTGGGTTTTTAGAGCAGGTTTTTAGCTTGTCTGCTTTCAATTAAATGCCTAAAAAGTAGAGTTTATTGTGGATGATTGATTATAGGAATCATGTGCATGCAACTGAAATACAATATTTTAAGTCATGACTTCTTATCAAGCAATAAAATTATCTTTGTATCTTGACATGTTTTATCATTTTGAGACTAAACCAGTTATCTGTACAAGTTCAATGTGTACCTCTTTAAACTGATAGAACATTATCAGGATTTATTAAAAAACAAGCACATCTGTGTACATCTAGTGCAGTTGTATTTCAAAAATGAAATTAACAAGTTCTCTGTAATTATGTCATTAGTTAATGGTATTTTTAATACAGTCTGATAAACAAACTTAAGATGGTGCGGTATTTTAGTACTACACATAGTACTACTCTGTGAGTCCTACTGCTAAATACCTTAATACAAAATTCTCAAGGAAGGTTTTTTCATATAGTTACTAAACTGAGAGGACCAAATATTAGGAACAATACATTATTTTACTCTTAATTATCTGCCATTCCCGAGGGACCATCCTTATTTTTTTAATGGTGGTCCTAATCCATACTCCTAAAATGCACATAAGTGAGCTGTTAGAGGCACCCTTGCTGTCTTTTGCCCACTGTATGGTTTTGTTCCATCATTTCTTGCAGATTAAAGTGAGACAATACATCTTTTTTCTTTTCAGATTATAATTATTTTTCCTCGTGACATTTCTTCATAGGACTTGGTTTACACAGGAAAATTTTGGTCTCACTGCTCTGTCAGGACTACTTTTTATTCTGCATTCATTCCACCATAGCTGTGCTGGCAAAACTTCTGCTTCATGTGCACTTTTACCACCAGAAAATTCTGTGGCCAGTTTTTCTTGTACTGCTTGAGAAACAGGTTTCTTTCTTTTGCTTACCTAAACCATACCCCTTAATAAACAGATGGCTTTCATCTTGGCTTTACTAGTAAACCTTTGAAGAGTAGACGTGTCTGGGAGGTACTAGGACACAGTTTTGGAGGAGTACTAGCTCAAGGACAGCATGCTCTCACTATGTTATGCAATAGCCAAAAATCCTGTAAGAAACATGGGGTTTTTTGTTCCTCTTCATCAGAGATTCTTTTAGTCCTCTAACCATGATAAGCACCACAGATATCTGCAGCTTGTCAAAGATTAAGTAATTAGTTATGTAGGGCTTCAAGTATGGGAGCTGTGAGAGTAAAAAGGACAGTGGAAGAAAAGGGAAGGTCTTCACAGCCTCAACATTAAAAACACACTGTAGATGGAAAAAACATTTTCTTAAGGATCCTTGGTAAGTAATGTGACAATCTAAGTCGTAAAATCTTTAAAAGCTATTTAAAGGTCAGTGGATTCCAGTAAATTTGGCATTAGTGCTTTGAGGTTTTGAAATTAATGCACTTATTGAAACATTTTATTACCCTTTTTTTTCTAGTCAATAGATAAGGTAGAATTTTGTGGTCTACTTCTTCAAGCTGCCATTATGTCAATCAAAAATATGTCTGGCGAACAAATTATTTTGGCAAGTAAATGAAATGCTTTTATGGTTAGTTTAGTGTTTTCCTAAAACCCCAGCACAGCCCAGGAAGCATTTTGCCTTCTTTCTTAACCGGACTCACTGATTGCTGCATGTCAGCCACAGGCAGTCTCTAATATTGTTTTTGCCTTGCCCTTATAATCTTACTAAGATGCATCTCAACCCACATTGGCCTAAAAACAAATGCAAGGGGCAGTGGTTGCTTTTAAAATTATTACCGCAGCCATTTCCCTGGTGAAACATAAACACATATTAAATAACGTGACATTAATAATTGCATAAAAGGGATGTTAAAAAAAATAGTTTCAGGAAAGAGAATAAACCATTAATTAATTACTACATTAGTGAAGTAGTTTGGGCAATAGTTGAGATGTTTGTACTAAGTTGATAAATGCTGTGCAAGTAAATCACTTGCATATATCTTTTTTTCTAGCCGTAGTTCAGAGTCCTTTAGATCTCCAAAGGTTGTAGATAATTTCTGCACCCACTCAGTCAATGACTGGCAATGCGGCATGGAGCCGCAGTCACTCATTCTGTCAGTCAGCAGCCCTTGATAATGTGCCTGTCAATATAATTCAGTGCCTGTTCAAGGAAAGTGACACTTTGAATAGTGGACACTTTTCAAAAGCATTCATACAGGGTCAATTCCATGATAAATAAATATATTTTGTGTTTGGAACAAATAGGCAGTACGCAGGAGCTGGAGTCAGAGCAGAAATACACAACCAGTCCGCAGGACACAGTAAACTGCAATGAAGAATGGATATCATAAATGCATCTTTGGGTTTTTGATGCTGTATTAATGATGGGATAATAGATAATGAAGTCCTCGGGATCCTACTTGGCTTGACTGAGCCCTGATCCATGACCAGGGGCACTATGCTCTGGTACACTACAAATGAGATATTAGAATAATAGTATCAATAGTTCTTTGAACGCTATTTAAAAGGGTGAATATTTTCATTGCTGAATGAAAAACACAGGCAGAACTCTTTAATTACCACTAACAGTGTGTTAAAGAAAGTATTTATATGGCATACAGTGTTTAGCTTCTAGTTTCTATTAATATAGGCTGAGAATGTGAGGAAGAAATATGTGATAGTGACAGGATTTTTAATGGTACCTCACCTTAAATGCATTTTAAAATATGTAAATCAATAAAAAAATTATTTGTAATAGCAGACTAAGAGTGCTGGTTAGCCTTACTGCTGAATGAAATGTATGCTACAAGCCCTATTACCATACATCGTGGGAGCTGTAGTTAGGATTAATCTGTCAAAAGGGATGGTTTAGTGTTGATGAATATGACATGTGACCATTAATGATGTTGATTTTATCTCCTGAGATTAGCATGATTTACTTCGGATGGATAATAATGTCATTTGCTTGATGCAGTAGATCTGTTTACGAGCTGATTAAATTGTAAGGCCTTGCTTCATTTCATGCTATTTGGTTTACAGCTTCATTACTGCAATCACAAAAGCTGTGGAAATGTCCCACATCCCATGTCACAATAAATCATTGTTTAAGATTGCAGCTATGTATTTTAGCATTTCAGTTTTGCATGGACCATGCATTCCTTAACAAATATGTGATTGGGAATACATTAACAAGATATTCTGGAACATACTGCTGCAGAAATGTAGAAAATAAGCCTGAATCTTTTAATTGAGATTAAGGAAGCACTTGAGTAATTAGCTGTAACAAATTACCTTATTATTTAGACAGTGAAGTAAACGTTTTTGTTGCAAGAATGATTATCATAAATCTGCAGAAAAGTGACAGTCAAACAACCATAAAGGAAACTTGTAAGCAAACTACATTTTCAGCCTATTACCTTTTATATTTAAATAAAATTTATCAGAGATGTACTCCAAAAAGAACGTATTTGTTGTTCAGGGATAGTGTATGTTACAAGCTATACCATCTGTAATTACTGCACTGGGAAGAATATATGCATGTAAATCACAAAGGAAAAAAAGAATCTGTTAATTATAATGGCAAATGCTAATGTTGCCATAGTTAAGGCTGTGTCAACGTTTTCATTATAAACCCGGTTATAAAGGAAAGAAGGAGAGAGGGAGGGTGGTAATCAGCCATCAGAGATTGCTGTGTGCTAAAATTTTGTATACAAAAAGGCACACTCGCACCATGTAAATCAGATGTACTGGAGAGATCATGCTCACAGTCTCAGTGAGAGGAGGACCAGGGCCAAACTCTCAGCTTGGGAGCAAGGGTGACTGTTGCAATAATTTTTTCACATTTCACATTAAATGATATTGCTATTTTTATTGTCCAAATTAAAAAAAATGTTGCATTTGTCAGTCAAATGGGGCCTTTCAGAGCTTGTGGCTTACCACTAGCTGAATTTGATAACTATAGCTGATTAAATCTTGGTTCATGTGCTCAATTTTAATGAAAGTTTTTCTATTTCTTTTGAAGAGCATGCTTAAATAATTAGCTTAAGTTGGGTATTTTATTGCAATAGAATGGAATTTCTTTTAGTTCTTTTTATTCCCCCTTTTATTTTAAATCCCCCCCCCCACCCCAAGTTGGTTCTTGGTGGATTTCATGGAAACATCTCAAGTTCATTTACATGTCAATTGTGCTGAGTTATAATATGGTCAAATGTGACTGTGAACTTTACAGGAGATTGGTGAACCTTTTTCCCTTAGCAAAACTCCCCTCTCACCTCAAAGTATTTCATCTGGCAGATGAAGTGGGAACCCCAAGAGGAACTGCACTCATGTATATGTATACATACATACCTATATACAGGCCTGCAGTACCCAAGGATTTCCAAATGTGTTGCAGCAATGGCCACGGTCAAAATTTCTTACAAATGATTCATGACTCAGCTTTTCTGGTCGGCGAATGTCAGACATTTTGAAAAGCCAGGCTTTTTTTCTCATTTGCTTGTTTGTTTTTAATGGTTGATGCATGAAGCGTTCTGGAAAGGGGACACTTCAGGACAGTTCATACTTTGGATTTGGAAAGAGGGAACAACTCTTACACTTGCAACTCAGTTCTATCTGGTTCTGTTTGGGGACAGATTTACTGAACTGATTTAGTTTTCCAATACATTGTGGCTTCTGGGCATAGCTCTTCCACCCCTGACTTTTAGCAGAACCAGTCCCTGTTGACATTTGTAAAATTAATGAAAATGTTTCACGTGTTAAAGTGTTGATTTTTCCAGCAACATTTCAATTAATTAAATTAAAAGAGTGAGAAACATTTTCTCCTGTTTTCTAAATAGCTTTAGACCTGAGTTAATGAAAACATACCCTTGAAAATAGAGGGATGTGTAAGTTTTTTTCACGAAAGAATAACTTAATTGCTGTGACAATGAGAAAAGGCAAAAAGAGGAAACCACGCTTTGAATCTTCATTGCTTCAGGAAAAATTTGGTAATATATTGCATCCCTGCTTAAGTTGGCTGAAATGTTTTTACTGCAGTTTAAGAGTTTTATATTTTATAACTTTGAAATTAAACAAAACAAAGGCTCCCTCTCTTGATGAGCTGCACCTTTTAAAAGCAATTTGGTTTCTAGCCAAATGAAAATGCAAGGGCAGAATTTTTCAGGGTGGACATTCTTTCACTGCTATTCCTGTCGAAACAAAAAGAAAAATGCCCTTGAAAATCCCAAGTGCTGGCTTCACTAAAAATATATAATTTTACCACCAACCTGCCAGGGATGGTTAATTTAGTGTAATTTATGCACAGAAGAAAATCCCTCGCTAGTGCTATGAGGTGGAGAGGCTATCAGCCAGGCTGATAGTAGTTGAGTGGAAAAAGACACCTTTCACCTGCACAGCTGAAGTCAGCGCCTTGAACTTCAGTGACCGCTGTTTATATTAACATGGGAAAGAGCACTAAGGACATGTAATCTCTTAATTCCCATACAAGCTGTCCCTGGTCTGCCCCTTAACATTCCTTGGACTCTGATGTTTGGGGAATCTATTTAAATAAAAATAATGAATCCTGGTTGGTGCTTTGAGGTTGTTTTTCTGAAAATGGTGGCGACTGTGGAACGCATATGTGTCTACCTTATTGATAAAGCTGCTACTGTGCTGTGAGTGAAGAGACTATTTGATCTCTGTGACTGAAGCCTGAATAAACAATTTATACATTCTGAAAGTTGATGGCTGCTGGAAGATGATTCATCAATCTTCTCTGCAGGTACCTTCAAGTAGAACAATTATTGAACTTGGACAGGAAAAAAAGTAAAAGATGGGTTTAAAATTATTCAGATGGATGCAATTAAGGAACAGAAGTTGATTCTCTGAGTGAAGGGAGGAAAACCTGTGCAGTATTTTGCCACTGGAGAATTGGTTTCGCTGCAGGTTTGTTCACTGTTAAAAGAAGAAATTAACCTGAAAATAATAATTTGAAAAATAAAATTTGGTCTACAGTAGAAGGATCCTAGGCAGCTTTAGGCCAAAGAATTCTCCAGACTGGTGTTGAAATGCATATAGGAGAATACATTATTTCTCTGGCTTTGGATCTTACACTTCTACATAGACTATTTTTAAAGCTAAGGCAAGGTCTGCAGATGCACTCACTGCATTTGAATATCTAAATTGTATATTCGAGGTCATCTACATAGCTGGATCTCTTGGGTACCAAGAAAACTGATGCTTGTTTTCTTGTTTCCACTGCTAATGAGGACTTCATTGGATTGCAGAATTTCAGTGAAAGATGAGTCCAGTGATGTACTAGCATTTTTCTGTTAGAACACTAATCCTAATATGGATAATTTCCCAAATTTAGGCCACTAAGAGAAAGCACTGGATTTTCCCTCAGCAAACAATTTATGTTCATGAAAAACTTGCTGATGTCAGCTGAGTTGTGCAGGCATGTACTGGGTGCACATTTTCTTTGAGATTCCTAGGATCTGGCACATCTTAAATCTGTTGCTCTTCTAGAAGGCATCCAAATGGCTGCTGAGAAGGGTCAAAGTCACAAACAAACCTACAAGGCAGTGTGTATGCACATACTTGCATTATGATGATTGTGAGCCTCAGCGTAATATTTAGCGTCTGCTCAATGGCACTTAGAGCAGTGAGTTCTCAGTAGCTTTAGAAAACCATGTGTTTTCTGAAGAAATATAGATTCCTGAAAGATATCTTGTTTGATTTCAGGATGAGCCATATCTCTGTGATGATGCAGTCTGATTTTCTTTATTACCAGGGCCATGGAATTTCATTGAGGAGCTCCTGCAGTAAGTGCAGCTATGTTTGATTGAGCTAGCTAAAGAATATGAAGAGAAATTGGGGCAGATAATTTGTTATTTTCTCCCTTCATAGAGTTCAAAAATAGGTTTTACAAAGAAGAAATTGTGCCTCCTTCAATTATTGAGATTGCTGTAGTCAAGCCTTTTAATGAACAAATTTTGTAGAATTTAGGGTCTCTGAAGTGCAAAGCCACAACAGAGTGTGGCTCTTAATGTGCCATATGAGCATTATGTTGCTGGCTTTCTCTGTCAAAGCTGGCATGTATCAGAATGCAATAAAAGAAAAACTATTTCATTCAAAATTAAATGGCCACATCCAATTAAAGAAAAGACTGAAGTCTGAAACCGTAAAATCCATTGAAAGTTTCTTTCTGTGTTAGAGGAAATGTACCAATTTCTAATGGAAGTGTTACTCTAAACCTTTGGCTACTAGTTAACTATTATATGTTCTAGCAGGATTTGTGGTTGGAGTTTTTTTTTTTTTTGTCATTCCTCCTCCTCACAAGATTTGAGGAAAAGAACAGAAAACTATTGAAAAGATTTCCTTAGTCTTTTTATCTTTTGAATCAGTGTCATACTAACAAAAAGATGTTTTGAAGTCTTTAACCATTAATTGACTAACTGGTTTTCTTTAGACATAAAACTTGTCAAGGCCTTGATTGTTGTGAATCCATGGTGATAGATTCTGGCTGACTGCCTAAGTACAAGGTCTCTGAACACTAGGATAACACTTTCTGAAACAGTTGGGGCTTATCCCCCATAATGCCATTTAAACAAACTTAATTGACTAAAACTTTCACTTTTGTGCATTCTGGATAAGGTACTATTTGCAAGAAGAGGCCTTTTAGGAATAGACCCTAAGTGACAAAATCTGACCTCTACCTAGCCTTAGATTTCTCAATTCTTGTTTATTTACACAAAATAAACCAATATGAGTTGCCTTAAAAATTCACTACAAGCAGAAAGCCTATTATACACCATAATTTTTCTCGAGTGAATAACCTTAGAATGAGTCCAAATTGAGACTCTATGAGCAGCATAAAATTCACACACTTCTGCAGTAAGACTAATTGTTTTCTTCAGATAAGTGCCTATATATGTCAGTCACTAGGCTTGTTCTATATGAAATGAATAAAAAATTTCAGACAAAGCTAAGACCTGCCCTTTTTTTTTCAGTTGTTGTTGTTGCAGTGAAACTTTAATAAAGAGATGCCCCTGGGATGATTTTCTTAAATTTTGAGTTCTGGGCATATGCAGAATTATACATCTATCTCTACAGGTTACTGATTTTCATTTTCCACTCTGCTTTCACTGGCAAAGTAACTTGGGTTTGAATGGAAGCAGTATGTCAGATTTAAATAATATACAGGAATGATAAAACTCTAACACTTTTTGCAGGGAACATGACAACCCTGGGATAACTGTTTTATCTCTAGGAAGTCTTCAAACATCTCAAGGTAAAATTCTTAGCATCTCTAAGGCATTTTGAATGGCCCACATGAGATGAGTTGGTGACAGTACTTTACTCTGTAGTTGTCAGGGCCCTCACAGCTCAAAAACTTCACCTGTAGTCTCCCCCAACCACTGTCCACAGGCTTTGGAGCTTCCTCAGTCCCTGCCTGGGCAAGACCATGGTCATGGGCCCCACTGATCCCAAGCCTGACCATGGGCTGATGGCCTTGGCCTCTTTTTGTCACCACAAACCTGCTCAGAGGTCACGATCCCAGCTGCACTCACTGGGTCTGATCCTGACCTGAAGATAGACTGCCAGCTTGACCCTGGATCTGCCTCATCACCACAAACTTGTCTAATTGTCTGAACTCTTGGTTGAATATCAGCTGCTGTCTATGGTCCTGCCCTGATTCCTCTTTGGGACAGCCAGGACCCTGCCCTGGTGACACTGCCCTTGGTTCCCTATTCCCTGTCAGAGCAACTGCCCTTGTTGCTTCCTGACAGTAGTGCAAAAGCTTTTATCTTATCAAAACAATAGTGCAGGTCAGAACCAGATGCCAGTCTTCACCCTGTGGTAGCCACAAGGTGATTTCCAGTGTTGATGATTTTCTGGGGGGACATGGGAAGCAGGGAGTATCCCTAAGAAGCCCATCCAGTGAAGGGAACTCCTCTTAACAGTGCACTTGTTTCGTGAGCAAAGGATTTCTGTCTCAATTATTTTCCTAGAATAGCCACAGAGCTTTAACATAGACATCCCCTTTTCTTTTAATCTATATTTGAAAAAATACTCCAAGAAAAGAGAATTTTAGCCTGAGCAGTTCTGTTATGAGTTAAAAATCACATGGCTGAGTTGGGACTTGGCCTTAATAGGCTCATTTCACTACAAAGTCTAGGTGCAACCTGGAATAGAGTGGAATAGACATTTTCTTCTCTTGGACTCATAGAGGTACTGCAAACCCAAGTCAAGCAGACATTATACAATCAATGTACCAGTTGTTCCTCCTAAGAGAATGCAACTATTATTAGAGTTCATGGTTAGTATGAAAATCTTTCAGATGTAAGGGATTTTTAATGTATTTATTTCTTTACTGACCTTGGTTTTGCAAACCAAAACAAAAAAAAAACCACCTACCCTCAAGTGTCAATTTTATTTAAAGACAATTTTTAATGGAAAAATGTTGTTACAGTTTTCAATTCATGGAACATGTTCAGAAGTAAATTTTATCTTTAAAAGTTTTGTGTATATTTATATTGATGTATAAAATCACATTTTTGCTATGCAGAATTTTGTTTTCTTGACTTCTGCATTTAGCTAAGCACTTTGCTGTTAGAAGGTAAACTACTGGTGATGTGGCAGTGGTTTGTGAAGCAGCTATAAATGTGGTATATCCACAAACAGAGAATGTTTTTAAGATATCTGAAATAATAATTCTGAGACTGTGCCAGCCTTGTTAAGTCCATTATCTCAATCAATAGCACTTGTATATGTGATATCTAAAAGGTATTATTTAATTATTATGCAGGTCTTACTTGACTGCAAAGGCCCTGAGCAGCTTTCAACATGAAGGTGAAGTGTCCTTAGGCCAACTCTTTAATTTATCAGGACAAGATGAGACTCTCTGAGTGTGTCTTATCACTGTTTTACAGAATCAAAGAGCTTACAGCACAAAGCTCAACTACACAGTTGCAGAACAGTAAAAGAAAGTGGTTTTGAGGGAAAAATGTTGCTGCCAATAACGCTAGGATGCTGAAGTGTACAGTGATTTGTATTTTGATGTGCTGCATCCATACAGCTGGAAATTGGATGCAGAGTCAAAATTATGACTAAGAAAATGTTCAGTATTGGCAAGGAGAAAGCATCTGCCACCACTGAGAAAAGGATCTGTAATCCTTGCAGGGCTCTGTGCCCCATCTCCACAATGAGTGGTAACCTGCATGAAGGAATACTAAGGGAATGTATTGTGCTCTTGTAGCATACTGTTTATTTACTGGGGGTTTTTTTCCTAATGTTATAAAATAGTTTGGACATTATGTAAGTTTTCTGATATAACTTCATGACCCTTCCTTTTTCCCCATGAACTTTCACCTTAACATATTTTAGAATTAAACCAATTTATTAATAATAAAGACATACTGGAATACCAAATACTGTAATGAAAAACTTTACAAGAATCCCTTCTGCCAGTAGTAAATGACAAAGTGGAAAAGGTGTGTGTTAAAGGAGCATTAATAACCAGCAACACAGTCTCACTAGTAGATGTGGTGGAGAGTTGAGCAGTAGCATGGGAATTACTGAGAAGCAGGAATAGATGTTTGCTGCACAAATTCATGGATTGTTCCTCATCTGTCAGTCACTGCACAGCTGTGAGTGTGAAGCACTGCCCACAGGTACCCAGAGATGTTAGAGCAGGGTTCAGATCCTTGAGTTAGTGGGGCAGTAGGGTAATTGTCCTGCTGCCATCAGTTCTGCTCAGTCATCTCTGGCTTAGCATCAGAGAACAAAAGGGCTCTAATTTCGTCCCTGTTTCCTCACTTCTCTCTTTGTCTTTTATAGTTCTCAGTTTTTTGCTCAATGACAGGTGCTGGTTCAATCTGCATTACAAGTCTTAAGGCATTTCTTGCCATAGGTCATCCAAGAAAAATGTCCCTGTTGTTTCCCCATGTGCTTTACAGTAATCTGGGTGTTTATCTCAGACCTACCTAAGGTACAATGCCCCAACAAAGCAAGGAAAGAACAAGGGGTTTTTTTATCCTTGGAAAGACAGAAAAAGTCCTACTACTAAGCAGCTTGCAAGGACAGAAGTTGATAATTTTATGTAATTAATATTTCTTTATTTAATCTCTGATCATTCACTTGTCCAAAAGCTGTTTCAGGCCAGTTTACTAACTCACAGACAGACTAGTAATTATTGTAGATTTAAGACACCTAAACCCAAAATACTGTCAGATGTGACTATTGCACAAGAGGATCAGACTAAAAGCCTGACACATTACTACTCTTTCATATTAGCAAAAACTTGGATGCAGGCTTCCCTCCATGATTCCTAAAATAATGCTAATCCCTACACCTAAGGTTTTGCAATTCTGTAGCTGGACAGCACCTATACTAAAAGGATTTTCCATTGCTGCTGTCTGCTTAGCAGATTAGTTACAGGAGGGGACTCTACAGAACAAGCCATGCTTGACCTGCACAGAATCTTCAGATATCTTAACTTTTTCCTCTTTAAAAAATTTTCAAGCATTAAAAATTAGTAGTGTAGAAATATTAAAATTGTGTTTATATTTTACTAATTACATTATCTACATTTTCCCTTCTGAAAAGGGAAAGACCAGTGATGTAAGACACTAAGGAACTTCTTACTTTAAGATTTAATTTAACCCACTGTGACGCAGCATAGATTATGCCATAAAGATAGCACTACTGAAACTACATTTAGCAGTATAGCAGCAAGACAAAGTTATACAGTGGAAGTGTATGAAGTATATACACAGTTGTACTATAATTCCATCTCTGATTTTTTACTTTTTTTAAACCTTTTTTAAGTAATTCAAGTATAGCTAGAAATAATAAGCTGATTTTTAAAATATTGTTTGCAGCCATCTGGGCCCACTTTAACTAGGTGGGCTAGGGGTTATGATATAAGAATGGTGCTGAGGAAGTAGAATGTCTTCTTCCCTCATGAATTTAAGGTATTTCATATTGTGATACACCATAAGCAATGATTCTGTGAGTCACATTCCAGAAAACCCTCTAATGTATAGATCAATTGGTCTAGATTCCCTAGTTCTGCCTTGGACCATTCCTTTTACATTCTAAAATTCGCAGTGCTGTTAAAGATTTTTCACTGCAACTTCCATGCTGATTGAGAGGTGAGGAAGGAGAAGGTAGGACATTCACAGTCCTTTCAACAGAGATATGAAATATATACATTTTAGAACTGTTTTGGTGTTTTTATCACGCAGGTTTTGATACTGACATTTTTAGTTCTTTCAAGTTAAAGACTAGTAATTTATTTTATCATATCTTTTGCAGTTTCTTGTACAAACTTTTGCAGACCACAGTTGTGGATGTCCCTCCTGAAATGGCACTTTCTGCTCTACTCATACCAGAAGACAATCGGAATTCGTGTGATTTCTCCATCCTCCTAGCACTTCATAGAGACATCTGACCAGAGACTGCTGATGCACAGGCGGCTGGAATATGTGCTGTCTTACACAGAAAAGGTGTGTGGGAATGAGTAAACAGAAGGGCCAGAAATCCTCACTCTAGGGAACTGTGGAACTGATACTGGAAGACTGTCAAGTCAGAATATCCCTAGAATGATAGGACATGAGTTCAAGCCACACATAAATCCAGATTTCAGAGTCTTGAGCTCAGGTAAGACCGCAGATTACATGAAATTTGTAGGAAAAGTACAGGAAATCTCCAGTGATCTCATGTATTTAAAACCTGTTCTCAGTCAAACTAAGACAAATTAGTTTCAACAGAAAAAAAAATCCTGGATGGGATTCCCAGAATTTTGAATGAAGAAAATTTCAAAAATCCAAGTTTAAGAAATTACTTTACTTGAAAACTGTTTCATGCTGAGGCAGGATCTGAATCTAATTGTCACAGCCCTACAAATTCGACATATAGAAGCTTATCACATACATAATTACCTTATTCTAGTTTGTATTCTAGAACAAACATGTCTGCATGAGACAGTTATTCAGTAAGAATGCTGCTTTTATTCTTGAATAATTCCATGTGCAGTCAAGCCCTCAGTAAAACCACCACAACTCTGTATGTAGATGAATTGTCAGTCTCTCTCTGCTTGCATTTACAGAAAATCTGTATCTCTGTCACTAAATGCAGCTGACAGATCTGAAAACGTTGCGTTTGTTTGTGGAGTAAGCATAGCTCTTACAAGCTCCCACCCTTATTAGCCTGCTATTTCTGTGTCCTTCGGAGGTGTTACAAACTGTGTATCCTTCATGTTTTGTGTTCAATGTCATTAGCAAACCAATAAATGCTATGGAGAGAAGGAAAAGTTTCTTCTTCCCTTGTTTGCCAAAAAAACAAGAGGATTTCTGCCAAAAGGAAGAGTTTTTGAGTGCGACAGTGCTCCATCAACTTTATATATATGAGCCCAGGAGAAGAAAACTGAGTTGCTTTTCTTTGGGAAGGGGAAGGAAATAAATATTTGTTCTAGTTCAGTAAAAAATTCGTACATATTAGACCTCTTAACCATAAAGACTTTCTTTTCTTCATGCTTGTGTTTGTCACCTGTGTTTGCCTAATTCTGTCACAAGTAATGTCTCAAAGCCTTAATAAAACATTAATGTCCAAGCCCCAGAACTTCCACTGTTACATTTCTATCATTTATCTCTGTTACTGATTTTAGTTCTGGTTACTTTTAAGAAAAGTAAAATAGCAAGCTATACATTTCAAGGAAGGGACGAGATTAATGAATGTATACAACTGGGACCTGCTGCTCATGATGTAAAAAATCAGTAAAATAGTTCGTTTTCTACTTTGTGTAGTTCTTGTAACTCCACTTTTATGTTCTTCTCTAATACAGGTTTTAACAATTCAAGTACAGACTGAATGGCCTTATTAGAATCTTTTTAATGAGTAAATAAGTGTAGCTGTTAATTCAGTTGCACCTAAAAGATGTCACTATATGGCTACTTTCTAGTCCATAAGAAATTACATCGTGCTGGCTATTCAGGCATGTTTAATGTGAACTTGTTCCAGCTGTATTCTCAGCAGAGGGCAACTCCTGAAAAGCCCATGAAGACAGATCAGGTTTTTTTTTTCTCTCAGCAGACTGGAAGGAAGAGATCAGTTCTGCTATCACTTTTACAGTTTACATGCTAAGGGCAGGGGTCAGCATCCTTGTTTAATGTCACAACAGACTGTAGATATCAGGCGTTACACAAACATTCAGTGATAACATTTTTCTGAATAAAAGCCCAAGACCAGTTGGTTTTCTTACCGAGGAGATCATTCTAGATTTCCAAAATAGGACCAGTGAATAGAGTTCTTCATTTTTGAGATATGTTTTTGTTCTTTAAATATCGTGAACCCTGAGTCACTATCATCCCCGGGGGTTCTAGAAGGTTCCCTCGTGCCTCCCCTCAGCAGTGAGGGCCCAAAGACACGTGAGGCATCAGCCAGGGCTTCTGGAGAAGGGGAGGATGTGCATGTCCCCCTCCCCAGTCACTGCAGAGAGGAAACCCAGCCTGGATGCAGCCCCTGCAGGCATCTCCCAGAATTTACAGCTGCCTCACAGGAATCTGCCCAGTCACCAGCTGCATCCCAGTTCGGGCCACTGAGTAACACTAACTGGGCAAACTGAGAGAACCTGTGAGCTTTGACTTGCTCACCTGGGGATGATCAACCCTCGTCACAGCGGGCTCCGAGCCCCAAGGGCAGGCAGGGATGGCTGCCGGGGTGCTGTGGTGCACGAAGCCGCTGTTTGGCTGCTGGGGACGATGGAAGCAGCAGCCACGTTGTCCTTGGAGAAGGAAGGGCCGTGAGGGGCAGGGGCTGCCCGGCCCTGGGCTCCCCCTGGCACCCGCGCCCTGCGGGACGGGCCCTGCGCAGGAGCAGCAGCAGCAGCACCTGCCGGGACTGCGAGCAGGTCAGTGCCTCACCTGAAACTCCATTACTTCTTTTCTCCCTGAGGGATGTTTGCCATCACGTTAACTTCTTTTGGAGATTTTTGAAGTATGTATCAAGAAAAATCCCTTTACAAATCATCATCTACTTAAGCCTTTGTTGGTTCAAATGTTACTCCCTTTGCTATTGAAAGTAAACTTCATAAAGATCTGTTTTCCTTTAAAACAAAGGATTTGAGGTTTTATATTGGAGTAGCCTTTAGGTTGTTTGTTGCGTGTGTGTCTTGCAGTACGGTGTTTCATTTTAAGGAAGAATTCTTTTTGGGAGGTTTATTTTGTTCGAAAATTTTCAAGTTGATGTGTTTGAGTTGAGATTCTATGGGTTTTGTTAATAACTTGTTTTCTGCAGGAAAAAGTAAGTTCTGTCATAATGACTTTCCGTTTCAGAAGGGAATTCTGTAACTCTTTTAAGTGCAGTGTGATTGTCTCTAATCATTGTTTTGTGACTTTCTTCTGTTGTTAAATACCAAGCTATAGTTCTTAAGAGTGAGACGGAAAAATAGACAGCCTTTATACTGTTATTTACCTTCTCATTGGTATTATACAGTTCTTCTCATTGTAAAAAAGTTATTTAATCATGGTAGATTTAATTCTGTCTACTAACTCCTCCATTGTGCAAGGCTTTGGAACAGGACAGCACTCGCTGGGTTACTGAGTCCTCCCCTCCCTACTGCAGCCGTCACATTGGATAATTTGTTTTTGAAGTGTGTTGTACTCTATCTTAACAACACTTGTGTGGTTTATTCCCACTATTCCCAGAGGATGGCTGTTACAGAATGTGATTGCTTTACAACATTGCTAGCGAGCTATTTGCCATTGGAACTGACTTGGGATAAAGTCAGAAACAATGAGCTACCACCATATAGTTTAAAAAAATTCATGGCCAGCTAAGTCCATTTGGACTCATGCCAAAATCATCTTTTCAATTTTTTTTTTTGTCTCAGTGTTTAAACTAAAAGGTAGACAGCAATCCTGTCCTCTCAGCTTTTTTTTTTATAGTAGACTAAAAAAATCAAGTTTGTTTAATCTCATTTTATAAAATAAGCTTTCCATTGCCCTCATCTACCTAGCAGTCCTCCTCTACCTGCTCTAATTCTGGTCAATCTGTCAAATGTAGGTGGCTAGGCTGAATGCAGTATTTCAGGTGAGCTCTTCCCAGACCTTTACACAATGCTATTGCTTTTCCTTGGCTCTGTTGGAAGTTGCACCAGCTGCCATGCAGGGGTGACCCACAATCATTGTATTTTAGTAGCCATCCTATTAATATTGAGAAATTATACCATTTATGCTTTTTTAGCACATAATATTGAGATTTGAGGTTTGTTTTTAAATCAGAGGAAGTTTAATGTGTTGTCATCTACTTTCAGTAATCCTAGGCTGTATCTCTTCTGTGCATTGTTGCTTTCAACTTGCTATTGTAAAGTTTTGGCTATTACTGGAAAAAAAATGAAAAAGCATCAATGTCAGACATCATATTTCAATTCTTATAATAGTCTTTATTTGGTTTGTGTCAGTTTTGTTTTGTTTAAGTTTGGTAGAAAGTCCTTGTTGCTGTTGTGGTCTCAAATCTTAGAGTTCTGAGTTGGAGTGGAGATTAACTAGACTCCTAGAGTTTGGGACTACACCAGATTGGATTTTGTTTTCACTTCACTTGATTTTTTATTCTCTAGTGCCATTCCTAGAAGTTGTTTGTTTCCCTTTCACCCCATGCTCTGTATTGCCCTTGTCATTTAAATGAATACAACATATCAATTTGAGGTTGGAACATGCCTGTATTATCTTTACTGCATTCATTTCTTTCTTTCATTTATGTAACTGAAAAAAAAAATCTTAACCTATTTTAATATCACTTGCAAAGCCTAGGACAGCTCCTGTCTTGGCAGTTCTCCCTTCACCCCATGCTTCTCAGTTAAGGACCAATGAGCACACACAAGTGTTTGCCCCATGCGTTCCTTCTGTTTCTCTTTTCACATCTAACGCTTCTTGTGGTGGTAGTGCATCCAGTTAGGCCTGGAGTACCTTCTTCTGGGTTTATTTTTACTGTGTTTGGAGTGTAGATTCTTGACTATTTAAACATTCTTTATGTGAAGTATTAGTAAGACTTTGCTCCCTATTCAACCTACTAGCTCCACAATCCAGCTGATGTAACTACACCAGTTTGCCTTTCTGAAATTTAAACGTTTAGAGACCCACTTACTGAGTTTGTTCTCACATTTAACTTAACACCAGTTTTGTCTGACTTGGTCCAGAGCTGACTTCTACAACTGGCTAATTTCCAATATTCTCACTGCTTATCAGTAATATAGATATAATGTCTTGTCGCCTCTTATTTTTCTGATGAGGATTTGATTAATTGTATTGTACATTGCATCCAAAAATAACTGAATGTTACTGCTATGGATAACATTTACAGTCAGTTTTGTCCCTAATTTTGTGGTTATAAACAAATGTCCTTAGCCACCACTCCAGGAAAAGAATAACTGTGTCATGCTGCACACAATGGACCCAGACTTAGGGAATACCAGACTCTAAGGTCATGTTTCCTGTGCTTCCTATGCTGCAGTGAACCCTGCTAATAGTACCACCAGAGTTAGGCTGATTTTTTTTTTTTTTTAACAGACTTGAGCACCTGTAGTTCAGCTTCTCTGAAAATCAATTTCTGAGCCTATAAAATGGATTAGTCTCCAGCCAATCTTTAACTTGCTTTTGAGTAGGTATGCATATGTAACCCACTGTTCACTGTGCTCTGCGTCCCTCTCTGTGGCTGCATCTGGCCAACAGCGGATATGAATATGCCACAGCTGCTTGCTAGGATATTTAACTCGAGGTGTAAAGGCTTGTGAGTCAGCCCTGGAGGTCCCAGGTAATAAGCAAGATGGTGATTATTACACTTCCAGGATTGTATGTACTTGCATTCCAAAGGACAGCTTGTGATGTGGGTGTGGAGAGGATAGTTTAATTCGGGAAGAGGGGGTGGGGGGGAAGTGTTGTGGGCTTTAGAACAGATAAAAGGAAACTATTACAAAATACATCAAAAGAGGCTTCACAGAAATATGCCTGTCCTCATTTTAATGTCTGCAATACAAAAAAACCCTGGAAAAATGTTGCACAAATGAGTTTACTGCTTAAGAGCTGATGAAATGACAGGGTTATGCAATAATTGTTTTCAAGATGGGGATACACAACTCACTACATTATGCTTCTAGTACTCAGGTGAGTGTGTAAAGTAGTCTGTGTATCTATGCATAAAAAAGCTTATTACTAATTTACCTAAATTACTCGTGCATTAATAAATTTTTATTGGTTTGGTTCATCCAAGATTATTAGCTATCAGACGTAGGTATTTTCAGAGGTGCTCTGCATAAACAACCAAACAAACTTGTAGAACCTTTCAAAGTCCCTTATTTTCTTAGGAATATGTAGGAATTTAAGGGGTTTTTTTAGTTAAGTTAAAAGTACTTTTCTTTTTTTCTCTTTTTTTTTTTTTTTTGGCAAAAGACCTGGACAAGACTCTCTTTGTGTAAATAACATACAAAAAGTATAAATGCACACATCTCACCCATCTCTGAAATGAAACCATTTCTTGAATTAAAACATGAGACATGACTGGTCAGACAGATGTGCTGATTAAACTCCCCATTCTCGTATTATTTCGACAGGCGTCAGGTCCAAGTTGACTGTGTCTGACACACAATGGCTAAAACATGCTCTTCTCTGTATAGGTGTTCAATGTTTTCTTTCTTACCTATTTACATGGATGTACCTTGCATGGCCTCTTCAGGTTTTTTCTTCTAAACCTTCTCATCACAGAGAGAAAACCAAAATTCCCATGGTTTGCTCCAAGGTATTCCCAAGCCCCTTCCCAAATTGTCATGAATTGTATGACTGTGTTACACGTTCTCATGTCTGAAATTAGAATTTGTGAGCTTTAGGGCTTTTTTTGTCCCAGGAGAAATCCTGCCTTTCTCAGAATTGCTAGAAAACTTCTACTGATTTCAGGCTGACTAGAATTTCACATTACATTGTGGATTTAGGGTGTGTGCAAGTTTTAATAGCTTAAATGTATAAATGTAAATTGACACAATCCCATTAACCAGAAAACACAATTAACCATGTGGAACACTGTTTATACAAGTTTAAGTGTTTTAGTTAGAATAAATATTTTCTCCCTTTCAGAGTTAACTTTTTTCATAACCTGTGACCTGGTTTATACACAGCTGTGATGATTCACAAGTACCTTCTCTAACAGGGATTAAACTATACTGGTACAACTATAAGTAGGGGTAGAGTTAAGCAGTATTCTTGCTTACTTTAATAGTATCTACATGCAAGAAATTGTACTATTTTTACTCAGTTACTTTAGAAATAGGTACATTAAAATAGTATTAAAAGTGTTGACTGTTCATTGAGGAGGTAAGACCTGCTGTAACATTTTCACAGTTTATTTAACTGTAAAACAAGACTGTGGCACTATGAGTAGCCAGTTTTCTCAGAGAATTACAAAACAGTACCTGTTTTGTAGATACATCGACAACCATTTGTTTCTCAACCAAATTACACACTTAAACTAGAAAAATTAGTTGCTGCATCTGGTCTAAATTCCTATTTCAATCTTTTTATAAACCTATTGGATGTATGTAGGATATCTGCTTTTGATCAAACATAACATTTTACCCTAACTCCATAAAGTCAGCCTGAAGACCATAATTATAAATGTGATCAGCTCTCTTCATAAAATGTTTGACACCTCTACTGAAATGTATTTAGCAGCTGATCCTTCTTAAGTAAATAAAACCAAAACAAAACAGCCCCCACACTTATTTCTACTCATCTGTTTTACCTGGAACACATTCCTTGGGCCTGTTGGTACAATATATATTTAAGGAAATTGTAATCTTGCAAAAGAAGAGGAATTGAAAGGGGAAGCAGGGAAAGAAAACCTGTTATTAATGTTCTCGGACTCATGAGCTCAAGTATTTCATGATGGAAACTGGCTATAAGGCAATTATTCTTCTCTTTAGAAGTTTACAAAATTAACTCTAATCTTGTTGTAAAAATATGTAGGGGCAAGTAAGATTTTTGACTGGGTTTGTTTTGGTCTCCATCAGTGAATTTCTGTGGTAGCCTGATCTAGGCAGTGGTGAGCATGTTAGTGGGGATGGTTATCAGTGGTTCCATACAGGGTAGGACAAAGTAACAAAAGTACATGCCATAGAGGAGAAATATTTTTACTTACAAAGCTGGGAACTCTACGACAAGAACCAGTTTTTCTTTGCTCGATAATCAGTGCATGCAGTGGGAAACCTTACGTTTTACTAAAGCCTTGTCAGGCAAAGCTCGCTGTCACCTAACGCCATGGTACGTTCTACTTTCTTTGAAAGAATGGTGACTCAAAGGTGGTGCCTATTCAGCTAGCTATTTATCTAATAACTTGGTGGCTACAGATTTGGATTTTTTTCAATTCCACTTGAGTAGAGTAGGAGACTCATCTCTTCTAATTGCCATCTAGGGTGAAAAGGGCATGTTGCAAATGTTACCTCTTCTCTACGGAATGTTTAAAGCTTTTTCTTGGGCAAAGAGAGTGGGTAGGAACATGATTAGATCTGAGCACTGACTGGGACACCCGAGCTCTGAGCTTTGGTAAGCACCATAACCACAGCCTTGTTAACTCCTCTTTCCCTCTGGCTCAGTGCACTTATATGCAAAGCAAAATGCCTTCAAAGGAGAGAATGAAGATTTTTCCCACATTAGAATAGCCAGGTGACTGAGGAACCCTAATAAGAAGTGAGGATTGTGGGTTTGAAATCTCTCAGATCAGGGAATTGATGCATATTCGTCTGCCTCAAGACAAGTACTTCAAGCATGGAGAAAGAATGCAGCAGATGATGGTAGTAGTTGATCTTTCCTGGTAGGGAAAAGTACATCTCTACAAAGAGATTAAGGGCTGTGAATTGTACAAGAGGGGAGACGTTTCCCTGCAACTGTGAGATAGATTGGTGTGCATGAGAATCTGGGCTAATGCTTACTAACTTCAGTGAAACTAAACCATTGCATTGCAGCTGCAGTTTTAGATCTTGTGATGGCTGAAAGGGTGCTAGTAGTGGGATCACTTCCCTTGTACAGAGTGCGAGTCCTCATCGGAGCTGTGCGTCCAAGTCCCAGCTGAACCGGCCCCTCTGAAGCTGTGGCAGTGGATGAACTGCAGAGGTGGTCTTTTCCAAACGGGACGCTTTGCCGTGAAAAAGCCGAATGGCTTCTTCTGGTCGTGCCGGCAGGGCGCCGGGCTGCAGCTTTGCCCCCTGCGCGTCCCACGCAGAAGGAAGGCAGGGAGATGCTCCGGCCTTGCTCTCGTACCGTGTCTCGAACGGGAGGCGCCGCAGCAGGTCCGGGGCGGGGGGACCCCGAGCCCTGCCCTGCTCGCCGCTGCCCGCGGGGCTCAGGAGCGGGCAGGGGCAGCTCCTTGGCTTTCTTCCCCTGTCCTCCCCCTCCTCCTCCCAGAGTAAGTAATGACCGCATCACTAACAACTGATGCGTTCACCTTTGCAAAACCTCTTCGTGGGTAGCAGCTTATGTAACTAAAAAAGGCTGAGCGAGCCAAGGATAGGGCACAAACGCCGAACCTGTAATACGAAGCGTACCTTCATAATTACCGGCATTATGCTGTCCTATCTAAAACAAGCAGTTCTGCACGTCTTCTGTGATCTGTAGTAATTATCCCTCTGCGTTTTACAAGACTCTTGCGTCACTGAAGTACCTCGAGGTGACTCGGTAGCAGCCGCCGGTGGCGGGGACGCTGCCTCGCTAGGTCCGATGGAAACGGATGGCGATGGCAGTGAGAAGGAGCACCCGCCGGGAGAGGAGGGGGCTCGCTGCCGAGGGGCCCTGGGCGCAGCGCCGGACGGAGCCAGGGCGCTCCAAACACCAGCGCTAGTTTTTAACGCTGCTAAGTAATGATCACGGGGCTAGCGTGACTGGTAAAGGAACTGGAAATCAGCTGATGTTAAGTGAGAAATCATTTATCAGTTTAAGGCTGGTTGGGTCCAGTTTTCCTAAGTTGATTGAAGGAAAAGGAGAAGGGTTTGAGAATTCTGGAGCCTAATTTCTAAATTGCACTGGACTTCTAGCTACACATCGAAAATCCTTTTCTAAAAATAACTGCTGTCCATCAAGTAATGTAAAAGACTCGCAGAGCATTTCTTAGTGTGTTAGATCTCCAACGCCCAGTAGCATTTCATGCATCCCCCCGCTTAAAAACAATGGAGAAAGGTGGTGTTTGGATCTAGACTAGTTTTTCACCAGCGATAAAGGGGCTGTTTTCTGTAACAGCGTAGATTATTAGAAACTTGTAATTTGCAGTTCGCATTTGCCATCAAGATCACAGCGTGGGGGGGAAGGGACTACAGTAGCCTCAGTAATTCCCATTCACGGGTTTGGTATGTCGATGGAAAAACCCAACGCTTTCAGAGAGAAGTTGCTTGAGTTTAATAAACAGTGACTTCGGAAAGTGCAATAAAATCAATTAATGTTGCAAAAGCATTGGCCAAAAAGAAAGTGGTGAAAGGATTTATGGTAATGTAATGGATTTACAAGCATTTATCCTGCGACTTGATAAACAGCAATGGGAAGCCGAGATGGTGAAAATAATTAGTCCCGCAGCCTCAGTGAATATGGACAATTTATTATTATAATTTTATCCTTTCAGTGGTTATTCAAATTTATTTTTTAATTTTGTGAGCTGAAGCGCAGGGGGATTAATCTAAAGTTTGGTTCCCCCTTCCTCGGGGGCTCGGTTTCTTCTCACATTTTCTCTCTTCACAAAGCAAAGCGTGATCTGTCACTTGCCAGGGCTTCTCCACGCAGAGAGCTCGTTCTTAGGTTTTCTGCTTGTATTTTAAGGACTATTATCGTTGGCCTCAGTAAATAATGTTACCCAGCGGGGGAAGGATCAGCTGTTTGTCTCCCTATGCGCCAGGTTTTTCTGTCCCTTTTGATTTCCAGATGCGTTTTCACGCGAACTTTGAAAGAGCCGCAGTTGGGAAGAGGCTGCAGGAGCATGCCCTGGCTCTTGAGCAACGCTAACACCGAAAACTTTTCTGCTTGCTCTCAAGAGTTTGTAGCCCTATTATTACAGTAGAAAAGAGACATCCACCATGGAGTAGAGATTACAATTTCCAGAAGTCAGAATTTATTACAGTTAAACTGTGATAAGATCCCATCTGTTATGAACACATGTAGCACCAATTGTTTTTCATACAACTGCAATTTATTTACCCTTCAGAGCGAATGAGATTACAAGCGTGATTAAAAAAAAAAAAAAAAAAAAAACCCAAACCCAACCACCACGGCTTTTTCTTTTTTTTTTTTTTTTTTTTTTTTTTTAGTCCGGCCTATCAGTTTTTATCTGTGCAAATCCATTTGTGCTGCCCTCCGGAGCTGGGGGCGATTCCCGGTGCCCGGACCGGCGATGTCCGTGGGGTCCCTGCCGGGCCCGGGCCGCGGCCGCTGCCCTCAGCTCCGCCGGGGCCCGCAGCGCCGCCTGGCGGCCGGACCAGCACGGCCCGCGGCCCGCGCAGACAAAGGGCGGCCGCTCCTCGCTCTTCCTCCCGGGAGCCGCTCCTCGCTCTTCCTCCCGGGAGCCGCTCCTCGCTCTTCCTCCCGGGAGCAGCTCCTCGCTCTTCCTCCCGGGAGCAGCTCCTCGCTCTTCCGCCGGGCAGCTGCGCGTAGCCCGGCTGGGCCTCCGCGTAAAGCGCGCCCGCTCTGGCCTGCGCCTCAGGAGAGCCGTAACGTTTGTTATTAACTGGAACGTGAACCTGAAACGGGGGAGGGGGAGGGGAGATGTTTTTGTGCTTCCATTGGTCGTGGTACTTTGGGAAGGAGGAATGTGCCTGCTCCTCTTCTTGTCCCATCCCACAGAAGTGGTTTGGATCGAGTAGCATGCGCTTCACAAAATAAGGCAGGAAAGATGAACCACTTATATACACACACGCAAAATCCCACACGTTCTTACCGTGATAGCCTAAGAGCGGTAATCTAATTTTGTTCTCTTTCAAAGTGTTTCAAGGCATATATGTGTGTGTGTGTATATATGTGTATATATATCCTCCAGGTTTCAGTGGGCGTCCTTCTGCTGCTCTGTTATCATTATTTCTTGCCTTGATGTGACGTTGAAGACAGATGACAGCATTGTCAGGTTGTCTTTAATTCATTTGAAGATTAAAAAAAAAAAAAATACACACACAAGGCTTCTTACAATATTCAAAGCCTGAACGGATTCACTTTTTTTTCACATAGGGGATGGGGGGCTGGGAACAGGGGGGAGTAGTTGATGAATTTCAGACATGAAGAGAGAACAAAGTCTGTGCATTGCTGTGCGTGCACACACGCACAGAGCAAGCAGCCGGAGGTGGGATTTTTGCAACAGCAGCACCTGGTTGATGTTGATGGAGAAATATCCAGCATTAGGACAGTCTTTTCGCATTTATGCACAAGCTCAAATGTATAATCTGCTCAAATTTCAACCACGTCTCTGCTGCCAAAGAATTCCACCTCCGAAGAGGTGAGAGCATACAGACTCAGGGTCCGTCTTTTTTCTTCTGACACCTCTGTGCTTCATCGCAACAAAATTTTACCTTAAAAAAGAAAAGGTATTCTGCCCAGAATTTTCCAGGAGTGAGTTGAGAAAGAGATTTAGCAGGGATTAGACACCTCTGATCAGAACTGGTTTCTTGCCTGCCTCAGGTCTGTTCATGAAGCAGTGAGGGCTGTGCTTCATGGCGCAGAAAGAATCAGGGATGGCGAGGTGTCTCAACATGGGGTTAGAAATGTCCGAAATTACACCCAAAAATCAGTACAGAAAGGAGATTTGATGCTGGTAGCTCCAGCGATTTTCCACTTCAGATTCATTCCTTAAAAAAAACCAAAACAAACAAAAAACAAAAACCAACCAATCAAAACCCCGAAAAACAACAAAAGAAAATACACAAACAAAATTAGAAAAAAAGAAAACAAGAAAAAACCCAAACAAACAAAAAACCCCAAAACCAAAAAACAACGACCACAAAAAAACCCTAAACTGTTGTCTATTGAAAGACTGTCGTGAGAGCCAACAGTATTAAAGCAAGGCAGCATTGCATTACATCTTTTCTAAGTATGGAAGAATGAAGTTTGATCAATGTTTTTACAGGATAGGAATGCACATTTACCTTTTTTTGGGAAAGTTTGGGTCTTTCCCCAAACGGATTCCCTTTACGTGGCTGATTTTGTCGGTGCGGGTAGACCATTACAAACCCCGGATTAGAGAGAGGAGGGTCAGCCCCAGTCACAGCACTGCGTGTACCTTGCTGGCTGCTCTGAGGGTGGTTAAAAGGTGGTGAATGGGCAGTGGGTGACTTTCCGGTCTTAGAAAATGGAGTCTCTTATCACTGAGGGAAATCTTGCTGTAATAAAGGCATCCTTGTATTTTAGTTCTAGCATACATTTTGCATTCTAAAACCAGGCAAGCATATGTACGTGCACGTGTTTGGTGTGGGCTTGTGCACATAAGCCAGGACACATACGCCCGTCTAGGCTCAGATATATTACAGAGACTCCTTTGCTGTCTGTGGAGTCTGGTGTTTTATTGTTTCATAAAACTACCTTAATTACATTTCCCCACAGATAAGATAAACAGGACCCTTCTTTTCTAAGCGTTGCTTATCAGAAGTATTTTGTCGAAGTGGCATCCAGAGTAAGCTTTTGAGAGCGGATGGAAACACATTAATTTTTATTTTGGTTCTTCAGTTGCACTTAGCATCTGACAAGAGTTGATTTAAATATTACATGAGTTTATCTTTAATGTTCAAAAAAGATTTGTGAGAAAGACAAAAGTGTTTAATTTAAACTAATGTATGCCTGACTCTGGTCAGATTGATCACAGTTTCGGGTTTTGATGGGTTTTGCCCTTCTGTTGCTTGTCCTCTCAAGCTGGTTTTTCACTGTGAAATTATTTTAGTTCGGTGGCATGGACCAGCGGCTGCTGTCAAATCCACAACCCATCCAGTTAGTAAGAACGGGAGGGGGAGTGGTGAGGAATAACAAATGCAGTCCTTTTACCTAAAAACATTAATGTCCATAAGTCAATCTCTATTAGAAAAAATGGAGAATTTCATAGATTAATATCAAAATCCTAGGTGGCACTTGCCAGGTCATATACTTAACAAGCCTGGAAGAGAGACCTACTTATCACCACTCTACATAGAAAATAAGGTGTTTTAATTTTTCTTCAATCCCGGGGACAGTATCTGAGCAAAACAGTAACAATAGCATTAAGTGTTCATTTCACCACTTGCATCAGCAATCTTTGTGTGTAACTTTTCAGAGCTGAAATCCCCAAAACTGCAGTTAGGGTTCCAGGACACAAATGCCTCCCTCGCTCTTTTTAAATCGCCCCTGAAACACCTGATGGGGTTTGGCTAGCGAAGTTTGAGCTGCAGCTGTTAAAGATCCGTAATTGTAAAACACATGAGCAGGAGGGGAACGTGGCGACAGTGGTGTATTTTAATCGCGGCAAAACTGTAATTGTTGCTTGCACACCCAGACGGAGCCTGAAATGCAATTTTCCTCAAATTAAGAGTAGTTAAAATAGCGAAGCGGAGCAGGCAGTCTGGCCGGGCTGCAGGAGAGGGCGGGGGGCGTGCGGCGTAGAGAGAGGGCTGCGAGCTTGTTCTGCCTTTCTCGGGCTCGCTGGATGAATCCTCCGCCACCACCGCCCCCCACCCGAGAAGCCCTTCAATCGATTATTTGCTGTGTTTGTATCCGCTTCGTATTTTATTACTTAAGTTTACTTGGTGCAGTCAACAGCACTGCCGTCTCCTCCCTTTCTCCAACTCATCGGTTCATAACGAGAGCTCGTTCCACATTCCCTAAAGCAGAGATACGCAGAGGTCCCTTTCCCATTTATGGCGGGTGGGGGGACACATTTGGTGAAAGCGCAGAGCATTTCCCGTGCCGCTGTCGGACAGCGTGCCAAAGGAGCCGCGGCGCGGCCCAGCTCCGGCCTCCCCGCGTGTGTCCCGGCCCGGCCCCGGCGAGCGAGGACGTGCCGTGCGGGACGGCCGCTGGGGCTGCGGCAGCTTGCTGCTTTTCTCGCCTTTGCACATTAACGCTAACTTCCACTAATTATCTGGAGTAAATGTATTAGACTAATTAGCATCTGGGCGCCACGGGAAACTCTGAACAGTAATTATATTGTGGGGGGATCCAGAACGAGGGAGAAAACCCAGTGATTTGTCAAGCAAAGTCGCCGCTTGCAACTTTGCCCCCCGGAGCGCGTCGCGCTGGGGCCGGGGCGAGGGCGGCCGGGAGCGGGGGGAGCGGGGCCGAGCGAGGGGCAGCAGGTACTCGGCTGCGCCTGAGCCGCTGCTGCAAGCGCCGGGCACACCGCGGGGCAAAGCCCTTCGCTGGCATTGCTCCTACGGAATTGGGGATCGCTTTTCCGACTATCTCGGCGGCAACGAGAGTTTCCGCAGTTTCGGTAGCTGCTCCGGCTTTTCCGTCGCAGCCCCCGCTCCTACCTGAACGCAGGACGACGAGCCGGAGCTGGGCGGTGGCCCTTGGGCGCTAGGAAACCCGGGCTGGGGAGGCAGAGACGCGGCGCAGGCAGGGGCAGCCCCTCTCGGTATCACGTCGAGTTTGGCACTGCACTTCAGTAAAGAGCAAACTCGGCCCAAATAACGGATGGCTTTTTTTTTTTTCCTCCGTCCCTTCCTTTTTTTAAAAAAATGAGTTTTCCGAGCTGTCCAGTTTTTTTTTTTTTTTTTTTTTTTTTTTTTTTTTAACGTGATGATCTTTTGTGCTGCGGTGCAAACTGAAGAAAGAAATTGAAAATAACTGGATGAACTCAAACAGCGCTTCCCTAATTACTTCTGAACTTCTCATTTAGAAAGAGATGAATAGTTATACATTACATTGTAAAAAAAAAAAAAATCTTTCAGACAATCATCTTACACTTTTACAAAACAGTCTTGCCTTCCCCATTTCTTTCTAAAGAAAGAACAAAGTCTTCTATCTGAAAACTAGTTTTAAAAACCAGGTATTTCACAGTAAAAACACTTTCTTAAAAAGTTTAACTTCTTTAAGAAAGGGAAAGAGATTTAAGTGATTCTCAGTTTTCCTATTTTGTGCCAACAAATTCTACTAAAAAGAAAAAAACCCCAACTGTGTCTGATTATTTTTTAAGAGAGCCCTGGGGTTACAATAAAAAAAAAAAAAACTTTGGGTTTTTTTTTTTAATTTTTAATTAAAATTGAATAAACGCTTAAGGAGAAATTAGCAGTCACCTCCATCCAAGACCTACTCGGGTTTTATAACAGAATCAAAGCGTATTTAAAAAAAAAAAAGTAAAACCTTTTAATACATCAAATATACGGAATTTTAATCTTTAAAGCGATACATTGTCTATTTTAGTACATGACGTAAACCTTACTTAACCCTTTTTACAGGGTGGACTTAAAAATTAAAAATAGTTAAGTGTTCCTTTTAAAGAACAAAATAAGGCAAATGAGGTTTTTGGAATAGAATTGTTTTTGTTTTTCTTCCAGAATACATACAAAAAAATACCAATTCTCTTTCAAGGGTATACACCTTAAAAATAATTGCAATTTGAAATTATAACTGACAAATTGCGAGTTGTTTTTTAGTAACAAACATGCATGTAAATTTTTTGTTTCAATGAGACATTAAATAAGAACGTACAATACAATCATAGCAATTTTAAAGTAACATTAAAGAGAAGACCTCTATCTTTTTATTTATATTCTACAATGGGTGTTCCACTTTTACCTATTGAGCTCAGTTTAGTAATGCACTTTATGATTCGTTGTCCCGCTTGAAGCTAACATAAATAAATACAGTGCTCATGGATCCAGTCCTCAAATGAACACTATTTTATAAAAAGTCAGATTTTTTTTTTTTCTTTCCAACTTTTATAAAGTTTTGCAGGGCTCCCTTCCCTTACCGCTAGACTTTGTGTTGTGTGTCAAAGCCCCGCTGCCTGCACTCACTGGTACCCCAGGGCCGAGGCTGTGGTGAGTCTCTGCCCATAGAGTGCGTAAGGGGAGTAGTAGGGTCCGGTGGCAGCGGGCACGGGCACGGGGGCCCCGGGGGTGGGCAGGGGGCTCTTGGAGTAGGGGTGGTAGCGGCTGCCGAGTCCCAGCGCGTGGTGCGGGCTGCGCAAGGCCAGCGTGCCCGGGCTGCCCGGGGCGCCCGTCGTGGGGATGTGCATGTGGCACGCCATGGCTGCAGCCGCCGCGCTGGCCAGCGACGAGGAGCTGGGGTAGCTGGAGAGGAGTTTATCGGTGCCCGGGAAGGCAGTATGGGTCCGCAAGTGGCTAAGCAGCTCCTCCGAGGTGGCAAAGCGCTTGTCGCAGGGTCCGTTGGCCGACACCCAGTTGCAGATGTGTGGCTGGGGGTCATTGGGGAGCATGAAGCCGTAGGGGTACAAAGGGTGGCCGGCTAGCGAGGGCGGCGTGGCGCCGGTCAGCGAGGAGTGGACGCTGTGCAAAGGGTGGGTAGGGTAGACGAGGGGGTATCCGGACTTGAGGGCTTGGTCGTGGGCGCAGGAGGCTCCGGCGGCGCCTGCCAGGTGGCTGGCGCAGTGGTAGCTCAGGCAGTAGGGGTCTCGGCACAGGCTCGCCGTCATCACCGACGGCGGCGACGCGCCCGCCAGCGGGCTCGACCCTGCCGGCTTGCTGCAGCCCAGGCTGCTGGCGGCGGCCAGCTGGGCCCCCACCAGGCTGGAGGATTTGGTGGGGTCCAGAGCCACTCCGTGCGGCAGGAACTGCGGCGGGTAGCCGGCGTAGGCTCCAGCCAGCGTCCCCGGGTAGCTCATGCCCGCCGGGGGCAGGGGGAAAACGGTCTGGCCCGGCTTGTATGGGGAGACGGGGGCCACGAGGCCGGAGCCCAGCACGGAGGTGGAGGAGGTGGCGGTGGTGCTGCTGCAGGAGGAGGCGGAGTCCGATGCGATGGGCTTGGAGCCCGGCGTGCTCTCCTGGTGCTGGTTGACCTCCACGTTAATCCCGGCACAGCTCACGCTAATCCGGCTGTGGCTGATGCTGGTGGTGCCCGGGCCTCCCTCCGAGCCGGCGCTGCCGCTCTTTCCGCAGCCCTCCGAGTCCTTCTTGTCCTCTCCGCCTTTTCCCTCGGCCGGCAGCAGCCCGGGCGAGCAGGCGGAGGCGCTGGAGTTGGGGCTGCCTGTCCTTGGGGTGAACGGCTGGCAGGTGGCGCTCGGCACCCGGAATCCCGACTTCTCCCCGGCCGCGACCCCCGCGGCGGGGGCGCCCGCGCAGCCCGCAGCCCCCGGCTCCTTCTTGTCCGCGCCCGGCTTGGAGTACGGCTTGAAGCTCGACTTGTCCTCCACGCCGATGTCGCTGAGCTTCAAGGGGCCCGACTTGGAGTCCTTGTCGCCTCCGGAGCCATTGGAGGTGACCGAGGAGAGTTTGGAGGAAGGGGACGGGTCCGGCTTCCCTATCTGCGAGCAAGTTTGTGCCAAAAGGGCCAGGGGGCTCTTCTTTGCATCCAGCTGCGGAAATCAGAAGGACACACAAAGACAGAGATTTAATCGGGGTCTGAGAAAACCCTCGGTGCATACATAGGACTCTTGTCCCGTAGGTTTTTGCAGAGTGCAGCCTGGAAGTAACGAACAGTTCGTGCGCATTCATCAACTTGACAGCCCCCTCCCCTGAATGCACCATTTTCCATAAAGCCTTTAAAAAGGGCTGGGGATTTTCGTATCCCTGCGAGCCCGCCGCGGCCGCCTTCAGCGCCCCCAGCCTCCCCGGCAGCGGCCCGGGCAGAGCGGAGCTCGGCGTCTCGGCGTCGCTCGGGCCGTGCTGGCGCGCAAACCCGCCCGTGAACTATAGCGACTGCAGCATTTCTGCACCCTGACTGGTGGCACTATTTATAAACAGAGCCCGAGTTAGCCGGCGAGCAGGGCTCCCCGGGAAAAGGGTGTCCTCGCTCCACAGAGACCTTAATGAAATCATTCATTCCCACGGACACACCCTTCCCACCACCCGCTCCGTTTCGAGTTTCGGTCCCGCAAACAGCGAGCTATGCCGAGAGGGACCGGCAACCTCGACAGAGCAGAAAGGGGACTAACAGGCCCCCCGAAGTACAGATCCGTGCCGGTACTTGAAAGGAATCGGTCGGGGAGCCGAAATAGTTATCCTGCCGCACCCACGTTTGAGCCTGTCGCTTTCCACGTCGTTCCGTCCCGTCCCGTGTCTGTCCCCCCACCACCCCAAAACGCTCCTTGCAAAAGGAAGGTTGTTTGGCACTCGGAGCGCTGCTTATTTGCGTGGCCGGATCGTGACCCCAGCATGGATCGGTTCCTTCCACTTACCCCTCCTCTCAAATGGAAAAAAAAAAAAAAAAAAAAGAGCTCAAAATAGCAAAAAGAAAATACTAATTTACACAGGAATTAGAAATTATCCCAGTAAACACGGAAACAATACCCAGGAGCGGTTCCTCGCACTAACTCGAGATCAAAAGAAGCCCCTGTCCCGGTATAAATGCATTTCAAAGCGCAGGAAAGTGCCGAGGGCGGCTGGCGGAGCCGCCATGCACAGCCAGCGCCCGGGCAGGGACGGGAGAAAGCGACGGGGGCCGGGTCCTTACCTCGATGGGGCTGACGGGCGTGGAGGGTAAAGGCTGCAGGTATTCAGGGTGTAAAATGTGTCCAGTCCGCGCCGTGAGCATTTTCAAGACTTTGATGGGAAGGCGGTTGGCTTGGCGTAGCGGGTCCGAGGGGGGGACGGCGTGGAAGCAGGGCTTGGCGGCGGCGCTGCTGCCGTTATTCCCAGCGTGCCCGTTCGGCCCGGCGAGGTCGGCGGCGCTGCGGCTGCGGCGGGGGCTGCCTCCGGGCTCGCTGAGGCTGCTGCTGCGCTTACTACTTCTTATAGCAGAAAGCGAGGGCGATGTGATCATGACCCAAAACCTCGCATGAAAACTGGGGCAAGTGGCGCCGCTCGCACTCGGAAACGCTCGCTCGCTTTCTGCGGGCGAGAAAGGAAAAAAGCCACACGCCCCCCGAGCAGAAAAACAAACATACAATGTCCCGTGGCTCTCTCTGGCGGGGAGGGCGTGGGTGGGGAGGGGGAGGGAAAGGGGGAGCCGGCCGGAGAGAAAGAGGAGGAAAAAAAGCCGAGTAATCCTTGGGCTGTGCTGGGGGCGGGGGTGGGGGCTGCGAGCGTGTGCCGCGGTCCCCCTCGGCCGCTCTCAGCTCCCCCGGCTGGCGCGGCGCGGAGCGCTCGCCTCCGCCGCTCAGCTGTGATGCGAGCCGCTGCCCATCCAGCCCGGGATCTGGCAAAGAAACTCACTTCAAAAGCAGCTGAATTAGTCTGAGATTAAAGCCTTTGCCGCCTTCCAATCAAATGGGACCCCGAGGTGATTGGAGGGTCAAGGGGATGTGACGTTCCCTTTTCTGGGGCTTTTTTTTCTCCGTTTTTAATGGTCTCTCGCTCTTTTTTTTTTTTTTTCCCCTTCCCTTTCTCGTCCGCCTTCCCTCTCCCCTCCCCTCCTTCCTTGTTTTCGCTCCTAGGATGGGATGGGCGTTAATTCTGTGTTTCACATCACGCGCTGCGAACGTTTTTCTGCCTCCGCAGCCGGCTCGGCAGGCGCGGCATTGGCGGGGCGGCCGCGGGGCTGGGGGCTCCGCGCCTGCCGCGGGCTCCGCCGCCCTCCCCCCGCCCGCCCCCGCCGCTCGCACGCCGCCCCGAGCACGACCTGCCGCCCGCCACGCACGGCGCTTATGGGCCCGGCCCGCGCTCCCCCTCCCCGGGGCCGGCCCGCCGGCACCGCTCCGGAGCCGCTGCTGCGCCGCGTCCCCTCCGAGCCCCGCGGAAGAGCGCGGGGCGCTTTTCCCGCCCCTCCCGCCTGACGGCGCGGGGGAGGCTCGGCCGAGAACCTGCAGAGCGCCGGCCTGCACGTCGCCGGCGGCAGCGGGCGGGAGCCGGGGCGCTGCAGCGCGGCTTGCGGCGGCGCGGGGAGCGCGGCGGGATTGGGGGAGGTCGTCACACGCGGGGCTGTCACGCACAGCCCGCCGCCGCCTTTCGGGACTCTCCGCCCCGCCGTCAATTGTCAGTGCTCCCCAACCGCAATCAATCAGTTATTTGTCAGCCCCTGTCAATCCGCCCTTGATTTATGTCAGCTTTTGTTGCTGATTACAAGCCTGGTGTGACTTGAAGGGGGAAGGAGAGAGAGAGAGAGAGAGAGGGAGGGAGGAAGGAAGGAAGGAAAACGGAGAGACGGGCTCCTCGGGAGAAAAAGGCTTTTAATTTTCGGAAAAAATCCTTGGAGTAAACTGGATTTGTTTGCCAGGACCCGGTAGCCCTCCCCAGCCCCTCACCGCCCTGTCGGTGAGGGGCTCCTCTTCCCCTTCCCTCTTCGTCCTCTTCGAAAGTGTCCTTCGTCCCTGCACCCGCCGGGCTGAACCGGTCGCCGGCAGCGGGGGCCTGGGGAGGCGGCCCCTCGCCTTAACGAGAGTATCGGCTCGCCATTTATGTGTTTGATTTCCAGCTAGGCTGTGTTGGGAGCCTTGGGGGTATGCACACGGTATCCACCCGGGCGTTACATACGTCCCGCTTTGTGTCTGTGCGCTCCCGAAGGGTGCCGAGTCCTCTGCCCTCAACCCCGTTTTTACCGGTGCCGGCGGATGCCCCGAGAGGAATCCTCAGCCCTTCAAGGCGCCGGATTGCCTTTTTCTTTTCTCTTTGTACTTTGCTTCCCACTATCCCCCCACCTCCTCATCCCATAACATTTTTTCACAGGCAAAATGTGTTAATCAATCTTTTACTTTTGTTTCCGGATCTGACATGGTGGCCCACACAATCTACAACATTAACAAAAAGGTCACTTAGAGATAAAACACGTTTGACAAGTGAAGAACAAGGCAAGTGCTTTAGGGGTCGCGTCCAATTCCTGACCTGGACTCCAACCAGAACAGGCGCTGATCCTGGAAGGGTTGGACGAGAGGAAGGACTTTCACTTTCTCACGTTTAGATCTGCTGAACCAAGTCCTTTTTCTTCCCGTGAAACACCGATCTGCCCCAGTCCCTAAACAGATGTGTCAGATAGTCTTTAATGACCTGCTCTTCTTACGAGGTATATGTAAGGCAGGTTTTCCTCGCTATCCCCCCCCTTCCCCCGCCCCCGCCAAGCCGTACCCTTTAAATCTTGCAGCGCAGTAAGTATATCTGCTGTATTTTACTTAAACCACTTTACTCTTTAACTATAGTGCATAGAGCAGGATAAATATGCGGGGCTCCTCTAGCTTCAATAAAGATACGATTAATTTTAACAAACCTTTTAATTTCTATATTTTCTCTGAAAGATAAGGTTTATTGGCACAACTTCTCAGTGGAGAGTCATAAACGTACTTTCATTTTGCAATCACCGCGGTATCTTGCAAGACAGTCAAAATTAAAAGTCGGGGGGAGGAGGTAGAGAAAGAAATCTTGCATAAAACCCACGATATTGCAATAGGACTGACAAGACCCACAACTTGCCCTCAAGGAACTCCCCCCCTTCTTTTATCTAGAGTGGAAGTGACTTGAATCTGCCCCAGGTTTTCCCCCAGTTCTTTCTTTTGTTGTCAAGTCCAATTGATAAATGGAGTGCAGTAAAACTCTGGAAGAAGAAAAAAAAAAAAAAAAGCTGAAACCTTCATTTGTGTTCATTTGCATTAAAGTGCTTGGAACAGCTGTTTTCCTTACAGGACCGGGGAGACTCCTATCTGTTTTCCCGTTGTATTTATCCTGCCTCCCAGGGTGAAAGACTAAAGATTAATTGTCTTAAGGTAGAGTCAGCTGTGGGAAGGCTCTCGCTCCCCATTTTTCCTTCCCTCTCTCTTTTCTTGTGGAGGTGAGGGTGATTTCGGGAAAGGGTTGTTTTACTTGTAAGCCAGGGAAGCAAAGGCGATAGCCGGTACGTGTATAAAACAGGCAGCGCACCGACGGGAAAAGCGGGGGACGGAGCGAGGGGAACGGCACGAACCCCGATCTTTCTGGCTGAAGTAGAAGCATCAGAGGGTAATTTAATTAGCAACTTCAGAGGACAGCTTTTTCATTTGCCTTTTTTTTTTTTCTTCACTCAGCCTTTGAAATGAGATTTAAATCGCACTCAGTACTGTAAACTTTTTTATGTAGAACCTTGTAAAAAAATCAGCCCCAAGACATCTCCTCCCCTTTGCGCCCTCCAAAGCATTTTTGAGCTATGAGAGCTTATTCACTGCGCTTAACACACGCAGAAAACGATTCCCAACGAGGGGCTCGGAGTTAGGATGCACACGCGTAGGATCGGGCGGGCTGCGGGGCTGCAGCTTGAAAGCGGTGCGGAGTTTGTGATTTGCCTGCTGCGGGCTCCTTTCCTCTCTTGAGCCGAAGAAGAGGGATTCTGTCCCGCTCGTTACCTTCGCGAGGGATTCTTGTTTAATGAGTCCGTGCAGACGGTTTGCTGTTTGGCATTACTTGTGTAGTCTTGTTGAAGTTTTGGTGGCTGTTGCTTTTATTCCTTTGAAAAAAAATTTCCAAGGGTTGGAACCCGTCTTCCTCCTCTTACAAAGGAAAACTGTAACTTAAAAAAAAAAAGGAGAGCAAAGGAGGAATTAATTAACAAGTGCCAGTCCACACTTTCCTTTACCTACCAGCTATTGGCAAGCATGTCAAGTCGATTTTATTTGCACACAATGGAAATGATTTATTTTCTCTTAAAAAGGAGTGGGCTGGCAGATATTTGAGGAGTAGAGGAGAACGAGAGCGAGAGAGGAAAAAAAGTTTGAAAATGCCTTGAACTATTCACTGTCGAGATGGCTAATCAGTATTGAGGCTCGAGGGCACTCGGGCAGCTTTTCAATGCGGTTTTCCTTTCATCTCAAGCTGGATGGAGGCGCTCAATTAAAAGCCTATCAGTTTGTAAGTAAATCAACGCCTATCAAAGTTGTCACATCAAACAAAACGATTATTATTGCAGCCCGCCTCCCCTATTAATCTCCCTCTAAAATAATCCGCTTGACAGGTCAGGCTGGCGAGCCGCAAACCCTGGTCAGGATCACCCAAAAAACCCGGACTGACTATTTTTCCCTCGGGAGAGGGAACTGCAGAAACCTCGACACCAGTGTGCCTGCTCTGCGAGCTTGCTCTCTTGCCATTTAAGTGTCAGCTTCTGTAGATCACGTTGGAAAAGGGCGTTTAGTCTTTTAAACGGAACAGCAACAACCCTACAGGCCCTTTAGTTTAGCATTTTTGTTTGTTTTTTTCTTTCTCCCCCCTTTCTTTTCTGTCGTTTCGAACAAGATTAAGATTTTAATTAGCAGAAGCATAGTTGCTGAGTTGTGTCTGGGTTGTGTTTCTATGCATAACACAATTCAGTTACCTGTCTGTCCATCCGGTGCGCCAAGTTTATTTCCTTTGATAGTACTCGCATTTCACTATCTACCCCAAGGTTTTTATTAAGATATACATTGCAATACGTTTTTGTAGATGGTGCATCTTCTTCTTCCTTTTTTTTCCCCCTCACAAGAATGATAGTACTTCGTACAAGAAGATAAGAAATGTGATGGGTTATCAGAAATACACCACCACGAACTCGTACGTTTGGGGAGAGGCTCTTTTCCCCCTTTTTTTTTTTTTTTTTTTTTTTTTTTTTTTTTTTTTTTTTTTTATGCGAGACTGCATGTGCTCAGCTAATAACTGATGCATCTGCCCAGGTATCCAGCAGAGGTGTGGGGTATTTATTCCAGAATGTTATTAAAGCAAATAGTTTGAAAGCTTGCCAACATAAAGCAAGATTTCCAAACCTCTCCCCTGTTCGCATAGTACCTGAAAATATTTACCCTTATGATTGTAATTACTTTCCTAACACATAGAAGCAATATATATTTTACTCTGCATGAGATGCAGGTAATCGTTTTATAAGCGGTGATAATTTCAGAGCCATCTTCAAAATAATAGTCACGTTTAAGCGAACGTGAATTTTAGTAGTCAGTTGTATTTTTACTAAACGAGCAGAAAATCACTTTTGTTTGCTTGTTTGGCTGGTTGCTTACTGCTTTCGGAAATACACCTTCACCTAGAAGGTTTTCAAATGCGTTTGTCTAATTTTGTTCCTTTTGTTACACCGAGATAAGGAAGAGATTAATGCACCTAATAATAAAAAAATCCCACCCCAACCTTTCTCTTTTTAGCCCTTTGACAGATTTCCCTCTTGACATTGTTTCATGTGTGAGTGTGAAAATTTTTACTCCCTTGTCGAAACCCGTTTGCCAACAGCTATTTTTCAAATCTACCCTCTTTTATGTTTAAGGTGTTTCTTATGCAAACAGCTGTTATTTAAAATACGCCTTAAGGTAACTTTCTATAGAGGGAGAGGGAGCGAGCAAGTCAAATGATTGCAGTGACACGAGCAAGACTGGGTATGTTTCCTGTTAAGTGCATGGAGATTTTTAGTGTCATTTCACGTTCTTAAACGTACTACGACTAAAATGATCGAGCCCAAAGCGAGTGAACACGTTTCCTAATTCGTACATAAGTAACTTGGATTAGTATTTAGTATCTAGATTCTAAGAGTGAAAAAAAAAAAAATCCTGTAGCTTTTGTAACACCTTGGTCTGATCATTCCATCTCAGCAATCATAAAGGCATCTTTGTGTTTATCTTCTGCGAAAGCCTGGAGGCTACGGGAGAGAATTGTACCAACTAAGCACATATTTGGTTACAGTAATCCCTCAGAAATTAACCATGGCACACAATGGAGGCGATCTCCAGCTTCGTCACTCGGATCCCAAATGCAGAGAGTGTTTATTGACAACTTTGTTATGGAAACTGTGCAGATCAACCAGATGCGTCTTCAGCAGGGAGGTACAGTGTAGGAACAGCATCTTTTGAAATATGAGGAAGAGTTTTAAGGATATGGCTGGAAAAGGCACTGGAACCCCAATAATTAACCTTATCTAAACACCCAAATGACAAATGAACAATGATCCTGAACTCAATTACACGACAGCTATGTTTGGCAGGGGCAGGAAGAAGCATGCAATATATCTTAGCTATTTTCTTGAAACAGTCTAGGTCCACGATCCCAAAAGGTTAAAATAATCTTAATTTTTAATAACTATTAGCTTGTTTTCAGTTATCCCTAATGATGCATTTCGGTCTCCTCTAATCCCCACTGCTTTCATTTTTAGCTTTTTACACCCTAAAATTAATTCCACCTAAAGTACATTTTTCATTTTGTACTGTACTAGCGACGTGCAAATAATTTACATCAGCGTTCATCAGGACTGTCCTGAAGTGATGGATCATTTTGTTGAGTTGCAGTAAAAGTGCAGAATGATCTATAATGATGTAATATATACATTAAAAGGGTGTCTGGATGATCAGAGTTTTGCTAAAAATGTAAAAGGGCTTTTTGATTGATAACAGGGTTGCTGTTTTTCTGCAAAGGCTGTCACAGGCTGACACAATGCTTGAGTTATTAGGGCAGAGAAGGGCAACCATAAATTTCCAACGTCAGGCAAAAACTCTCTTTATTGTCTATATGATGGATGGGCCTCCGTACTAGACACCAAATACTTCGTATCACCCTTAAATGGGAACACATTTTTCGTGGCCATAATTCATGTTTTTTAAATAGAAAGTTTGAAATGCCTGCCTATATTTCACAATCCTGACATATTTATGAATCACTCCCTGCATGCAAATATAATTATTTAAAGCACTGAGGTGACATATGGGTTAGAAATGTACCAAATGCTGTTAGCGGAGTGATTTTTTTAAATTCCCTAAATTGAACACCATAGAAAACTCTGCCTGTCTGTTCAGATCAATAAAGTCGAAGGTGAAGTTTTACTGATTTTGTCAGTGCCACATACAGATATTCGGTTTTGATTAGGTGAAGCTGACAAAAAGGGAGTCTTTTTGTAATTACCATTAGGTTAATGAAAGTAACACTCATCTTTCTCCTGGCACCCCCACGCAGGCATACGCGTTTTCCCCCTTTTCTTTTCGGGCGATGAACTAGCCGGAGGTAGATTTGACAGGGTGTTGGCTTTTTTTTTTTTTTTTTCTGAATTTATTTTCCGTCCAGCTGCGCTCCTCTCGGAGGGAGTGCCGGTGTGCCGGAGGGAGTGCCGGTGTGCCGGCGGGAGAGGGGGCTGATGAGAGCGGGCTGGGCCGCTCCGCGGCCGGGCAGGGCGGCTCGGCGCTCTCCCGGCCCTTCTCGCCCCCGCCCCGTCGCGGCGGCCGCGGGCCCGCCCGGCCCTCGCCGCTCCCCGGCTCTCGGCGCCCGCGGGGGGCGCGGCGGGGCTGCCCCGACACGGCACGGCCCGGCCCGGCACGGCATGGCACGGCTCGGGGGTACCTGCCCGCTCGGGCGGCGGGCGCGGGGCGAGCACACCGGAGCGCAGGCTAGGCGGCCGCTCCGCCGCTGCTTCGCTTGAGCCTATTACGGGGAAAGTCATTCCACCCCCTCGGCGGGGAGGCCCGAGCAACAGCGCCCGCAACGCGGCACTGAGGGGCCGGTGCCGCCGCCCAGAGCCGCGGGGCAGCCGCGGGGCCGCCGGCACTTCCGCCGGGGCGGGCGGAGCCGCCCGCGTCCGCTCCGCCCGCCGGCTGCGCCCGCCCCCCGCCGCGGGAGAGCGGGGCCGGCGGGGCCGGCGGGGCCGGCGGGACGAGCCCGGCCCTGGGCTCGGCTGCGGGAGGGAACCGGCGGGACGTGCCCGGCCCTGGGCTCGGCTGCGGGAGGGAACCGGCGGGACGTGCCCGGCCCTGGGCTCGGCTGCGGGAGGGAACCGGCGGGACGAGCCCGGCCCTGGGCTCGGCTGCGGGAGGGAACCGGCGGGACGTGCCCGGCCCTGGGCTCGGCTGCGGGAGGGAACCGGCGGGACGTGCCCGGCCCTGGGCTCGGCTGCGGGAGGGAACCGGCGGGACGTGCCCGGCCCTGGGCTCGGCTGCGGGAGGGAACCGGCGCGGGGCCGGGGCACTCCCGCTCCTCTTCGCGGCGCCCCACCGCAGCCTTTGGCCGAGCTCCTCCTGCCTCGGGCGGCTGTGCCCGCAGACCGGGAGCTGCTCACTCAGCCTCGAGGTCTGACCCGTAACGTACACCTTTGTATTTCATTAATTGAAACTCATGTTATTTTCAATAGAGCTCGAGGGATGTGAGCATCAAAACCACAGAGTATGTTGAATATTTTTTTCCTGTGGACTTGTATGTGAATGTGTAAAATATTTGCACTAGTCCAAACTTACTATAGCAGGCTGACTCTTTGCCCATAAAATGTTAAATCAACCATGACCAGACTCATTTTCCCATGTCAGCCAAGAGGACTCTGTAAATCAACACATTAGGGCTTCGCTGGGTAGGAGCTGCGTGTGCTTCATGCAAAATGGCCCTGACAGTCGCTCTCTTGGTGCCGTGGTTGTCAGCCTGTGGCTGACTGCAGAACTGTCAGGTGGCAGCAGGAAACCTTGCAGGTGGAGTGCAAAATCATTGGCGACGCAACATGCAGGAGTCTGACAACTGGCACAACAGAAGGAAATTATATGAGTTGCTTTACCTTTTGATGTGATTGTGTTTTTAAGACTCATAGATGTTTGCAAAGCCTGTTGCACCAGCCTGAACTGCTTGGAAGAGCCTGTGTGTCCCCTGACGGCCTGCTTAGTTGTATGTGAGCAGAGATGTTCTGCAGGCACTTCCTGCCATCCCAAGATGGAACCCACTTAGAAGCCATTACAGAAAAGCTCATCTCAAGGTTATGATGGGGTGTGTGATAGCTCTCCCTGGAAGCAAATGAACACAATGGATAAATACAGCTAAGAAAAAAGAGCACTGGCCATATGTAGTGGTGCCAAAACGACCAAGACAAGCTCCATTCTTTGTTCAAGAAAAATAATTAATCCCCCCAACTCTAAACAGTATGTGTTTTGTAAAAAGCCTCAGCCAGCCAGTCCTTATCTAAACCACTATCTCTGGGTAAGGGTTCAGATACTGGAAAGCTTATTTCTAGGTGCTAGCAGGTTGAAAGGAACAGGAGACATAATACAGCATATAACAAAATAATATCACTCCTTACTACCACACAACAAATACTAGTAATTACACACATTGAATCAGATTAGATTCAGATACCAAGGTAAAGCTTTGTGCTATATTTCTTGAAAGGGGCCTCAGCCTAGAGAAATCATTATCCAGTGCTCCTTGCTGGATTGCCTCCCACTCAGAGGAGTGACCCAGCTATGACCCAGACTCAGAACACTTGTGTGTAAATTTAATTTTCAGCACTACATCATTTCAACTGGAGTCTTACCTCTTTTCTCATTGTTGTGCTATGTGGCTTACCTGGAGGTAAAGAAAGAAAAGATAGTAAGAAAATGTGCCAAATATTAGAAAATATAAGTTCAGCTTAAAAGTGTGCGCACAGCCACTTCTATGCTGTGGTCAAGTGAGACAAAATGACTGAGCCACCAGTAAGGTGGGAGGAAAAACACATGATTAGTTTAAAATCTTACAAGATGTCAAAAGGAACTTTCGAGGGTTACTTATGAAGGGATAATACAAACTCTGTTTGCAAAATTCCCCATGTTTAAAAGAAAAGGCATTAGTCAAACAAGTGCCTGTAGCAGCATTTCTTCTTCATCACTACTCTCAACACCTGAACAATGAAAATTTGTTCTTCTAAATTCAGTGTACTTTCTACGGGGGGTTTTGCATGTTTGCTGAGAATGATTAAGCACACATGCTATTTCATCTAATTGTAATTTTTTATTTTTCATTAACTGAGCAGAGTGTTCTGCTCTATGTAATTTCTTTCCTGTAAACCTCCCCCCCCAACAGATTTCTTTCTTCTTTTTCTACATCATTCACAGAAAGTTAATATCCTTAATGGATGACAAAGTAAGCAGTAGCATAGGAGTGTGAAGAAGCTTTTTCCCTGACCAGTTTCATTCAGGTATTCCCAGCTCTGATAAATGTACTACATTTAGTGTCATGGGTAGCGATTAAAGACATAAGTCCTTACAGTAAATAAGTCTGTTCAAGTAAACTTCTTAAATTGTGGCCATGAAAGAACAGAGACTGGACAGAGTTAGCGACACTTAAGTTTCATTTCCAGGTTACAATTAACAGTGTTCAACTATATTTTGAAGCTTTGTATCTGTAAAACAGTCCTGGTATTTAGTTTTCAATTACAAAGAGTTGTAATCAGGATAAGACAGTAAATGCTATAGTGCATTACCATGGCATAAAAATACAAGAACATCATCTCACCCTGCCTGTAGAAAAGCTCTGACATTATGTGGTGTGGCTTGCTGTATAATAGCATAGTCAAATCAAGAGGATCATCTCATTCCTGTTTGAATGCCATGATTTCTTGTCAGAATTAAATATGCTGGTGCTGCTGCAAGTTCTGTTTTGCATTGCTCAGTCACCAGAAACAAACATGCATCATCAAGGTTTCTTATTCTTCCTCTGATTTTCAAATTCATGAAATGATGTAATACAACTTATGCATGTAATGAGGACATATGTTTGGCTCTTTGAATTAGTAGTGATGCCTTAGGTTTTAACTTTTGTATTTTTAAAATTCTGTGCTGCTTAGAGTGTAACTCTAAGCTCCTTGTAGCCTGTAATTTCTGCTCTCTCGTGCAAGATAGACATAACAAAGCCTCTCCAGGCTTTGCCTTCAAGGACAGCCAGGCTCTTCTAGGCCCAAAATGTGTAAACCAAAGACTCTAAGGGAGGAGCAAGCTGAGGGGAGTTACATCATTGAACTGGGGCTTTAATTGGAGAATTAACCGTGGTATGCAAATGAACCAAACCTATAAAGGTGTGAAGAACTCGTGACCTGTGGTCCATCTTGGGGTCCATTTTTTATGGAAGCAGCCTCTGGCTCCCCCAGGGTGTACCTTGAAGGCCCTTCAAATAAATACCTATCTTTATTCCCTTACTCTTGTCTAGTCTCTGTTTCTAGGTGGCTGGAGAAGGCATCAGTAGTTGCCACATATTTCTATACTATTTGGAGTTAATGTTCTTATTGTTTACTTTATATTTTTACAATATGGTGTTTTTACCCATGACCTTGAAATCATGAATAATTATGCTAGTAGGACAAAAGTACAAATGCTATTATTATATAGCCCTGGTAGTCTTGTTTGAATGTCATTAATATATAAGGGTAAAATCAATTAGCAAAACACCATTTTTGAAATGTAATTTATTAACACTGTGTAAGAGTATTCTTTGGTTGAATAGCTCCAAGACAGAGATAATATAATAGCATTGTGGCTGCTTCAGTTAGGGCTTGCACCTTTTCTCCGTGGACTGAAAGATGAAATTTTCTCATTTACTTCTATATGAAAACAATTGCACAGTGGTAAGCAGCTGTTTCGGTTCAGTAATCACCCATTGTCTCATTCCCACATTCCCACATGATCTGTATTGGAACCTCCCAAATTTAAGTGGGATGCCGTCATATTTATTATGGATATTTAATATCAAAGTATATTAATAAGAACGAGGAATGGTTGAACCAAAATGATAATATTTAAGAAAAACAGTAAACATAACAACTCACTTAAAAAAGGTGCTTCATTTTCTCTGGACTGTTGGTATCCATTTGTATCTGTTGTTGTTAATAATAAGTAATATTCATAAACCAAAGGAGAAAAAATAAGAACTTGCTGCCATTTTTTTGTTACTCGTCATGAAAACCATGTAGAGTAGACAGGAGTTTTTGAAAGGGTATATTTCTAATTAGAGCACTCCTATAAACAACTGTGGAACTGTAATGGTCTCTTTATCATGAAGATAAAAGGTATTCTTGGCCAGCACTGCCCCCTTCTTTTAATATGCCTCTTAAAATAATTTGTGCAATAAAGACAACTGGTGCTCAGTTGTGGATATGGAGATAAGTTGATCTTGATATTTTTGGCCAACATTTGAAATTTCTGTGACTTGGATGGCATGAAAATCTCTGTTATGTGCAGTAGCAAAGGACAAGATTAGTTCAGCTGAGTTCTGGGTGAGCCACCTGGTGTAACGGAGAGAAAAGTTGAAAGGAAATACGGTTCTTTCCTGTGGCAGTCTGTAGTTCTATTTATATATTTATTATGGAGTAATGAAAGCAGTAACATTTTTACAGTGAACAGTAAATAATCATGGGATGCCAAAATACCCAATCCAGGGTAGGATATATTTATGTTTGTAGTATATACTCACACAAAAAAAAGTGCTACCTCTTGCAGGAGTGTTGGGCTAAAGATGGTTTGGTATTTTTTACACAATCTTGGCTGCATGTCTCTAGATAGATCAAGTGTTTATCAGTAGTGCCCTTGTATCTTCCCAGAAGGCCTATGTATGCTTGCTTGTGGAATATTATGAAGTACTCCAGAAAAAAAAAAAGATCTTTCACAGTTACAGATTTCTCCAGTTACCTGTCCTCAGTGTGGGCACTAGAATATTAAAAGATCTATGGCACTGGGGACTTCCTAACACTTTGAAAGGCAGGGTGAATTTCATCCTTATAAGATTAAGAACTGAAACAGACTCCTGAAGTACAGAAAAATTAATTTAACAGTTATAAAGACATCAAATTGATGACACCAGAGAATGAAGTGCAGAATGTCCTCCCCTGCCTTGCCAGAATAATTAGAGAACAGTTCATTCATATCCTCTCTGTTGTTTCTGCAAAAATATCAGTCATGTGACGGGACCTCTGCCATAGGGATGCCTATGAATGCAGCTCACAGATTATTTAACAGCTGGAGGGAGAGTGCCAACATCTTTGATACAGACTTTTAGACAGTAGCCGGTGGTTACTGGCTCCATGTTTGAGCTTCCAGATGTAAAGTTATTTGAATTTTTTACCTCTGCTCATATGTTATGGATGGCTTTGATTCTTTGCCCTTTTCCTGCTAAGGATTTTTGCTTCTCCCTTAAGGGACAAGTTCAGATATGAAGTTCCCAATTTTTGTCAGTTTAGGTCAGTTGCGAGTACAGTATTTGGATTAAAAATGCTTAGTCTACCACCCTTCTATTCCATATAAAATAAAATTGCCTGAAGATATCCACTATAATCTAATCTATGATATTCTGATATGTATGATATCAACTTTAACATTTTTAAATCTTAAGTGAATAGATGATATTACTGTTTAATACAAATAGATCTGAATTATCATAAATATATTTAATGCATAATGCATGTCACTCAGGTATTATTGTCAGTAATGGATGAGGAACAACACTATGATAATTTATAAAAGTAGAGAAAATAATTTCTCAGTAGTAAGTGTTTTTTAGGGTGTTGGTTTCTAGTAACAACATTTTGGTCATAATACATTTCTAGCATAACTTAAATGACTTGTGCAAATTACTGAACTAACCAGAGTGCTTTTATTATACCTGAAACACTGCAAGTGTCTTGCATTATAAAAATGTGTATAAAACCAGTTTAGCTTTTTTGCTTGCTTCAAGTCAAACAGTAAACCAGATTTTTCTTGCTTACAATGTGAAAAAGCCCTCCCCTCACCCCTGTGGGTGACTTGTGAGGTGCCAATGAGCTGGAGAGGAACCTTAATGATAACTCTGTTTTCCCTAATAGTGGGGAATCCTTAAATGATAGAGATTTATGGAGAGAACAAATATCTCAAGTGAAGGAAGGAGCATAGCTCAGGCACACTGTGGGCTGCAGTGGTGCTGAACCCAGGGTGACTGCTCCGGGGGAGGGTAACTGTCACTGCTGGGAGCTGGTAAAAAGCTTTTCTTCAGCTTTCCCATGACTTTGAGGTGTGCCAAGCCTATCAGAGGCTGTACCTACCCTGTCAGTTTAAGATCCTCTCAGGCTTTGCTTGTGTACACTATTCACTTTTAGGCTTCCCCCTGGAACAAATAATTTCCTTCCTGCTAACAGAAAGTTTGAGGCTGGTTTAGCAGGCAGTTCACTTCATCGGGTACTACACTGGGATCATGTAGACTCATGCTGGGTTTCATTTTCTCTATTCATGTGAGGTACACTAATATCCAGAAGGCCTTGGATATTCATGTGTCCCTTTAGTGCCATCAGACATGCGCCACACATTTTATGTCTCACACCGAATTGTAGAAATCTGTCTGAAAGTAATGTGGCCTTTAATTTTTTAGCCTTCTGACTTTTCACCAATGACTAAACAAAACGATGATGTTGTATGGACACACAGGTATGAAATGAGACCTCAGAAGATCTGGCTTGATGGAAGTAGCCCAGGCCAGTGCTGAGGAAAAGTTTCTCAGTAGCACACAAGAAGAGGTGACTTGGTGGCACCTTGACGTGGCTGCTTCCGGCCATGGAGATGAGCACCTTGAAGGAAAAACCCTGAAAGCTACTTACTGAAAAGATAAGGATGTCAGTAGTGCCCTTATATCTTCCCAGAAGGCCAGTGTATGCTTGCTTGTGGAATATTATTAAGTACTCCAGGAAAAAAAAAATCTTTAACAGCTACAGATTTCTCCAGTTGCCTGTCCTCAGTGTGGGCACTAGAATATCAAAAGATCAGTGGCACTGGGGTGGGTGACAACCTGCATGGCCTTAGGAAGATCTAGCTGATAGACTGTGCAGGGGTAGAAAACTGGTGGTCCAGACTTCTTTTATGCCAAGTTGATTTTCCCTCTTGAAGGAGCTGGGGTTGTCAGGCACCACAGCATTAGGGCTGTCCTCTAGGTGTCCTCTAACAGGTTTTTGGCATGCTGGGAGCTGTCGCAGGGAGGTCTGATACTGGTCAGGCACCAGTAATCCAGGACCTTCTTAGAAAGAGTGTCCTACAAAGAACAGCTCTCCTAGGGGCGAAGGCAAAGCCTCCCTGGGCAGCGGTGATCTCAGCAAGTGTAGGGATTTCTCAGCTACAAGTGATTCCAGCTCCTGTGATTCAGCTCTGTGTGAGATCACCCGAGGCAAACTCGGGGACAGAGAGACAGGAGCCGTGTGTGGCAGTGCCACAGAGGCAACTTTATTGTCCAAGAAGTTTGTAAAGCAATAGTTTGTTTCACAAGAAAAGATAGAAGTCCTGTAAGAGCCCAAAATTTTGTCCATTGATTTTGCCTTTTATTTTTATATTTTCCAATGGAAAATACTTTTCATTTTTAATTACACATGGAGAAGTGATTATCATTCTTGGGTTCTATCCCCACTCCTGAGTGGTGTTAGCAAGACAGCCAACCTTTCAAGCTATCCTCAGTGTAACTAACTGTAAAATTGGGATATTAATGCTTAATTGAGATGGGTATAGTAGTGCTTAATTGATTTATACATGTAAAATGTCATGAAATTTGCAGGTGAATGACATTTTAGAAGTGTTAGGTAGGACTTTCTGTGTATTTTAACATAACCAGTATAGATAGCAGAAAGGACTGATCATTATGAACAATTTTTACAAACACATTTACTTATCTTTCCACTGAAAGACAAATTATTATACTGTACAGTGAATACAATTTGAAGTGGTAAATGTAGAAGAGAATTAACATGCATTTCCATTCCATAGAAGGAGAAGATGAATGCTAATAAATTTCCTTGTAGATAACAATTTGAAAATATTATTTTCAATATGTCAGTTTATGGGCCAGTATGTATTCATTATATATAAGTGGTCATTAAGCTTGAAAGAGAATCTCTAAAATCAGTGGACTTGTCAAGTCCTCTTTTTTTTGCTCACTTACCTGTTTAGTTGATGAAGGTTTTGGTCTTATCTTTTCTGCTTAAATAGAACAATTTTTAAATGTTAATGTAAAACAGACATCCCCAAACTTTCCAGGTAACAAAATATTTTCAGACCTGTGGTTACCTTAAGAGTAGAACTTTTTTCTGTTTGTGGCAGTGTGGACAGTTCTGTAGCTTCACAAACATATGTGTTTTATCATAATGAAAAATTAGCAGTAGGGAAGAACTGTGTTCAACATCTTGCTGTGCTTTTATAAGAATTTAAATATTGAATAAACAGAAATAATCATCGTGCTGCTTCACCTTTGAGGTTATTTCACCACTTTTTTTTTCCATATTGTGAAGCTTAATATTTTTTCAATTAATTTTCTTTTAAGTCAGATTTGTACTTACTGTAAGATCAAGAAAAGAGGAGAAAAGTATCCAAGTTAGCTATTAGGTCCAAGGTGGTTGGGATTTTCCACAGGAAGCTCAACATGCTGTATCCAGGCTGCTGTATTTGAAGTGTGTGTCAAACTGCATTTTGAGATTATGAGGCTTCAGTAGCATGTCTGGGATGCCAGGTGAGACCTTTCCTGACTGTGTATCACCATTAGCATGTGAACCAGGGTGCACATTCTCAAGAAAAGAAATAGAAGTTTTAATTAATTAAAAATCTTAGTGAAATATATCAATAAATATTTTAATAGAAGGTTAATATTTTAATAGGAATTGACATAAGGTTAAACAAGCCAATGGGCACTGCTTGTAACCATCCATGACTGCTACTGCATAACCTTTTCTTCAACATGTGGTTCTCAGACTACAGTTCTGCAGGTTCTCTTACTTACCGCAAAGCATTGCTTTGAAAATTAGTTACAAACAAAACCTTATCATAAAGTACAGCCTAATGGTTGTTTCTTTCTTGTTTCAGCAGGGAAATCTAACTCAACTGACAAATTCAGAGTAAAATGCTAGAAACTTGGATGGCTAATCTGGATATTTTCTTTTATTGTGAGAATTAACTGTGCATATTTCTCAAGAGTTTTGGGCTGAGAATAAAGTAGTTTTTGTGGGTTACTGCTACTTCTCTATGAACTCAATTTGTGAAACTGTGTTTTATTCCTCTGTCCTGTAGTCCTGATCCATAATGATATCTGTTATGACAGCTTCCTTTTCGCTGGGTTCTGACACATGAATCGAGTTACTCCAATTAAAATCAACAGAGTTGTTATTGTGGTAGGGGTTTTTTTTTCCTCCTCAGAGAGGAAAACAATTTGCAAAAGTTTTATGAATAATAATATTTTAAACTTCCCAAACCCTTTTTTTCTATGGCTTGGTATGAAGTCTTTTGTAATAATGTTGTGACTAAATCTTAAAACCACAGCATCATCTATGACTAGGTCTGTTAGCCTTCACTTTTTATTACAGAATTCACCCAGCCTTGTCTTAACAAGGTACAGAATATTCCGCATGCGACCCAAATGTAGCACAGTGGTCTAACTCACACGGCATCATGTGAACTACTCTGTCACTCAGATTCACCAGCATAATCATTGCTAGAAATAAATCCCAATCCAGAACCCTGTGGTGTTTTTTGGTTATGGCAGGTTAATGGTATTAAAATAAGCTGCACTGTCAACTTTGAAACAGAAGATCTTACACCATCATGGTGTAACTCATGATATCTCCATTTTGATCTAGAGACAAACCTTGGGAGAGTTTGAAGTGATTTTATTTTTGATGTCCATTCAATCATTGCCTTTGGAAATATGTCCACTGGTTTCTGTTTCTGTTTGGATTTTGTAATGTGGACATTTCTCTGCTTGAACCAAAATAGTTTTTTCCTAATTAGTCATGTATGTTTTCCAACACCATCAGCTGACAGTAGCTTTACTCATCTGAGTGGGATTCCAGTGAGAAACACAAGCATGAAGTGCTTTATATTATATTGTTAACAGTCTTCTACTATATTGTTATCAGTCCTCTTTCATCTTTACTTGAGAGGAACATTTAGTAATTTGAAGCTCTGAACCATTCTCTTGTGATTGTGGAAAAGGTCCCCAGCATGGTGGCCAAATATCAGCATGTTTTTGGATACTTTTATATGTATGGAGTCAAAGTTGGATTCCAAAATTAAGACAAGAATTTCCTTAAATTTAGCATTGGTCTGTCTCTAATAATCTCTGCAGTATAAACAGGAAATCTCTTTAGTTTTAGTCTGCTATTTCTTTTGTGTTTCTCACCAAATGAAGGCTTATCGAAAGATTTTTTTTTTTTTTTTTGTTATTTGTACAGATGGTTTGGAGACTAAAACATAACATACAACTTGTAGAGGACCACTCTGTTCCCAATGAATGATGCATTACATTGGCTCAGCTACTTTCTTTCTTTTCACTTTCCCACTTGGATAGTGAGAAGGGTCTAGAAACACAGGTTTTTGTGAAGGAGTGGAATACTATTGGCAAAATTGTAATGAATTTAATCCTAATATCACAGGACTGCTTGACTCACAAATTGGAATTTTTCCCCTGCATTTCCTGTTCACAGTAATGCCATTTTCTTGTTAAAGAGCAGTTTCTGCAGAAAATACCTTATCCTGCACTGGGCTTCTTTGTTCTTGCACTTGCTTACTCATGACTTTTTAGTTTTTGAAGAACTGAACATTGTGTGACTGAATTGTGATAGATGCAGGAGAACCTGGAGAACCTAGGACAAAAATGTTTTGTAGGACCAGCAGGTACTATAGAATCTACAATCTACGATTAGGCAGTCTTTCTGCTTCATCTTACCTAGGAAAGGGGATTATGCATGTTACTGGATTTAAAGGATTTCTCAGTGTATTTTTTTTATGCAAGGAGAGTAGAAGAAAGGAATAAAACACTAAAGTCACCATTCAAGAGGAGTGAAATTAAACTAAACCACCTTGCTTTTCCATGCACTCTCTCCCATTTTCAAGAAGTGTAAAACCTGTTTCTTGTAGTTTTCATGTTTATGTATATCTCTCTATTTTAATAGACAATATATTGCTTGGAGAGAACTCTGTAAATTTCAGCTCTTCCCTCTTGCATCATGTGTGTGCATGTTCTTTTCCTAGTGATGTCTCCAGATGCAGAATTAATGCTAGCTGTGCTATATTTATCCCTCCTCACCCAGAAGGATGGGTGGATGAAAGTAGTGAGTGAGTAATGGGAAAAGTTGCTGTTTAACAATCTGCAGAGGATGGTGGCTTTTGTTTGGGCTCTGTTCTTTCTTAACCATCCAAATTGTTAGCAACTTCCACACATTTCTGTGGGAATCTTTGGTACTTGAAAGGTATAGCAAAAACCAGCAACTGCTTTGGAACTGAGCAATAGGGAATAAAAACATTTGCTACTTAAAATACAGAAGTTATTTCATGTTGAAGTGTAGGAGGTTGACTACTGATTGGACTCTATTCCTGCTTACTACTCTTCTCAGCAGTGGTATCATGTATTTGTTATCTCTGTGGAAGGCTGTGGTTCTCCCCTTTGATGGTATAACCTGCTCAAAGATGTAAGATTAAAGAATGAGGCTGTGAGAAGCAGAGAAGGAACCTGTTTGCCAGTGTCAGGTATTCCCACACCTTGGCTTGAACTCCTTCCTGATCATACAATTTGCTGTTGGGGTAAAGACACAACTTCAGGGGCATGGCTCTTAGGGGCACAGGGCCCCGTCCAATGTGTCTTTTCAATAGTAGATGCCTATTTATAGATAGGTCTCTCTTATTATGCAGTGTTTTTTTGCAAAATAAGATGCAGAATGTGTCTTCTTGGATTAATCAGGTGCATATAGTTCTTTCTGAGAAAATAAAATCAAAACTAAACAAAAACCCAACAAAGCAAACAAACAAACAAAAATCCTCCCCCCTGCCCCCCCTCACTCCCCCCCAAAAAGGCGCCCCATAAACCCCCCTCAAAAACCCAAAACACCTCTGGCTAATCTGGTAATTTAGTTCTGCAGTGAGCTGCCAAGACAGCTGGACAAGAGAGAGCAGCTCTACGAAAGCTGCTCTGGCCTCTGCACCCACTTCCTTTGTTTTTGACCTTTGCATTCAAGCACTTCCTGCAATAATTTTGTTTTGTCTTTGAAACCAGCACAGTGTGACAGACAGCTGCTGCCCCAGACATTGTGACAGAGATCTGTAACAAGAAAATACCTCAGTGAGCCTCAAATCTGTTATTTAGAATACAACTGCAATGTTTTATGGCCTCAAATTAGACTTTCTGCTAGCTTAGTACCCTTTTGTCCCCCGAGTTCTGATTGCTGCATTCTTATGAGCAAGCATCAATGCCCAGAGATGTACACTTGTTTCAGTATTGCAATTTACTTTCCCACAATTGTGCAGCCAGCCAACCTGAAATTCACCTATACATAATGGATTGTAGGGAAGTACAGCACTTCAGATCTGTTGTGAATCAGTCGTCTTAGGCTTAGAAAAAAATAATCTCTGTGTTTTTGTGCACCATATAATTATAGGAGAAGTGGTAGCAAAAGCTTCCCTACCAAGCTTACTGAATTCTTTCAAATTAAAAAAAAATCTTATGATCTTATTATTAAGTATTCTGTGCCTCCACGATTAGCAACAGGACTTTGAAACTTGGCAGAAGGAAAATCCCGTCATCTTTTTGATGGCTTTATTAAAAAAACTCAAACATTTAGAGTGCATGAATTATAAGGGACTGAAAAATACAATTTCTCATCTTTGGTTTGTGCTATATGTTTACTTTTGGCAACATGTCCAAATCTTGCAATAATCTTGCAATAACAAAGCTTGTGGATGCCCCATGTCAGCATCTTTATTCTGTGTGCTGTACTCTAGATGGGACAAACAGAGAACCATAATCACCCTTTATCTTGGAATAACTCTTTTGCTGCAAGTATTGTCTACTTGGAGTAAAGAATTTATGTTTCTTGCCTTTTTACTGGAAATAATAATTTTTTGCTATATAATACCTACACCAAGCAAGACAAAGGCAAGACAGAGTATTGTGTACAGGGTATCAGACCTAGGTCTTGGGAGGTGTAGCTTCAGTTCCCTAGATGACTACAAGGTAAGTTTTTATACTAATACAGTATCCATTCTGTGCTCCTGTTCCCTTTTTTGTAGGACAATAAGAAGAGGATTTTTCTATTTTCCTGGCATAGAGTGAGAATAAGTGCATTACAAATGCTAGAAGTTCTGGTAATACAGTGCATTGAGGAACTTAGTGATATTTTATGTGCTTGAGGTAATTTACTTGTCTCTGTCCAATCTATAGGAAACAGAATTCTTTATATTATAAAACACATCCAAACACCAAAGCCCACCAAAAAACAGCACTGTACCACAACATATCTTATGAGAAGGGAGAAATAAATTGCACAATTAATTGTGATGTCTTAGTTGTTGAGCATGTAACTTATTAAACATATTTCTAGCCTAATAGCTATAGTGTGTTATATAATGTAACATAAAGGATTTTTAATTGTGTTTGGGTCATACCATGGTCAACAAAACTGTCCCTAACTTTACTGGAAGTGAGATGAAATTACTGAGTACAAATTTTAGGAAAAGTTTTGTTTTTTTTTTTCCCAGTCATCAAAGCTTTTACATTGTTCTGTTTTTTGAAAGCTCAGCTTATAGAATAATGCATTTTGAAGTATATACATAAACTTACCTTAAAAGGTTGCTAACAATGTTATAAAATGAAGCTTTTCAAAGACATCGGAAGACGCTGAACTTCAGGGTGCCTTTGCAATAAAACAGTGAGTGATCTTATGTGCTGCATTAATTCACAATGACCATGTAGCCTCACTGTGCTCATACCACATTTCTGCCATATAATAGGAAAATAATAATCAAATATATCCCAGAGATGGTTTTAGACATAATTTTGGTTTTTTTTTTGCGGGGGGACACTGGTGGAATGAAAGAGCCAAAATACAAGAAGTAGGAAATATATCAGATTGGACACTCTGCTTTTGTGTTGCTGGAAAGGGTAAAACTCAAAAACTCTAGATTAATGTAAAAATATTAACCCCCCTATCTTTCTCATATGAGTCTCCACAAGAATGGAAAATATAAATCAAGGCTATTAGTTAACAGTAGGAAACTCAAAGCAAAGCAAGAGTCATTACATGAGCCTATCATAGTATGAGATAACCAATATTCATTGACTGCTTTTCTGGACAAATCTATCCTGCATAGTTTCAAACACTCCAGCATGGCCATACACTTCTGGAAAAAAACCAACACTTTAATGTCACTCAGATGTTCTTATCTTCAAGTTTTATAACACTATATCACATTGTCATACTAATACTGTTCAAGAAAAGGTGTACCACTGTATTGAATACATTTGCATAACTTGTTTTTCAGATCCCTTTAACCTGTTTATCACTGGCTGTTAAATATCTTTATAAGTGGCAGTATGAGAAATAGTTTGGAGATAGGAAAGAAGAAAACTAATTTCCAGCAATTCAGCTTAGGAATGGCAAATGACATCATCATTACTGTATTTCTGTAGGACTAAACTACATACTTCATTGTATTTTATCTTCTTTCTGTCATGGTTTTTTTCCTGCATGTTTCACAGCAGGGAGTGCTAGTGATGCTGTTTCCTGGGAGACATCTGAAGTTATTAGTTTGGACATTAAACACCCTATTTAACTGTTTGTGATTAAAAACAGGTGTAAGGGAAGCTACATATGAATAAAATGTTCCTCTGGTAATACAGAGAAAAATATCTGTACTACAGTCAATCTTATTCAGCTAAATTGATTCAGTTTGTATTTACATCATATTGCTGTGGATACTTGTCAACAAATATTTTGAGACAATATTTTCATTGTTAGCATAAAGAAAATGAGTTTTATGGGTAAACTGTGAGCCAAATTTTCTGAAGGTCAGGTTGGAAGAGTTCTGTTATTTGGCTAAGAATCTTTTGTCTCAAATAATTTGCATCAGAAAACTTGGTTTGTTCAAACACACTATTTTTTCAGGAGAAATTATATATATGTGTTTTTTATTTTTTAAAGTAGACAGTAGTTTATTTGACTTACTCTGAAATATAGGATAATTGTGTACATGGAGGCCTACATGCATAGTGTGCTGCAAGCTGGAAAACAGACCATCTTGATTAACTCAAATATTTTTATAACTTTCAGTTAATGAAACAGTCAGGATTGCTATTATTTCCTCTTATAAATGTTCAGTGTTCATTTAAGATAAGGAAATGCTTGTATACAAAGGCTTTATATGAAATGCCATAATTCATTTGGTGCTTGGTGCTATGCCATATTTATTGGTTTGTATTAGCTAATTATTTTAATCATTTGGTCAATGAGATTTCCTAATTGTAACTGAGTACACACTTTAAGCAACTGACTCCTAAAATGACATAAAACTGTTATTATATGAAGAACTTATAAATAGGTGGCAGATTTGATGGGTACCTACCAGGGTTCCAACACATTGCTTCCCAGTTGTTTGGAGCTGGTTTCCAGGTATTATTTTGAATGTATAATGCTTTTTATTCAAAGAACAGGTCAGCATATATATGTCTGTATATGTACAAAGATGTACTGAGCATATTAGTGTAACTCAAAAATCCCATTTTTTAAAAAAGTCCATGTTGGTTTTGTCTGTATGTAACTCACATATCAAGCAGTTTTGGCAATACTCTGTTAAAAATCTTAGGAAATCATATTGAATGGCCCATACAGAAGTGCCACCTTCTGCATCAAACTGCAGTGAAACTGATTATTTAAATAAACAAGTGATTTTTATATTTTTTCATATAAATACACTGTAAAAAAGACATTTCAAAGGTCAGCTATGGCAAACTGTCATGTAAACTCTTTTAACCGCTACAAAGAATCCTCACAAAACTTTCAGCTTCTGAGGAACCACTGAAAAATACATTCTATAAGTGCAAACTTAGTCCTTTGAAGCTTTACTCATATAGGCAGCTCTATCAAAGCTAAATAAAATCTTCAGATGATGCAGGTTGCATGGGGCCAGGACTCAGAAAGGTAATGTTCTGGGATGCTCAGAAATACAAATACACATGGTAAGGTGAAAAACAGCCTAAATCCAGAGGCTGCCTCACATTCATCTCAAATCTGTGCTATAGAGTGACACTGATGATCAGCAGGCTCAAAAGCTGGAGGAGCCCTCCAGTATTTATATAGCACTGTGATGGATTTTAGCTTCATAACAACATGGGGCACAAACTAATGAGCACATTGACTCATAAGCCTGAAATCTGAGACTATGTTATAACCTCCTTACAATTTCAGATTGGATGTTACAAAACAGTCCTTCAGTGGCAGACAGCTGGGAGTTTTCACAGCTTTTGAAAATTATGTGATGGGTACTTAAGAAATTAGGGAATAAAGCAGACTCTAAAAATACAAAGTTTGAGAAGTTCACAAATCATCCTGTAGGAAACTGGCAGCAGAATTAAGACTGTTGAGATGTAAGTTTTCAAAGTCTAGGGAAGCATCACAATAAGACAGTCATCTCTCTTCTCCTTTCCTCTGTTCCAGGGAGTTTTGTTTTTCCCTTCCTCTACAGTATAATAGTCCCATTTTGTCACTGCACTCCGGAGCACTCCTTTTTTGTTACACAGCACGGGACTGGGATCTATTATTTATCCATGGCACATAACAATCTAGGCCATGTCTGTACAAGAAAACGTTGAACTTGTTTCAAAAGAATGACTTTAAGCCTGATGCACTTAAAACAGTTTGCCACCTCCTTAAGTTGTTTTTGTAATTTAGAAAATTCAGCTCGACTGATTGAAGAGATGATAGAATCAATTTAAGTCACCTGGTTTAGGGAGCTGCACCTGCAACTTTTCCCTCTCAACAAGGTCTTCCCCAGTAAGTAGGAGGATCAATAGCAGGTTAATGCAACAGGCAATATAAGAAGCTGGAAAAAAACCCCAAATTTGCTCTTATTTGTGTGGGCTATTTTGTAAACTATCCAGGCAGGGATTTTTTTTTTTCTTCGTAGACCTCTCTAAAGTGACAGCTAACACTCTACTAAAATTAATCCTAATAATATAGATAATGATGTGCTAAATTGTTTTCAATATAGTTATTCCAATTTTACATGAGTGCAGTATTGAACTGAATTTACTCCATTAAGATAAATACAGCTAACTGCAGCAGTGGGTCACTTGAGCCTTGAGCTGTATACGTTCATTTTGGTGGGAACCACATGCTTGCAGCTAAAAGAGAGATAAAAAGAAGTAGATACAGAAAGAGGAGAATGTATTGCTTTGTTTAAATTTACAGTTCACATAGTACTTGTTTTTCTTGGCATACATTATTTACTATATAATCTAATAGATAAATAAAGGCCCTGATTGTTTGGAGCATGCTGAGTGATGACCTGAACCAGCAAGTATGCCTGGATGGAAAACTCTTACTTAGAGAAACAGAACTTTTATTCATCAGTGTAGGATCAGCTTATTTGCTGTGGCTGAAGGGTTTGATTCTTCTGTCTTACAAGGAAAATTAGACCATGCAAAGCACTGGAGTGATTTATTCATTGGCTGTATTTTGATTTTTATGCATGCTGGCCCATTTGACATTTCTAACACAATACAAACAACAGGGAGAAAAAACGTTTTTTTCCTCAGCTATTAGCTCTGTGTTTCCTGTCCAGCAGTCAGCGAAGGAGGGATGGCTGTGTAGAAGGTGTAGTGCCACAGCTGTACCAAGAATTTATTCTGTTGATACTGAGGCAGAGCAGCAAGTACAGTATTGGTTTCTGCTGTGTTGCTGAATAAACTCCAGAAAGTGGTTTGCAGTGAGGAATACATATCCTTCTGAAAGTTATTTCCCCTCACAGCATGTGCCTCCGCTTTCAGCAAGAGCGAGGTATGCTATATTAGCAATAAAGGGGAAAAACGAGCCAGATTTTTAAAGGTGCTTAGGCAGCTGAAGAGGTAGGTAGATGACTAATAGGATTTAGGATCTGTTGCAAGGAGATCTGAAGCCACGACCTTCCTAGAAAGAGTGTCCTGCAAGGAACAGCTCTTCTAGGGGCGAAGGCAGCCTCCCTGGACAGCGGTGATCTCAGCAAGTGTAGGGATTTCTCAGCTACAAGCGATTCCAGCTCTTGTGGTTCAGCTCTGTGTGAGATCACCCGAGGCAGACTCGGGGACAGAGAGACAGGAGCCGTGTGTGGCAGTGCCACAGAGGCAGCTTTATTGTCCAGCAATCCCTGGGAAGGGGAGGCCAGGGATAGCAACTCCCTGATTCAGGGCAGATCCAGGGCCCTTTCTATGGGAAAGGCAGGGGGTGCGGTAGAAAAAATTGCCAACTGGATACAAAGTATTACCATATAGAAAAAAGGCATGCTGGGGGTGGGTCATTTCCTCACCGTAACCTAGAGAGAGGTTTCTTATCTGTGAGTTCTTCTGCCCGCAGGCTTCTCTCCTCCAAGTGAGTGCAGAGGACTCCTGGTTCAAGGAGTCACAGCCCTCCACAAGGATCCAAATTTGGGAAACCTTTAAAAGACTCATATCAAACTTTTACAAAAACCTGCAGCTCCTCTAGTCTGCCTAAACAGTGATAACCAAACATCATGCCATTATTTTAATTAATAAATTCTTGCAAATATTGAAAGACTAGTTTGACAGGCTTTTCTGATAATTCCAAAGGTATTTTTGGTTTCCACACAAATTACCCTATGTTTTAAATACAAAAAACCCAAAAAAACCAAAAAACCCCCAAAAACTGCTATGAGGATGTGGACCTCTCCTGGAGATAGTATGTTTTCATTTTTTTTTCTGCAGGTGTTGCTTTACCAGTGACATACATCTTTTCAAAGGCAAGTTATGCTTTATGCCGCGAATTAATGAGCTGCTTAGTAGGTGGAAAGCCAGTCTAGGTAATGCTCCAAGTCATCTAGCTTCTTATGGGAAATGAAATCCAAGCCCTGATTCCTGTGTCAGTGTCACAGATTGCCTATTTCCATCCCTTCTTCCCATGGCCCGTTCCAGCCCAGCACGTGGTGCTGGCCCGATGCCGGGAAGGGCAGAGAAGCTGGGGAAGGGTCTGGAGCACAAGTCTTATGAGGAGCAGCTGAGGGAGCTGGGATTGTTTAGCCCGGAGAAGAGAAGGCTTGGAGTAAGGGTGAGTGCAGCTTAAAGGACGGTTTGGAAAGGTGGAGGTTGGTCTCCTCTCTAAGGCAGCCGGCGACAGGATGTAGCCTCAGGCTGGGCCAGGGGAGATTTAGGATTGGACATTAGGAGAAATTTCTGCATAGAAAGGGATTAAACATAGCAATGGGCTGCCCAGGGAGGTGGCGGAGTCACCGTCCCGAGAGGTGTAAAGGAAACACTGAACGTGGCACTTCATGCCATGGTCTAGTTGGTGTGGTGGTGTTCGGTCCTAGGTTGGACTGGGTGGTCTAAGAGGTCTTTTCCGACCTGACTCATTCTGTGAGGAGCGGCCGTGGCTGTGTGCTGCTTTGGACTCGCGTTCCAGGTGGGATGTGGCAGCGGGGCCCGGAGCAGCCGCCGGACAGGGATGCCCGTGCCGCGGACACGCACAGCTCGGGCCCCGCCAGCCCCGCGCCGGGCGCACGGTGTCCCCCGGGGCCGTGGCTGCGCCCTGGGCCCGGCCCGGCCGCAGGAGGCGGCGGGAGCTCCGCGCTGCCGCCGCCCCCGGCCCGGCCGCGCTTCCGCCCGCGTCAGCTGACTCTGCCAGGCAGAGCCCGGCCCGGCCCGAGCCCGCGGAGCCTCGGGCGCGGCCGCCCCGCAGCATGGCAGGGGTCGTGGTGAGCGGAGCGCAGGTACGTGTCCGCCGCCCCCCGGCCCCGCGGCCCCGGCCCGGCCCCGGGAGCGGCTGCCCCGACTCCGCGCCGGCCCCCGCCGCTGTGCCGGTGCCGCTCCCGCTCGCTGGGGGCCGGGCTCGGTTCCCAGCCGCTCCGCGCCCCGGGACGCGCGCAGGCATCGCCTGTGTCCCGAGGCTGCCGAAGGGAAGGGGCTGCGGAGCCCCCGCCGGCGCCCGGGGGCTGTGCCCGGAGCCCCCGGGCTGGCGGTGCGCTCCCGTGGCTGCGGATCGCCGAGCGGCGGTGGCGGGGCAGGGCAGGGCTGCGCTGCCCAGCGCCGCTGACGTGCGGCAGGCGCGGCCCGAGGCTGTGCCCGGGCGGCAGCGCTGTGCCCCGCACGGAACCGCGCCTGCTCCGCCGGGCTGGGGGAGGCCGCCGGGAGGGACTGAAATCTGCTAAGTGTTGTTCCTCCTGGAAGTAAAACATCATGTGCGTTTCGTTTTGGTTAGAGAAAAGTTGGGAAATAGAACACATCCTGCTGGCCTTTACCCAGCGCCCTGTATGGCTACTGAAAAAAATTCTGGCTAAAAGTTTCATGACATTAGTGATGAACTTGTGGCTAAAGTTAGATTTTTTTTTTCCCCCCTCCAAAGAGAAGGAAGTGTGTCTTATATTTGAAAATGGTTTGCGTTTAAACCAGGATGCTGCCCATCTAATTGGTTCTTTAACCTGGTCGCTGTTTCTGTGTAGAATTCATGTAAATGTGTGTGTGATATGAAGGCAATTGGCTAATTTTGCAGCTGCTGCAGGAAACAGTTCCTGTGGTCTCTGTGGTGCCCTCTGGCACTGAGGGACATGCTGCCGTCTTCCCTTGAGCGTGCCTTGAGCCCCTTAATTTGGCTATGTGCCCACCATACAATCTTCTAGCAGCACAGAGAAAAATGTAATGCTCAGCTGACTGGAAATATTCTCCAGATATAATTCCCTTCAATGGGAGAGAATATGTAATATTGAGAGTTCATACATGACCTTTTTGGTGACATTCCTTAATAAAGATGTTACTCTATGGGTTATTAAGATTACAGTATCATTGTAAAATGATCACAGAGACTAAATGGTAATGTCCTCTGAAAATAAAGCAGAAGAGAGGTGCAACTGCTATTGATAGTTAACTTAAGTCTTAAATATTTTGTAAAAACATATCTTTTTCCTGAATTGCATACAGTGTGTTGAAGAGTCTGCAAGAATATCTCAGGCCTCCATAGCTTATCTGATGCTGGCCTTTGTGGGAAACTGAACATTTCGGTGGGGTATTGAATAGGACATCAGTAATGACTATCTGTGACCAACCTGTACTATATTTGATTTGGAGAATTAAGCCATGGAAACCTCTACATCCAGTTTTTAATCCTGTGTGATGCTCTGTGACTGACATAGAAAAATCTAAGAAATCTGCTGTTACTGATGTGCCTTGCAGCCATACAGGTAGAGTCTTGGGAAAAGTAAGCTTGCTCTCCTCTCTCAGTGGTGACATCTCTGGATATGTATGTGGAAGCTCATACTCATTTTGAGGGTATTTGAGATGGAAGAAAAAGGAAGAATACTGAATTATGTACATTTTATTGTTTCCTGAGTAGATGATTTAGAACTGAAACAATGAAAATGAAGAAATAGTCTTCTTTCTTCTGTCTGCTGAGGTCTTGTTTTATATCAGCATTGTTCAAAGACTAAAGAGCAGAAGAGTGGGGAAATAACTCTGGAAAACTTTTTCAAAAAGGCTTATCATGTATTGCATTACCGGCAGTTTCTGTTGTTCTTACTGTAGAGTTATTTGATATCTGAAGCAAATTCATGTCTGTGGAGTGTAGAATATGAAGTTGAATGCCCTTTGTATGCCATGAATGCCCTGGAAAAATAAATGTAATAGTTTTAAACTGAAAAATGCTGTTGTACCGTGAGTGTGCTGAAGTGGACTCCATGGATGTAAAATGCCTTTCCAAGGCCTCAGCATTAAAAGGTTATGCTAACTATATGTCATCTGCAAATATGCCTGTGAATAATCTGTTCATACCAGTTGTGTAAATATATTTGCATATTATAACAGTTCAAAGGCTGAAGCTTTGCAACATTTTGTGTATTTTGCCTCCTGTGTGCTCTAAACCATATTTGTATGAACCTTTTTCTTCAACTTCTGTTCTTGTGAATAGAGCTTTTATGGCCAGGTAAGTTTTTGGAGCAGTGTGTAACAGGCCAGAGTCACCCTCTCATTCTCAGCTGCTCCACCCTGGGTGAAAAGCAAAGTGGGAGTCTGTGCTCTTGCAATGTTTGTAGTTGCTCAAGACAGTCTTGCCCTCCTAGTGTTAATAGGCATCATATTTTAGTAATTTCTGGTCCAGTGTGTTACACTGAACCAAAGTATTATTAAGCTGTTAATGTGATGTCTTTCAAAGGGTTTGCCAGCACTAATTTAAAGGAATCTACCATTCAGTGAAGAATGAAACAATTTTTTGCATACCTTTGTGTATGTTGTAAAATGCATTGTAATTATCTTGGACGTAAACTGGAGGAAAACCCTGCCATGTTTAATTTAATAAATTCTGCAAAACATTTTCTGTTATATCCAAACCATTAGGATGCCAACTATCCAAAACAGTTCCTTTCCCTTTTGTTCGTATATTTGCTCAATTCGTGTGTATATTTGGCAGCAGAATATATCGCAAGAGCAGGTCTGATTTAACAAGGGAAAGAAGTTGTTAAACTGAGCTTCAAGCTACCTGTTTTCTGCTCATAAAAATTATTTCACTGTTGTCAGCTTTATCTGTTGAAGTTATTGAACAAAATGAATTAAATGGGATGCCATATAGTATTATCAGATGCCATCGTTTTCAGAGCGTAGGAGATCAGGATGACTTGCAGAAGTACATACTGTCAGTCTGTTCTGCAGAGGAGTCTGTGTTTTAACAGAAGGTGAAATACTATCAAAACAAAGTCTGATGGACTTTTTTTTGCATATTTTTCATCTAACATATTTTAGACTAGTGGGATATGGTATTGAAATTGACTTTATGATTAAGCATGTGGATAATAACAGTATTGTATAGATACTGGTATAACATGGTACTTAACTAGCAAGTTGGCCATTAAAGGAAACTAAGATTTCTGCAGCACAAAATCTGAAATGTCAGTATTTTGAACACTGAAAGGATGAGCCAATATAGATGCATAGAATTCGTAAGAAGAGTTTTGAAAAGCTTTGCAGGGTTTCTTTGAAGAAATCAAACCAATGACTTCTAAAACAGTACAACAGATAGAAAATGTTTAGCTGCTTTACTTTCTGTGTTTTTCTGGAAATGTTATCATTCACTTCATTCTGACTAAAACAAATAAAAACAAACAGAATCTGAGTAGATTGGTTTTTGTGCTACCACTAATTCTTCCTGTGTTTGCTAAAAGTGGGCTAGATGGGCTGGTATGAAAAAGAGACATTTACATGTACTGGAGGGGTAATGAGAAGTGTGATCATATCATAGGTGGTGAAGCCAGAAATCCTTAAGACTTCCATAGCTGTCTGAAAAGAAGCTGCAGGCTTAGTTTTTCAGGTCATGGGCAGCCCTCTTGCTCTGTCCCTGACATGTTATTGGGAGTAATAATCTTCTCAAGGAATGGAGAATGGATTGACCGTACACTGCTTAGGTATTTCTGCACCAAAATTTAGGAAACAATCTTTGTTTGTTGTATATGGAGGGCCAAACTGGAAGATCTTTTGGATGGCTTCTGATCCTTCAAACAAATTTCTTCTGGAGCATATCAGAATGGTAATACAAAGTAATATTAGATCAAAGTATTAAAAGTCAAATAGAAGAGATATGGTTTATTTAATCGAAGTATTTTTACCTGGAAGGAGAGACGTACATAAAGACCACAGATGTAATAAATACTTATTTTATGGTATCAATAGGAAAATGAGATGTGGTAGGCTTAATAGCTGTAAAACTTAGGTAGTTTAAAGCTGTAATGATAATTTATTGTATTGCATGCTATCATTTTATCAATGAGACAGACTCTGGAAGGGAAGCTACTAAATCTACTCATGAAATGTTTCCTTGTTGCTTCCAATTCTCAGGTGTCCTACATTAGTCAGGACTGTGAAGAGATTCCAGAATTCCTAGGAAGAAAATATGGACATATGGCAAAAAGGCTAGATCTTAGCTTCAACTTGTTAAGGTATGTGGCTGTATATAGATTTTCAAGTGCAATCTGGAATACCAACTCCTAAAAGAGAATATTTTTTTTTTTCAAAGTAGAAACGTTTATGTTGGGTACGTTTAGTTGTTATCAAGTGGACGACACTGTTTTGTAGGTAATGTTTGTTTTCTTTTCTCCCACACTTGGAGCACAAATAACCAGGTGAGTATGGAAAATTATTATGTGTTAACATAAATGATGCCTATTGAGAAGCTTATGGTTTTTTCTGTGCTTAAATTGGAAAATAAGTGTTGTTACCTGAAGAAATGAAGAATGGGATCAAAAGTGAATTTTCCTTAACCAAAACACAAGTAAGTGTGTGCTTCTCTCCCTTTTTAAAAATTTTATTTATGGACCTCTGGTTATTACTATAAATGCTTTATAATGCTCTTTTCCCAGGTGATGTGTTTTGTTCTATGATTTTATTTTTGTGCATCTGTGTCGTTAAGTGCTGAAGCTAAGCCCAGTTAGGATTTGTAGTTCCTTCTAAGTATTTTAATGTATGGATTGATTTAGGATTCTGTAGTATTCCTGTTAGCTACTACAGTGTCCCACTTCATTTAATCCTTGTAAGAGAGCCTGGTGAGGTTCAGCAGAGTATCTTTCAGGTTGAAAAATATTCAGGTAAGTAGGGAGAAAGAATTAGAGTGCAAATGTCTGTTTAATAACAAAAATAGGTTTGTGGAGGTAGGGTTGGACTCATTAATTCATTTTCCTTTTATTTTATCTGGGGTAAGGTCACAGTCTGCTGGTGAGGAGTACTACATAAAGTAGCGTGCTCTGGTGCCTTGTTTCCCAGAAGAAACAACCATTGATTTTAACTGTCTTAACACTCATAAATGGTCTTCTGAGCCTCTGTCAACTCTGAAAGACTGAATCCTACATGTACGAGGTAGCAGAGCAAAGGAGACACTAAATCTGTGGATTGTTGTTAGCTTATACTATGACTCTGTACCTTTAGATATTGTAATCAGAAAAGAGAATTTTGCTGGGGGAGAGGATCAAATGGTAATTTTTTTCATTTTGTCATGAAGGTAATTAAAGGTCTGTATGTGTATTTAGATTTAACATGTTGACAAGACCGCTCCTTCTTCACATTTCTGGGGAAAAAAAAAAGTGTTTCTTTCAGTTAATGCATGATTTAAAGAACACTTCTCTGAGATTGTTTTATTTCATAAAGTAAAATAATAACATTAAATTAGGATGTAAAATACCACTTTAAAACTCTGATCATATTTTCATGGAGAGCACAGTTGGTGGTGTATTTATGAAATCTGTGTTTTCTTTCCTTCTTTCCATTTCTACCCAAAACAGCCTATTTTTCAGAAGGGATATAATTTGGTTTTATTGAGGTTTAGGGAAGAACAATCAGCTTGTGATGTAAGAGAAGTTGTAGTTGTAAATCTGCAAAAGTATTTTAAGACCAGAAATCAGATTTGGGAAATGGGAGAAGTGTTTTTTTTTTTTTGTTTTTTTTTTTCCTTTAAGAAGCTAATACTAAGTGGGATGAGAGCAGTAATGGTTTCTCATTTGAGCAGTGCTTAGATTTACTAAGCATATAGAAACTAAGAGTGAAGTGTTTATGGTATAGTAGCTGTTCACACTGGTGTGCACTCATATTTAAACTCTGTACCTGCATATTCTAAAAAAAGTCAGACAAGATACGTAATAAATGTCGTAACCTTAAATGAACGTGAATATAGAAGAATGTCTTGAGCAGCTGTTGAAGCAAGTGTAAGCAGTGTCATCTTCTTTAAACAGGTATTATTGTTTAAAAATCTAACAGTGTTATGGTATAGCAATGAGTTTTATGATTTTTACCAGTAAATGCTTAATTTGAAAAGTTTAATATGTTGTTTTCACTAGGAAAACAATGTTTCAATTAATGTTGTTTTAGAAGGGAGTTTGATTTTCTAGTATAACTTGCTATCTCTTGGTAAAGGTGTAAGTTGAGTGAAGAATACCAAGGGCGATCAAAATATAGAAAGAGATGAAGAGAATACTGTGTTTTGCTAGCACAGTAGTTACTTGGCAGTAAAGGTGCTAGCTTTTGTTATAATTTGATTTGTTATTGGATGAGAGTTTGTGTGTTTTTTGAAAGGAAAAAAGAAGACCAAATGTTCTTACGTGTGGTGGCTTTGTTACTTAGATTTCTCTGGTTATTTTCTTTTTGCTTGTGATGTATCCATATAACAGAGGAGGGGAGGGTTGTCATTAGATCTTTTGAACTGGCAATTTAATACAGAGGAAAGTACATTTTTCACCAGTTTCTTCTGACTTCAGAATTCTTCCCAGGCTAGAGCCCTTTCCTCTTTCTTAATTAAAATTTAGGGTGTGTGTAGATGCATAATTATCTTTGCATCAGATGTGGTATATCTAATAAGATCACTTGATACATAATCATAAAAAGTTGCATTTGTGTCTTTCTTGTTTGCCTTTTTTCCAAAAATTAGTGTTGCTTCTTGATAACCCTGAGCGGTACATGGATCCAACTCTTCTTCTGGCGGTCGAAGTGACTGTCACCAGTCACAGTGGTTACACATCTCCCCTTTTACCTGTGAGGGAAAGCAAAGAAAGAGGTAAAAGGTACAAGGGAACTTCTACGGGAATGTTGTGAAAGAGGAGGAGTAACAGCAATTTGTTGTGTGTGAGGCAAAGGGAAGAACGTGTGTGTCCTTAAAAGATGCTGGCTATAATCGGCAAGATATGGTGCCACTGGATTGCCTCCTGCTCATGTCTCTGGCAGAAGGAAATCCTTCAATCCCAGACAACTATAGTCCACTTGTGACTTATTCTTCTTGTGCTGTTTTCATTACAGATTTTGTTCGAATACTTTCTAATACCTTTTTTTTTTTCCTTTTGGGGCTAAAGGGAGGTGGTGTGAAGAGGGCAGAGCCAAACTCTTGTCAGGTGTACAGCACAAGAACAAGAGGCACTTGTCACAGCTGCAGCAAGGGAATTTCCAGCCACCACAGGGAAGGTGGAGTGGAAGAGATGCCTAGAGAGGCTGTGGAATCTCCATCCTGGGTGATTTTTAAAATGCAACTGGGCAAAACCCTAAGCAACCTGATCTAACTTTTGAAATCCCCCTGTTCTGATTAGGGAATTGGACTAGATGATCTCTAGATGCCCCTTCCAACCCCAATTATGCTGTGATTCTTCAGCTTTATTGGTGTGGTCATAATGGCCTGAGTTGTAGCTGCTCTTTTGATTTGATAGTTATTTTCAGCTACCTTAGAAATGAATTGTTTATGCTGTGTATTTTCAATAAGGCATGTTTCAGGAGCAGAGAGATTTTACTTTTGAAATCTGCTCCTGAGCTGCTCATGGCAACTGTATTTGATAGCCTTCCCTAGTAACAGAGTCCTTTCATAATTTGTGGAAAACATTCCCCAGTTCTCATTTTCTGAAGGCACAGAGTATGGGAAGAAGAGATACTGATGTGTCAGAGTGTTAGTGTTAGCTGGACACTTTGTAAAGGATTTCAAGGTGGAATGACAATAGTCAAACTATTGTTGATCATTGAAAGTTAAAGATTTCATTAAAAAAAGAAAAAGACAAGTAGTAATCACTGGTGAAGGAAAGAAAGCAGTAAGTGGGCAGGAAGGATCTAATGGAGGTAGGGAGTAGAGATTTGGATGAAATACAAAGATTTTAGTTTAGATGCATCTTGCTGTCTTGTGTGAAGAAAAAACCCCAAATAAGCCACAACTTATTCAAAGCTTTTTTAACTTGTCCTAGATGACTTTGTATAAATTTTTTCCTTTCACATTGAAGGCTAAGTGCACTTGAATAGGAGATGTCAGTGGTTTTGTATGAATAGGTGCCATGCTTTTATAAATAACATCTACAGTTCAGTTCACCAAGAAGTCCATATTGTAATTTTGTCCTCAGTAGTTTTAAACATATGAGTTGTTTCCCTTTTCCTTCCAGAGATTTCTTCTTGGTCTAAGCTATGAGGTGAAAGGGAGAGTGAATCTTTAATCTTGGCCAATGAGGAAGGATTAATCCAATAATTGTGCTCATGGAGATACAAATATCTCTTCCCTCTCTCTGGGGTGCAGATTATTTCTGCTAGGAGCATGAATAATTTGCACAGTATGTGCTTGTGCATAATTTCCACTGTCTCATGAAGAAGGTGTATGTATAAAAACATCCCCTTGAACTTCAGACCTAGTCTGGAATGTTCCTCCATGACTTTTGTGAGGCTGAGGCTTTGTAATGTCTTCTCTGTGTACTAGATATTGTTCTTTCTCTCTTCTGCCTCCTGTTTTTTTTTGCCTGGGGGAGTATGCAAGTGGCAGCCTGAAAATGGGCTTCAGTTTTTACGGGACGTGTTCCTCTTTGTAAGTTGAGTATGTGAAAGAAAGGCTTTTTTTTTCTTTCCACCTTCCCAGTCTGTGCAGCAATAAGACATGCAGAACAGGAAGATGAACAACAAAAGAGAGATGGAAATAAAAGCCAGAATTCAAAACAAAGCATGACATATTTTTTAAAGCCTTTAGACTCATCTTTATAGCACTTTAAAATGTTGAAGAAAATGTACTATTGTTAAAACTTTTTGATGGTTTTATTTATAAGGTAGAAAAATATTTTCACCATAATTGGGTAACTCTTAATCGTAGCAATTGCATATTTATCAGTATGAGGGGCTGTTATTAATGTAGCTGTCATGCACAAACACATTTCTGCATTAAATCCATTTAGTATGTGCATTATTCGGTCTAGAATGTCACCAGGACATCAAAGCCCCCTTAGGCATAAGAGCACAGTGCCCTGCTGTGGCTGCAGAAAGGGCTTGATCAATAAATGTAACATGTTAATGCAGAGCAAATAGAATAAAAGATTTCTTTGACAAGACATGAAAAATCACCTTGTGGCAGCTGGCATGGTGATGCCATTTCAGCGGAGACACTAGCAAAGTTGATCTGACAAGTAAAGAGGAGAGATGATGGTTATAAGGTGCTTTTGTTTCAAACTTCTTTCTTGACCTGTCAGGTTTTGAAGGAGCCTGAATGGCCCTTTTTTGTCATGTGAAAATTGTAGTCTTAGGCAGTTATGAAGCAGTTATCTCTTCTCAAATTGTGAATGCTGCTGTTTAATTGATTCACTTAGCATTTGAAACTGTCACGCATTAATAATTGCTAAATCCTGTAGATACTGCTCCAGTGTGTCATGCTTAAATGTGTAGTTATCAGAAAATTAATATCCTTAATGAACCGATGCTTTCAAACTAGCATTGCATGAAATCTCTTTTGCCCTTTCATTTGCTGAAGGTATATCAGCCAGTTTTCAGAGAAACCCCTCCCGACAGTTGTGTGGTTTTATTTATTTATTTTTTTGATGCCCAACAAATGCCAGCTTTGCTTTGGGTACATGGTGTGCTCAATGACAATAAATATAGTAATTATGCTGGAGTTAGTAATTAACATAATTATAGTCAATTACAACAAATACAGTGCAGAGCTAAATGAATGAGGGTGAGAAATTAGCAAGCTAATTGATTTACCTTACGCGCTGCTTTTTCCTGCAACTAACAGTTGCGGATTTTCTGCAGGAAAGAGTGTTTACAAATAGGTGATTGTGTTTTGAAATGATTCTGTCTTATGGCTCTCACTCCTGTTTCCCTTACACCGAGGTGGAGAGGATTGAAATATGGGGTAGTGGTTACAAGGAGAAAGGAGCTGCTCTGTCCTCACTGAATGCTTTGAAGGAAGATGTATGTACCTGCTTTAATTTTAGATGCTTCTTCCAGTATTGAAGGGAAAAACCCTGTGTGATCCTTTACAAAAGATATTGCTAGAGATATTTTGGACATATATTTTAATCTCCTTAGAGGTGGCCTGAATTATTTAAAAAACATTTATCTATCTGTTTATTGACATTAGAGAACAGCAGAACACGGGATAGCTAAAGGAAGAATTAGAATTGTTTGAGGAATCCAAGTGTGTTGAAACAATATGCCCTTGTTCAGCCATCAGTTTCAATAATTTAAACCACTGGACCAGTAGAGGTGCATAATATCATAACATTTGTGCACATTATAATTGCCTGTTTTGTTTCAAGATGATTTATAGTATCTTGTCTGAAATAAGTGTATTGGAGCTATGCAGTTAATCTGTTTCACTCCCCTTGTTTTTTTATTTTCTTTCAAGCATGTCGACAGTTTACTATGTGAAAGAAGAATGTTCAAGTATTGAAGATTTTGTATTGCTCTTTTAAGAAAAATGGTTAGTAGTAGTTGAGATTTCTTTTTTACTTTAGAAAGCAATAGTTTACAAATGTTTGTAAATTTTATACTGGGAATTGTTTACTGTTTGAAGGTAAATGGAATTGTATAGAGAAGCTTCAACAAAGAGATAATGTTTTCCATAGCTAAGCAATCTGAAATTTATAAATTCTTGGTAGTTTTTCTTCTACTGTTGCAGTAATGTATCAAGTTCAAATGAGTAGGTGTGTAGTTTGAGATGGGTACTCAAGTTTTTACTTAAGTTTACCCATAAAGGGATGTCCTACAGTAAGCACAAGATGCTGTTTTTTAAATAATGTTGAAATGTTACAGATGTCTAAAAATACTTGTACACTAACACTGCTAAAGGTGGTCAGTCTTTAGAAGCAATTCAGCTCCTAGAATAATGTTGCTGAAATAAATATTTATACACGAGGAATCATTGAAATTATTTACAGATATAATAGTCTTTTTGTTGAAGTCTTACATGTTTATGAATCACTGTGGACTACCTTATGCATAATTATCTTTCTCCTAAAAGAACTTCTTGTTCTACCAGATGGACTTCAGACAAGTGTGTTGATGGGTTCTTTCTACATGGGTAATACCTAAGGAGTCATTTAAGATAAAGTTTTATAGATATAAAACTACTGGAAAACTAGAAGGAGAGCATTACCAGTAACAAAAGCAATTATAAACTTCAGATATTAACTCTACTTTTGGTAGTTGGTAGACATCAAAGCTAAATATACTCCTTGCTCTCTTCTTCCCTTCCTTTGTCTTCCCACCACCCCCTTTTAAAAAAGTGGCATTTCAACAGGAACCAGGTGCGATCTGGCTAATGTACAAGGAAAGCCTAAGGTGAGCTTAAGGAAAGCCGCCTTAAAACTTTGAAAATGTTAAAAATATTAAGATACACCTTGTCTTGCATGCAATAGCCATGCCTGTGTTCTGTTGTTTTGCCAACTTTAAATGTGATTATAGAATATTTGGCACTTCAAAGTATTATCTGTGTGTATTTTTGGGACTTGTTTATTTTCCTGCTCTTATTTGTGGTCATTGGTTTATTGTTGATACGAAGGAGACCAGTCAATGACTAACGTTAAAAACATCAAATTAATGGTTATGGTATGCATTTAAATATCTCACTGATTTCAGCACTCTATGCCATAGATGTAAGCTGTATTTCTTAATGGAAAAGTTATTTTTCCAAATTTAGTAATATGTAAGGATTAACTTAAGAGTATAAATTGTTGTATTTCAATACAGGTGGCTGTTATCTTCTTTAGTCCCAGCAGCCTCTCTTTTTGTCCATTGATCCTTGCTTGACTTTTTATGGCCACATAGTCACTAACAGACTGTGAAAACACTGTAGTATATATACCTCTGACCCCCTGTGCTGGCTGTTATCCATTGATTTACAGTACCTGACAGGTCAGAACACAGGATTGTTTTCTGTTCTGCTTTTCTCGGGAAGCCTTAAGATTGTGGAAGGAGTTGTCTTGAGGGTGTATCACGTGGTAGAGTTGGGCAAAAACTTTTTACCTGAACCTTTGGCTGAGGGGGGGCCAATGATGTTCATATTGTGTAGCGGAGAATTCTTGTGAGGATTGCTAGAGCTTGAAATCTGCTAAAAATATTAAACAAACAGCACAATTTGATATTAAGTTAAAATAAATTTGTGAGCTTTGATTGTTACATCCTTAATTATAGCTGGTGAATATTGCTATGATTGTTGAGGAAAGTTGGGTTTTTTGGTGACACCTATGTCTAAGGGTCTGTTGCAATTATGAGTAAAAATGAAATCTGTGCTTCTGAACAAAGATGTGTGACAAACTGGGACTTGAACAGAGATAGGATCTCATATTAAACATCCATTGTCTCAAAGTTGTTGGTAAAACCTTTTGACTGAGGCAGAGCATTTCCCAGTGAACTGGTGTTTGCATCACATAATTTTCTTTGTGTTTGAATCTGCAGGGAGTGAACTGCTTTTTCTTGATCTGGTTTCCTGTATGACATTGAAGTTGGATTTTAAAGTGATGTTGGAGGCTAAATCCACACAATCTACAGTTGTTCTTTGGGTACCCAGGGCGCGTAACTTACTTGCACAGTCAATCCAACTCCTCTTGTGAAAACTGTAACCAATCTTAAACTAAAATCAGTTTTTGTGTTGAATTCTGTTTTGAACAATAGGAATCTATGTTAGATTGAGAGAATATCAATTAATAAATGGAAGACTCTCAAGTCTATGGAAAGTATTGGCAATTGGAAGAGAAATAGTTTGGTGTACTTGTTTTAGCTTTCAAAGAATGTCAGTAGATTGAAAATAATACCTTGGTGACTGCTCCTGCATAGTCCATGATTATCTGGATTTTAAGACTGAGAAGTACTTTTTTTCAAGAACATCGGGGGTCAAAGAAAAGGGCATGATAAAGAGCATGTGTTAAGTACAGTAATCAGATGGATCATTATTACTTTCTGACTTCCTTAATCTCTCTTACTCTAAAACAGTATTTCCTCATCACTGCTGTTGTGAAACAAGAGCGAAGGACTGCAGAAATAACTTTTATCTGAGGACAAGGAGCTTGGCTGAAGGGAAGAACCTGCATTAACCCTGGAATTATTGTGTCTGTCTTTTCCTCTCTGTTTTGTTGAAAGGTATCTTCTTCTCATCTTAATGCAATATATAAAAATTCTCAGCATCTAGTTGCAGATGTAAAGAACTTGACTAGTTTTGCTGATTCTAATCACTAAGGCGGGCCTCTGTCCTCCAGTGTTCAACAAACCTGCTGGTGGTCATGGTACAAAAAGCTACTTGGCATTTGGCAGGAAAACCCTTATGGAGCTTCTGTTCATGCATCACTTGTTTGTTTTATGTGGTCTTGCATGGTTTGTGCCATTTTTGAGATCTTGCATTTTACATAAATCGTCTTTACATAAATTATGCTGGAGATGATTTTTCAGTTTAAAAAGACAGTCCCCAAACCCTTAGCTCAGCAAGCACGAAGAACGAGGAGCATAGAAGTGCAAAAGGGCCATGTATTTTTCTCAGGCTCTGGAGTCAGCATGTCAAACCAGACATGCTATACAATAATTATACTGTCTTTAGGGTCATGGTTAATGCAGTGTTATAGCTCAGTTGCAGGCTTTACCCATGAACTGATGCTTGCAATTATGTGGCATTTTATAATTTTTATTTATATTTTTGTTTTGTTTCTCCTGGTCTTTCCTTTTGATGATGCTTGCCTGAGTGAGTTGCTCCCTGGTAGAGCTGGAAGATTATTTCCTTTATTAATACTTTTTTTGCCTTTTTAACTTAATTTGCCTGCTGAGTCTATAAATGGAAGGGGTGAATGTTCTTTGTATAATACAGCCCTTCTCATTGCTCATGTTTGTAGGAAACCTTGCTATGGTGAGAGACTACAGTGGCAGAAATACATTTGAAAAGAACACAAGTTAGAGATGCAAAATATCTAATGTTAGGGCATAGTTTAATCGGTCCAAAAGTCAGGGAGGTTGATGGGCTCTTGCAAATTGGCCCAGTACTTCTCTTCAAGTGCTTAAGTCTCTGCTGTTTCTGCTGTGCAGTTGGTATATGAGCTGTATTGGCAGATAGTAATGCTTGGATGTGTGCACAAGGCCAGCTAATTTTTTTCATAGGAAGCACAGTGTGTGTTGGCTGCTGCTGCCAGATTACTGGCATTTAATGCACACACAGACACACACACAAAATAACATCTTATCAATAAAGATCTTTATGATGTATGTATAATTCCTTTATATATAAATATGGTATATAAATTACATTTTTAATGTATGTAAACTTGGGGGTGATGCTCAAGTATTTGTTTACTTTGATTCTGCACTTGTGGTAGGACTTTGTCAAACTTTGTCAAATGACAACCTTTTCATATGTAACCTTGAAGAAAAGAACATAATACTTAGAGCTTGCTTGCAAAAAACATTCAGTCTCTTGAGCATAAAATCTCTTAAAGTGCAAGGAACTGCAGCAGAATTCTCCTTCAACCATTTGAAAGGTGGGACCTTTCTTGGACCTTGTGTAAGGTCCAAGACTTGCTGAAGTGCCACGACTCTGCAAGGCCATGTGGCCACAAAAGCACTGGATGAGGATGCTGTATTTTAGACTCCCAGGACTTTCAAGACATTTTAGTTGAAGAGATAAGAAAAACTTGCTGTAGTTGACCTAGTTACTTAAGTGATAAAGTGTAGTGATTATTTTAAAGCACTTAAAGGCTGAAGGAAAGATGTTCTAGACAGGCCAAGGATTAACAGTGTATTGAATATTCGTAAAACTCTGCTTCCAGCATAGTTATGTTAAGATAATTTGACAGTCCAGTGTGTGACTGTTCAAATCACAGCTGCTCAAGGATCTGAACACTTTCTTTTTCTACCTATTATCTTGCATTTAATACACTCTGTATCTTGGACAGTGAAGAACTTTGGAATAGCACAGAAACAGTCATATATGAAGGTGATTATACTGGAACTGCTTTGGGAAAAATTGTCAAGTACTATGTTTTCTAGGCAATGGAAACTAAGCCAGCTAAGCGAGAGGCTGTGTATGTGTCCAGTTTACTTTCTTCCTTCACTCTGTGCCACCTTTTCTTCCCCACTGCCTCCAACTCCTTCAATCAGTAGAAGGCTGCTGGAGGTGCTGCTGAGAGATTTGGGTGCAGGTGTGACATGAGGTTCTTGCTTTCTTGCCAGTGGTCTCTCTTTTGCTCCCTGTGTTGTGTGTAATGGGAGCCAGCTGTTAGCTGTGTTGATGTGCAGTATTGGTTCTAGTTCTACCAGGTGCACAATTAGTAAACTGTCTGCCAGTCTGAGTGGGGAATGTCAGAGGGCACTTCAGTTCTTTCACTGTTAATTCTTTGGCTTCCTTTAAACAAGTCATATCAAATGGTCTCTTACTACCACTAATAAAAGGGCTTTTGAAATTTGGAAATACCTCTTATGAGAATTTGTCTCAACCCATTTAATGTGGGCACTACTTTGCCACTGAATTACAGACTCTGGTCATTGCAACCAGAGGTGGTTTGAAACAAGAGGTTCACCTGCATTTAAATGATTGAGCAGAAGAAAAGAAGTTTGTAAAATTAAGGAGACTAATGCATTACTGTACGTTTTGTCTCACTTCCTAGTACTTGGTCAGTGGAGGAAGAGAGAACAAATGTCTGTATTGTGCTAAAAGTGAATGGGCAAGTGTTTCTTTGTGTTTTTAGTATACCATATGAAAGTCTTGGTGCTGTAGCCCAAGTATTTTAAAACCTAGTGAAATGGTGAAGTCAGCTTTAAGGTAATCTTGCATTTTTTTTTCCTATTTTCTTTCTGTGTGGGGACTTAAGTGCACTGGAAGTGTTTAGGACTAGTGTGGGTAGAAAGTAGCACTAGAAACCAGTTAAGACAGCTATTAGTTGTAGAGTTGATATTTGTATTTACAGCATAGCCTATTGTTATCATATAACATGGAATGAATAAATAATTCCTATATTGTAGCAGATGCACCTTAGCAGTAGGCAGAATAGCATCAAAAATGGTCAGTGAGCTTCGTTCTATACACAGAAGCATCAAATGTTTCAGGTTCTCTACCTTATATTTAATGCACTATGATGTCATAATCTAAATCAGATTTTCTGAATGTTTCCCTGACTGCATATTTCCATACAACTCTCATTCTTAGGGGAAAAACAAAACTAGGGAAAGACTTCTGTGCCCAGGTGAGTGGAGTGAAACCGTATTCACAACTCTCTTTTCCCTAATAAAAAAACAAAAGAAAGTCTACAAAAAAGGTATGTAGGTACAAACTTAGGATAGAGGTTTCTCTGTAAGTTCCTAAAACCAAATATCTGAACTTAACCTCTGTGTCAAGAAAATTTGCTCAATTAAATTATATACTTCTGCTTTTCAAACCACTTGTAGAAAATAATAGATACTTCTTTTCACTAGATTTTGTGTGCTGAACACAAATGAGATTCTTGATGTTCAAATCTATCCCATTGACTAGAAATAACCTTATTCATATTACAGAGTGCATTAACATCTATGCATGTCATGTAGAAAGCTAAGTTTTACTTATGCCCATCCTGTGCAGGTCTGTTGCTCTGCAAAATTTTTACATCTGTCCTCGTCTTTTGCTACAGAGCAAATGTATGTATGTGTGTATTTATTTATTTATTTATTTTAAGGCCCTCATGTCTCTTTAAGTGAGCATTGAAAGAGAAAGCAAATTGCTGCTGAAATTCCCTCTCTGGTGATTCCAACTAACTCAACCTCAACTAGTGTATTAAAAAGAGTAAACAAATCTCCCCCTCTTTTCCTCCTTGGTGTCTAGGTAGGAGAGAGCTTTGACCCCAGAAAGCTTTACTGGTAGACTCTTTTCAGATTCTTGTGTGAGTCATGCTAAGGCTCCATGTGTAAACTGGACAGTACCTCTCTGTGCTTGACATTGTAACTTTAAGGTTTTATGTTATTTAAATATACTAAAGTGTACCCTGTATCAAACTGCAGGTGCTGCTACACTTCTATTACAGCATGCTAACACTTGCCTTGCAAAAACTCTGAGGCTTGTGAAAGAGTTAAGCAAAGCAGCCAGAAACGGTTTTCAGCTTTTACTTTGCAGATACAACCTTTTAAGCATACCTACATTTACCTGCAATGGCAATCGTTTTGCATTTTAATGACAAATCAAGTATGCTAACTTGCATTTGAAACGAAAGTGCCTTAAATGTCTCTGGCTGTCAGAATGAGATGTTAGGAGCTTGATGAAAAGAGAACAAAGAAGACAAAGTATGAAGCCTAGATACAGAGCAAAATGAAATAAAACCTTGTATGGCCTGTCAGGGGTGTCAGTTGATATTCCTATCTAAAGCACATTATAGTATTACTTTGCAGCTCATAGCTTACTCATCTGTCTTTTTTAATTCATCACATTCTAGCCCACATCTTTTAAGTCCCATGTGTCAACAATGGAAGAAATCTGTTAATTGACAAATGAGTGTCACAAATGTGAATTGGTGCCTTTACATCAGAGGCAGGTAGTCTCTGTTGTTTTTTGTCGGCTCTATTATTGGCATAAGCCAGTGTAAGACATCTGTCTTTGCCAGAATGAGAGATGACAGCCAAAGAAGGGCTGTCATTGTTTTAGTGCATGTTCATTCTGCTGAGATACTGTATAAAGATAAAATGTCAGTTAAAAGAATATGAAAAACTATCGGGAGGAAGTCCTTAAATTACTTGGGAAGGGGATCTGGGAATTGGTGCCAGAATTGAAATCTGAACGTTCCAGTTTGCATCTATCACATCAACTTAAAAATAATACTTTCTGAGTAACTGGGTCAGTTTATAAGGCATTTAGGAAAACGTTATGTTGTGTTGGCATAATTAGCTCATAAGATGGAAGGAAAAACATACCTTCACAGGATATGAGTTTATTACAAGTTCATTTTTCAAACATGTATAGAATTGTCTCAATAAAAATATGCTATGTAGCATCTCTAGTGTTGATTTGCATCTGTTTTGAAATATTGAAATTGCTCCATTCCAATTTCTTTTTCTGTTATAGTTCTATTTTAGATTGATGAATAACATAATGAAATAAAAAGCACAGCCAGCTGTGAGTTGATGAGACAATTAATAGGAAGAAAATTATCAACATAGTTTCAAGGTGTCTAGAGGGTGTACAGTATACAAAAGTTACTCCCAAATCACTAAATCCCTTTACTGCAATAAATGATTTTTAATATTGGGTAGCACAAAAGAGAGGAGGAAAATGTTTTAATGGAGGTGGTAGAAAGGGGGAATAGTATTAAAATGTCGTAAGAGGCTGCCATTTTACTTTTTACTTTATAACAAAAGTCCTAAGAAAGGTAGGGCACTTTTATCTTCAGCAGCCCTCATAACCAAGCCTGTGCTGTACAGGACACTCAGTGTGTAACCCCCTCCTTCCCAAATGATCTGTCACTTGGGTTCTAAATGACCTTGTCTGAACTTCAGGCATTTTGAGGGCTATGTTGACACAATCTGGTGAGGGACTAACTCTAGATCTGTAGCAAGGCTGGCTGAGTTGAAGTTTCAAGATGGATGTCTCTGAACAACAGTTTATTAAAAGTCTTAAAGTTACTTGGGTTTTGCATTTGAAATGGAGCTGTCAATACAGTAAATCTTAGATGTTCTGAATTATGATACTACTTAATATAGGTAGAATTGTCATTCATAACTTTGTAGGATTTCTTTGTAGGTTTTCTTTTTTTCATTTTTTAAAATTTACTTCTAGCAATTAATTGAATAGCAGAAAAAAATATCAAACTGATGTTCTTTTTCCCCTTCCCACCATCTAATGTGGGGTTCTCAATTTTTTTGTCTGTGACTACTCTGTTTATCTCCAAACATCTCCTGGCTCTCTTACTTCAGTCCATGGTTAATGCCAATTGTAAAATTAGTTTTAATTATTGAGACCAGTAACAGAGTTAAATACTTCTAATAGGTGCTAGTAATTTTATGAATCTTGTGCGTCTTAGGGTCTAAAAAGCTAAGAATGAGTGGCATGCAGCTTCTTTTAAGAAATATTGCTGGTCAGTAAATAGATTTCTTGTAGAATGTATACTAAGAGAGAAGGTGTTTTTTTCTCTTGAAGGACTACTTTATTTTTTAATTAAAAAAGCTAGTATTTTCAAACTTGTTTGGAATTTATTTTGCTAGGCAATATTTTAAAAGATTATAACCCATGAAAACTAAGAAGTGTTTGCTGCTTGTATACAAAGGTTTGTGAGCCTTGGATACCTGTAAGTTTTTAGTGAAAGCTTTGTTTTTTCATTTCCAGCCTTCACTGGTTCTAAGTAGGTGTTTAAATTTCCAGTCAAAAGCCATGCTGTTGGTATCTAAAGTGCCAGGTGTGTCTTCTCAGGCAGTTTTTCATCACATGCTTTGAAGTTCAGTTTCCTTTGAGAAGTGGAAAGACAACACTGCCTCCCTTTCACAGATGGCAAAACTGAGTTGTGAGGAGGCCTTGTTGATTAACTATACATGCCAAACATATTTATCAGCTCTTCATACCAGCTTGCATAAACCACCTCTGCATGGGGGGAGAAGTAATGGCTGACACCTGTCCACTTACCAAATCTGAAGTGATCCTAGAGATAGGTTATTCTCATGTGTTACTTGGCTGCATTTTTTTATTATCTGATAGTGAATGTATCATAAGGTGATGATACAGCAGAGACTGAAAAGAAAGGATGCATTATAGACTTAGAAGAAATTTTTGTTTCCTTTTGGTTGAACGGTATATAATTATAAAAATAACAAAGGTAACAGCAAAAAAGATGTGGACTAAGACTGTGTCTTCTATTGTTGATGGAGGTCCTTCCTTTTCTAACTAAAAATTAAGAGATGGTCAATAAGGGTAAGTAGTAGTACTTACCAGTAAGATCTGGTCTCTCTAACGGAACTGAATTAATTTCTTTGTGAAAATTCATACACAGGACATACAGTTGGAGTTAGTGGACATACAGTTGGAGTTAGTTAATTTACTGTCCTGCTTCATACCCAGTGCTTACAGCAAGATGCCGTGAAGAGACTGGAGAAAACATTCAGCTTGTGGAATTCTACTTTGGGAGCATGTGTTTGTATGACACTATTATCACTGTTCAATTAACTCTAGAAAGGGAAGGTGCAGGAATTTCACTACGGAAATGTACGTGTGTGCTCTCATACCCTCTGGGTGATTCCCCTCCCGACTGCCAGCTGTCATGCAGAATCTGAAACAGACAAAAATTTATTGGGTAGTATTTAGAAACATGTCAGCAGTAATGACTGGATCTCTGATTTCAATTATCACCTACTAAATTTAGGCTAATGTAGTGCATTTGTAGACCTGTTGAATGCACTTGACATCATGTTTAAAATATTTGAAACTGCACTGGTTTTTAATATCATATGTTGACCACTTTCTTTTTCCTACTCACATCTGGTGCATGGCAGCAGGCATCCCATATGACCTATAAAAACTTCAGTTGTGCTAGTTTGAGTTTCTTTTTCTTCTTCAGATTATATTTCAGCAGAGAAGAAGAAAGTAGTCTGAGACTACAATTAGTTTAATGAAACACTGCTCTGAGATCTGTAATTCACCCTTTTTTCCCCACCCTGTACAATCAGTGTGTAAATAGCATTTTAAGCTTTATTCCTATTGTTTGGCTTTAATTTTTTATTGAAAATCCTTTGTCACTTGGGTGCTCTTAAAGCTATTTTAATAACAAATTACCTATAGTCACTATTTTTATGCAGAATGACTGGTTGATATTTCAGGTGGAATCTGATTATACACCATTTCTTTTGTTATATTAGCAGAGATTAATGTTTAAATCCAAATTACTGAGTTCTACTTTGCTTACTTTGCAAACATTTTATGTGCTATTATTTTAGGACTGTTGAGGGGGATTATTTAAAAACAAGTTTCCTTTTCCAAGTACTGCAATACTTTGTTGGAGTGCAGCAAAACAGTTTTCTGTCTTCTGATCTTGTACTCCTTCCACATCCATCTTCCTTATACATATTTATTAAGTTTATATGCTGATGTTTGCAACTCTGAACTTGCCTTCTAACTATTGAAATAGTAACTGTTGAAGTCATTTGTTTGGTAGTACTCAGGAGTACTAATCATCACAGCTTTTAGTTTGTCTCCCTGTTTTTGTGAAAATATTACAAGCTTTTAAAGTTACATCCACATCTGCATGCAACTAATAGAAGAAATAAAGTAGTCTCCAACTATACATAGGCTACTTTGAGTAAGTTCATTGTCCACATCTTGATAGCTGCATAAACAAACTTGGGGAATTTTGTAAGAATAAATCTGCTCCTTTATATCAAAATCCCAGCCTGCTTATACTAATTTTGCTTTGTTGTGGTTTCTCATTCCTGGGAGTATATTTTTCAGTAGTATTTTTAGTAGTGGTTAGCAGGTTCTTTTCCTGCCTAATGTTTCCAGACATCCTTTAGATGACTTGAGAATAACAATCTCAAGGTTGTTTTAAACTGAAATTATTATTAAAAAAACCCTGAGCATGTTACCTCTGAAATACAAGACTCAATAGCAGAAGCTTTCAAATCGGGTGTTGGAAACATTCCTACTGGGAGAGGAAACAAATCTTGAAGATGGAATTTCAGTGAAGTATGTAGGCCTTCTGGTGAAATGTGCAAGGAGGTACAGTCTTACTGATGATCTGTCACTTTCAGAATGTCTAGAAGTGTCTTGGATGGTAAGTTTCAGGAATAGTTTCCTCTGATGCTTATTTTCTGGGGATTTTGTTTTGGTTTTGCTTTGGAAATTGTCTATGATTCCTTAGAAATTCTCCAAGCCAAGCATGGATGCCGATGCATGGATGCATCCAGTAGTTGCAAGGGGTCTACCTAGTGGCTTCATGGTGTTATCAAAGTTACCATGGAAAGGAGCAATGTTTACTATCCTGATTTAAGCTTGTCCAATTTAAGCCTAAAACTCATAACTGATCAGAAGTCACAAAAAATGCCTATGTTAACTTTATTACATCTAGCCTATCCATAATCTATATCTTTCTTTAATAGAGATGTTTTTCCTAATGAAGGATCCATTCAGTGTGAGCCTAATGTTGTTTTTATTTTTCCTTGGTTATTTGAAAAATGAAACCTGAAAGGCCTGAGAAATTTCAACATAAAAATTTCAGTCATAAACTAAGAACAGTCTTAAGTTTTGAATAGCTTGCAGAACTGGTTTTGCTCTGTTGTATATTTCTTTAGTAGTTTGAGGTCTTCTGATTTGTAGGTTCTGTCCTGTGCCATCAGTTCTAACAGGCTTTGTTGCTCCTACCAGAATGCTGTGATATTGGGAGTGTGCAGGGTGGGTATTTCAGTTGTTAGGTTTGGTATGTTTTCATGAATAGTATATTGGTTTGCACATACAAGGAACTTCTGTGCTGCTCTACTTTGCTAACCTTTCTGATTGCTCTGTACTCAGTTCTTCTCAAATCACTCCTGTGCTGCCTGACTGCTGCCTTGGATGACCCAGTGATGGACAGTTGTGTTGGTTTCTACTTTATTTCTACATATTCTTCTATTCTGTGTGACTGCAAAAATGTTTCCTCTGCTTCCAGGTATCTTATCTCACATGACAATGTAGTGCCTACCAACCATATGTTTCTACAGCACATAACTGTACTTTGGCCTTTTTTTTAAGTCAGTGGGACAGTTACTGCTTTCAGTAGCTCAGGGTGGAACTTCTTCACAAATATGTGTTATTCTTTATTGCATGTCTGTTGTAGATGGTGCATCTGCTGTCTGTTAGTCAGAAGAGTCATACTTGAAAAATAGGGAGGGAAAATAAACATGTTGCTATTCTCTCCTTGTTAAAGCTGATAGGTCTAATATAATAAAAGTGCATGTTATGGTCACGAACTTTAAACTAGGAGGCTCAGGAATGATATTGCATAAGCAGACAGAGTATGTTTTATATATCTGTAGAGGATGAAGGTAAATAGTGTGGTATTTACTATAATTCATAAGCCCCATCAGAAATAAAAGTCTTGAAGTGTATTAAACTTAATCCTTATGTTAAGGGCTTTTTTCTATGTTCTTGTTGTTTCTCATGAGTGCTTCATCAACCATCATAGTCCTTTAAAGTGATTTCTATGTAATAATCAGAGGTGATTGTGGAGAATTGTAATCAGGATAAAAACAAATTTATATTTTGTGGACAAATAATAATTAATTGACTAAGAAGAAGCAAAACACAGTACACAATGTAGTAAAAGCCAAAAAGAAGGGACAAAAGTAGAGGGAGTTGTATGCTTGTCTTTGTTATTAACATGTGGCTTACTTTCCGTTCATGACTTCTGTCACACAGTGCTGTCTTTCTATTGAATGGTCTCCTGGCATAGATGACATTAATTCTAGTTTTAAATGTGAACAAGTATTAATTTACCTCACTGAAGAGGAAATAAAATTACAACGAAGGAAGTTCTTGTTTGGAAAGAGTAGAAAGTTGATATTGATACTGTCTGTCCATTTCGATAACCCTTTGTGATGCTTTCTCATTGCATGACTCCTACAGGAGGGTGGTGGTGGTGGGTTACATGGAGACAAATGTCTTAGGAACAAAAAGACCCTTTTCTGTCAAAGTTGGAAGATGGTTTTGGCTCTTCTATTTTTTTTTTAATTGCTGTTATTTTAAAATTTTTTTCTTCCTCCCCTCCTTCAGAGAAGTCCAAGAAAACTGCTGGCACTGACAGGCGATGAAAATAAGATGTATGGTGACATCATGTATTACCCAAGCAAATCTGTTTTGTGAAAGATTGTTTTTTATGGTGTTGAAATAAACAATCGGTGAATCGTTTTTGAAGGAAAATTGGTTCAGATTCTTCTTTCTTCTATCACCACTGCCCCACCCCTGCTTTTCCTTTTCTACTATGTCTGTCTTTTGGGACCTTAATGTTGATGCTAGCTACAAATGGTTGTTAAACAAATTTTCTTCAGTCCTTAAATATAGCTGCTTCATGCGGGTTGATGTAATGCAAGAATAATCTCTGTTGTGACACTAGAGGCCATACCCAGCTACAGCAGTGTTGATACTGATTTTCTGGCTCCCACAACATTTCATTGCAAATTCCGTTTAGAGGTAGTAAGTTTCCTTTGCTGAGAAACTGTAGGAGCAGCATCTACTAAGTTGGGTTGGGTTTACTAAGAATTTGGGTTGTTTTCAAACAGTATTCCACTTGTAGATGTCTGACTTAGTTAAACTGAACTTTGACTATTGAACACTCTGGATGTGACCAGTTACAGTATTTGTTGAGATTGTATTATCTGCAGCAGCAGAGAAGAAAGCAGGTGACTAAAATACTGACAATATTCCAATGTTGAATCAGTTAAAAAGAAGCCTATCTGGGAAAGATAGGTAGATTACACTGGTTTTACAGATAATTCTAGGCAGTAAGGCTGAAAAGGAGGTGAGTTAGTTATGTGAGTGGCTGGAAAGATGTGATGACTTAGTGTAAGTCTTAGACTGTCACTTCAGCAAAATTCTCAGTCCAAATACCAATATCTTGGCTGAGACATGGGGGGAGCTGGGACACCAAGCATCTGTTGGCTGCTGGGTATACAAATGACTCCAGAGAGAGGGATGTAAACCTTGTAAAACCTTTTCCTTTGAAGTTTGGTAAAATATAGACTTTCACGACTGTTTAATTAAGTTCTTTCAAATTGTTTTAAGTCTTAACTCCAAGGAAATACAAAACAGACAGAATCAGTTGTGGCGATGTCTAAATTGGCACTTAATAAATGCTGCTTGGTCCTTCCATAGTGAATAATAGCTGGCCAACTGCACTCTGCCTAGTGTCTGAGGACCCAATGCATCCTTTTTTACTGAAAGAAAAATAGCATAGCTAAAAATAGCTGTTTATACAACACGTCTGTGCTAAAAAACCCTCAAACCAATGGTACAACTGTTGTGCCAACAGTACAAAGCTGACTGTGATGAATTCCAAATGACCTATCCCTTGTTTTCTGAATTTTTGTTTCCCTGTTGTGTAGATTGGACCTTTGATATAAAGTAAGTATTTAAACATTTTTTTTTCTTATATACCCTTCTGAATATACTCTGTGTGCATTTTCCTTTCTAGCTAATGCTGTTGTGAGGAGGAGGGGCAAGGTTTGCAGTGACACACAGCCTTTTCAGAAAATAGTGTGAAGCTTGGGAGTTCTGTGTTGTATCAGGCAAGATGCTTCTGATGAGTTTGTATGAAGTGTTTTGCCACTGCAGAAACATAAGAAGAGGAAGGTGCAGCTGTCCCCACAAAAGCAAAATCTGGAGCCTCACTGGTATGTGGAAGTGTTGCCCATGAGCAAGGCAGGGGCTTCCGGGTGATGGTGAATTCTGAGCTTGTTCATTGCAATGCATCAAATCTCGTGTCCTACCTCTGCCAGGAGTCAGTGCTTTGCAGGGAGCTAAGAGTTAATGTATCTTATTTCTGTACAAAGCAAATGCTGCCATGTGATTTGGAGTCCTATTCATCATTTCCCCTTACTTTGAGCAGTGGTATGCTATATCTTACGTTGTAATTCTTGAAAAGTCATCATGATTGATTTTTATTTAATATATGCTAGGCCTCAGCCTTTCCCCAGTTTCCTTTTAACCTTTTCAGATTTCTCACTGGTGTTCCTCCTTCTTCTATTTTGAAACCACTAAACTCTTGTAATATAAACTGATTTACACCTCAGCTTTGGTAAGTATTTTTGAGAAACATGGAGAAACTGATGCATGCAGAAAATGTTGGGTTTTTTTGGGGCAGGGGAAGGGGACCCTGAATGTTCTGGACAGAGCTGTGAAGATGGAGTCCTTGCAAACTTACAGTCATCTTGTAAGTTATTCAACATAATCTGTATAAAGACTACAGCAAAGTTGGTAAGGATTCTTTCATTATCTATAGAAAACATACGCTAGCATAGCAGTACTACCTATATAGTATATATCTATGTATTCTGTGATGTAGACTGTTGTGGCCCCTGAAAAGATGACTGTTTCATTCTCCAGTTAAATGACAGTCATATAGCATGCACTTAACCATGTTCTTAATTGTTTTGTAATACAGGAGTGGAATTAATGTCCTCATGTGCTTTGCTGAGTCAAAGTCTTGGTGAATTCCTGTACTCATGTTTCATGCTGTTAACTCTCTACCGATGTTCTTTCTGTTAATAGTGATAAAGTCACAAAGCAATTATACTCCCACAAGCTGTCCTTTAATAACCTTTGTCATTTGTCAAAGTGCATTAGGCCCTTGCATATTTTTACAGAGAAGCTATTGGTCTTCATGAACTAATAGAGTGTTCTGATGTGCCAGCTCGTCTTCCTTGCCAAATTGCTGTTGGTTCAGAGGGGAGCTCACTTCAGTTTGAAGAAATATCTTACACCTCTTTCTTTTAGACTGAAAGATTTTCAAACAAGATTGAAATCTTAGTTAGCAACAATCAACAAACAATGCTCATTTGAACCATCTCAGCCTTCCAGTCTGGCAAAACTTAGATTTTTAAGCTTTTCAATTATCTTTGGATGTGAATGTAACTTGTATTAAACTAGAAAAAGCATAATGATTGTCGTGTGCTAAACTGTGGTAGTCTTTTCATAAGCACATATTCGTGATGCTACACCTCTGTGAGTATTTTGGGACTTATGGTACTGCTGTTTATACTACAAAGGTGTAACTCAGTGTGATCCTGTCATCTCCACTTATTTTGTTTCTTAAGTGTTATAACTGAAAGCAGTCAAGGTATATTCCTCATTGTAATTTGCCAGCAAGAAGTAGATGTTTGGGGTTGACATGCTCTTGGGTTACCTGCTATAGAGGAAACTACACAAGAGGGAAGGAGAGCAACTCCCTGTAAAAGCATTTGATGTTTTGTGAACAGTCTAGTGTTAAGGATTAAAAGATACAATAATTCTATTGCAGTTGCGATAATTTAAGCATATAATTTCCCTTCAGTCCTGACAACCTCTTCATCAGATAGAGAGCTGTGATGCTTAGAGTACATATTGCATCAGGGATTGCTTTCTCCTAAGTAAAAAATGTTGAAGCCTGGTGGACCACTATTACTTTGTAGATGTGTACACACTGCAGTATTCAGTTCTTGGGTACACATGGAGACAGGTGAAGTATGTAGAAGCCAGTCAAACACGCTTTGCTGACCTCTGACTGGAGCTGGGATTTATCAATATGTACAGTTTGTAATAAAAGTAGGCTGTGACCTTTTGAAATATGCAAATGTATTTTAGCATTGTTACTACTTAGAAAGTAAAGCTTTAACTCTGTATTCCACATTTCTAGCTGTTCTGACAGAGTTAAACTAGAGACAGTATCTTCGTAATAAACAATATAATTCACAAGAAAAGCATTTAAATAAGCAGGTAAGCAGCCAGTACAAAAATTGACTGACGTAAGTCTTTTGCATTGTATTCTCTGATATCTTCTTTGAAGGGAACATTATTTCTTTTCTAAAAATACTTTTAAAAATTATTTTTAATTGCTTATCCTACCTGTGCTACTTTATTATTGTAACAAACTGGGTAAACTCAGGTTTCATTGTTATGCTGATGCTGTTCCTGTTACAGGTGTTCTCCCTCTGCTGCTTGTGTGAATATGCACATGCAGCTATATGCACATATAGTATTCTGATTCATATAGGTATTCTGATGGAATTCTGTGTCATTGTTGAGCTGTTAGTCTCAATATTGTGTGTGGCTTTTATTTTTATTTTACAAATACCCATCTGGCAACTGGAGACAAGTATTTTGTTGATGGATTAGAAAGGTTCAAGGTTCTTGAAGTTTGCACGTCCTGTGAAAAAGACAGGTCAATTTTTTCTCTGTGGGCATCTGTCTCTCATAAGCTCATAAATTGCTCTTGAAGCTAGATAGAAAAAATACTGAAGGCAACATCATATTTAAGAGTTTAAATGTGCTGATTGGAGTGTCTCAGAGTCTAACCTCAGGCAAAAGGTCTCGTGTTCAGTCTTTTTGACTGATGTAGAGTGGTCCACTGTTAATAATTTAGTTTTGAGACCTACTAAATGAAAAATAGGAGACTCATAACATCAGTATCACTGTTGGTTTTTCCTAGAAAATATGAAATTGTTGTATTTTGATGTATGTTTCCATTCTTTACACACTTAACTGTTCTCTAATGTAGCCACTGTATCAGATTTTTTTTCTTAATGAGCAATGTTTTTATATCTACAGAACACAGAGTTTGCCCTGCAGGACCTTATGTTCATTTTTAGTCTGCTCTATTTGTGTAGTAAATAAAAAATGAGTAACACTGCCATTAGCCATTTTATATGCATTACTTCTGACCATGCTTGTGAGTAATCTGCTGAAGACTATGCACGTTCTCAGTTTGTAGCAAAATGGGGCCTGTAATAATTTCATTTTTAAAATTAACCTAAAATGCATGGCAACAGATGGAACCTTTGTTTAAGCAAGGATTTTGATGGCTGTGTAAATCAACATGCTATAGGTTTAGGTCCAATCCTTGTCAGATGCAAGCTTGTTGTACTTCACTCTCCCATTTTAGTAGGTATGGGAGGTGAAATGCAGGATGGATCATCCCTAGATTGTCTCTTCGAGTTCTAAAGCTTGTTTGCTTTAATAAAGGGTCAATATTTTGCATTTTAGAACTTCAGAGTTCAATTTTGGCAAAGATGTGTGGGGCAGACATTTCTTGTGTAACTTGAAGGATTGTTCAGGGAAGAGAACTGTTTTCTTAGCAAACATGACATCCGATGTGCACACAAAGGAGTTTTGAAAACTTTTTTTAGTCTCTGGAAATAGGTGTATTTTCTGAAATAGTATATAGTTTTTATAGATTTTACAGATTAACAGATTCTTCTGAAGGTAAATAATTATGTGTGTAGTCAGTAGCTTGCTGAAGAGTTTTTTTATTTTTTTTAAGAGAATGTGAATATCAGAGAGTTGAACAGGTGCTATAAGCGGTACAGCTCATCCAAAGTTCTAAGGGCACAGAAGCAGTAGTGAGGAAACACTGCTTTTCTTTTATTGATTGCTATGGTACTTTTTAAAACTTACCTGGGTTGACTTTCTGTATTGTTTTTCTTCATTATGTTTCCCAGTAAGTACAAAGATACACCCTTGATGGAACCTTGATATTGTATAAACTATATTAAGTACTATTTAAGTAGACTCTTTAGAAACCAGTATAATTATTCCACTGTACAACTTAATATCCAGCCTATACATGGAATATGTAGTTAGAATAACGCTGAAGGTAGGGTTTTAAGTGTTTGTGTTCTAGATCCATGAAAAAAATATAAAAGTTATAGGAAGGATCAAAAGAGGTTTTAAACTCTTAAGCATTTATTGTATCTTTGGAAATAGAATGAACTTTGGTAGCAGCTATTTTGCTTATATTTCACGTTCACTAAAACAAAGATTTATAAAAGTGAGCATTTAAAACTCTTCTTAAGCTTCCTCAGATCATGTTAACCTAGTTTTCCTGTTCTAGTCTGAAATTGATGCTCAAGCAGAGGAGAACGGAGGGGTAATTGGGCCATCACTGCAGCTTTGGAAAATGCTGGTTTTGTCCCTGTTGAAGGGGGGGTGTTTTCCCTTCAAATTGCCTCAGAAATGTTACTGCCTGTTGCTGTTTTAGTCTGATCATCTGAGCTCTATCTAGATTTTTGTTTCTGTCCCCTCCTGTTGATTTTTTTTTTTCCATCTGCAGCTTATACGCTGTCTACCTCTCATTAAAATATACTAAAAAATTTGAATAATTCTAGATGAGATACCTGTCAATCAGTAGACACCATTTTCCATGTGTCAGTGTACCAGCTTTTCTCTTTAAACAGAAAGATTGTGTTTGTGGTTTGGTAGGGGGAATAGAGGAGAAGGGGATTATATTTCCTCACAATTGAAGATAATTAGGTTGTTTTAGTTAAGTTAGGTTATCACATTAGCTATTAAAAAGCGCATCAGTAAAGTGCACATTGCGCTTTCCCTGTCTCTTCATTTCCTTAGGTGATAACAGGGAAAAAAATGCGTGGAACAGGACTCTCATTTTATTTTGTACTTAATACTCTGAAACTGAGCATGGTTACCAGGAGTTACAGTATGGGAGGTAAGGAGGTAATGAGACAAATTTCTTGTCCTGAATTTGGAGATTGTTTGTGTATGCATAAATGTGAATGTCCTTAAGGTATTCAAGAATGTTTCAGCTTTGCTATTGTGCTGTTATTAAGCATACTGTAAAATTAGAGAAATTGGCCCTGTTTTTTTGCAAATTGAGATGCCTCAGGCATGTTTGTGCTGCTTGTATGACATGTGAAGTACTCTGAGGTAGCTTCTTTAACATCTAGGCTGAAGAGGGCAAAGAACACACCAGGCTCCAGTCTTGGCTTCCTATGCAGTCTTCTGGGAGAAGTATTCACAATGTCTACATAAGGAACTCATCATAAGCAGCTTGAATACTTCCTATTGATTAAAGTAACTGGTGTCACAAACAAATTTGTTGGAACAAAGAAGTCAAATATCTAAGAAGTCATGCACTATCAAGATACCGATTTTTATCCCAATGATGTTTTCTTACTTCCATGTATTGCTCTTTGTACTGTGCTTACAAACTGAAAAGAAAAAAATTTTCTCATAACGTACAAAAATTTGTAATCTAGGTAGGACTTACAAGTCCCATTCTCTCAAACTGAAGCATAGAACTGAATTCCTGTTCAAGGATACAACAAACTCTGCATCTCCGTTCTCATTTTGAACTTCTTTTTTCATTCCAATCAGTGAAGAGAAAATAATATTGGTTGCTGGAAAAGGCCTTATCTGGCTGTACCTTAAAGATAGATCCTAAAATCTGTTATTATTTCAGCTGCTTCTTTTCTCTTTCTTTTCTGTCTCACTCTTCCCCCAAAAGATTGGTCTAATATTTGTGAATGTTAGGGGAGGTGAGTCTCTATTCCTTTTCAAAGCAAGGCACTTCAAGAAGCAGGGATGTAACTATTACTTGACATTCAGTACCCTCTTGGTTTCATGGAAGTGCACTTTTTTCACAGAGCCTAAAAGGAACTTCGTGAAGGCTAATTGTACTTCACTGATAGACCCTTTACTTTGCTGCCAGCTCTTGTTACCATACTCCCTATTTTTTTCTTTTATTATTTTTTTATGGTTTGACTCTCTCTGTCTCTCAAAAAAAAATCTGATGGTTGAGTGAGCACAGACAAACTGGTGAAACCTTCTTATACCCGCCCCCAGTAGCCATAATGTTTATTAGCCAAAGTGGTGAATAAGGAAATGTGAACATTGAGTACATTACTTAACCCCTCTTTGCCCTATACTTGCATTTGTAAAATAGAGGCTGAAACACTAAACCACACCAAATGTTGAAGTGAACCTTAATGTATGTTGGTAAATCACTTACTATTGTCAAATATACAACAGAAATGCCTTGTTAATGTTACCTGAATTATGTCACTGGTCAAGAAATAGAATCAAATATGTTCTTGCTTGTGCTACAGAATTTATGGTTCAGCATATTGATTTCCAGCTTGATGATCTTACAACATGCTAAAGTTGGTAGGGATCTGTATAGCATTTGTGCGTTGTTTTATTATTAATCAAAGACAAAAACATTTCTAGTCCAAAGCATGTTATGTACTTGCTATATAGAGTTAAATTTCTCTTCCCATGCCCCAAGTAAATTGCAAATTAACGCTAATAAATCACATTGCAGCAGTTGGTAAGAAGTGAAAGTATATTAATAATTAAGTAGTTCTTTTCAGCCACCCCTCCCCCCTTCCTTTTTTATGTGGCGATTTTCTAGACTCAAAATCAGCATGTCTCATGCAGGCTATCTATAATATATAGTTGTTTCAAATCAGCTTTACTTACTGAGCTTTTTCTAGTAATGGAGCTCTGTCAGCAAAAAGCATATGCACCAGCAAATGATGAACGATGGACTTGTGTCAAATGGAAGCTTGAAAGGTGCTTCTGTAGTTAAATGGATTAGTCTGAACCAGAAATTCAAAACTCCTCAAGTGTAATTGTTTCAGAGAAAAGGTATCCCTGGATTGATAGGGGAGGGATTGATAGGGGAGGCTAAGCACTGAGAGTTGGAGGAAGAACTACTTGATCGGATGTAAGTGAGGGTTCACTAATCCACAAGAAGGATAGGCTTTGCTGTTATAAGATTGCTGGCTTGATGCTTCTGCGAGTTTTCTTCTTTAATGTGAAATTTGTAAAGATTTTAATTTATGTCAGTGAAAGATACAGATATTTTGGGATTTTTTTCTTACAAAATTAGCAAGATTAATTCCATTTATGGGTCCATGGGCAACAATAATTTCAAAATAATCTGTTGCATTTTTCATCCACTTTGGAAAAATGTTGGTTCTTGTTTCAGTAGTTGTGTTAGCTATGAAAGCAACTTAGTCTGCTATAGTTATTTTGCAGTTACACACTGAATAAGGTAATTAGGGATTACTATATAAATGCAAAAAACCCTACATGTAAATTGTAAATTTATATAAATAGTGTTCTATTGCTGTTGCTCATTAAATATTTCATGATTTGTGTGGTTAAAGTATAAATGTCACTTGGAAGAAAATATTTGCAGGGGAAGAAATTTACATTAGGAATTAAACTTCTGAAATATGTTTCCTGGGTTTTTTTGTATATCATTTTGGCTGTACTTAAAATGGGTGTGCCATAAGCGTGTTCAACAAAAGAATAGCTATAAGCAGGGAGGCTTTCTCTACTCCTCAGTCTTCCTGTTGTGCCAGTTTTTCCCTCGCTTCTGCTTCTTTGCAATTGTTAGCCTTCATGTGAACTGAAAGGTACTTCAAAACACTGGAAGAAAATAGTCTGAAAGCTTCCTGCGCATTTGCTTCATAGTAAAGAGAAGTGAGGAAGTTGAAGACTTTTTCCACTGACAGGTGTTTGTGTGTCAGAGCAATGAATGCTTTTGATGGCAAATCCACTTGCTTTTCTTCATTGTACTCTTCTTTCTAAATATTAAAAAAAAAAGACAAATTCTGACAACAAAAGTTCTCCAAACTGTATAATAGCAAGCTTTCTTTATTTATTTATATTTTATAAAAGAATGTATTTAAATCATTTCAATGGCTATTCACTTTCTTTTTGTGTGGGTGAAAAAGACAGCATTCCTAGGAATGGTGAAGGCACTTTTCAGTTGTATCCTTATTATGATACAAAAACATTATCATCTGATGATTAGTTGATGTAAAATTTCATTGTCTTACAGATTGCATACTGTCCTTTAATATAAAAGAGTCCCATCTTACAGAGCCTAAAACTATTCTAAATCACCACTTCTTTTTAAAAATTGTTTTCACATTTTTCTGTCCTTTTGTGAAAGTTCATTAGCATGTCACATGGCTGTCATATACTTAGTTTATTATCTGGCTAAAGGCAGTAATTTAAGATTATTTTGCAGGTGCTAAGTGTTCTGATCTTTGGTTGTTTTCATATGTTAAGCTGTGCAATGCAACTGCATCATATGGAATTGCATATGCATCAACAGCATAGTCAAATCGACCATTTGGAAGAGATTAAAAACAAGAGTTGAGAAAAATATGACTAAGTAAGCCTGTTCTTCCAAACATGAGAAACACTTTTCCTATTTAATATGAAAAAAAGGTTAACTAAATAAATTAATAACCAGTTTGATTGTAACTAAGTTCATTCTTTCTTTCCATTAACAATGGAAGCAATTTGAATGATGGCTTAAAATGGTACAAAAGTGAAGTCTAAACTTACATAGACAAATGTTTGGCAGAAGTGCTGGACTATTCATCACTGCAGGAAATAGAAATAGATGCTATGTAGATTGTGCTGCAGGCTGAAACTGACCCAGTAGCATAAAGAAGCCTTTTTTAGGGATATTCTTGATCAAACCACAGTGGGCAGAAAAAGCAAGTGTATAACTATAGAAAAGTGGGTTACTTGGAGTGGGAAGTGAGCAGAAAGCACGTTTAATCCAAACTAGTTGTTCCCTTTTACCTCAAAGCAATTTCAGTATGTATGATCCAGATTTCATTATCTAGCTTTTGTGGATAACTGTGAAAAATAGTTTCGCATTATCTTTATGGGCAAATGAAGTATTATTTCAGAATTTCTGGAAATTTTCACTTTTCTATACAATATATCTAGAGGGCTGTTTTACAATGTGCTTTCTTCCAAGCCTGGTAAAAGTTTTCTGAAGGTCAAGATTTTGTTACTATCTTTTTATTTGTGTCACTTAATGCAAAAGGATTCACTAACAGGACATTTAAAATGGATTGCCAAGTAATGTGTCTGCCTTATTATCACTGACTCCTAAAATAACAAGACTTCAGAAAGTCTCAACATAAAATATTGCACCCATTAGGTCCTGCAAGTGCAGGCAAGTGAGGAGTAGTATGCTCCTGGGTTCGTTTCCCAACATGGTGCTGAGTTCAGAGCTGCACCAGCAGGCACATCCCTCCCTGTGCTGGGCTCAGCCAGCCTGCAGGGCTGTCACAGGGGCCCTGGAACAGCTTAGAGGCCAAGGTGTGTGCTCAAACACCGTGTGCAAGTTGCAGCTGGGGAGTATTAGGGAAAGGTCAGATTCATTTGAGTCTGTAGGGAATGCTCAATCCCAACAGTTTTGAAGAAGAGCCTGAGAAGCCAAGTTAGGTGGCAGGGCACCTGGACAGGGGATGTGGTGACTGGTGAGAATGTGCAGACTGGCTCCACAGGACCTCTTGTCATAAGGAAGGTGAGTCTTCCATCATGACGGTAGCTGCTGTATTGTTGCTGGCCTTTGTACTTTTTTCTTCACCCCAAAAGCTTGAACTAAATCTCTTGTAGAAATAACCCAACCATAGGATTGTCCTCTGCATTACTTGCATAATTGCAATAAAAGTATAAATTTTAAATAGAAAGGATATGATATTCTGGGTGGTGAGTAAATGTAACTTCTGACCAGGCTTCAGCATTGGCACAGTTGCTGTACAGTTTTAACTGCCACCTGTATAGCAGTGATATGTGTAGGACCAGGAGTGCTGCTTGGATGCTAAGGTAGCCCAGCAAAAGGAGTTGGGGTGGAAAAGAGGAAGATCTGAGTGGCTGAAGTGCTACAGAAAAGTCTTTAAGAGATGGTGAGAACCCTTGCCAGTGAGATGGGAGATTTTAACCTGCTCTGTCCTCCTTAGTGCTCTCTTAAAAAGAAAAAAAAAAGATAAAAAGGTGTGACCCGAAGTCACAAAGTCACACTGCCTTTGTCTTGTGTGAAACTGTACTTTGCACTATTTCCAATCTTTTCAGAAGTGGACAGTTTTCTGCCCGCCCCTGTAGCTTCCTCTTGATGTTAAAGCTATAAACCAGTGATATGCCTGAGTAGAGCCAGTCACAGATGCTCTGCCAGCATGTGACTGGTGTGCTTGAGCTTTATCATTCCTGCTAACTGACCCTTTCACTAAAAGTTTAATAGGGGATAAATTCACATGTGAATTCATAATCCCCTCAGTTGTGCCAGAAGGATTCCTTAACAAGCAGGCAACAAAGAGAATCTTATACAGCTAGATTTTTTATTCCTCCTCCTCTTCTTTCTCTTTCCAAATTTATTGGGTAGACTACTTCAAGGATGTGTCTTTAACTGTCATCCCAATATTTATTTGTGTATAACCTAAACAAACAAAGGCAAAATATTCAGTGTGGCTTTCAGAGCAGCTCTATGCATGGAATTGAAAACATTTTTGAGCTTTTAAGTACTGTGGAAATACTGTATTCTTCCAAATATTTATTATTTAGTATTTATTCTTACTCACTATAATATAAAAATTGTGCTTTCCTAGCATGTATCTCTTGAAACTTAAATGAAGTGTTTATTGTGCCTCATTAGTTCATGGGGGCACTTTTGTTATTTCAGAATTCTGTATACTATTTGCTACTCTTACCTAAAGAAGCCTGTAAATGCGGATATTGTGAATATTTTTAGTATAAACCACTTTTAATCAATTTGGTTGCTGTTATTTTGGTTTTGAGAAAAGAAATTGTTTCTCCTAATGTTCTATTAAAGTGCCTTTAAAATGATGATATCATCGCTACTACATTTAAAAGCTTCAGGGTTGCAACATTTATTAAGCAATGCTCATGGAAAGAATATAAAGGATGTCTGGAGACTTTCTACTTTTATAAAAAGGATACTGCTTTTTGTGGCCTCTGTGAAATAATGTTTAATTTTTAAAATTTGATATTATATTTCAGGCATGGAAAACAAGGAAATATGCATCATCTCTGTACAGTGCTTGGTTTTTTGAACCAAAACCCACTGGCGTGTGCTAGCCTGAATGACATGTCTTTCAAAGCTCTTATTGCAGAGCCCAAACTTTTCATAATTTCATTTTGTATGCAACCAAAGTTGCACAGAGATGTTTCTTCTGCTTAAACTGTTCCTCCCCTGTCAGTAGGCAACTACTTGTAGGGAATATTTTTTTACTCTGAGACCTGTCACATTCTAGAGGTCTCTGTAACTTTAGAACTTGACATTTCCTCAGTGGAACCAGTAAAAGGTGGCTTTGTTTTGTTAAACTCTAACAGAAGGATGCAGATGTCTTTGGCAGGAAGAAATCCAGCGTGAGTATACAATCCTAAGGGAAGGGGGGAATGTGTATGTGGTGTGTGTGTGGGGGTGTGATGCAGGTTGTGGGATCAAGAAAGTCAGCTGCGTGGAGCCTTGGAAGCTAATAGTGAGGTGTTGCTCACGGGGTCTGGTTCTGACTAGTTGTGGATTTTCTTTTTTGTTGATATTTTTTTTAAAGTAATTTGAGAAATTGTGCACTGAAATATTTTCACTTCTGAAATACAATGGATATGTTATATTTCAAAAATTCAGCAACAAATTTCTCTTCCCTTTACTCTCTGTTTGTTCTTCCCCCTTCACCTCACGTGAAGCTGTTTTAAGGACCAAGGATGAATAAAATAGTTTTCCCCTTAGTAATTTGGAGTTGCAACGTCCTTAATTTGGGAGGAGCTTTTCTGTATCTTGTGATGATTGTTCTGAGGTCTGAAAAAAACTTCATCAAATTTGGGCAGCTGATAATGGAATGTTCATCCTAAAAATTAAATCCATTAATGTCTTTGAACACCTGTATGGTTACAGGGTATGTTATGCAGCCTCAGAAAGCCTTATATTCAGACAGGTCACAGGAGCATTCAGATATGGGTTGAAGATGGTAGAAAAAAGAGTGAGCTGAAAAGCATGTTTTTTTAAAAATGGGTGTATTATTTATTAATTTATTTAGTAATAATTTTTATTTTATTTTTAGCTCTGTGACTGTGTGTTCATAATCATTCAGTATTTGGGACCAAATAAAGGGCTCCTCTCAGTAAAACTTTAGAAAATAGAGACAGTCCTGGGAGACTTTTAACTTCAATTCCAAACTACTCTATTCTCTCTATTCTTTAGGAAAAATTGACACCAGGTAAGAGAGCTGCATGCCCTAAAATACTGCATTTTAGTTGATTGAAGAACACTTGCTTCAGACAAAAGCTTTGGCTAGCTTGGGATTTGGATCTCTTTGCAGATCAGAATTAGGCAGCAAACACTCCTGCAGTGTCCTGGCAGTCACTGAAAAAATGCATAAGGGCTTTGTTGCTGAAACTTAGTTTTGATCCTATACACTCATTGATTTCAAAACACTTACTCAATTTTATGGTTGGTATAGAGGTACTAAATGTTACTGTTTTGGCATCATATTTCTTTACCTAGTACAGTAAATAGAAAGACATGTAGGTATACCTTACTGTAAAAGTATGATTTGCATTCTGAGATTTTAAATTATGGGCTTTCAGTATAAAAGTAATAAAGGCAGTTTGGATGATCGTTTATGAAAGTGATTGTTATAACAGTAGTTTATACAAATTTCTTAAATGATAAGAATTTCTAATTCTGGGTAAGGATACAGTGCACAGCAGTATCTTAAACTGCTCGGAGGAGATTATTGAAATCTTCCCTCAGAAATTAATAACACTGTATTTTTCATACTATCTCTGAAGTTCACACTGATTTGCCTTGATGAGTAGGAGAATTATCAGTCCTACAAATACCACTGAAATTGTAGACTTACACGGAAGTTAATTATTAATTCTTATTTCCTAAGTTAAGGAAGAATATTCTTCCAAGGATAGCTGGGAAGAAATCATCTTTCTTTTCACACTCTGAAGTAGGATGTGGTTACTGGTTTTGAAACCCACCAACTCCAACATGGTTGGAGGACAGAATCCAGTATCTTGTTGCTTCCCAAACACTCTGAACCCTGGAGGCTGGGTGCTGTAATTGCACAGCAACAAACAGTTGGATGAGAATAATGGAGTATGTTAAAGGGCATCACCTGGAAGGGAAGGCTTGGGGCTCTCCAGGACAAGGAGCTGTGGGATCTGGTTTGACTCAGGAAACACTGCTTGTAGGGTGTAGCGGTAAACTTTCACCATGTGTAATTTCAGCAGGCTATCTGATGCCTTCCTGTGTTGTGCTGGAACTGCTGCTGCTCATTTTCCCTTGGGTAGATCAGACATAACTGAGACTGCATCTATGTTAGTGATTTGACTTGGAGCAGCAATGAAATCTGAAAGCACATCCCCCACAAGTCCCTGCTTGCTGATGACCGATTTGTTCCACAATGTGGTTTAAGCATGTGCAGACTAGGCTTTTTGGAGAAAACTGGATTAAACTGAAAGCTGTCTTCTAGGTTTGCACAAAGCAAGCATTAACCTCCAGTGAAGACATAGTGATTGAGACCTTTGAATATCTTCAAACCATGTGGGTAATGGCCTTGATATTCTTACCACACTTTTTTGGGGAGAGGGTTTAGTGGAAGATGAGTAAAGGAGTATCTTGGCAGATTATTGGAAATGTAAAGAAAATGATAGCTTTCTTTTCTGGCAGCTAAGTTGTATTTAGACCAGAATTGCTTTGTTAGTGTGCTGGGCAGCCCATTGCAGCTTGTTGTGCAGTAATTGCTGCAAGTATACATATATAAATACATGTATTCTCAGCCCTGGTGAGGCCACATCTGGAGTACTATGTCCAGTTCTGGGCTCCTCAGTACAAAAAAGACAAGGAGCTTCTAGAAGGGGTCGTGGAGGCCACAAGGATGATTCACAAAGGGTCTGGAGTCTCTCTCTGATGAGGAGAGATTGTGGGAGCTGGGCCTGTTTAGTCTGCAGAAGATCGAGAGGGGTTCTCATCAGTCCATACAAACATCTTGAATGTGGGTGATGATGCTGCCAGACTGTATTCATGGTGCCCAGAAACAGGACAAGGAGCAATGGCCATAAACTAAAATGCAAGAAGTTCCACCTCAACATCAGGAAGAGCTTCTTTACCCTGATGGTGGCAGAGCACTGGCACAGGCTGCCCAGGGAGGCCTGCATAGTAGTGCCTGCTATGCCACAGCATCTTGAGACTTTTTTTAGCTAGCAGTCACTTCATCTGTACTCAATTCATTCACCTCTGAAAAGCAACAAACCAATTAAAAATTCTAAACCAGCTAGAAAAGAAACCAAATTAATTTAACTTCATCTTCTCAAGCTTTCTCCTTCAGTGATGAAGTTGATTGCAGTTTTTACAAAACTACAAGAGCATTCTTTCAAAATGTAAATATCTTTGTCATTGCCATCTGTGTGTTTTAGGGTGTGTTAAAACGCTTCTTTTGCACCATGTCACAGGCTTTTTATAGGGCCTGTGTTTCTCTGGATGTATGGCACATTGCCAAAGGCTAACTATATTGCCAGTAAAATAGTGCTTTACAGAACTTCTGTGGAAATCACACTTTGACTCTTTTATTCCAACTAGTCTTTCTTTATTTGGCCTCCTTTTCTTATGCTTTCAGTGCACACGGTTCCTACTATCTACCCAACAAAACAACAAAAATACCATCTAATATCCTGATTCTGATAAATGGGCGTTAGCACTCATGGTATACTTTTCATTTATCAAGACACAAAGCTTTCTGAAAAGTTCTGTTTCATGTTATTAATACTAAATTTAAGTTAGTATATAATGAATTTTTAACATAAATTTAGTAGTTAATATATTAATTTTTGCCCTTTTTTTTCCCTTGCTTCTATATATATAGCAGTATATTAGAGGTAGCTTTGTAATTTAAAGGATCTTCTTTGCCATCTTGTCCATACAGGTCTAAAAACATTGCCAAAACTATGCTACAGTATTCTTCAGAAATATAATTTGTTTTGATATTTAAACTAAGATTATAATTTTTAAACTGTTCTGGTTCTAGCTCTGTAAATTAATTTGCAAGGGGCATGAAGGGACCATGAAGCAATTGTGGTACATTTTTAAACCATGCAAAGTTTGATGTATATTTTATGACATAGCTAATGGTGTGGTAGTCTTCAAGAAAAATGTAAGCAAATGGAAGTTATAAAGGTAGTTTTATTGACTGAGCTGCATAGAAACAGGAGTAGAAGTCTTCTTGCTACTCCTAGGGATGCTGCTTGTTTATTTTGACTGGTAATAATACCACTAGCTATTTCTCTGAATTTCTATTCTTTTTTGAATTTTTCTGTATCTGTGATGGTGAAACAACTAGGAAGAGTTTTATGCTGAGAAGACACATTCACTGCGCTGTGGCAAATGTCTAACTTGTTTTCATTCAGTGTTATATTGCAACTTTTCTAATACTACTGCGGTCATCTGTAATTGTTTGGGTATCTGGTGTGCATTATTTCTAGCCATTTTAATGAAATATTACAGTTATTAACTATGGCTACTGGTTTATTGTGGCTGTAATCCTTGAATGTTGTCTGTTATTGTAGTTTAGGACCACTTTGTTAGAACATTAGCCACCTTCTGGTTTGCATCAAGGTGGCTGTCTAATGGATCATTAACTGCTAGTGAGGCCAGGGTCCTTGGGGACTTGCTGGGTACAGCACTTGTGGTATGAGAAGTAAAGCTCATAGAGAAGCAATCTGAATTTAGTGCACCCTGATGCAGTGTGAAATGAAATTACTCTCTCCTCATAATATCTTGGGGTTTGCTATAACACTTCGTTGCTGCAAGTGCAGTGTGTTTTACATGCTGGGAGTGGGCAGGTGTTGATGAGGTGGACACTCCTGAGGCAAACACGACTGTTCTCTCCTCTCTTCAAGATGCTGATCTTGAGAGTGCTTTTTTGGTAGGTATTCATCTGCTTCTGGAGAAAATTGTTCCTATTCTTCTCATTAATTTTGAAGACAACACAGTAAGTTGTAGGTGGGTTATGTGTGTTTTCTCTCCCCACATTTTTCTCCAGTGGACACTTCTCCCCCACTTTCCATCAAATAAATGCATAGAACTATCAACTATATGAAGAATGGCTGATGAAAGGGGAGTTCACATCTGTGTGTGTTTTTTGGTAATCTGCACTTTTCTGAGGTCTCCTTCCTCTACTCTTGACTTTCCCATAGTATGTTTAGCATCTAAACTTCCCTTTATTGGAGATGGTTCCATGGTTAGATCAGTCCCAAGCCTTGCTTCTCAGCCTCAGTGCGATACTTGGAGGCAACAAAGGGATTTCTCTTAAGGTTTCTAAATAAGAATATCCTCTTGGTCTATTAGGATTTCCACTTGGGCTGTTCAGAGGTTCGTGAGAGGTGATGCCAGATGTCTGAGAAATGTTCAGGTCTTAGGAGATAGCTAAATATTTTTTCTTCTTCCTCTTCAGTCTTGTTTATGGAATTGTGTGTGTTTTGTATGTTTCTGCCACATAACAAATCCAGATGTCTTTACCTGTATTTTAAAATTCAGCTCAGAGACTTCCATTGTGGCTCTGACCTTACTGAAATTCTTGTGTGAGCCAATACATAGTAAATGTCACAGTTAAGGATAAAAGTGATTTTTACTACAAATTGCTGCCATGGTTTATCAAGTATGAAGTCAGCACTTTTTCTTAAGTTAGAATTTCATTTAGCTGTCTTAATTAAAAAAGAACTGCATGTACTGAAAAAGACTGTTTCAGTCCCTCAAAATATGAGTGTGCACTGTAAAATAGTAATTATAGAGCTGAATCTTACTTGCAAGGGGATCAAAATATTAAAGCTTCAGTGCTCAAGCAACAAAGATTTATCAGTATTTGGCAAATAGTAAATGTCCCAACACCTTTCTCAGAGATAGAAGTACTCCTTTAAGCAATGTGCATGATGAGAGATAAATCAGTATAGAAGGCTGGAGTTGCTATTGGATTAATCTGTTTAAAATTGAGATGGGTATATGCATGTTGATTTTGACTGACATAAGAAAGCATATAAACAGTATATTTTCAGTAAATACTGTGACTCACTTATTTGACTGGTTCTCTTGGTTGGACATGCCATTAGCTTATTTGTAATTTAAAACTGACATATTTATTCTAAATAAAATAGGAAGACAATGTAAATGCCAATACATTTTGGGGGAAAATTAAGACAAAAAGAAGGTAAGGAAACAGGAACTAAAATAATCCTTAGGAATGTCAGATTTTTTTGGAGGTGAGGAATTGGAGAAAAAGGGAGTTGCATTTAATTATCTGTAACTGCCTGCCTGCATGTTCCTGAGCACATGGAGGTATGGTTCTGAGCAAATGACACGGTTCTCAATTGCACTGTGTTGGTACATGATTTTAATTGTGTCAGGATTTAGTTACCAGACTAACACACAGAGCTATGCTTTAAAAGCTCAGAATTTGTATCTCTTTAGTTATCTGTTACGATTGAATTATGAATATATTTTGTCAGTTAAATTTTCCTAATCTGTAAAATTACTTTTCTGTAAAAATGTTATTTTTCATGTGTGTGTTTGATAATTACAAAGTTCATAAAAAACCACATTGCTCCTTGACTTCAAAGAGTTCATTCGACCCTTTTGACTCAAGCCCTTGGCTCTAAGAAGCATCAAATTAAGCTGTTGTTGTTTTGCTTCCCCCCTCCCTCCATTAGCAATCATTCTGTTGCACACAGTACGTGATAAATCAACGGCAGGAGCTTTAGAGTTGCCATAACATGACATTACCTATCAGCTCGTCAGGTCTGTGTTGACTCTGCGCCTTTTAGGCTGTATATTTCTTCAAAGTCTAGTGCCAGTTACTTAGTCAGCTCTAACTAATTTCAGAGTGGAAGGGAAACTTTACTGGAGTGCTGTTTGGGATCTGCTTTTTAATCCTGGTCTGTTTAATGTTCGCCTCCTGACATTCTAGGCCAGACATCATTTTAATGGTATGTGTGGTGATAAAGCCAATAAACTGTCAAGATGATTGATAATCTAAGCATTATAGCAATATGACTTTCCTGTTCTCCTCTGTGCTTTAGATGATGGTTTCCAAATTGAATTCTTACAGTGTGCTGTATGCTTGTTGGAGAGTCTCTGAACAAACAGTTGGAAGGAGCTAGCGCTCACTAATGCAGGCTTTTAGAGTTAAATTTCTGTTATTATTGGAAGGACTTTTAATTTGGGAAATGTTAAGTGGGAATTGTAACATTGTAATAGGCTCGGTCTCTAAATTTTTGAAATTCTGTTATTTTTATGGCCACCCGGGATGAGTCTTGAAATTTCATGTGGCAGATTTCTTTATCTGTACTGTCTTTCAACTAGAGATAACAAAGAGCAGTGCAGTGTGTGCGGGGCTTCTGTGTTCCCTTAAGCAAATTCAGCAGCCGTTTTTCATCATCTTAATGGAAAGTCATTGATCAGACTTGCTCACTTTTTATTTTGGGGAGCTTGGAGGCAATTGATTTGGATTATTTTTGCATGATGCCTAAAATTAATGGTTTTCATCTTGTACTTTTGTGCTGGCCCCTGGACAGTGACAGGACCAGGACAAAAGACTGATAGATATTTGTGTTTTGGAGCCGCTCTGCATGAGCCTTTTTTTTTTGTTTAAGTTTGCCAGTACATTAGTTTCCTGTTTGTATCCATTTCTTTTTCTTTAAGCAGAAGTTAGCACTCCTGCACTGTCTGAAGAAATTTTACACAGGTAATCTCCATTAACATTCATCAGTTGATAAATTCTGCGTACTTTTGTGATCCCTTGTGGAGTGAGGTCAAAGCCAATTGATATTTTTACTTCAGCTGTGTAAATTTTTTTTGGACCCCAGTTCGCTGTCTGGCCATCACAGCCAGACCCCAGCTTCTGGGGATTTGAGTAAAAATATTTCTTGAGTGATACTTAAACTTCGAGCAGTAAATGCTGTTTTCTGCCCAATTTTGCTATAAACTTTTCCCAATTGAAATTAATTGTGTTAGATGGGTGAATGTAAAGTGCTGCTGTATTAGCAAAACAAACCTTTGTCCACTAGGTTTTTCACTGCATGGTCAGCATGAATGATTTGGGCTTTGGATTAACCTGTTTTTTCTTGGGAACAATCAAACTGAAAAATTTGAAACATTTCAAAACTGAAATGTTTGAATTGATGTGCCCTCACCAGTGATGTCCTCACTGCTCCCCACATGTGCTGGAAGATATTTCCCTCAGTTCTTGGCTGCTGGGGATTGAGTCCCGTGACGCTTCCATTCCTGTGGAACTGATGGCGAACATTTTCTTTTAAGAGTTGGGCAGGAGACTGTGGGAAGGCAGTAGGAGATCTCAGTAAAAGCTGACCCATGTGGGAAGTCAGTGGGTTAACCAGACTGGTGAAAGGCTTTTTGTGTCAATAGGAACTAGATTAGAGATGGTAGCTTGAGACCTTTGTTAATTCTATAGTTGATGCATCTTTTAGAGCAGTCAGAGCTGAGAACAGAATCTGTCCCTGTTTATACCTCTAGGGTAGTTCTCCAAAAGGAGTCTTTTGCTTTCAGCTTTGTCTTTGTTCCTTCACCTTCTCTCCTCTTCCTACAGTCAACCCATCTTTTTTGTGCTGACAGTTCGCCAGTTTAAGTTGTGCTTCTTTTATGTTGCCAGGATGATCTAGTGTGTTGCTGTGTTCACAAAATTGCACAAAAGCACTCTGTTGAATAACGGGGATAGACCAGGAATGACTTTGAGAGGTATTCCAGAGAATGGATTGGTAGGGAACTTGGAGGTTTATTGCATCCTCTTGTGAGTTAGAGGGAGGAAACTTCTGGATTTAATCCAAACCTAGAAACAGACCTGATGTACGGTGAATCTTTTAGCTGGGCTTTGCCCAATCTTCAGGAGAAATTTGTCTCGGTTTTAGGGATCTTTCTAAGGGGTCTTGTTCTGCCTTTCTACTTTTTAGAGTGCTTGCTTTTTATTCCAGGAAGAACTGGAATCAAGTAGTGTTTGCTGGTCCTGAAGCACTTCATTTTTGGGGGAACTGCCAGGCTTAAGCCAGAATAAATAGAAAGTTCTATTAAGATTGAGGCAGGTGGAGAATGGGTGTTGACAGCTATGATGGTCAGATTAAATTGATTGTGTACTCCTTAGAATTATGTTTCTTAGAATTTTTGAGTCAAATTCTAGTTGTGTCACTCTTCTGAAAAAAAATTAAGCTAAATTGGCCATGTTTTCTTTGAAACTCAAAGACTTCCCAATGCAACATTGAACTTGTTCTCATCCACAAGCATAAAAGGCTAAAGTTTAATTTATTCCTGAAAAATTAGAGCTTGTGTTTTGCAAAAACAACTGGGGAACAGTGAACTAAGTATAAACACACTACTGCACTGTGCTATTACAATTTTATTTTGTCAGCTTTTTAAAGACCCTTAGTCATTTTAATCAGTACTTGCTGAAAGGAAGAAAAAAGTTTCACAGTCAACTTCTTTACTCCTATTTGCATGATAACCTGTGGTGGCTTTTTCTTCTTTTTCCTTTCTTATATTTTTTTTCCTTCTTTTTCTTTTCTTATATTTTTTTCCTTTTTTTAAAATTTTTTTTTTTTTGTAACAGTGATTAAAAAAAAAGTTTAATAATAGCTTGTCTACTGAAGCAAGTGAAAACTGTGTTCCAGCACACATTTGGTTGTGTTTGAACAGATTTCTCTTCTCCCTAGATGGTCCTAGGGTAGATTGACTTTCTTTTTATTTTATTCCCTCCCAAGGGAAGAGTGGTGGAGGCCAACTGTATAGTGGAGTGATAGAAGCAAACCATGAATTTATAATGTGAGCAAAGGATCTTAGACATGCAGGGAAAGGATGCATCCATTTAAATGGTTCTCCCCACCTTCTCTGTCCAGTGGCATCTGAAATGGTGTACACAGCTTCATGGTGCCTATAAAAATTTTGTCTTCTTTTAAAGCTGACTTTTAACTTTCCTGGCATGTGATGTGTTGATAAGAAAAAAAAAGTCTGTAGTAACTTTGTTTGCTATTGTTCACCTGTTGTTTGTGTCATGTATGTTATAGTGATTGGGAGGCATTACCTTTTAATATTTAATAGCTTTAAAATCTGTAGTTCTTTGACCAACTATGTCTGCTGTAATCAAATGATTACTAGTTCCACTTAAAGGGATGCATTTGTACTGTAAGCGATTTTGTGTCATATGATTTGAAAAAAGCAAGGTGTACCTTGAGATCTTCAGCTGAAATTTTTGTGTAACTGGATGTTATTTTATGTGAAGGAGAAAAAAATGCAACATTTATTTTTCTTCCTAGCCATACATCATATTCTTACTTTTCCTGACTGCCTATAAAACAATGTAGGCAGCCACTTTGTAACTGTTCTAGAAGTAGCACATTAAGTGTTCAGCTGTGTAGGTAATGATGATTGTGCAGAATTGAGCACTGCTTGTGTATTCATTGCTAATAGCTCCCCATCGTTGGGTCGATTTGTACTGGGGTTTTTTTTTCCCTTCGGATGAAAGATGGTTTTGTGTAGATATTATTTCATCCATTTCCCCCCAGGAAAGACATTAGTAATTTATAAATAAAATACACATAAAAATAGGAAAAATCAAATGGTAGATTTTTTACTACAAAGACACTGCTAATTCTAGTATTATGAGGTGAAGTTGGAGTAGTTTACTTTCTGACTTATCAACTCTTGAATTTTAGGATTAGGAAAGGTAATTAATTCATGTAACTTATGTAGAAGAGGAGTCCTGGCTGGGGTCTCTGATCCTTTAGAGAAGGGAGCAATAAATATCTTGTTTTCTGAGCTTTTGATTGTATCTCCAAGTGATAGTACTCAGCCAGCAAATTTAGGATGTGCTTTATGTGATGGGGAGCTCAGCTGTGGCTCCATATAGATGTGTGGAAGTGAGAGCTTGCAGAAAATGGGTTGTGGCCTTCTTAAAATTTATTTTATTTCTTTATTAACAGCTGGGGTTTGGCAGGATTTTCCTTCCCCCCCCCTTGGGGTGGGGATGAAGCTGGGCTCACTAAAGTCTGATTGTCTATCTCAAATAGTGGATATGAAAATTGGAAATTTTTTCAAGACCTTTCTAATTCTGTATCTGATTGTCCATTAGATTTTAATGCTGTAATTTAGTCTGTTATCTTCTGATTGTTTAAAGTTATATATCCCTGCTTAAATGTAGGCATTTTTTCTTAGATTCTTTTTTTCTTTTCCTCCTTTAGATATTGTTTTATTGTTAAGTATTCTCCTATATTCCTTAGTCTTTGCTTGCTTTGTTTGGGGACTCTCTGTTGTCTACAGTTCAGAAACATTGAGGAGCTGACTACATTCCATTTCTGCAATATTTTCTGAAAAGTTACTTGTTTTCAGAATGTTTTCATATTTAAATGGTGAAGAATCTGCTGATAAGCTAACAAATAGGGGCAGAGTGGAATGGCAAATCTTGAATCGTATCCCCAGTTGAAAGTCACCTTAGTGATTAGCTGAATAAATACTCTAGCAAAAAGAGAAAAAATGTTTAGTTCATCTTATCTTTTAAAATAAAACTTACAAACTAATGACCATTGATCAGAATAGTTTTCTACGAGTAGTTGTAGAAAGAATACATAAAGTGTGGTAAATCGTTGATCAAATCCATTTAGTGAGAAGGAAATATTGTGCAATAGTTGTTTGATGGGGTACAGCTGTGGGTTCAGGGAAGACCCAGATCCTGCTCTGTCCCCTACAGTGCTGTTCTAGGGCCCAGGGTGTTGGAGTTTGTGTGATCTGTCCATGGTAGCTCTGCTCTACTTTGCCATTGCCTGTCCCAGTCTTGTTTCTTCCAGGCCTAAAGATGTACTTCGGTCACACAGTGGGGTGCACAGTTTCCTCTGAGAAGGTAATAAAGCAAAAAACCATTTCTATTCTAGAGGAAACCCTAGAGGAAAGAACTTGGAAAGCACTCTACACTCCCCTTTTCAAGTCAACTAGTTCATTTCTGGATGTGGCCAGTAACAGGGCTGTGGGCTTGGTACTTGGGAAATGAATGACTGCTTTGTGGCTGTATATTTCTGCTGCAATTTTCCTCTATGCTCTTTAACAACAACTATTTGAGTATTGATCTGCTGGTGCCTAATAGCTTAGAAACACTGTGAATGTGATATGAAGATTAGAAAACTATGCCCCTAAACCCAAAAGCATTGAATACATATATATTCTTCTCCTTGTGATTTAGGTCTGATTGAAATTTATGGTACTGGTCATGTGAGTAAAATTATAGGATGGTGACTCTGAGTGCTTTTTATATGTCTGGAAAAGCATGTGGGATAGAGGAACATGATTAAGTGAACTATAATAAATTGCTTACTTTGCAAAATTGGTCACCAATTATTAAGTAAGACTATTTAGACTGTTTAAACATAGAAGGAAAACTGGATAGGGTTCAAAGTACACAAAAATGCTTTGTTTTGCTTAGCTGATCAATGGAAAAGAACAAATCTGTGTGGTTTTGCTTTACATTAAAAAAAAAAATCAACCCTTACCATAAATTGTTAGGCATGTGGATTTTTTTTGTGTCAGTCAAAATAATTTTTCAACAGAGCATGAAAATGGAAGACTGAGAATCTGAATGGTTCTGCTTTAGAATCACACTGAAAGTTTTTTATTTTATGTAAATAGAGATTGATGGAACATTTTACACAGAGTGCAGGTTTTTGACAAAAAGTATTGATGGTTGCTTTCAGTAAGTGTTACTGGAGATGACAGAACATTGCATTTTAAGATGAATTACAGTAGAAACTCCCTCTTTGGGAATGTCATACATTTTATTTCATCTGTTGTTTTGAGAAAGAATGACTAAAGTCATAAATACCACAGACTGATCTCTCTTTCCTTAACATCTTATAGATCTTGCATTAGTTTGCAGCGCTTAGTAGAAGTATATTAAAAATAATTAGGAAGCTGCATGATTTTTCCTAAGATCTACTTGCTGTACTTTGTGGGTTTTTAAGTGTCAACTTGTTCTGATGCTAATCTTAAAGGAATGGCCCTTTGATTTTTATATTGGCTTATATTTAAACCTTCAGAAAAACCTTCAGAAAATGCTTTGTCTGATGCATTTGGAAGCAAACTAAATTCAGAGGTCTGGTTTGAGTGATATGAGGCTTCTTTTCTCAAAGGCAAGTTGATCAACTTTACAGCACCCAATGCTAAATTTTCAATTAACACTTCCAAAGCATTGAAATGTCTATAAACAGGAGAGGTTTTCAAAATGTTTTGTCCTGCTACTGTGCATAGTTTTGCTGAAATCTCTTTTGAAGTGATAACAGAAAGCCAGACATCTGGGATGACTGAATTCCTAGAACCGAAAATGCAGGTGGGATTTGGACAGTGAAATGAGATGATTTAGGTCAATGGGAATTGTAAGCGGTGCTTAGTAGAAGATCAATTCTGTTATAAATGTACATTTGCATTTTGTATTTTAAACGTTTTTAAATTGTCCTACGGTTATAATAGTTTTAGCCTAAGTAAGAGATGTAGTCGCTGCATTGTTTACATTTGCTGCTTTCAAATTCAGTGGAATTCACCCTCCCACACCTCTGCAATTCCTTAAAAAGACAGAAGGGAGGTTTGAGAAAACATTGTGCAGTTGAGGGTGCCAGTATTAAGGAAATTTCAAGGGAGGACACACTATGAACTTGGACTCCTCTGTGGGTTTCATGGCTGATAATGACAGCTTGAAGAGGAAGACTAGATGTCTTCTTGGAAGAATGATAGTTTTAGCATAGATCAGCTTCTGGGTGTATTTTTCAGGCCTTTTAAGGAATGTCCTTCTTTCTGAATAATAAAAGAGCCCTAGTGACATTTTAATGATGAATATATGTGTAAAAAGGAATATAGCCAAAAGGGTATTGTCACCCTAAAAAAAAAAAAGCTTGTGTAAAGGAGGCTTGTGCTTTAGAAAGGAGCATGGAGAAAGTGACAAATCAAGTATCAACAGTAAAACCGAGCTTCTCCTAGATTGCCTCATTTCTATGTTAGCATTCTAATACCACTTCTCACTGCTTACTGAAAATCAGCTATTTCTTGCCTGCAACTGGGTTATCTTCTGAGAAGAGGGTTGCATTTCTCTTTATTACTTCTATGCTCTTGAAAATTATTCCTTGGAAAAGAAAGTTATTTTGGTTTATCATTCTTCCCACAATGAATATTTCTTATTGCTGCTTCGATGGACAAACATTATTATATCTTTCCTTTAAATGTATTAATTTTCCTAGTTCTTACAATATAATACTGCCCAAAATTATTTTGAAACCTAGATAGATATGGATCTATATTGCTTATTGATTCTTTTCTTTCACCACTTAATGGCTTCTTTTAACAATATTATGGTAACCTGGCTTGGATCCATGCTCTAAGCTGAGCTGAGGAACATGCCATTGAACCGTGGCTATTCAGTTGTTTAACAGACTAAGCTCATCCCTTCTCCCAAATCCCCTGTGGCGTCCCATATTTGAATGGTGGCCACCACTCAGATAATTATTAGATAACAAGGTATAGGCATCTTTTAAACAATTGAGTGAACTGGTTAAATACACATAAGGTTTATTGTGGAATTTGTCTTTTACAATGGACTGAAGCTTGTCACTCAATGTCTTGAAGTATTCAATAGCTTATCCTCTTGTTTAGTTTATAGATCCTCAATTGACTTCTTGATGGCCTCATTTTCCCTGCATGTTGCTGTGCTGAGATAGAATACATGGAAACTTCTCTCTGACTGCTTTGCTCAAGGCCTGTCATTGTTTCTGCGGCATCAGTGTCCAGCAGCTGGGCCTGAAACAAATCTCTTTTCCACAGGTAGAGTACTGGTTTCCCAGCTCTTCCACCAAACTGTTCCTTTCTCCATAAGAAAACATCCTGGCAGATTGTAGCAAGCTGTTGTTTTGTAGCAGGCTGCTCATAGCAGGCAGTGTTGTGAAATGAATTATGCTTTTAAAAAAAATGTAGGTTTATTAATGTCTGGATAATCAACCTTCGTTGGATGAAAGAAATTAGTAATCAGCTGCTGTACTGAGAATGGTCCTCTACTGGTGTCAGGCTTGAGGAAAATGTAAAACTTTGTGGAAGAAAAAGGCATTTCTGTATTCTGTAAATGTCCTAAAAATTCCAAATGTATTAGAGTCAACTCCAGGACAAGATTTAAACAGACATTTCAAGGGGACCTTAACCCATGAAATCATCCTATCCTGCAGCCAAAACCCCACCTTCTAACTCCTGAATAAATAGATTCTCATGACAGAATAATTCATCTCCAGTCATGAAAGCATCAGCTTTAAACGACAGCTTGTAGAGACCCTGTGCTTGTTAGGGCCAGATCAGCAGCCCAGATGCCTTGAATGTAAACTCATGAAGGGAAGATTAATTTATCTGTCATCCTGTGCTTTGACAGTTGTTGTAAATCTGATTTAGCTCTGAGCAGAAATAGGGGGACCTTTGAATTTATAAGGGTGATAGTGAGAAAACCTAACCTAGGCTCTGTGAGCCTTGAAGAAACACAATGTACTTGGACTCAATGAGATCTTAAGTAATCTTTAGGCATAAAAAACCAATAAAAAATTAGGCAAGGCTCACTTTCCACTGGCAGTTGTCTGTGTGGGTGCACTGGTGTGGTAGTCCACTGGAACTCTCTCCAGTGAACAGAAGCAGAAACAAGAATGTCTATTGATCAGTGGCACTGGACAACTCCATAAGCCACGTGTGTGTGCTTTTATTGAAAATATGTTGGCACTGTTTTTAGAAGTTTTCCTTTTCTGACATTTTAAACTTTACAGAAGATATTTTTTTACCTTTTTGGAATTTAATAAGGCTATCAGACTGATTTATTATGGAATGATGCTTTCTGCAAATTTTATACATCTGTGATAGTACATTTGTAAAATCTGAATGAAAATTCTGATAGTCATGATCTCAATGGAGATGGGCTGTTGTCTATAAGACAGTAGGAGCATTTGTCTGTGGAATCAGAACAGGTCATTAAAGTTAGGAGAAGTTTTTCTGGTTAGTGCTGCTCTGCTACTCTTTTGTGCTCTGTGGGAACTGAACAATAGAGAGTATCTTCTCTCTTATTCCACATGCTCCAAATTAAACATAGCATAATAGCTGTGGAAATTTGACTTTCACTCTCATATCAAAAAATTGAAAATAAATTATGTAACACTTCTGAGCTGCCTAGGGTAGAATGGTGATATTTTGGGGGTTAGTATAAGGGCATCTGCGAGTACTGCAGTATCTGCTGTGACTGTTCAGTGAGAAAAAAGCTTTAATCTTTATCGAAGCCGGTTACAGTTGATTTATGCTGAATTCAGACTACATGAAACTTCTGAGAACCTCCTTGTAGCATGTTACTTTACATATAGCTGAGGTCTCTAAATGCATATCATTACTCTGCAGAACTAGACTGCAGTGGACTACATGATTTTTATCTGCCATGAAGTTGGAAACTGTGCCTTTTCTTGGTGATGAGGAGGTGACCTGTGTGTGGACTGCTTTTCTGTTGGGCTAGAAGTGAACCATGGTGAAAAATCACTCTTCTCCCTCGATAGGATAGAATACTAATGAGCTGCTTTCTAACTTCTTTACTTACTAGTGCATCACCTGCTAATTTGGAATCTCACACCTGATTTTGTAAAGCTGGTGGCGAGGTAGGGACATTGCCCTGTTGTGAGCTTTCAGCAGAAGTTCTGTTTTACTCCCTGCAAGTTGCAGGGGTGTTAGCTCAGTCTAGAACCACCGTAAGGAAGCTGGTTGCTTGTGTCAGTGTGGTCTTTTCCTTCTGGATGAGTTGCAGAATCCACTTCAGTGGAGGGTCAACCAACCTGCTGTTGTTCGCTTTACAAGTAGTTCAAGAGGGATCAACTCTGAATGTTAATGAAATAAAAAGGTGTGTATCCCCACACTGTTGATTTAATTGCTGAATGAGTGAGTGTGTTAGCACAAAAGCAGTATAAAAATAATTTATGTCCCTATGTTTTAAAACTCCTAAAAAAAAGTGAGGGAGAATTGTCGTGCTGTCTTCTCTAGCAAGAGACTGTTTAAGTGGAAATGATTTAAAACCCCAAATCCCCAGTTTTTCAGGTGTGAAGGTTAGAATAGTTGTTGAAATATTAAAGTTTAGGTAGATTTATGACAAATTAGTTACTTGCAGTCTATGGATTCAGAGTGGCTTAATGTTGCACCCAAAATTGGTTTTAGGATTTCTTTTAAGAAAATTTTGATGGGGTTTTATTCTTCCAATGATAATGAGGTTAGAGTAGCTTAGTTAGACTTCTATAATTGAGACTTGTTATAAAGTGTAAACATGAGTTTTTTAAGGTTTCATTACAGCTACAGAAATGAAAGATGAGGGCAAGTGAAGATGGCATTATGTAACTGAAGTTAGAGATCAAATCTGAGACCAAATCATGAGGTAATTTATCTTTGAATACTTCAGTTTGATTCACAAAAGACCTGATTTTATTTTCAGGTCTAGTCTGAGTTAGGTTCGTTGAAATAAAAACGGCAACATTTTGGAGTACCCTGAAATAATGTCTGCTCTTGCTCTGGGAGTGTATAAAATTGTCACTGTTGCAGCAGGACATTGCTTTGTGCAACTCAGAACAAAAAAAGCTTTGCTGTGAAGATTTTACAATCTTAGCAATAATGCTGTAAATACTTGCATGTTTCCTAATCCCATGAAGCTTTAAAATCCTTCCTTGATGCTCAGACATGTTCATAGTAACATAGAAAAATGTTCATAACTGTAACTGAATATTTTTTTGTCTCTTGAGTAGAAGCAGAAAACTATATTGTGTCTAGTTCTTACAGTGACCTGTCATGAAAACAATAAAGATAGCTGTCCTAAGTTGAATCCTCTTGCTTACTACTATTTTTTTGCTCACTTTATTTTTGGTGTTAATCTTGATATAGAATTGTATGAGTGTTAGCATTAGAGTCAAATGTGCCAACTGCTATCCGAATATACAGTTTATTTAGAAATGTAGTGAATGCAATGGCCTGTAGTAAGTAACAGACTTATTCTTGCTTTGTGCACTCATCTTCTGTGGAACATTCTCCAGGGGTCAACAGTGGTGCAAGCAATGCAGTTTGCTAAGTTTTGCATAACTAGCTCGTGAAATGTCTAAGATAACTCTTTATTATTTGTACACATGTAGTAATTGCACAAATGAAAGATTCGTATTAGAAAACTTGCCCCAGAATGTTCCTATTGCTTAAAGTAGGAGGCCAGGTTTTGTCACTTTGCTCAGGCAGGGCACAGCATGGCATTGTGGTGTAGTGAGATCTGAGTATTTGAGGAAGGAGCACCAGTTGTGAGGTGATCACGAATATTGATAGTGTTTTCCAGTCAGCAAAAAGGAGGCATTTTGGTATCTTATATTCTCCTCTTGTTGTAGCTGACATAAACTATACAGCTGAGAGGGAGAGGCTGAGGGGGTTGTGCATAGAGGCTTTAGCTCTGGACAGTGTGTGACAGTACAGTGAGCATATCTTTGCAATTACCCTAATTTGTACTAGTAAAGTGAACAACTTTTTGTGAGATACGGGATCTCATTAACCTCTTCCCTAATTCTAATGTTTAAATAACCTAAGTTATCTATAGGCAACCCACTGGTTTCTCTCTTGTGGATTTCTTTTTGCCTGTAAAGCAATGTCTGAAGTGTATCTCAGACATCTCATTTTAATGGCAATGAACAGAACAAAGTTATTTAGTAAATAGCTGAGGTGGATGGTCTGGGGACAGGAAACAAATCAGTAGCAGGTGTTACAGCTGCTGAGTGCTGCTACAGAACCCTGTTACGTTTCTGAAGCTGAAGGCATTGCATGAATTGACCAGATGAAGGATGGAACTGCTCTAAGAATTGAGCCCTAGAAAATATTTGGCTTTAATTTTTGTAACACTGCAGCAGTCCTTGTTACTGTACAAACTGACTGCATAGTAAATAAATATTTTTCCAATTTTCATGAAATTTCCCACTTTAGAATTTTATTTTCACATCCTTTGGGCAGATCAAAGTAGCTCTCTGTTCTGTGATGCTGCAGGCAAACATTATTTCAATGAAATATGGCTTCTAAAGTACAACAGGATGGGAGTTTTTCAAAAGTAAATGAATTGTTCTAGAAGTCAATATACACTAGACATCCCTCTAGGGCAAATATATTTACATAAAGAATTTTTCCTGTTATGTAATTTAAGCCATTTTGAGCAGGCGAAAATTTAACAAAACAAAAAGAAAATTCAACTTTGCAAGACATTTCTAAACCTATCTCCCCTCCCACCCCCATTCACTTTTAAAGGCACAGTAGGGAGCCATGGGAAATGTATTTTCATCTAGGGTTGTAGGAGGAATACATATTGTTTCTTTAAGGCATCAGGTATTGAGAAATGGCAGGGTGAAAAGTTTGACCTGAACTGCCAGATCTGATCTGCAAGGGGGTAATTGAGTTGCCATGTTTTTTTTCTCCTCAGTTTAAATCAAGTTTTGCTATAGCCCATTTAAGTGTCAGACTGGTAGCAAAACTTGACAACTTCAGGGTGCAAGCTTGCTTTTGATCGGGATTTACATGCAAATCATTTTTGCCTTCAACTGTCAACTCCTGCCTTGACAATCTGAGGGGAGATGCCCACATTTCTTGGAGTTTTTTGCTTCTCAAGCCATGGGTATGTTGGTCAATGCTGTTAGTTGGTGTGTGGAAGAAAATTATTCTGGTAATATGGTGGTTAAACTTTTTATATCTATCTATGTATTTTTTTTGCTACTCCCTTTCCTGTCAGTCAGCTGTTGCAGCTGGGCTTCTAATCTCCTTTTTGCCTAGAAGAAAATCTAACAATAATCCTGAGTTTGATGTCAGAGAGAAACTAGAGAACTGGGGTAGAGGGTCACCAGTGTACTGAGGAATGGGTTTAAGCTGCAAAACAACACAAAGGATGCTGACAGTCCACATTTTCCTGGGCTTTAAACAAAGTCTTTGGTAAGTTTAAAGAATCTTCTCCTTGCATGACTAAACCTATTGATGGTTTAGAGAAAAAGCTGCCTTAGAAGGCTTAAGACTGAACCTTCTTTCCAATTCTACTGAAAACCTTAAGATGTTAAATTTTTTTACATTGTATAATTGGAGAAAAATTGCAGAGGGGCCCTTGAACTATGAATAAAGTATGTGAATGAACAGTATGTCTTCTTTTTGTGGGCATATCTAGTAAAACTCATGTGTAATATACCTTTTAGATGAATTTAATTTCCATTTACACTTTACATCTGGAGCTAATCTTTTAACAAAATCCCACACAGGAAAGTAAACTAATGAAAAAACCCCTATAACTTAATACTTAAGGGTTTCTAAAAATAAAATCAACATCAGAAATAGACTGGTCGGGACTTTATGCAAAAAACGAAAACAACAAATAAAAAATTGCTATTATACCAAATTAAACAAATGGTACAAGTTGTAACATCTTGCAAGTGATGCTGCTGTTTGTTTTTCTGTTAAACAATTTTTTCTTTGTACTATTAGTAGAGTAGGGACATCAAACGCACTGTTTCACTGAGGTGGCAGGCAGTGTCATGTTTGATAATCTACATATGAAAGCATAACTTTTAAAGTCAAGATTTTGAGACAGAATGTGCTTTATCTGTCTTGGACCTTATTTTAGCAGACAAAAACCTGAATATGCTGACATGTGCTGTGAAATTTTAATTGAATTGTTAATGACACTTTGGAGTGACACAACATGTGAGAAACTTCCAAGAACCGATCATGGGAAGCCCTTTTTCTTACTGTTACAAAACAGAAGACACTGGGAACTTGACAAGTCCAAGTGTCTGAGGCCAGGGGAATAATTGATAGCAGGCTGCCTGTATCCAAGGTCCTTTAGCAGTAATTGCAAGCAGGATCTGACTCTCTGATCTCACCAGTGGTATTCACCATGCCAAAACGACCAGGCTTTGACAGATTGCTTTCCTACAGTAATAACTTAGGCATGTTCCCTTTCTCACATGAGGCCACACTTCCCTCCCACTGGAGAAAATGAGTTGAAAATGAGTTGCTTCTTTTTTTAACAGGGCACTGTTAAAATAACTCTCTTCTATTATATAAGCCCAGTAGTGCCAGGGGACTAAATTTATATGGTTATAAACAAGAGATATTACTTTAGAACACCACAACGTAATATTTCACAATTTCTATAGGATTTCAAATATTTTGAAAATAATGTGTGTGTGTAGGTTGCTCCTTATTGCTCTTGAAAGACACCCAGAATGCTACATTTTATGTTTAATTGCTTTCATCTCTCCCTGATTTTTATAAAGTGAGTGCTGACTTGTATTCAGATTTATATCTTGGATGAATCCAGGTCCTCAGAGGGGAACTTAAAACTATTATTTATTCTGCAAAGGTTGAAATGAGACTTATTTTATTTGAGCTTTTTAAACCTCCCCGTGTTTGGTCCCTGTTATATTTTGATACTTTTACGTGTTGTTCCCAGCCCCTTTTTAAACTTTTTTGCTGTTGTTGTTGTTGTTTCTTCTGGAATGTAATTTTTTTCTGTAAACTATGATTGGGAGCTCTAATGTCCTGGATGATATATACCAGTCCTGGATTTACACTCCTTTTAGTGACAGGATTTTACTAATTCTGATGTAAGGACTCCTGTGTGCTCCTCTAGGGTGGTCTGTGTTCTCTGGCACAGTTAAAAGCCTGGCAACTCCACCCTGTAGCTGTCTAAACAAGGTTTCTCGCCAGGCACTAGCTTCAAAAGAACTACACTAAGCAAGACTATGGGAAATTTTAACTGCAATATTAAGTTTATAAAAACTGAACTTGTATAATGACTGCCACTTTCACTAATGTGTGCTAATATTTAAGAAAACTAAGGTATATTTCCGGAAGTGTTAAAGGGAGATGGTTTTTTGTAAGTCTGAACTGCAAATAAAAAGTGGTAAGAATGCAAGGTGAAAATAGATTGTATGCACATGGTAGAATGCTTACAGTGACTGTATGGCATCTGGTTAGTTACTGTGTGCACTTTGGAATAAGGAGCTCTAAAGGTAGACTTAGACTCTTTAGCAAAGGTGGGAAGATTGGAAGGTAAAATCGTGGTTATTGCTCATTAACCCCCAAATCTGTGAGAGACTGCAGAAAAATTCAGGTGATTTGCCCGTAAATGGTGTTGGTACCAGTGAACAGGTTCTTCCACAGTCATGATGACATCAAGGATCCAGTCCTGTGCTCTTGTCATAGCCTGTCAAGACCTAACATTTCTTTTTTACCGAGGGAATATTGGGCTATATGAGTGTTCTTTTTTTTAGTTTTTTTTTTTTTTTTAATTCTTTTGTCTTCCTTAAGTTGAGCTAGCCTCACATTTTTTTGAAACTGTAAAGAGTAGCCTGAAAATGATTAACGGAAAACTTCAATCTGTGAACATACTGCTGTAATTCTCAAGAAATAACTTCAAGTATGTAGCTTTAAAGTGAGATGAATCGTTCACCATATACCTGATGGGTCATGTAGCTTACTCATAAGCTTCTATAAACTTTAGGGATCATGTGAACCCTTTTAGAGGATATTGCTAGGGCTTTGACTTGCTTTGGTTGTTGTAAATAAATCTTTGTTTGTAATAAGGTGGAAAAATACGGGACAAAAATGAAGCTAGGGTATTTAAAGGAGCTGAATTTTGGGGCCAAGCCCAGTTTATTAAAGTGAAAGAAGCAGAAGGGAGAATGAAGCTTGGAACTGGTTTTGCAATAATGATTTATCAGCACCTTGAGCCCATCCTTTGGACAGACCTTTGTTTGAACTGCAGCTGGCTTGGTTTATGTATGACCTGCTGGGAACTGAGGTTGTAATGAAAAACAGTTATTCTTTCAAATTACTCACAAGAAGTGGTGCCTATTTTATCAAGTGCTCTTCTTAATTTGGCACATGGTAAGACTTTTAATATTTGTTTTTTCTCCATTAATCACACTGTATCTCATAAGAAGTCCAAACACAGTGGTGAAATATTGTATGCTTTCCTTAAAGCATTCTGACGACAAATGCTTCTCTAGAGAGCAGCTGTCATGAGCTCTTACCATTAATTAATGAAATTATTTGTTGAGGTTTTGTGTATGTGTGTTGCCATATTATGAACTTTCCAAAATTTGTCTCGGATCAGGATTGGGTTTCACAATTTTGCAGACCAGCTAGTGATTACAGGTTTACAGGACAATAAAGAATGAGGAAAGCGTAACTGTTTAACAAAACTAGAAATGCAAGACTTCTAGCCCTTTTATTGTTTAAAACAAGTTTAGGATGACAATTTACTTATGAAACTGGGGTTGATTTGGAGTTACCCAATTTTTTTTTTGTTTGGTTGGGGTTTTTTTTTGTTTTGGATATAACCCTCTTTAGATGTAAACTGTATGCTCTGAACTGTGCAAAGTAAACATAGCTGTTCTGTAATCTGAACATCTAAAGGTTAAATAACAGTAGTTTGGGGAAAACTTGAAGATGATGATAACTCACAATGTGTCTTTTTGTGTCTGCTACCAAATAACAGAGCTCAAATGCTCAAGAAAAATGGCAGGGCTAAATTAAGATGAATTCACGTATATACATTTTATAAAATTTCTGAGTTCTGTGGAGGCAAAGTACTTGTTTTACATATAGACACTTTCAGAGACCAGAATGAGATATTACCTGGAAGACAAAGAAATGGATGTGTAATAAGTAGTTCTACCTCTTAATGTTATTAAAAGTGCTGACAATACTCTTTCCACACTTTTTCTAGTATTTTTGTTCTCATACAAATGTAGCACCAGTCTATTTACTGAATTGTTATGCAACTTCTCTCGTTGCTTTAATCCACAATTAAATAGCCTGTTTATAGTAACCTCTTGCTACAAAAGGAAAAAATTGCATCTGCTTCTGAAGAAGACATTACATTAAGAGGAATTATTGTTCCCTTTAGTTTTAAGTAACCTGGAGAGTTTGGGTAAGTAGAATATGATGCTGAAGTAGTATTTTTTTTTTACATGTTGGCTCTTAGAATTTGGCACTAATTCTCAGTATTTATACTCCCCTCAGTGGTACACACAGAAAATCACTGTTATTAATATGGGTCACTTTGTTAGGAGATATACTTGAGATCAGTATATTGATCAGAATTAGCCACATACTGATATATTAATTAATAAATTTTCATTGGGAACACTAGTAACACTAGTTGCCTTATGTCTGTGGAATTATTTGTATCTCTTGATGTTTTTGAACAGTGTTGACTCCAACATGCTGATTAAAAATATAATTAGCAGTTTTCTTTTTCTTGTATTAGGGATGCTTCTACAATTTTTGGCATAAATAATTTTTCAGTTTCCTTCTTGTATAATGTCCATCACACAACAATTAAGAAAAATGACATGCTTTGAGCAAAATTAGGTTGGGTTTCTGGGACTACTTGTCTCCTGAGTCATGACTGTTATGTAACTAGTAACTGGGCCCACAACTACTTCCTCTTACACTGTATTTCAGTATCAAGTGACTAAGTAAAATTAACAGTGAGCTCTGAAGACCTGTTCAGTTCCATTGTTTGAATTGAATTTTCTTGTTTTAATGGATTCCCATTGCAAGAATTCTGTATTTGGACTTCTTACAACATCTTTTGTCTCCTAGAAGTGCTGAGAAGATGGAAATATTTACTTAAAGAATAAACAGTTGGATTTAAATACAAAGGTTGGGGGGTTTTTTTGTTTGTTTTCTTTTCCTTCTGAGAAGTGAAAGCAGAGCACTATATTCTTTCAGTCAGGCACAAAGTGACTGTTATAGTATATTTTGCATTAATTCATGGAGGGACACTTGCCTAAATCACTTTCTGTCTCTTGTGGAAGTCTTTGATCCCAGTGACAGTTTGACTGCATTAGTGAGAGTGTATTGGTTAATCCTTTGCTTAACTTGTTCTTTTTGGCACAGCCAGGGGCCTTTCCAAAGATAATCTGTCAGCATAGGCTAAATCCTAATCAAACAGTCCAAAAGAGGAGCTGGGAGATGTGTTGTAGGCTGGGGAAGTCCTTTTGGGTCTATGGCACTTTCTAGTGTACTCTGAAAATGTAAGCATTCATATAAACTTTACCTAGTCATAAGGGCCTGCAAGTTCTTTGAACACATTGGTTAAAGAGTGCATTTCAGATGCTATAAATGCAGTACATCTGATTTGCTATCAGCAGCTGGTTTTGGTAGGTGTCTGGATCTGTTCAGTCCCCTTAGACATTTAGTACTGAACAATACATCAGAATTTCTAGTTTCATAAGATAAAAAACTGATGAAGACAGAAACCTTCCTCAATTGAAAAATTTGGTATCTGAAAAACCCAGTTACATATGGATGGTTAAGATACTAAGCCAAACCCCTTATTTTTCACTGGAAGTGAAAGAAAAAGGAAACTACCATCCAAATTGGGAGAGTTTTAGGTTGCTTTTAACCTGGCTCTAATGAATTACCACTGAAAAAGCCTACATGAGATGTAAAAGGTACAATCAGTATCCTTGGCTGCCTAGCATAACATCAACTGGTGCACATTAATCTACTTTTGCAAGATAAATTGGAATTATGAGAGATCAGGAGAGGTCTTTTCTTTCTCCAAAATAAAATATATCTTGATATTATTCATTATTAGTGGAGGCAACGTCAGAGCTGTTCTTTCAAAATTGAAGTGTTTCAGTTTCTTTGCAGAATGGTGCTTAAAAAGTGCTTATTAATGTACAAGTGGAGGGAAACCTGAGATACATTTTTTCCCTTGTCAGTTCAGCAATCAACTGTAATAAGAGCTGATGTAAAATTTTTATACACTTTAAGGCATTCTTTAATGTCTTTATGCTACTTGAAACACTTTCCATTTTCATTTCACTTAACAAGCATATTGGGATATTCTTTATGCAGATAAAACAAGCTTAAATAAAGTTGTTAAAAACGCCTGCAAGTAAATGACTTGTATATTCCTTTTACTCTACTTTTTCCTTCCCTTACACTTAACATGATTAAACTGAATGTTATAATATAGTTCATGTTAAATGGTTCTATGATTCATATCAACCTTATTACTGTCAGCTCAGCCAAAACAATTTCACTTCCACTTGTGCCACTCAACTATGTAGTGGTATTATGGCAAACATGGGATGTCTGGATTGAGATGCAAATATGTTTCATCTTTCTCAATAACATTTTTTCACCTTTTTCCACATAGCCAGTTTTTCAGTTGGTTTTTCATTTAGATTTGGTGGATGCCTTAGGACTGTGACAAAATATTCCATTGATGTTCCAGAGAAAAAGTGAATGAGCTTGCACATTATTTAGCCACCTAAATAATGGACTAAAAGAGATTTTGGTAGGGAAAAACATACCCAAATCCCTAAAGCTTGCTATATGCTTTGCTTTTCAATGTATAAACAGATTATGCTGATTGTCTAGTTGAAACTGTTTAAACTAATAGAGAGGGGAAACTGATGAAAGTCATCTCTGGCTGAGATTCTCATACTGGAGGGCTTTGCTGATTAAAGGGCAGTTGACATTTTGTGATCCACAGAGGATTTGTTTCTGCCTCTGCAATGCCAAAATCTTTGTATGCTGATCAGGTTGGGAATAACTCGTGAAGGTACTTACAAGCTATTTTGGATACCCATGTTCCTGAGAGCCTTTCCCATGAATCATATTGTAGAGAAGGCTTTACCAAGGGTATTGGTATTTTTTTTAGCTAACTTCAGGGCCCATAGCATGAATGGCACCTGAATCCGTATTGTCTACATAGGTTCCCTGTGTCTCACACCTCTGTTAGAGCTGGGGTGATTTCATGGTTCCTAGGGTGGCAGTTTTAAAGGATGTTAATCTCTCACACATAGAACTATATTTTTGTAGTGTCTATTGCATACTGAAAGATAAAATTTGGATCATAGAAGTGGAGTTTTGTGGTCAGAAGACACAGATGAGTTTTTCTTAATATGCTGGGCATCGCTGCTAGAGCTAGCTTCGAATCTCAACCACTTGGGAAATTGGATACCTCACCTTCTCTTGGTCAAACCCCATCTCAAGTCTGTTTTATGGCTTTTTGTAGCTATGTATTTATCTGAAGAGTAGTATATAGTTTTTGGAAAGAACAAAGAGTTCTTATCTGTTGTGAGTAGAACAAATCACAGACTGATCTGTTTTCTTTGAATCTTTGATCTGGGCTGCTTTTATGCCTTTTCTACCCCAAATTATTTTCCTTGTGTAGAGAGCAAATTTCAATCTCAGAGCATTAGCTTTTCCCTTTCTAAGACTTATAGAGACTGGATGGAGCCAGAAGGTCTTTGGGTGATTCTATTTGGATAGTTTCATGGATTTTAGAGAATTATTCTGTACAGTTCTAGTGAAAAGCTGCTACTGGGTGGACACAGAAGGGGTATTTTGAGTTTTCTGTTCTAATTGTAACATGGTGTGCTGACCAACGTCTGATCTATTAAAATGATGCTACATACCTAAATTTTAGGCTGTTTCTGAAAACTGTGGTAATATAAGTATTCCTAGTAAGACAGGGAGGGGTATGTTTGACAGGTTGTTTTTCTATCCTTTGGCATGCCATCTCGAGTCTTCCTCCCACTTATTTTGTCTGCATTTTTTATTTTCATTGCCTTTTTTTTGTTGCTATTTACTGTTTATCTTTGTTTATCTTCCTTTTCATTAAATGGAAATACTAGCCTCACTAATATGAATTTCATACATCAACCTATTCCTAAGGTTTGATAAATAACTAGATTTTTTAAAATACGCCAATCTGAGCGAAGTTTTGAATGATCATGGATATCTGTCTCTGAAATTTCTGTCAGCACATAGTGAGAAAAGTGTTTTGGGATACACAAACTCTTGAGTGAGGTTCACAATGTGTATTGTCGAATAAATTATGCCTACTGTTTGAAGTAGTAGGAATAAATATACACTCTTCAGTTAGAACAGTGAGTGGCAGTTTTCTGCCTGGGCATAGAAATCCTCTTGGGGTTTTTCATATGGTGGTAATTATTTCCCTGGCTGCATTAGCATGACTGTAAAGTAAACCAAGTAATAAATTAGGAAGATGGAGTAGAAGATGTAGAGCCTCAGCCTAGGTAAACCGTTTTGAACTATGCAATCATACCTGTGATGCTACAGAGGAAGGGAAATAATTGTTTCCATAGCATGGAGCCAGTCAGTGTAGTGCATTGTGGCGCTTTGGTTGGCTGCTATCCTTGCAGGTAAAAGAATAAACATGTTGGGAGTGCGAGGCAGGATCCTGAGTGACTGCAGCAGCAGGCGATTAATGGGCAACAACGCTCTGACAGGAACTGCTGACAAGGCGATAATGAGATTAGCACCTTCTGATTCTTTTATTAACAAGTAGCCAAAGAATCATTTGGGCATGTCAGTAGATAATGATGGAAATTAAGGGACACTCTGGAACCTTTGGGTAGCAGATCATACACCTAGTGCTCTGAAGGGTAACTTGCATATTAACTGAATCATCTCCAATTGCAAGTGTAGTCACTGAATATGATGGTATTAGTTAAATATGAAAATAGTGGGTGTATGACTGCATTTATTTATCTGTGTTGGTTATTCTGGCATGTTGCAACACAACAGTTTGTTTGATACATGAGGCACTTGCTCAGTTTGAAAAACCAGTAGTTGTACTGTATGAAAAATTTCTTTTTTATGGAGTTTTCATGGAATTATGACAGATGATTTGGAGTTACTGTTTCTCAGTTAGCATTTTTCCTTGTTGTGATGCTTGTCTTGGTATTGATGTGTAAAAACAATGGCTTTTGGGGTAAGAGAAGGGGAAATGATTATGACTGGAAGGAGGCATTTGAGAGTTACGGAGAGGAGTGGGAATAAGAAAAATGGAGAAAGCTATAGATAATTTCAATATGTGAATACTTGAGAGGACTAGAGAGTGACAAGAAGTACAAGACACTAAGAGTAAGCAGATGTGAAAGAGAATGAACACAAACACATTGAATTTTGGGTCTGGGAGGTAGTGCATTTGTTTCTGGGAAGAACCTGTATTTACACCTGTAAAAGGAAATGTGTCTGTAGGTGTGGTTTTGGTGGAAAAGTATGAGAAAGAAGGCAAAGGCCTAATGAGGGTAAACATTTAAGGGTAAGAAAGGAAAAGAATAAACACGAACATGATCAAAGAGTTAGGCTGTTTGTAGGAGACATTTTGGCATTTTTCTTATTTTGCTGTTCTTCTGGATAATATCACTGTGTAGCAATTTAATTTTCTTGATGGGTGGGAGAAGGAAATGAATTGATATTTTCATATATTAATAGCTACAAAGGTATTTTATGAATGCATTTCATTGACTGTTTCATCAACATTAATTCCATTTGACATGGAAATCTGATAAGAATATTGTAATGATTTTGCATTTGACAGAGTTAAAACATCTGAGTATTTATCATGATACTCAAAGTTGGCTTGGAGGGTTTTTCCTAGGGGCTTACGTTGATGCAAGTACTGAGGTTGTGTGAATGTGAGAGGAAGCACAAATGTGCAGATCAGCTTGATTTAACCCTCTTTTAGATCAAATTAATTTTAAGATAAAACTGATACAAATGCTTACTTTTTATGTCTAATTACAGTCAGGATAACTGTTCTCCATTATAAACAATTCATTACTGTTTAGGTTCAGGTCACCTAAGTACTCTTGAAAAAGCTACTCAAACTTCTGTGGAATCAAAGGAGGTTTTGTAAGTTTGGAACTTCCCAGCCTGAGGATATCATAAGTGCTCCACCTGTTGGATCCCAGAACTTGGCTGCCATCACTTTCTTCTTTTTTGAGGACAACATGGGCTTTAATTGTGTTCATGTGCTTGCTAAAGATCAGTGGTGCATGCCACTGTCATCCTCTTAAAATTCTCTTTTGTGTGTGGCTTTGAGAGTCTCAGAGTACTCTGGTCCAACTTAAAATAGTCTTGAAATCTCCATTATTTGGATGTTCTGTTTTCTTGAGCAGCTGATAGCTCAGTGTTAGAAGGAAATCAGCAGTGCCAGCACAGCAGAGAGAAGGCTGTCTGCTTACCTTTATATTAATATATCTCTAATCATTAAGAAAATGGAAAGAGGAAAAAAGGGAGCCATTCTGAAGTCAAGAATAATGGCTTGCTTTACAGCAGTGTTTTCTTGACATGGCAGAGCTTGCTCATTTGTGTCTCAGACTTTCCTGTTATTCAACCAAGTAAAAGGGTTGTCAATCTGTTTTAAGCGAAGAAAATTGAACTGGGTTTTTCAGGAGTATTGGTCGGCTTAGTTATGCCAAGCTGTTTCTTTGGATGGTAATAATAGATTTGTGCTTCAGCAGTATCTCTGACACAGTTGACTAGTTTTTAAGTTTACTTCTTTCCCCACCCCCTTCTCTGAAAAGCAAGTTGCCACCTGTACCTGGAATGGAAAGATGTGATCCAGTTGTTTCTTTTAAAAAACATTTTTTAAAGAGAAGGTATCTGATTTGGTTTAGTTGAATTTTATTTCACTCCTTCCTTTCTTTGCTGGTTTCTCTCTTAGAGGCACATTAGAGTAGTTTGGAATATTTTATCAGTAACAATATATTAACAAGGAAAACGATAAACCTGAGGCACTGGTTCTTATAATTCCTTTTTAGTTCAATTATTTTTTTAACCAGTTTTTACAAACCAAATGTTAATGCATATGCTTGATTGCTAACCACCTCTGGGCATCAAACCTGTTTTTTCTTGAGTGCAATAAGTGATTATCCAACTCATGCTGCTCAGAAAAAGAGGTTTTGTTTTAATAAGCAGTTTGCAGTTTGGCACACAATGCTGAGGAAAGCAACATTATCTCCAGCAGTAAACTCTGCAGTCATTGCAAAGCTTGACAAGAAAATGATTGAGTCTGTTTGTTATACCTTTGTGGTGCTGCCACTGCTGCTGATGGAAATGTTGCTGTTTATTCAGCAATGCAATAACACTTTCTGTAATTTATGGATGCACATTCCCCAGATTACTAAAGGTAATATTGTTGACTAAAGGAAAGTATACGAATGGATAGTTTCGGTTGTTCCTGTCCTTATAAAAGTGATTGACTGTTCACTTTGCACCGGGAAGAATTTGCACAGGCTCTTTCCCTCTTAACAATTACAGATTTCCCTTCCACTGACAGTTACAAATAACACAGAGGGTTCTAAGTGGCAAAAATGTACTCACTTCCACAGGTTCAAGGGACAAAATCCTAGAAATTCTAGAACTTGTCCCTCTCAGGTGGTATGCTATTTTGTGGTCCATCAGTAACAAGTTCTGTCCCTATATGCAAGAAAGTTGAGACAACACCTTTGTTGTATTTCTGCACAAAGGAAGGATTGAGAAGTTGAGGACAGTGTGTGTGTGTCTGTCTCTCTTCTCCTCTCTACCCCAGCACATTTTTGGAGAAATAATATGTATTTACCTGGGGGCCCAATCGTGGCTGTGTATGTTAAGCAAGGCTTGTATATGCTATGGTATTGGCATAGGAAGAAAAGAATCAATGTGGCAGTGCTTATGGTTACCAAATCTGGGGAAGCAGGCAACTCCAGCAAGGCTAAAATTCAAGCCTTTGCTCTTCCAACATAAGAAATTTTCTTTCTGTCTTCAACAACAAGTTCTTTGTTTTGTCCCTCACTGATGGCTCAGGTGTTGAAGTGCTTCAGCTGCTTTAGAGCTCCTCTTCCAGGGCTTGTAATTTTATGAGAGGTTTTCTAAACCCACTTACTACTTGTATTATGTCACTTTCGACTATAGAGGTGGAGTTGATCTATGTATGAAGCTGTTAAGAGTAAAGGGAGATTTGACGAAAGAGATTAAAAAAACATTCCCAGGACCGAAAAAAGAGAATGTGCATCCTTTGTTTTCCAGCCTAGGTGGTTGAACCAGAATACTCACTTACTGCCCATAAGATCTAGTTAGCTGTTGGTTATCTTCAGGTAACTACCTTCGTCCTTTTTCACAGGGGTAATGGGGACTACAGGAGCTATGAAAATAATTTGTCTTTTCCTCCTTTATAAGGCTGGGTATTTTCAGGAGCCAGTGCAAGTAGTTTTGAGACACATGGTCTGTGCCAGAAGCATTTTACCTTGGCTGATGTTTTCAAGAAGCAATGTGGTTAACCTCTGTCACCTGTTTGATGGTCCTTGTTTTGAAGACACCATGATTTCTGATAATTCTGTTTTATGTAGGTGTAGGTTTCTAGGCCTCAGTGGAAAGCCTTCAACAGTCTGCTTAAACTTTCTTTCCTGTAATTTTGCACTACCAGGGCAGTCTACAGAAACAGGAGTTGCAACTTCACTGGAAACAACAGTGAAGCTAGGTTGTTAGTTTTCTTGAAAAGTTGCCTGTTAGGAAAAAAAGAATTTTTAATATTATTTTGTAATTCAAACACTTTCAAAGTGCTAGAAATTGCTCGCAAATCCTGTGTATTTATTTTACTGTAAAATAATATTTGCTTTCTTCTCCCCCCCCCGCCCCCTTTCTCCTCTTAAGCAAATGTAAGGCAGCCCTTAAATGTCCACATGAATGGTAAGAGACTGTAGGGCTGTGCCGCTGTGTTGTTGGACTATTCTTTTTTTTTTTTTTACATTTTGCATAAGAGTTTTCCTACTTTCTGCACTAAATCATTGCAGAAAGGAAATGAGGTACTTGTCAGCCAAGCTTGAATACAGAAAAACTTGAATTTTCAGTATCTTAGGTTATGTATCAAATACAGAGAGAGCACATGATAGTTACAAATGTGAAGTAGCACTCAACTTGTGCTATTGTTTGCACTGGTCATCAGCCTGCTACATGTGCAAAGTGACTTGGACAGTTAAATTTTCCAGTAATAACTGAGTTAAAAGGAAATACAGGCATTTCTTTGAAGTCTCATTGGCTGACTTTATAGTTTATAAAAATTATACATGCATTACTAGTTGTTCTTATTATCCAACAGCTTAGTAGAAAGCTCTTATTTTTGAATCTTTATAAACTATCATTGCAAGCCACTTTTGTTTTTAACTAAAACACACAAATAACTTTTTCCGTCCCCAATCATGCATAATTTAATGAACTTTTTTTTCAGGCTTTAAGACAGCTAATTTGATACTTCCTATAGCATGTCCTGTTGTATTTACAAAGTGATCTTGTGGGGAGTTCCCAGAATGATTTAAAATTGCATAATTTTAAACATCATATCACTTTTATCATCTTTGTGGAGTCTTCTTGGCAACTTCAAAAGTCTTTTGGTGTAAACTCCTTTCAGAAAGATCTTTTTGAAATTACTGTGTTCCCTTTAGATCCCTTTGTAAGGGTTAGCATTAAGTGCTGTGCTTTTCACTTGCATAATGCTGCTTATGGAAACACTGAACACTTAGCTAATGTCTGTGTGAATTTCCTCTAGAGCTGGACAGCAAAATGTAGCTTGAAAAGCCTTACTGGTTTCTAAAATTGCAATTTTGCTTTTTTAACAACTCAGCGAGGAAAAAAATAAAACAAAGCAACCTCCCAAAGCAAAACAAAAAAACTCTTGAACTTCTATCAGCAAGAGTGGCATTGACTAACAGCTCCAATGTAATGGATGCATAACAGCATTGCAATCTGGGATATTGTTTAAATACCGTAAAAAGCCTTGTTCATTTACTCTGTCTGAGCACTGTAGAGAAAAATGGTGTGGTAATCCTACCATAGCAGGTGGTACTACTTTCATATCAGTATAAAATGAAATTCTGTGGATGGCTTTTTTTTTCTTATTCACTCTTTTTAATCTTTAAATAAGACGATTGGTAGCCTGTTGGCAAGAAAATGGGCCCTGAATTTTTATTCAAAGTTATACAAGGATGATAGTTGGAATTTTTGGCAGGAGGCAAGCCATTGCTTTTCAGAAAATGCTGTCAGGGGAAGCTTTTTCTGAGTTACCTGCTGGGTCCAAGCTCTTTTATGTTGTTGTTGTGACAGGTAGATTTATAAGGCTTGAAATTTGTACAAATCAGTTGTCATTCAGTGCAAGCTGTCAATGTGTCAAGCTGTCATGCCTGCTGTGAGGGGATGCCTGAGGGGGTGTACAAGGGGGCAACCATGGAGAAAGGAAATGAGTTCAAACAGACCTGAAATGGAGCTCACTTCTTTGGGTTTTCTGCCCCTGTAGAGCTGGCATTGATTTTTCTTGATGTTGAGCAACAGCAAACCTTAAATGACATGTTGTTAGCAATCTAAAGTTGCTGTTTATTGTCTTTTAAATGGCAGCAAATCATGCAGAAGAGAATATAGTGTGCGTTTCTGAGTTGTGCATGTTTAGCAGCATCCTGTTCGTGTCACTTTCCTGGCCTGGCTGGTTTCAGCTGGGAGAACTGCTGCTGCTGAACTGATGAACACAGCTTTATGAAGAATTTTGCAGACATGATCAGAAAAGAAGTGTTGCAGTCTTCTTTTTCAGGACTGAAGATCGTTAGTAACCATGAAGTTTAAATGGGAGAATATCAGAGGTGTTTGTGAGGCAGAAATGGACATTTGATGTACTTGCATTTATTAGAAATCACAATATGTTAGGCTGGTTTATTGATCACATTCTCTGGTTCTTGGTTTGAGTAAGAGGACGCTTCATAGGCAAGATCAGTTATTAAACTAGAGCCACCCTACCCCACCATATGACTGCTGAGCAGTGCTAATTTGATCGTATTGTCACCTTCCAATCATTTCTTAAGTAAACCAGAATAAAGTCTGAGCTGCTTTGTCACTTCATAATATCTGTGCAGCTCCTACATCTGAAGTGTTTACATTTGATGAAGACTGCACACTTGCTTTGACTGCAAGCTGTGATGGTAAAGTCTTACATAGCACAGCTCGTGTCACTTTACTCTTCAGGGTGGCAATATCAGTATATGTTAACTCTATCCTGGTAAATATCATTAAGAGCTGCATCTCTTGAATGATGGAGCATTTCCTGTGTGTGACCTGGCCCCTCTCCAGACTTTTGTGTTCTCTCCACATCTGGACAGCCTGTATTTGCTTTAATTAGTCATAAGATTTTTGGCCCATTCAGTTGATTCTTCATCCATCAAGCAGTACTGGGAGGGGGAAAAAGTACTGGCTTGGGATGAAAACTGGGAAGGTGACATTTGAGCAACAGTCAGCGTCTAGAGGTAAAAAAATTAATCAAAGATTTCCATATAGCCGTTACCAGCTGGCATTCATGGCCTCTGAGCCGTTGAGCTAAAAAGTCTACAGAGAGGCACATGGCGCAGCTGAGTTTGTCTTGTAAAAGCGCAGCTGTCCAAAACATGACAGCTACAGCATTAGCAGGGCCATTAAGAGGTGTAGAACATTTCCAGGGAAATGATTTGAAAAATGACAATGCTGGCTCCTGTGTGATATTAATTATACCCTGTGCTCATGGCAAATAAGCTAAAATAGTTGGCAAGAAAGACAAAATGAGGTGTCTTGTTTCTGATAGTCATTTTGATCAGTCATAGTACAAACTGGTATAGCTATTTAAAGAAACAATAGCACTAATGGACAAGCAACATTTCTAGATGAGTTCTTTTTGAATTCCTCAAAAAAAAAAGGCAAACCTGCAGCCTGTAGGAAAAGGTAATGCATGAACCCTGAATGCTGAAACAATGACAACACTCTTAACATCTAAGTTCTAGACCATATATCAGAGAATACTTCCTGCACAGCTCCTAAAAGGCTTCTAAATAACTGCATAAGGCACATAGCGAGAAACAATCCCATACAAACCCAGGAAAATTTGGCACTGCATGAATCAAATGTCTTGAGTTGTTCTATAGTGAAGAATGAAAGACATTCTGATAGCATGTGAATAGTGTTGAAATAAGATAAAAAACTACAGTGTGTGAATATAGACAGAACCAGGTATAAACTAGATGTTATTTTAATGGTCCTCTAGGAAGCAATGTTATATTTCTTCCTGATAAAATGTATTTATTTACATAGTCTTCTTATGTATTTGTGGATGTAAAACCTTAGGCACCACATGTTTATGCTAATTAGTAGGGTCTTTGAAATACTCATGATTATTTTCAGTATTTAATATTTTGCCTCTTAATTCCTTTGAAGGTATGCATGTTTCTTGTAAAAGAAGAAATACAGACATGACTGCCTTGATTTCACCTGGAAATAATTTTCAAGGTTTTGTTTTCATATTGGTAATGCTCTGTCTGCTGATGTCTGTTCTTGCTGTTAGGCTCACACAGATGTCTAAGCGTGGTGCTAGCTCCTTGACCATCAAACAGCTGATGAGGTTCCTGTGTTTCCTATGGCATCCATTCTGCCCCCTTTCCTGGAAAAGGATTGGAGTAGGATATTAGAGAGGAGCACACCTGCTTAGAAGGGCCAAAGCACCATGCTCTGAAGTGCACACAGGCTGCACTGGTCTTGCTCTTCTTCTGTTTGCTTTCTTGCAAAACTGTTGGGGCTGTGGCATAAGTCAGTTTAGGGGAACACTAAATGAAAAATGATCATATTTGCTTATTCATTTCTTGGTATTTTTGGTTTTCTGCTGGATCACTTTTCCTAAACAAGTTTAGCATGCTGTTGACTAAGCAGAAACTTAAAAACGTAAGCATTTCTGTAACTAGCTACATAAAGCTTGACGCCTTGCTTGGGTGGTGCACAGGGGACAGCCAACTTTTCTTTGTCTGCAGGTTGCTATAAAGTCAAGTTTTCTGACTTTGTGCTTGAAGTAGCTAATGCTGTCTGTCATTCATTCCGAGGAATGATGAACCCAGTGTAACCATGGTCCTCTCCTAGTACAAAATACAGTATTCACCTTGGCTATTCAGCTTTGGTTGATGAAAGAGCCAAGTTGCTTGGATTTGCCAGCTCTACTATTGAGCTGATTTGGTAGGAAAAAAAAAAAATTAAACCTCATATCTTTTCATTGCTGCATTTACAGTGGAAAATGTATTGGTGTTACGTAGACTTGAAAGGGGGAGACAGGTGGCTGAGAAGTATCTAATATAATTGGTATTAAATTTTAGTGCTTTCAGACTTCTTTGAACTGATAATGCTAAGCTTAAATTCTAACCCTGCACTAAGGATCGGAATAGAACTTTTCTGGGAAACAGTTCCCTGTGCTGCCACAGAGTATTTTTCCTCTTCTGTGAGACTCACTGCTGCCAGTCAACATGCAAACTTTAGGTGGTCCACAGGTCTGATCCTGTTAAATTAATCTCATAAAGAGGTTCATAATAAATTACAGTTTGCAAATAGCCTGTCATAAATGAAAACACAAGTGTAATGATGATAAACTAAGCATAGTTGGTGATTCTAAATACTTTGTGTTGGAAGAGATTTCCCCCTGTGTAGCAAATTCTATTGAATAATGTTGAATTTATGTAAATAAGTACTGCCTTTCTCCCCCAAGATAATGGAACTTTAAAACTTCAGAATTGCAGCGGGGCAGGGCTTTAACACCCTGTGGAGACAGAGACCCAGGATCATTCCTGAATTCGTTTTTTCTATGCCTATACATGAAAAGAACTCCAATTTGCTGGCTTGCCCCAGGAAAACTATTCAATAGGCTTTTCTCTAACACTGGTGAGCAGAGCTTTTTTCTTGGTCTGTGGATCAAATACATCACACTGCTCCCTGCACTGATCCTGTAGTTAAATTACCCTATATAAACAACTCTTTGTTATTCCTGCCTGTGAAAAATGTTGTGTTCTTTTGGTAAAGAAGAAAATAGACCTGGAAATAGAAGGTCACAAGCAGGTCAAAGTGTTTAGCTGAAAGGCTGGCAGAGTTTCAAGCAGTGAAGTTTTGAGATCTAAGATTGAGATTTAGTTGAGATGGAAGTTAAATTTTGTTGTTTCTTTTTTATTTTTTTTAAGTGTCTGGTCCCAAGATTAAGCGGGGAAAATCTACTAAGGTCAATGTAGACCATTTGAAGAGATGTTTAAATGTTTTGGCTCTGCTATCTGTTAATCCTTTACTAAATGCGTTGAACGTGAGAAATAATACGTACTGTTAAACCACCAAGTGCAGAGAAAATGTCTTAAAATTACAGTGTGTAGCAAATTAGAGTCTACTTGCTATTTTCTTTTTCCAGAGCTGAGGCAGTCTGTTTTTCTTTTACCTTGTTTACCTTGAAAACATGCTTTAATGCCTGTGGTGTTTCTGTTAACCTCCTTGAACTCTTGTGATTTCATTCATGTGATTTGTTATTGAATGACCTTTCCAGGATTTTACAAAACACGACCTTTTCTTGTCAAACATTCAAAGGTTTGTAAAGAAAGGCTGTCATGGGGACAATACTTGTTTTGCTAATTATAACGAATGTTTCCAAACATCCTTGAAAATGTAGATTCATATTTCTGCAGCCATTGATAGTTCTTTGTTAAAGTTCTTTTTAAACAATTTTTTGAGCAAACCACCAGTTTACAGTGTTTTAAGAATAACTGGTAATGAAGTATTACATGTCCCAATGGGCTTCAGTTGCAAACCTTGTCAAATGGGACTAAATATAATGGAGATACTACTACAGCTGTGAATCCTTACAGCTGCTTTCAGGTGGCTTGGAATTGTTTGTCATGCTTGCAGAAATTTTATAATACTGGCTAGGGCATTCTGAGATCAGACTCCATACAGAGGGATGTTTTTTCCCCATCAATGCTGTGTTTAATTAAGGTGAGAAAAAGTCTTTTTTTTTAAGAGAAATGAAGTGGCATAAGAGAAACTCCTAAACTATTTCCATTGTGAGTGCAACTAAAAGAAAAGTAGTTGAGCAGTGGATACAAATTGCTTTATAATGCATGGAAAAAATCTGCATTAATACAAAATTATGCAATACTAATGGATGCAATACAAAATGCATTCTTAAAATCACGGATTCTCATTTTTTTTTAGTGAAGGAAGTGGGTAGACATGAGGTGACTATGAAAAGATTATAAAAAAGAAATGCAAATATTTTGATTTCAGAAGTTTGTTTTGGATTCTGTGAGGATTTTATGGTTGTTGGGTTGGTTTTATTTTTGCTTTTGCAAACATGTCTTTGGTCAAATATAAGTCCACTAATGTATTGACCTGATATCAGAGTTTCTTAACCTATCAGTGTCCAAAAATGATATACCAGGAGGAACACCTGGAGGGGAAAAAATTAAGAGGAATCTTTTTGCAGAATGTTTATCCTTTTACAAAAATATGGATTCGTTTGTATTTTTGTATGTATGTGCAGCACTTTAACACTGAAGAAAGTAATTGTAGGTGGTAGCTGGTGACATTTCTTTTGAGGTTGAGTTGTCTGGTAATTCAGAGTCTAATTTCGTCTTTTCTTAGAACTTAACTAGAGGTAGCATAGAAGCTGCTCCTTTTCTATGAAAATGTTGATTTTTCTCTTTCCAGCTCTTCCATCTTTCCCTTGCTGAGGAACTGCTTTGATTTTTTTTTTTCTTCCCTGTTGATGTTAGGCACAGTATTGCTCTGAATTACCCGTTTACAAAGTGAGGTGTGGTGTCAATGACATGTAATTAAGTCTGTTGTATAGTCCTGACATTTACTGCTTATGTTATGCTGGCTAGTTTGGTTTGTGAAGAGCAGGAAACGGTCAGCAAATAATAAAGCAAACAGGAAAACGGAACCATAAAGACCACTCATAGTGGAGCTTATAGCAGACTTCTTAACTTGCCTCCAGCAGAGAGATGCGCTAGCATGTGCACCTCTACTGTTCAGTTTTATTGAAACTGCCATAAATACATCTTTCTGTTGGCATATGTCCTCCATCCTCCCAGTCCAAGATAATTCCTACCTAAGTATCTGACAAGCTGAGGAAGAAATAACCAAACGCAATGCTCATGTTTCCAGGAAGTCATACAATCAGTTACCAAATACATTCAAGGAAAGCTGGGAATTCCATGATTAACAAGATTTATCTATTCAGACTTTAATGGCTGTGTTTTCTGATACCTGGAATTCAGAATTCCCTGTTTCAAATCTATATAATTTGCAATCAGGTCATTCTGTGATCTTAATTTAAAGCATAAAGATTTCAGGAATATCTGATGTATGAGCTTATTTTGGAGTTGTTACAGAAAGTTCTTTGTGTGGAGAAGTTATCTCTCACTGGTTATTTATTCTAGCTCATGAAACTGTAATTAATCCTCTGAAATACTGTCACACTGCAGCCTCCACCCCCATCAGTTGCATCTTCTGCGCTTGTTGCCCTTAAATGGCTGCACTTCAGTTTTGGGATATTTTATGCTAAACCCAGTTTCTACTTCCCATTAAGTGAATGCTAGACAATGTTTTTGTGTGTTCTGATGCAGCAGAATGTGGTATTTAGTCTACCTCATTTGAGAGAAAGAAGACTTTTTGTGTCTTGGCTGTCTACATACTGATTTATCTGCCTGTATTTTTCCTGGCTTCTGTTTAAGGCAACCTATCCAAAACAGACCTGTGGCTCTGTTGCCTCGCACTCTATCTTTCCAGAAATAGAGCTCTTTCCTTGTAGTGGAGAACTGGCAGAGTCTCTGTGCTATCTTCCATGGTGCAGTGATGCATCTAGAGAAGCACAGTGAAGATACATTTTTATTGTTTATAGCGCAAAAAATCTTGTTTTGAGGGTCACAGCTAGCTGTGGAATGGGAGGGGAAAGAACTGCGTTCCTCTTCCTTTTCTTCTTCTCTGCCCTGCTGGTCAGTGGCTGTAGCTGTGCTGTTGCCAGTGTGTGCTGCAGGTCAGCAGCAGAAGGCCCTCTGTGGGCCTCCCTGGCCTGCAGGCCACCGTGATGAGGAATGGCAGTGGTGGCAAAAGCTGCCGTTAGCTTTTAAGATTAAGTATGGCCAACCTTTGTTCTGGCTAGCTGCCTTTTCCTTTTGTAATTGAAATTCTGTTAGACTTAGAAGGGAATTGATAATGACAAAAGCAACTATATTTTAGTTCCTACAGTTCATTATATTTTAGCCTGTATAACATCCAAGGTCTTAGTCTTCCACAGAACCGACACCATCTGGAAAATATATTTACTGGAGAACCCTCTGTTTATTCAAAGGCTTGAAATCAAAGGAAAGTCTCCATCAAACAATTATCTTCTGTTTGTTTCTATGCTGTTTTTGACCATTTAGTATAAATAGATATATGAGAGAAAGTCAGACTAGTACTACTCATAAAATTCTCAAAGTATTTAAATTTATATTTTCAAAAGTGTTTCCAACTTCTTTTTTGAAGTCTTTAGAAGGCTTGGGATAGAAATGTTTATCACTCTTTTTACAAGACTCTTCTTGAGAGTCAGGCAATTTGTTGTAAAAAACAGAAGAAATATTGAAAATGAGGAAAGTTATTCATCCTGTAGTGTATGTACCTCTTAATACTTATCCACTACAATCTTTGATCTTTCATAAATCAGCAAAGGATGTCAATGTTGTCCAATAGGGTATTTCAAACATGTGAAGGTGTTTCTAATGGGTAGTTGGATTTCAACTATCCTATACTCTAGCTCTTTACAAAAGTGTGCCGCCACTGTGTGTGCCACAGAGCTTAATAACAAGTTTATGTAGTCAAAATTTATGCAATCAAAATTTGTATAAGCATTAAGGAATTACTAAATGTATATTTTGGTGTGTATGACTGCTGATTTTAAGTGTGATTGTAAGATAGCTTGAATACAGTACTATAATAACTTTTGATTTATGTAAGGTCTAGGGCCAGGGGTTTGTATGAGGAATGCATCTGGACTTAAATTTGTTCATTTCGGAATCAAAATATGAAAGGGCATGAAATTAAGTGGTTAGTGATTAAAAGAATGATACTGAAAGTACGAAGAAAACATGAACTGTCAAAAGCTTAAAATTTAAATGGAAACAGTCTCTTACCGTTTTCCCATTTTTCAAATCCCTTTTCGTTGTTTTCCATGTTTTAAATTATGCAATAAGAACCACTTACTGGTTATGATAGCAGTTACTTCTGTTAAATAGAAATTAGTCTGTCCAATCCATCCCATCCCATCTCTACTTTAAAATCTTGATCTCTGTGCTGCCGTGTGGTTTCTTCTCTAGAGAAGATCTCCATTAGAGATTTTGTGTTTTGGGCAGTGGATGTACCCCAAATACCAGAGCCAAAGTCATAGTCTTTGTGGAGACTGTGTAGACTTCTTTTCATGACTGTAATATTTTTGGGCATATCTGTAATCATGTATGTATCATGTATGTATCATCTGTAATCATGTATGTTATGGTAAGCTGAGAATGAAGGGGAGAAAGAGTATTGCATGCTTTAAGTAAATATAAACAGTTAGGAAAAGTGTATTTTGTATTTATAGTTCAGCTGTGGGGAAACAACCACTGAATGAAAAATGTGAAGAACTTTGTGCGCTTATTGGCTAATGGATGTCAGGCAGCCCGGTGATTTGCCTGCTTTATGGTTATTGAAAAATAATATACAGTGATTATGCAGATTTGACACCCAAACAGTCTATGGGGAATAAGCATAAATGTACGTGGGGGGAGAACACTATAATTCAGTTTCAGCATAATTCTGATTCAAAGTGGAGCTGAAGCAAGCTGTACTCTTAACAGTGGTGAAGGGACCACTTGCAGCCTTGGCACTGTGCTCTCTTCCACCTGACTTTACAGAACAGGCTCAGACATAAGCTCATAGAACTTACAGCATACGTGATGGGCTATACAGCTGTTGCCATGAGCTTAGTTGCTCTGAAAATGTGTATGCTGGTATTGAAAGGAAAATAAATTTAATCAACATCTAAAGTGCAGGCACTTAAGTGAGCGGCATCCATTTCCAGGAAACTCTGCCCCTTCCGCCCTTGGCTACAGGTGCTGTGAGGAAATAGAGATGGGCTGTTAGTGATGTGGTGCTATTGAGGAATTTCTGCCTAGGTTTGGAGTCCTCTTTCTAGTGGATAGACACAATAAAAATACAGTTCCTCCTTCTGAAGGGTGTTCAGCGTAGATACAGGATTTTCCACCCTTAACTATAAAACTCATTGTCCTGGAGATCATTACAGTGCAGCTCATAGTGGAGTTTATTTTTGGAGGGGAGTAAAGAACAAACTGTGGAGTGTTTTTAAAATAAGAAGACAAAACATTTTATGCATGGACAGTTGCAGCTGACTGTTATTATCCTGGCATTTACATCTATAGTCTGGCATACATTTTCTCTCTTAATACTTTCAGGAAAAATCTAGAATATCAGCAGAGGACAGCCAAATGAAAATGATTGTTGGCTAAAAAAGCCGGAGTCCATTTCTTACTCCATAAAACTGACTTATGAAAAGGCTATGACAGAAAGTTATTTCATTCACAGCTAAATCTGCTCCCTAGGTCAGTGTGTGTGACTGGGGGGAGCTGTGTGCTGGATGGGATAAAGGACAGGGTCAGACTTAGGGAACTGCCCTGAGGAGAAAGACGTGGGGACACCTGTTAGGCTCTTTCAAATGGGCAGTATATGGGTGAAGGTGACTGGTGGGTTTATCCTGAGTATGAAAGTCCTTGAATTCAAAGCTGTACTGAAGAGCTGGGCAGTGACTATGAAAGACATTCCAGGCTTCACTCTGAGCCTCTGAAACTTTACATTGGTGTAATTTACCAGCGTTTTTCTCTAATCAGAACAGTAGGGCTGAACCCTGTTTTGGTGGGGGGAAATAGAGGAGAACCTGTGCACGACTGTGTAGGATGGATTATTTTAATACTGAGATATTTCAGGCCCATCTTTCTTTATCTGCTCCTCTGCTAAAAAGGTATACTAAAATTCTTTTCGTAACAGTCTTCTGTGGTGGAGAAGTGAGAGAAGAACAAAAATGCCCAATCTGCTGTTTTATGTTATGGTTTCCATCATGGATTTCAGAATGCACAGTTTGGCTGTTACTCAGGTTAAATTGAGAAAAAAAATGCATGCACAGTAATTTGGGCATTCCTTCCTTAGGAAATTTTTCAATTGCAAGAAAGAAGGTGCTTGTTAATTCAGAAAATGTTGCTTACTAATTAGTCTGTCATTCTGGATGTTTTGCACATTGGTCATGACAAAGTAGCCTGTCACTTTGGAGTCAGGCTTTGTAGAAGAGCCTGACCCAGCCTGGAGTGGCTCTCTCTTCAGCACTGGAGTAGCTCTTTCCTTGGCCATTGGACCATGGCATTCATTTACTTATGTGGAAAGCCTTATTTGAGCAACTCTAGTCAAAGGTTAAAAACCCATGTAGAAAGCCAGTCTTTTAACTGCTCAGCTCCTTAACCGCGTTGTGCTCCATGCCCCCAAGGACTCCAATCTTACGTTTGCAGTTGGACATCTGCCAGGAGCTGTTCATTGACACCACAGGTTTATAGTTACAATAAAAAGGACATGTGTGTACCAATAACATGTTATGTATCTGAGTTAAAGGTGGATGTTGAGGGCAAGATTTTCAGTAGTTTGCTATCTGGAAGCTACCAGTGAAGTATCTAGGGGAATAGAAGGCTTTTTCAGTTGACCTTTTGAAAGAGCGGAGCTTTTGCTTCAGACTCACAGAGTTGTTGGAATTACGTAATAATGAAATTGAAATTAATTGAATTGCTAATATATGCTTTTGCATACCTTTAGGAAAAAAATACAGGACACAGTGTCTGGAGCCAACACCTCGCCATGTGTGTTCATGCTAATCTTTATATTCATACCAAATGATGCATGGGGTGCATGAGTCGTTTTGATGGTTGGTTTTTAAAAGGGGAGAAGATGGGGCCTATATGTGTGAGGAGAGAGACAGGGAGTCTTGTCAGTCTTGATTAGTTCTGAGTCATTGATATTTTTCCTAGAGGATGAATAACAAAGAATTTTATTTTGCCTTTGTGGTTATAACTGTGGTTATAAGCAGTTATCTTCTGCAGTTCTTAATTTTTGTTTGGGTGTCTTAAGTGCCTTGGATTGTGGGCATGAGACAACAATCAATGTGTGTGATAGAAAAGGAACTGCAATATGTTCTTTTAAACTAAAGCCTTAGGAAAAAAAAATAAAAACAGATACACAAAATAAATTTCAAGAGTTACGGGTTTTGAGTTAAAGCCAAAGTGTCAGTTTTTTAATTTTTCTGAAATCTTTGATGGAACAGCAAACACTGATTTTGCCTCTATAAGCTGCCATTTTTTGTAGCCTCCTTTTTTCCAAGATTATCCAAAATGATTTTGAGGATCCACTCCTATATAGTTAAAGTCTATACTGCTGAAACAATTATTCTTATTTTTGATAAATGATTATTCTCTTTTTTGATAGGTTTTATTTTTTGTCTTGAACATAGAAAATTAACACTGCGTAATGGTTTGTGGATATGCAAGTTGTCAGCAATGTATTTTTTTTTAAGTTTCACCAATGTATTTTTTTTTTAAGTTTTAAAACTTAAGAGCATCTTTTACATTAGAGAAAATAGTCATTAAATGGAAACTGTTTATTTGGCTACAAGCCCTGAGTGTGCAGGAGACATGTTAGTAAGTCACTGACATATGGATGTGATCGCTGTTTCTTTGACCAGATTTGGTTTCTGCAGAGTGCGTGAGAAGGGAAGATAAATTTTGCCCTAGTAATACTGTAGTGACTCATAAATAAATGGTTACCCTTTGGTGCTTACAGTTTTCATTAAAGCGGCCTGAGCTTTGTTATTGACACCATAGGTTGCCTATTCAGGGAAATGCAGTAAAATTTATCAGTGTGCTTTCTACACCTAATAAATCATCCAAACAGGGAACCATATGGCAGATAAGACCTTGAAAATGTGGCTTCAGCATGTGAAGAGTCAAGTTGCTGAAATCTTGAATGATTACAGCTCGTGCATTTTCCCCTGGAATATCTTATAGTTATTTTACATGCCATTTTCTTGTTCATCCTATTGCCTTTTTGTCTCTCTCTCTCTCTCTCTCTTCCCCCCTCTTCTTTTTCAGCAGTACTGTGATTTCAGAAAAAAGTCGAAAGCAGATAAGACATTTTTATAATGCCTTGCTGGTAGGAGGAAGAGGGGCAGGGAGGAGCAGAGACTGATGGGAAAGGATGATATATGTGGCGGCTGTGTCCCAACTCTCCTCTAGCCCATTGTCATTAATCATGGCTATTAGTTTTTTCAGAGCTGCCTTGTCTGCACAGTGCCTCAGAAAAGCCATTGTTTTTTCATACCACAGTCCAGGGAAAGCAGTGGGGGGTGTGTGGGGGTATGGATAGGACCTTCTATAGTACTCCTTTCTCCTGTCTGCCTGAATCTGGTTTTTTTTTCTCTCTTTCTTTCCCTCTTTTTTCTTTTTTTTTTCTTTTTTTTTTTTTTTTCTTTTTTTCCCCCTGCCCCTTTCTTGAAGGGAAAAAAAATCTCAGTTGGCTGTTTGTACCTGTATGTAGGCACTTATCTGGTGACATAAACATAGGCTGAACAATTGTAATACATATTCACTGACTAGTAGCTTTGGTATGCACTCTGCCATCCTAAGGTGATTTTTTTGAAAAAAGAGAAAGACTTGTACTTGGACACCTTCTAATCAGAGAGCATTGGCAAGATGTGAAGACCTATCTACGATACATTTTAAAAGAGGCATTTTAAAATCTCAGTGTTCTTTCTCCCTCAGTTAAAAAGCCAGTTTTTGTCTAAAGTTGGTATGGTTCTGCAGCTGCTGTGTCCTTGACTACTTCTTGAGTAGACAGAAATGAAAATCTTCCCTTAAAAGTGCCCTTCTAATAAAAACAAATGCAAGTGGAGAAAAAACCCCAAACTTTCATAGTGGCAGAAGATTAAAATGTAGTCAATCAAGCATCTGTCTAGAGTATGCTTTCAAAACATTATAATAGAGTTTGTTGTCCTAAAAACCGTCACAAATATGTGCTGTGTAAAATACACAAACAGCATGACTGATAATAGCATTTATACATTCACAGATTGGCAGCCAAGGTTCAGCAAGGATTTGTATTTTGAAAACTTGCATTTATTGTAATGGCAAAGGAAAACTGGAGAAGGTACAAATTTTGGTTACATTTTATTACAGAGAAAAAATAGCATATTGGAAAATTGTTAAATTTTGGCTGTTAGAACATTTACAATATGAACATAGGTGCATGATCTAATTACACTTCTGCAGATTAAAAGGAACAAAATGTTAAAGCAAGTGGTCTTCCTGTTTACAGTTTCTACTCTATAATGAAGCAATAATGGCTTGAAAGTTAAAGATTTCACAAACAGCAGTGGCTGGAGAGAAAGGTACTAATTCTTTAAAATATTCAATATTATAAATATATATCTCTTTGAATCAAATGGCAGGTTGATCCTTATGGTTATAAAAGTCCCAGTGCTTTGGTGTCTCTGGAATGAAGGGACATCTTCAGGAAAGGGATAAGAAAAAAACTGGATTTTTTTTTCCCATCCCTGTTTTAGAGAGCTTTAGTGTCTGAAACTTTTTAAACCAAGCACTTCCAACCTGCAGGTAAAGATGAAGCTTCTGCTACAGCATGGCAAGAGAACCATTCTTGCAATCATAATGCATCTCTGATGCAAAACATTTTTCTTTTTGCAAAATTGTTTTTATTATCAACAAGATCCTTGGATTTTAGGGCAACTGTGCTTCTGACAGACCTACTCTGTGGCAAACTGGGCTACAGTTGTTTGTGGAACTTCTGCTATACATAAGTGATTTGATTTCTTTTTTTTTTCCCCTTCCTATTTTCCTAATATCTCTGTGGAAATATATTTCTGCAGGAAGCCCAAATAACTTAGTTTTCTCAATCTGCATGTGAATACAGAAGGGGAAGTTGGGATCTTGAGCAGCTTTTCATGTAGTTTGAGCCTTGTGAAACTGTTAATATTGTACACTAGGAATATAGTCTCCAGGGAGATTGGTTTTAAAACGTGGTTTCTGTGGTTGCTTAGTTATGCTAACATGGGATGATTAAAATTCCTCTGCAGGAAAAAGCCCAACTTTTTCCACTATGCTTTAAGAAATCCTATCACTAATGGTGTGGGCTGGTGGTTACCAAGCCCTTGAATTAATAAGAAATTTATGTAAATTATTTTACTAGAGAAATGGGAAGATTTGACTATTTTACTTTAGTCATTATTAGTGGAAGTTTTGCTAAGTTGAAGTTTCCACTGAAAATACTAGGCCATGTGTAGGATCGCTCTGTGTGGCTTAACTGCAGCCAAAAAATGGGCATACAAAGGCATTACCCATGGTTAGATAGGCTCTGGTTTCTGATCTGTTTTCTGGGGTTTGTTTTATTTTTATTTGTCTAGTTGACAAATGCATGTTTTGGTTGAGATTGTAGTCAATATCAATATGGGAACTTGAGAAAAGGATTTGGAATGCTACACTTAGTACTAAGGTGCATGTGTCAGTAGTCTATCCGTACTTGAAAAAGGGTTTGGTGAGTGAGGTGACCTGATGGATCAAAATTTGCACTTTTGGCATAAGAGTTTGTGTTTCCTTCCCAAAAACATGATGTAGAATGAGCAGGCAGTTGCTAACTTTCCAGTATACTGAGTATTTTTCTTCAGTTCTGTACAAGTGATTTCCTCTCCGTTTTGTTGGATGCTGAACTATTAGAGCTTGACAAGATGAGACTTCAGTTTTTCTGTAGATAACTGTGGGATGAAAATTGTTATAATATTCCTGGGAAAAGCTTTACTTACATGCCTTTAAAACACAAATCCACTGCCTGTATTGCAAGTGTCTATAGTATAAATTGCTATATCCCCTGAATTGCATAGTGTTTGTCTCCAAACTTCATTCTTGAGTGCTGTGATGCACTTTTAAATCTTCATCTCCATCTTATTCTCTTTCATTTCCCCTCCAAGCCTTGCTTATTTTTTCCATCTTTTTTTTTCCTCCCGTTGTCTTCTCCAGACTCTTGTCCCTATCTCCCCATATCATAAGGAGATTATCCCAGACACAACAGTATGTCCTCTATGCTCTTAAGTCTTTTCTGGAGTTAATCTTCTTGTTTTCAACATCAGGAAGGAAAAATACCTGAAACATGACTATTACCAGATCTGCTTCTATCCTTGTGACTATTGGTGAACATCTGGCATGAAAGATGTATTCTTTTAAATTCCCAGGCTGGATTATCAGGTATTTTTAGAGAGAAAACTGTGTTTATACATCCTTAATTCCTTATTTTGATGTTGGCTCTCCACCTTCTTAACACCTGGGCCTAGGTATGCTGAACAGGTGTGTTCAGGAAGAACAATTTAAAATATATTTTGGATTATCTTGAAATATCAATAAAGACAGGCGTGGGAAAAAGAACCAAATATTTTTTTCTCTTTAGAGACAAATTATTTTATCTCTGTGTGATGAAAGAAGTGTATACGCATGGTAGTGCAAGATACAGTAATCAAAATAATGCAAAAAAAAAAGCTGAATCTATTATTTGTTGTAATGCATTTGCTTTAATATATCACCAATTTAATTACATTACAACCACTGAATAAGGAAGTATGTTCTCTGAGGAAAAAAACCCAGCAACAGTGATTTCTGTGTAGTACTTTGGAAAAAACTCCCCAACCAAATATGCATCTAGCTCATCTGTCTTGTGGATTATTATTCCATTGGCTTAATTAATATTTTTTTTTTTCAGAAATCTCTAGTGATGAACACAGAAATAATAATAAAAAACCAGAAAATTAAATCAAGAAAAAAAAAGTTCAAAAAAGATTTTCCTTGACATATCTGAGAAACTGGAAGCCTGAAACAGCATAAATAAATAATGTTATTCTGTAGTATGTATACACAGCATTGTGTGCAGCCTTTTCTACAGTTTTTATTTTCTGCAAAGTCATATGTTTTAGCTGTGATTGTGGCCTGTGCCAAATGGTTCACCTTGTCTTGCGTAATGAGTATAAACAACTGGTCACTGCACTGACCAATGAAACTAATAAAGATGTATGGCACTGTGCTTGCTTAGGGAGTCACATACACAGCCTTAAACTATATGTGACATTTATACCAAAGTAACATGGTTCCAAACTCTCTCACTCTTTGCTTACAAATTCTGAAGAAGAACAAACTATTTGACTGATGGTTTGCTAAATTTAATATGCTTAGCAAGTGAAATTATTGCCTACTCTAATGCTGTGTAATTATTAAGATACACTGCTTTTAAAAATACCAAGTGAATAATATTGATTTAGTGAACTGCTATTTAGAAAAATGCCAGCAAAGGAGGAATATTTTATTTTAGCTGCCTTAGAGCTGTAATGGGTCTGTACTGAGATATGCATGTGGAAATAAATTATGCACAAGGTAAACTATTTCGTTATACAGTACCCATAATATTAATTAAGCTGTAATTTTACCAACAAAGCTTTAATTTAACAAATAAACAGGAATCATCTGTACTGTTCTTTGAAATATACAACTTTGGGGCTGTAATAAAACATTCAGGAGCACCTGCAATTAATTTTAAAGCAAATAGTGGGACTAGCAACTTTAAAGGGTAATTGTAATTTATAATTTATTTATTTGACTTATACTGGATATAATTACAGTTATAATGCATTATTATTTTCATTCAAATGTTAGATCTATCTAGTTTACATTTAAAGTGGGCAGATCGGGGTAATAATAGCATATATATTTTCTACTCTTCACAACAACATGCAAAGTAATAGATACAGATGGATCACTGTCATCCAGAGCAGTTCCAAAGACACTTAAGCTTACATTAAAATAGATGTGTGTATTTTCTCTTGATCAAGACATTTATGCTATGTTCAGAAGTTCTGTGAATGCCACATTTGTACAGTAAATCTCCTAAAGTATTGGTATGACTGGGTGGTATTTGTATTGGAGTATCATGTCTCACGATTTTGCTGGAAATGCTAAAAGTGGCTGATTGTGGCTGTCCTCTTTGCCTTTTTTTTTTTTAAGAAAATTTTCAAGACCATTACACTTTCCAAATTCTATTTATGTTTTTTATTTGTATTTCTGTGTGGAGAAATAGAACTGAGAAAAATACTGGTGCAGAAAAAAGGAAGCAATTATATGGGCCTGTTTTGTTTGTGGCTAAGAGAATGCTGAAGTGGCAGATTTGCAAATTTGTAAGCGAGGAAAGCTTAGTGTTCATCTTTATCAGCCAAAGTGGTTTCTTGTTAGCTGAGCAGCAAGCTAGAAAGCGACCGATTTTGACAACATAATTTACATCTTTGTATAAAACTATTGCTGGCAGCCGAACTAATTTGCGCTGGATTAGGTTGTTTGTCTCTGCTGCTGACTAACCATGCAATCTATCAGGGACCGTTTTCAAATATCACTTTTCAACTGTGCCCTTGAGAGGAGGAATTGATCGGGAATATACAGAGTAAAATTACTCCAATAACTTTATAGAAAAAACAATTACTGAATCATACAGATGTGAATAATTCTGAAGAGCTGAAATAAATGTAATGAATTTAGCTCTCTGCCTATCTTTAACATACACACGCCCAATGTATTAACATAAACCCCTCTTTTGTTTGTTGTTTTCCTGTTTCTTTGAACACTAAGGAAGGTTTGTGGTGCATGTATGGATACTGAACTATACTAAGCTGCTGAAATACAGTCGAAGTTGTGTTTGTGAGATTGTCTTTTCTTTCAACCACCCTTTGCAGTTCCTTCCCATAGAACGCATAGGAACGTTCTGTGTTGTGTAAGTGCAGGACAGCTTTGCCAACTTTCCCAGCGGAATTGTTAGTTTGAGTTTGATGACATATAAAGAAAAGGAGTGCTACCATCACAAATGCATGCATACTTTACCATGTATTCTACATACAAACATATCGCCAAGTTTTATAACAGGAAAAAATACTATGATTTTGGTTTTTTATTATGAACATGGCAGTGTTCTCTTCCTCTTCTTTGAGATAATGGGTAATAGAACAATGTAAGGGAGGAAAACCTGGTTTTGCAACTGATAACCAATCCTTAGTTGTTTATAAGATGCTCTAGATTAGCTAGCAAACAAAAAACCATTAAGCACCTATTATTTTAAAGCAGTGGGTACATTTTTCATCACATTTCTCTGATGAATTTTCACTTGTGCATCCTGCTGGAGGTAATTAATTGCTTTCAGTTCAGAGGAGTAATAATGCAATAAATTATGCTGGTATTTCTTGTCAGGGAAGAATCATATTGCTGCTTCCTTACTAAAGCAGGACTAATAATGTAGCTGGAGCCGCAGACTCAGAAAGTACCTGTGCCATTAAAATTTATGTAAGGAATCAGAAGACTAACTACTCCCTAGAATTACATTAAAAATCTGATTCTTCTGTGTAAAAGTGGCCTCTTGTGATGACAGCGCAAGAAATGGGAGACTGATGCTGTGTCTTCATATATATCCCTTTTTTTTTTTGACCTTGGGCATGTTACTTAACCTGCCTATGCTTCAGTTCCCTAGCTATGAAACAAGGATGATGGTACTGGCATTCACATTGACCTTGAGGCTTTACTAAATTAACATTAAAGTTGCTTGATAGTGTAAGGAACAGGAATCCAGGTCAGTTTATTATTTCATGATTATCGCTGAGTACATCTGCTGACATTATTTCTTTGGATTGCAGGACTCTAAAGAGAGCTATTTTAGGTAACATTGTCATATCGAAATAGTTACTCATAATGAAACATAAGTTAAATAATACTGTTGTTTTGAGTTATGTTTTAGTTGAGAAAGAACTGAGAAATGCGTTAATGCCTAGAGAAAGGATGTTCCAAGTGATAGCTAATGCAGAGCTACTGTGCAGAGTGGCCAATGCTTAGTGATAATAATACCTCATTATCATTAAAATAGCTTTTAGCCAGTGGTTTCCAGGTTGGCATCTGAGTGGACAGGTAATATGTAGCATTGAGTGATGTTGCAGCATCTCTCTGATGTTCAGGCTCTCCAGAAAGCAGTGTGGACATGACAGATGATCATGCTTGGAAATAATTCCCATTCTGAAGTTGCCAACAACTATAGGGTTGGTAAGGTAAGCAGCCACAAGAAATATTAAACTTGCATCCCTGTAAATGTAATCTATAGTAAGCAAAAAACCCCAACCCCCAACCTTTTCAATATTTGTTTCTTATTGGAAATCTTTCATGTGGTTTAACTAAAACTGTCATTCTGACTTTGCAGCCACTGTTGCAAACACATTTATGGGTAACTAAGCGCTCTCTTTCTCACTCAAAGAAGAGTGTAAATAATAAAAAGATTGCATCACTGCATGCTTCTTTGTCAGGGGTGGAGACTGTGTAGTGGACATATCACCCAAGGGACTACATGGGCATGCAAGACTTGCCATCCTTCATGTTCAGTAGGTGCAGGAAAAAGATCAAAAGGGGACATGTACTACCAGTCAATTCACAGGAATTTGGTAACAGCAGATAAAAACTTGGGAACCCTTCTGTCAGAATCTGGAATGGAGTTTAATGTAGTAGGCACAGTGAAGCAGAAAACTTCTAGTTTTCCTTTCACACTTCACCTCTACACCTTCCTTCATCTAACCTTTGTACACCATTCCCGCTCCCTGGGTTCTTATTGAAGTCACCCTGGTTCCTGTATCCACGTCAGGTTAGTTTCTATTGCCTTCTGGCTTTCTCTTAGTCATTTACAAATAAATAATTTGGTTTCTGTTTTTTATTAATCCTGTTCTCATTACTGGTTCCTTGCTCAAGCTTTCTGAAAGGTCACTGCTTTGTCTGAGCAGGGGAAGCAGAATTTTGTCATTAGGGAAGAATGAGCTTGGCAAGTTAATTGTGAATGTTCTTCAGATTTCAAGAGAGTATGGATGAGTCTTCATTGATTTCTTCTAAAGTCTTTGATTTGATGAGACTTTAACAAGGATAGGAAGCATGCTAAGCAATTGATATTTAGTGAAGTTCTAGAAAACACCCATGAATACTGAAGAAATTCAATGGCTCTATTTAAAATTACTTGGACAAATTTTAGGAGTTCAAAAGTAATGCCTTAAATGCTGACAGTTTTACTGGCTGGTGGATGATCTCTCTTTCTGAGCTGTCCTTTCAGGCATTCTGCTCTCTGTTTTACAGACTCATCATCAGAGCATATGGTAGTTGGACATTTGAATATTTTAAAGTGTATTGATTCAGTTTTAGATAAGAAAGTTGGATACATTTTCGTGTCATTCTAAGTAGATTGCAAGTATCAATTTTTAAATTGGAGGACACAATATGGGTGAAAACTTAGAAGCAACCTAGACCAGAGGTATTGAAAAGTTATTGCCACATTTGGCCTTCAGCTCTGCCAGTACTTCACTGTCAGCCAAAGTGTACTTGATTTGTTCCAGTTTGGGGCCTTTTATTTGCCAAGAATTTCAGATAAGCTGAATTATTATTCAAAGAATGGAAGTCTTATAATGAAACCTGAGTGATAGGAAGAGATCTGGCATTTCATTGTGTCTTTTGACCTAAGCAGGGTTTCAGCTTGACCTTCTAGGTTACAGAAGCTTTTGTACTAAAACTCTTTCACTTGTCTTGGATCTACTGTTGTGTGCCTAAGTGAGAGCTCGTTGAATGGGATGCTTAGGAGTTGAACAGCACAGCTCTGTGGTCCTTTGAGGGTTTTTGTTTGCCTTTCTTTTTTAGATTTGGTTTTTGTGTGTTTTTTTCTGTTGGTTTGGGGTTTTTTTGGTTTGTTGTGTGGATTTTTTTGCCTGTTTGGGTTTTTTGTTTGTTTGTTTTGGGGTTTTTTGGGGTGGGGGCAGGGATGTGAACTGAATGGGACATTATTAATAAATCCCCCCAGACCTGTAGTATTTCTTTCTACATATGGTTGCTGCACTGTGTGTACTCTGCTATTTTTTCAATGCAAAATTAAATTCCTGTTTCTTCCACCAAGATATTACCTATTGGTTTTAACAATGGCAACTTGCAACATTAAAGCCTTCAGAACTGAAAACATAAGTTTTCATCTTGTGTCGAGAATACAACATTCCCTATGCCAGTATTCTGTGAGAGAGTAGTCTTGAATGAAGTGAGCCCAGAGAAAAACATTTTCCCCTTTTTCTGCCATGAAAGGGGTAGAAGGAAACAGTTGCAGGGAAATTCTTATAGTAGGTGTTCACAATCTACTGTGTTTTCCTTCACCCTTCTGTGTTTTGGACTGTTAAGGGAAATGAATGTTTCACTTTTAAATGAAACACAGAGTTTTGGGGAAAATATTCCCCATACTTGCCAACATTTTTTCTCTCTAGGCTGGAGCGGCACAACTTTACTCTTACTGCACACCAGTCTTCAAATTCATTGTGTTTAAAAATCCTTTTTCCCCCCACCTTTTTCATCCTTGTCTTGGCTCCCTAGCTATGGTTGCAGTTCAGGGCTCTTCTGCTGTGGCAGATCTCCCTACTCCAGTTACAGAAAAAAGTCTTCCGGATCTCTGGGTCTCAACCTAACAATTGTAGTGCATAGCATCAGCCTTTCTGGTGACAAACTGTTCCCTCCTCTTGAGCTGCTACGTGCCACTAGACAGCTGATGGCAATAAAGTATTTGTCACAAAGGTGCTATCACCTGACCGTCTCTGTTTTAGGATTGATGGCATTTTTAAAGGCAGATAAGACTTTGCCCAGCTGTTCCAGTTCTTTGTATGGTGCAAAGCTTTCCCCTTCTAATAATTTTTTACTTTTGAGATAATAATAACTATACTTTCAGAGTGGTGACAAGGTGTGAATTTTGAAAAAGTTGTTTGTTCCCATTCCATACCTGAGATAAAGCCAGCAAATATTTAAGCTCTCAGCTTCTCTGGGGGCTTTTGCAGGTGTGGGAGTGCTTCTGGGAATGCCTTGTTAAGGTCTCATCAAAACAAAATAATTTTGAAAACCCAGATAATCAGAGGCAAAATACTCCAATTACATTGTATAAAAATGGCTGTTGCCTAGACTGCTTTGTGTGCTCAGAGGAACACTGCTAGATTATTTCTCTTCTTCCTGTCTGTAGCGCACCCTTCCACCTGATCAAGGTTATCAGACAGTTTGACTGGTGTTTGGTGGACTTCTCCTGATTCAGTATTGTTGAACAGGAGAAAAAAAGGTTGGTGAGCAGTTCTTTAGGCTTGTGACTGCTCTCCAGACATGTACTATGGATATTTAATGTCTAAAGTACATGTTTTGATACTGGGTGCAAAAAGTGATTCATCACAGCATGCCATATTCTGTTATTGTAGTACAGACAGTGCAAAAAAAAGAGAACTTTTTTTCCAATTAGATTTGAAAGTTACTGATCTGGCCAACTACAAAATTCTTTTACAAACCAGCCAGAGTCAACTTCTCTGTGAAGAGAGTTAACTCACCTGTCTTCAGTTCATAGGTCTAAATTTTCATCTGGCTACTAGCAAGGCTTCTTGCTAATCATAAAATGAGTCAGGAAAGAATGTAGACATGAGACTTCAGTTTTACCCTTATCTTTGACAGAATGTGTCTGCCCTCACTTTACTGATTGATGCCAGACAATTTAGCAAGCCTAGTATTTTCACTTGCCTAGATATTGAGTTAGTTCATGCAGTGATAGGAATCTTGCAAGTTAGGCTTTTCTAATAATTTTCATAGAATTTTAACTTTTTGCCTGTATGTATTGTTTTTTCATTAATGATTAATAGTTTTGAGTAACGAGATCTGAGTTACCTTACTCTGTAAATAGTTGCTTGCCTTTCTCATCCAGCCTCTTAGCATGCTGTTACCTCATCCTCTAAGTCCTACTTTGACAGAGTGGGCAAAGGATCCTTTTTGCCCAGCAAATAAATCTGTTCAGTGACTGCTTGTTTTAAGACCTAGGCTGAGCATTGTCCCTGAAGTATGGAGTGTATTGAATGCAGAAATCTTCCGACGTTGCCAAAACTTTCATTTTGTGCCCATGATAAATTTAGACGCTGCTGTAAGTAAGAAGTCTGTCACTTCCCCTCCTGCAGTCATACATACTAAGTTCCATATTAAGCTTCAAGCCCAATGTGGTGTTGTGTAAAGCAGGCAGGGGTGCAGGCTCAACATCTGTGGGAAAAATCTAGGTAAACATCCCACAGTTTTGAAAAACATGGTGTTGTGATGGATATTCACAATGACTATGCAAAACCCAAGTTTAGTCAGCATCCTCTACAGTGCGGACTGCATACAACTTGTGAGATCCTGAGCTGCTGGGAACCCTGTTAAAGTCTCCTGTGGATAAAGTAAAGGACAACACTTTGCACTGGTGAAGCAACACCCACACACAAAGCTCCTGTGCTTAATGCACAAGTCCAAAGATCAAAGATGCACGAGATCAAAAGACTCCTGGATCTTTGTCCTTATTTCTTTATCAGGCACCTTTGGTTGGCCTCTTGATGAGGGCTTCTCAGAGATGCTCTTTTGCATGGTGCTGGAGGGGTGGCCTAGAACCTGATCTTAAGTGGCCAGTGTGGTTAGCCAAGGGCTGGCTGTTGCCAGCCAGCTCGGCCTCAACTCTGACCTCACCAGAGACACTTTAATCTGTCAGGCTGTCATCTCCAATGGCACCAGCCAGGAGCCCCTTGCCAGGCTGCTCGCTGCTTAATTCTCTCCCAGGAACTGTATCAAATTTTTATTCTGCCAAAGAAGGTTCTGTAATGATGTTGTTTATGCAGGCAAATAGTTAAAATTTCACATCTAAAAGATTAAATATTGTAATCGCATAATTTGAAAAAATGTTACATGATTTAACATTGCATTTTTCTATTTATGTAAGTGACAACTAATGGTTTCTTTTTTTCTCCTAGCTTTAGGAAAGATTCTTCAACTTTGTAATTTTAAAACATTTTCTCCTACACATGTCATTGTTCTTTTTAATAGGATCTGCCAGAACAACTCTGAGCAAAAGCTCTGCATTTTCACATTATTATCTCATTGTCTATCCCTAGTGTTATAGCCTTACTGTGACTTCCTAACTAATCAGCTATTTCAACTTTCATTCCATAAGCTTTATGTCTGAGTGTAATTAAATGAGCATTAAGTCCTTTTTTTACTAGCAAAGCCTGAAAGTTCTGATATTACAGTAATAAGTGTGAAGTGAATTTTGAATGGCATTTATATCCTTTCATGGGCTCTAAATGTTTGATTTGCATAACTAGTTAAAATGATATCAGAGCAGCATATTGATTTAATTCCATCTCAGAAAACTGTTAATTAATAATGATAATAAATGTGTCAGTCCTTTATTATCTGCTTTGAATTGGTGATGATGTCTATATTAATACTACTTCAGTAATAGACCTCTGCTGGCTATTGTTGGCAAAGCTTTGACGGCTTGAATAACTAGCAATCAGAATTTATAAAATTTATTGCAGATCAGATTTTAAAAAAATAGTCATTTTATCACGTGTGATTTTATTAACACCTACTACTTAACACTTTATTTAAATAAATCACTAGGAACAGAAAATGGCAAGGCTTTTGAACAAAGGAGAGGTTTGAATTTCTTAAACTTTTTTTGTCCTTGCAAGTTAGATTGTAAAGAGAGAACACACTCCCTTTATGTAAAGGAGATAATGGAAAGAACTATGTACATTTAAGGTTCCTTAACACTTTTACAGCAATGTCTTCTAAAAAATCCCTAAATATACTAGGGGTATTGTGTGGAAAAGAGATGATTGGTCAGTAGAGGTTTTCTTTTTATTGTTGTTGTTTTGTTATATGTTTTTAATAATTTTGTGATGTGTGTTACTTTGACTCCCCCCTCTTATTTCAGAATGAAATTAGATTATTACCTATTCATGGTTTTTCTATTACTGTTTTGTGTTAAAACAGAATTAGTTTAAAATCTAACTTTCCTTTTCCCTTTTGGACACTGGCAAAAGTGTCCTTTGTCTGTGCTATTTAAGACTGGATTTTGGTTCCTTTTTCAGCAAGGAACATTAACTGTCCTAATATTCAGCACCACACTACCTTACGGAACTGCATTACAAGTGTCTGGAAAGGAAAGCACTCAGCTTTTGTCAGCAGATAATGTTCTGTACATTCTCTTTTAGATGAGGAAATATTTAGGAAACTGACTTTGGAGGCACTGGATTTAGTTTGCATGGACCCTTAATGCAGGTCTTAAATCAATTTTTTTTTTTTAAGTATCTTCTCTCTTAACGTTGTTTACTTTCCCTGTAGCTGAATACTTGGGCTCTTGACTTTTTTATATTAAAAATGTGTTGTTTTTGCTAAAAACTAGAGCAGCAATTCAGCTGCTGATAAAACTTATTGTTAGTAGTACCCAGCTGAAGACTTGCCTGCAGAGTTTAATGCTCTGACTGCAATTTTAATCAAAAAATTAAATTCTTAAGTATCTGAAATGTTTGTTTTCTTACAATCCCTTGGAAAAACCAGGCCCTTAAAATTAATGGCTTTTTCCTGTAGAGAAGTACTGCTGATTAATATGAGTAGCTTTAAGGACAGAAGAGAATGGAGTGACAAAATACTGTCATGCTTCTTGTTTTCTAAGCACAATGCTTCTCTGAGTTACCTTCATGCAGTATTGCGTGGACAGCAGTGAACTTGTCTGCTCTGATGTGAACAGACACCATATGAAAATGGCTCCACAGCACCAAACCTGAGCTTAAAAATTCTGTTAGGAGGGAGTTAAAAGCACAATAAAGAAAATCAAACCTGGATTTTACAAGTAACACCAAATTTCTGAGGCCTTCTGTTTTTGTTTGTACAACTGTGGTGATGACTGTGACAACAAAGCTGTATGTTTTTTGTTTTCTTACAGTGATAGTTTATTGTTACCAACAATTCCATAGAAACAAAAGAAGTTGGTGTGGGTATGGTTTTTTTTGGGTTTTTTTGGTATTAAAATTTTGAATTTAACCAGTGAAATTCTTTGTGTTTCTGGGAAAACACTAGTGGAAATGCATTGCTTTCTTACAATTCTTGCTTGCCAATTGCGCTGTATCTAGCAAAGATTTGTTCTGATTTTACACAGTGGTAGAATAAGGCTCTAGTTCACACTTGTGCTGTGGTCTTTAACCAGCACTGTGGTGCATGGTGATGATGACTCAAATGAAAATAGTGGCTCTCCCTTCGAAAGGATGGGCAGGAAAGCATGATTTGAATGGTGACTGTTCTAATAACCTAGTAATAAGTGCATGTTTTAGAAAAGTCTCTTACACTGTTTCAAATATTGAGATCCAAATTTACCCCCATATCTGTGTTGGCAGATAGTGAGTACATCTTGCTTGGATGTTGTGTTCTCCCTGTCAGGAAGCTCTGGTCTGTTCTTCGGTGCTCCAGGGAGGTGCTATGGCATGTGCAGCTTTGTCACACCACAGTCACTCACCCCCAGTACACTGCTGATTCAACGTTTCTTGCACCCTAAAGAACGGGAATTCGGTCCACTTCCACTAAATGCTTTGGCCTCCTGGTTTGCATGGAGTTGGTAATTTTAATTTATTTCCTTTTCTGAAAGTCTCCTTCAAAAGTTTGTTAGCCTTTGAAGCTGGGAAAGAGACAGTGTGGAAATATAAGAATAGAGGCAAAATGTTGCATTATGTTGCCTTTGTCAGTGGGTCATCCTTTTATGTATTTTCTGAAGTTCCTGACAAGATGATGTATATTGAGATGAAAAGCCATCAGTTACATTTAAAAATGCCTTTTCTTTTTCTGTAGTGATTTTCTAAATTACTGTGATCTTAAGCTCTAACTGGGTATCCATATAGAAATTCTAATTAGTTTTTCAGAATTCATCTTTGCTATATTTGTTTGAGACAATGTTAAGCACAGACCATTGCAGCAGCCTGTTAAGACACAGACAACATTACCAGCCCTTGAAATTTTATGAAGGTAATAGAGGGGGGTTAACTATCCCTGCTGGAGTTTATCCAGACCTTTGGAGTTAAAATCCCTACTGGTGGCTTGTTTTAGTTTGGTCTTGGTTTTGTTTGCTTGTTTTGTTTCAGGATTTCTTTGTGGTTTTCTTTGTTTTGTTGTTGTTTTTTTTTTTAATGCCAGTATTAGACATTTTGTAGATACAAGTATCAAGAATCTTGATTTATTGAATTATGTTTGGGTTTTTTTGGTTTTTTGTCCCTTTTTTCCCTCTCCACTAAATTTAATGACTTCCACTCTCACAATGTTGGGTGAGGAGGCATAGCAAGACAATGCTGGTAAATAATTTTAACTTGCACTTTTAAAAAAAGAATATCTGCATAAAACACATTCACACCTCACCCTTCTGCCCCATGTCCCCCTCCTACCCCCACGTTGTCTTCTGTCCTCCCTCCCTCCCGCCCCACCTCCAGTTTTATGTGAATATTGAAATTTATTTATGGTTTTCTCCACTGGCATAAATCAGATGTAGGTGACAATATACCCAAATAACCTCTTTGATGCATGGTTTTTGTTAATAATTATGTGCTGCTAATAATTAACAGGTGTGTGAAAAAATGAATTAGTAATGAGGAGAGAGTTTGTAAGCCGTCTGTTATCATCCCTTGACAAATGCAAGCAAGGGCATAAGCTGAATACAAAGGCCCTTGATTATAGTTTAATGGTATTTGATAAGTTAACCCCTTTTGTCACATAATGATGCTGAGCTTCTATTGTGGGAAGTTTGCTGTCTTATAGTGGCAACATTTTTTTCTTTAACCCAGCCTTTTTAACAAGAAAGTACTCAGTAAAAAATCCAGCATATCTGGGACTTAAGATTTTGGACTCCTTTTTCAAAGTAACTTGAGAAGTTTTAAGATTTTGTTTAGTATTTGTTCAGTGTTTATTGAAAAATAAGCTTTCATGGGCTCTTCCTCAAATTATGGGAGCAAGTGGATCTATAAACTGTCCGTATTCCTTGAATTTCAGTCCTTCAGACAATGAGCCCTTTTAACTATCTGCAAGAGAAACCATTGTGCCAGGGAAGCACAAGGTTTCACAAGTGGCAATCTTGGTCTCTTCAGCATGAAAAATATGCTTAATGGTTTTCATGAAAGAAAGTGTGATTTTGATTCTGGTGTGGCCTCCTAAAAATGCTCAGAAAATTCTTGTTTTCAATAGCTGAGGTCCTGGTTTAACTGTGTGCTTCTAGCCAGTTGCTCTTTGTGGATAAAGTTAACAGACAAATGATAGCGGCTGAATAATTTAAAATTTATCTCTAAAAAGAAAAAAGGCAGTTAGGTTTTGTCCAGATAATTTTGTCAGTCTTTTGTATTGTTATGGTTTATCTGGTATTTGGTATTTATTTTTATGATTGATATGATAATGGCTTAGTCCACTTCTTTTTCTGAGGTCCTTTTCTTTCCGTTCCATTGGTTTCATTTTTCAGAAGGCCTCTTTAAGTGTGTGGTGTATGTCTGTAAATAGCTGTTTGACTTCAGAACTTGAAATTAAGATATTAAATTTATGAGAGAAGACTATCTGTAAAGACATTATGCTAGGCTCATAACCACTAAACAGCTTGGAAAATATAATATACTTTACCTAAAAGGGAATCTGAATCTGCAAAGCAGGATGGCTGCAGGCCATTTCTATTTAGGATTTGAAATGTGTTTACTTTTGTGTTGAGAGACAATCAAAAAAAGCTACTGCCTTGTTGCTGCCATCCCTATATTGTCATCTTTGCTGGCAATAATAGATATGTAAAACATCAGGGATTTGATTTATTAAGAGAGGAAGAAAAGCTTAGGGGGTTTATCAGTGTGGGACTTTCATATGTAGAGGCAGCTGAAGTCTGCCAAAACTTAATTTGGTACTGATGGTTTTGAGACATGGCTTTAGGAGAGATCAGTCAGTTTTCTGTGCAGTAGCTTTGTGTTGAGTCAATAATCTTTCAAGAAGACTGTGGGGAAAAAAGATCTTGTATTATTAAATTATTCAGAAGAAAACTGCTCTTGAAACCTCTCAAATGCTGATTAATTTTTTGATATTCACTGGCAGATTTTCCTATTTCCTTCATAAACTGTAGCAGAAGGTGTCCTGTGATTTGAAAGACAGTGTTTTTGAGTCAGTGCTCATTCATGGCATGGCAGTCAATGGCATATCACTATTTTATTCTAAAGATGGTGTGCTGTCTACTTAGGCACTGCAGGATATTAGACAAGATCAGCATAGTACCTGAAAGCAGTGACTGCTGTACCTGAAGGAAGGAGCTAATACTTCTGCATGAACTCTTGTGAACCTTGGAGAACCTTGCTAGCTATTGAAGCTCATAGCACTGACCCATCCTAACTTAAATACAGTTTTTGGAATCTTTCTGTAACATGGAAGTCATGTTCTTTAATATACTACATTAGCATTCCACTTTTTTTTAATTGATAACTTTTTGGAGAAGTGTTCTTAAATACTCTGATATTTGCAAGGATTTCTCCTTTGTTATTTGAAGATGGGATCTGACTTTCTTGCAGTTTGGTGTTCCTACGTTCCCATTAGTCAACAGAAGGGAATTCCAAGCTGCTTAGTTTGAAACTCATGCATGTTTGTCATCTTTGTTCCTTTTTTGGAGTACTGTTTTCAGTGATCCTTTTGGGGAAGTGGAGTGAGCCTAACTCATTCGCCTCCCAGAAGTGAGAGACATAACGTTGCCTAAGAGTGCGCGTGGCGCTGTTGGGAACAGTCGCTTGGTCTTTATTTCATTCGAGTGATACTCTGACCTTGAGGAGGGCCTGCAGGCCTACCCTGCCCGCTGGGGAATTGGGTCAGTTTCCATAGTGCCTTGCTGCATAGATTGAGCCCTGGCGTTTTTTTGCATCTATCAAAAAATTAGTTTGGTTTGCTTGCAGCCAGGTGACTGTTTCAGTGGGTGGGTCTATGAGGGGGTCATATTTTATAATTTTGAAACTGAGAAGCTGGTTGAGAAAGTGTGTGTTGCTAATCAATTTGGATGACTCTGAATGCTCCATGAGAACTCCCGGTATAGGTAATGAACCCAACCTGCTCAAACCTATGTGAGATCAGTATCAAAGCAAATGCTTGCAGTTTGTTTGCTGCGTTTGTATAATATATGTGGTGAATGACTGATCTTCAGCCCTTTATTGTCACTGCTTTTGCAGTGATCTTTATCTTCAATTCTTCATTTCCTTTTTTTATAAGCAACTTCCCGAAGGGGAGCCTTGCATTTGTTAACTAGTGTTCAGTGACTGGTGCGTCAGCTCAGCTGTGCAACATGCCAACACTAACTGCTCCTAAATAACATCTATTTGCATAGTGCATTGAGAGCTGTGAACTCTCCTCTCATTAAGTGTGTGAGAACTCTCGCTCAACCAGAAACACTAAAAATTGAGCTGCAGTCCTGTGGGGTTTTTCTACTGTGACCCCTTCCAGTGTACTATACCACTGTGACACTCTGTGGGGTGACGTTGCAATGAAGGAAAGGAATAACGTAAAGAGATCGCATGCCTTGGCTTCCCATGTAAACTGTTTCATATGCTCTTCTCCCTTATTCTGCCCTCTTACACATTTCTAGATGTGGGAACTTACTGTTTTTGGTAATATTTCAACAATAGTCATTTAATGGTGGAGTGAGGAGGAAATGAATAATCTATTGAAAACACCCCATTGCCAAATTCAGCACTCTTGAACTTCAGTTGTGCAGTTCTTTGTGTGAAATTATGTAGTGATGTCCAGCAATATTTTATTGCAAGTTATGTTTTGTAATACTTGAGCAATATATAACTGTGATCAATGTTGTGACCTCAGGGAAATTGCTTATATAATTACAGAAAGTTTACAGTAGTAAGACAAGGAATAGGGGAAAATATATCACTGTAAAATATAAATATGTTTAAATTACATTTAGGATTTGGAATAGTTCCTTGCTTGTGTTTTACAGAGTAATCTGTGATTTAAATCAGGTTTAGTTGTGGGGTTTTTTTCTAAATTGGGTATTATAAATCAAGAGTAGTTGCTGCATATAGCACACAAGAGGATTTCTTATACATTTTAATGTTGCATAAGTAAGAAATACCAGTAGTTCAGCAGTAAAATTGCAAATGTAAGCAAAAGCGAAGATTTTTCTAAATTTAACTAGGTTGCATTTGTTTAGTAAACTCTAGCAATAATTTACTGTTTTATTGCGTTTGCTGTTGAGAACTTGCTAGCTTTAAAAAGGGGAGGAGGGATAAAGGAAGGAGCTACGTTATAATTGCTCTGGAACTTGGGGGAGCAGATAGAACAGGGGAAAATGCTAAACGGTCTGCATACAATAGGTTAAAGTAGAGGAGATAAATCTTGGCAAGGAAATATGTCTCTGCAGAAGACTAAGGAACTTCTGCTAATGTGCATTCTGTATTTGTGGGATAGAACAACTCCTCATAAAAACATTGAGCTCAAGATGTTGTAGTTACACCTTCTTAAGTCTTTGGAGACATGAAAGATAGTAGGCAGCTTTTCTTATTAGTGAGCTTCAATATGTAAAAACTAGAAATTGTAGTTATGCTTTAAAACATAACAAACACCTTTGTTTTGTAAATAAGGAGGTTTAAAACTTGATTTGAATTTGCTCTACAGTTCTGCCTATGCATGCTTTATCTCTGGGTAGATTTCTGTATCTCTCGGTCTGTTAATATAAAACCTGGCTTAGTTTAACTGTGGTTTGAAAGAAGTGAACACTGGGATTGGTCTGGATGATGTTGATTAATAGGTGTGTGAGGGTGAAAGACTCCAGGGCCAAGCAGTAGGTCCATCTTGGTGGCATCTGATGTTGATTGGCTTTGTCCTGCGCGGCTGCGCTGGAAGAGCGGACATTAAGATTAAGTGATGCTGTCGTGTTGAGGAGCGCTGCACTGCATCATTCTGGGAAGAGACAGCTGTGGTGGTTAATCCTTCATCACCAAGGGAGTGCTGCCAGCAGAAAGATATACAGCCAAAGATAACCCTCCATAACTTGTGCTAAAGATCAGAAAACTTTGAATTCACATCCATCTGCTTAGTCTGGGGTGAAGATGAAAGATAGGCAGAGTAGGAAATAAAAAAACCTCCTGTGGGATTAATCTTAGACAGAACATGCAGCACACGCTGAAAAGGCAGCAGCTAAATTTTTACATGTATCTTGAAAGAAATGGATCATTCCAAATCCAGGAATTTAATTTCATTTCAATTGCTTTAATGTTCCTACTCATGATGCTCATTTAATATGTACACCACATCCTTCCTGGAAGCAGTTCAAAGATGCCAGGATTCATAGTGTAAGGTTTAAAAAAGACAAGTGTCTCTGCATTTCTAACTAAGTGATGCACAGGAATGGATGACAATGGAGCTTTTAGCATAATTTGTGGTAGAGAACTTTGTTATTTACTTTTATATTTAGCAGGTCAATTCTGAATTATTATACATCAGATGAGAATATATTCTGCCTTGAATGGTTGTGAACAGAGCTATATTGTTATGCATAATTTATTCATACAAAGTGAGAACCGTTACAAAGACTAGCTCAAGTTGTCATCTTTGGAAATTAATTGATATGAAAGAATAAGATAGCAAAAGGAAAAAGATATGAATATATTGCTTTGGAGGGAGTCTTCTAAGCAATAACTAAATTAATAAAATACAGTTCGAAAGTAGTAGTTAGGGGTAATAATTTGAGACATTAATCCATTATTTTAATGTACTCTGTTGTTTTACCATGCATTTTAAACCTTAAACTAATATCTTAAAAAGTTCTGTACTGAATAGTGGAGAAAAGGTGGAAATGCACATTTAGTTATTATCATGGTAATAGTTATTGCTGCGAGGAAAATGGAATATTTCTTTAAGCAGGCTGCTGGTTGGGTGGGGGTGGAAATAGAAATCCTCCCTGTTACAACCTTGGTGCCCAGAGGAGTGGAAAGTCAGTGACAGGCAGGAGCAGTGCTCACTGAGCCTGGCCTCGGGTCTGCTTCAGCTGGAGTTTGGCAGTCAGTGGTTTGGTGAACCTCATATTGTCTGTTCACTGTCTGCGTGCTACAGGGTGTCTGTAGAAACAGAAGAGAAAGAGAAGTTAGCTTTTGGGGGATGTGAAGGCTTAGTTCTTGCCTTGGATCAAGAAAATCCTGAGTGAGGAGTGTAAATCTCCTGATGTCTTCTCAAATGTAAAACGAGATGGTGTTTCAATTTCTGTTTTCTGTTGACCTTATTCACTTTCCTGTAATCATGAAACTGACAACTAAAAGAGAAGAACATTTCATCAACATTTGCAGAGGAAGTTTCACTTTTAGTTGTATCACTAAAGTGTCCCTTGAAATGATCTGAACTTCCTGTCTCCCACACTCGTGTGCTCAAATGTAAAAAATCTTGTTCCTGTTACTCTTTTAAAAATTCTTTTTCTAGAAATGCTTCTGTTAATATTAACATTTGGTGTTTCTAGATAAATTATTCCTACATTTAAATCTTAGGTTATGACATCTCTCATGTAAAGGTTTACTATCTATTAACATGTCATTTGAATTTAATTAGAAATAATGAACCCAAAAGATACTAGTTGATATCATATGGGACAAGTATTTCTAAGCAGGCTAAGTGTGTTAGTGAGTTAATTTAGCTTTTTGGCAAAAATTCTAATTGCTTCAGTATCTACATTACAGTATTATCTTAGAAATTAAAATGGCATTTTTGACTGTTAAAAGTAAATTGGAAAAAAATTGAATTAGGATAGGTGTTGGGAGAAAGAAGTGTGTATAAGCCTGCAAATATGTGAAAAACGGCCACTGCCTTTTCTTAGTAACTTACTGTTCTGCAGAGTCATTAGAGGAAGAGTAGCAAATAATGCTCACAAGGTAGCTGAAGGAATACAGACTCAATATAAGAAGTTTTCTCACAATAAATACATGACAATGGGAAAATGAGTGCACCTTTTCACAAGTGTTCTTTTTTGTTTTTAAATTTTTACTAAAAACTGCATAAACTTGATTATATCAACAAGTATGGGATGGGTGAGGCGATCTTGGAGCTCTGTTTTTAGTCTAGCTTTCCTCTGATTTTAGATTTGGTGATAGCTTAACATTGCATGTTAAAAGCACTGGCAGTTTAGAGGTAAACAAAAATGAGTGAAAATGAACGTTTATGACTAAACATTGTATAGTCATGTATTTGTCCAAATCCAAGTATTTAGTAGAATGCAGGTTGAAGTGAGCAGACTTGTGCATGATGAACTCTAAAATGCCAGCAGTTAGAAAGGAAAGGGTTAATACATTGACTAATGTTGTAGGTTTATAAGAACTGGCCCTTCTCTTTGTTCTTTTTTATCATATACATTTATCATGTTCAACCTGGCAACTGAAGCAAATAGCTATTTAAGTTGTAAAAAATGAATCACTGCAATTTCTTGAACTGTATGATATAACCAGGCTTAATAATATTATACAAGAGAAGTTGTAAGCCTTGGGATATTTTTCCCCCCTTTAATTTTTTTTTTTAAATGAGCCATGAGCATTTGCTTCTTTCTGTACTGAAAACCAAAGAGCATTGAGATGTGTTTAACAAAGCTGTAATTTCCTGCCCACTGGTAAGGACTAATGGTGAGTGCTTACCTTCTGCTGCTGCATAAATAAAGTATATTTAGAAATGGTTGAACTGTTGGATTGTGTGAAGATTTGGGATGCAGGCTCTTTGACTTTAAACCTTTTCTAAAAGTGACAGAGAAAAATAAAAGTCTGAACTTACTCTTTAAAAGGAAAAAGATGCTGTGGGAAAAATCTTCCATCCTTTCTGCAATGTAGACCAAAAGTTAAAGACTAATATGTGTTTGTTGTGTCAGCATATTTTCACACTGCTGGATGTTGCATGTTTACAGCTGGTTCTGATGCAGCTGTCAGGGTACAATTGATGAGCATCGTCATTTAAAGTGTAAAAGAAAATATCTTGGCATAGAGGGACATGATAAAGTGCCATCTACCAGGCATTGTTGGGCATATGCAGTCACCATTTCCTTTTTCTCCTCACTCTTTGCATTTCTTTGCTGCCCTTGCCAGAATGTGCAGAAGCCATTGGGAGCAGCTCAGCCCAGCCTTCAGCCTTCTAATATCACTTTGGTAGTTGTCAGATCATATGAAATGTCAAAATTCATGTGGCCTTCGTGAAGAGATATATTTAGTACAGCTGCTGCATACCTACGTAGTATCTCTGACATTGACATATTAGTTATGCTGTCTTTTGCAATCTGATATCTTTAAATTTGCCACCTTGTTAAGTTTTGATTAATGTGATTCCATTTCACTAAAGTAATTGGCTTGGCCTGTTGTAGAAAATAATCAGCCTTTCTACGGAACAAATGCTAGAACATGCTAATGAGGGAGCGAGTTCGTTAAATTGATGGCGTGGAGTGACAGTTATTAATGATTGTTATGATAAACAGACGAGTGCGAATTGGGATGAGTTGGGCAAAAGTGACAGTTTAAAAATAACGTATATTGGAAAGTACTAACGAAGTAATATACTGTTAGGAAAACAATCATGCAAGTTGTCAAGGGAAGAAGTGTAATTATACAGCTGCACGAGCTGCCTGGGAGGACAGGGACCTGGCTGATAATGGACACGTTTTTTGTTGGCAAGGGGAAAATATGTTATGGCAGAGAGGAGTACAGATTGATAAATTAATTGGCCTTTCTCATTGTTCCAAGAGCAAACTTGGCCAGCAATAGCCAAGCAGATTAGGTAAATAAATGAAGTGACCAGCTCTTCCTCTGCATCTGACCCATTCCCTGCCCTTTCTTTTTAATCCACCTATGCATGAACTGCCAAGTCCAACTGCCTGGGGTAGCAGTGTTTGCATAAATATAGTTCTTCTGGAAATACTTATGACTTTTAAAAATGACATGCTTTGTATTATGAAGAGTTACAAGATGAAGGTTAATTTTAATAAGCCATCAGCCTTATGCATTGTGGTATGAAAGTATACTGATTTTTAAAGTAAAACTTAGAGCTGTCCATCTGAAAGCTTACAAGGAAAAATAAAGATTGCTAGTAGGGTTATTTGGGAGGTAGAGGTATGGCACTAGTTCTGCTTATTGTTGCCTAAGGTTGGTGCTAAATGGCTTCAGGTTGTTGGCTGTAGGAGAAAGACATTTGTATCTCTGAGACTGACAGCAGTGCCGCACATAATTCAGCTGTCAGTCTGCCCATCTCTCAGTAGTAGACTCAGTGGAAAAGCAGAGGATAAATGTAGAATATTATCCTAATAAGTATGAGGAGATACAAAGCAAGTAGGTCATTATATATTTAAAAAAAAAAAGAAAAAAAATGTAAAAGAGCTATCAGAAAAATTCAGTATGGACAGTGATACTTCCTCTGCTGTGGTTAATAAGGGTACTACGTAGCACATTGTGGATCACTTCAGTCTCTGTTCTGATGCAGAGGACTCTGGGAATACATTTGGGCAGGCACGGAACTGAGTGGTCAGTGCTATTGCCCTTCTTTTACTTGCTTGTTTGTACTTCCTTACATTTAAATATTAACTTTCCTTCATGGAAACATGAGCAAATTACCATATTTTTCATAAAGATGGAGGAAGTGATTTTGAAAAAGTTGGCTAAGAGAAAGCACTGTTATCACTGTCAAATTCCATCTGCTCAGGACACACCAATGAATAGAAGATGGAGAAGAGTTTAGATTCTATATGACAGCCTGCAGCCATATCAGCACTGAATGGAGCCTGTAAAATGCTTACTTAGCCATTTCGCTAGATGTTTTACTGGATTCAGCTTGGTCTTGGTCTTGCAAGGGCTCCAATAATCATGTTACCAATTCCTCGTGACAACCCTCAAGAACACAATCTGTTCACGAATCTTGCTGTGTTTCCTGGGCTGCCCTAGCTTTCTGGTTTTCTCTCTAAGCACTCGTTTGTATAGTCTTAGGCTTGTGAACACCAATTCACTGGATACAATAATCTAACCAAAATGAGCCAGGATAATTTCCTGTTTAACAATTAAGTCTAAGCCTTTTTCCTAATAGTGTTATGGGTGAAATCCCTCCAGTTCTTAGTTTTCACTGTTAGCAAAAGGAAGAAATATATAAATAAATTCTGGTTTCCACAGAACTTATCATTTTCCTAATAGTGTCATAGATTCAATGTGTCAGGTATAGCTTAAGAAACTGCTAATTAGTAGCTTAATGCAATTTACTGCGTGTAGATTTTATCATACTGAACTTCATTGTTCCATCCAGAACATGTAAACCAGTGACTAAAAAGCCTTTTCTTAAAACAAAAATGTACCAATTACCAGATTACTTTGTAAAAGAGGAAAAACAGGCACTAAATTCTGAACTATACTGCATTTCTCTGGATGAAAAAGTCCTATTTTACCATTATATTACTTCTTGAATCACCTAATGGACTAAACTGTTACCTAAGCCTAAACCAGATTATAAAAAGGAGAAGCAGCCTTAACAATATCCTAATTTCAGTGTGCACAATTTCGGTTCTGCCTCTCAAGGAAGTATGTTTTTGATACTTTGCTTCTATTGCCAAACTGTTCATTTAGGTCCTTAACCTTGTCCTGTCCAGAGAGCCAGAATTGCTCCTGCTCTCTCTTGACTTTTAGCATGTGTCTGCATTGCCCATTTAGTCTGAATAAGGCTTGTGCCTTGGAGGCACCACACTTCCATGTGCTTGGATCTGCAGAGTCTGGATCCTTTTCAAACACAGTTGAACTGGAGGATGTTGCTCAGAGGTGCATCGGATATGCTCCAGCTGCTGCTGAGCATCCAGTCTTTGGAAACAGGTTACATGAAATAGCCATTAAAATCCTCCAAAAAGCATCTAATGTTGGACACCGGGTCCTTAGCATCCAGTGTTTTGCTCTGGAGGTCTGCTCAATTTGCACCTCACTGTTTGCTCATATGGATACAGTCCTGAAAATACTTTAAACTGAATCTTCATATGACATTACTGTTCCTTTATCTTTTTACTTAATCCTATTTTTTTTCTTCATTTCTGCTTTGCTGCACTGCTCACAATTGTCTGGTTCATGGCATTGCTGCTATTTTACTTCAGGACTGGGGCTTGGCCCTTGTACAGTTTTTGATTGTGCTTCCTCAGTTTTTATTTTTCAATCACTTTTGAGAAATCTCTGTGGTAGTCTTCTGGTAAATCTGACTTGACTTGGCTTTCTTGGAGACTGCATTAACAAAAGCTATTTCCCTAAGCAGAGATGTTGAAAGAAAAGAATCTGCAGCTGATCTAAGAGTTTTTAAGGGAGAGGCATTTATTTTGACCTCATTCTAAGCTGTAAAGGTGTAGAAGAGTCTCATTTTTTTTTGTCATGGCATAAGAAGGATATAGATGGTGAATGGGAGGCTGTTTTGAGCTATAGAAGGGAACATTAGGTGGCATATGGTTCACAAGGTGAATCCAGCCTGTGTCCAAACAATATGTATAAATAATTTACAGTGTTAGCAGGAGTCACACCTCCTTGAAGAACAGCACGTTGCTGCTGTGTGCAGATTTCTGCTTCTGACAATAGCTTTGCTTTGTGAATATAGACACCTATTGTACTAACTCTTTTAATATAATTACGGTGTACTTCTCTGAGGCTTTTCCTTTTCCCTTATGGGGAAATAAAGCATGTATTTTTAGATTGTAACCTATGGAGACTGAGTGCCAGTGTATGTGTTGTATAATCTCCCCAAATAACTGTGGGTGAGTGAGTTCCTGGGTGGGAGAATGGGTGAAGCTGGTGGAGGTGACCAGCTTTGGCCAGTAGAAAGGGCCTGCCAACCTGGTGGCTGTGGAGGGGCTGCAACATAATAACCCCATGCCATACTGAAGAGGGAATTGGCTCAAAGAACAGGGTCTGTGAAGTCTAGTGGTGTCAGAGAGAGGGAGGCTGAGCTGCAAAGGAAAACCTGGTGTTCTGGGGACACCAGGCAGCCATGGGGTATGACTCAGTAGGAAAACAGAAGTGATTAGTTCAGGTATTTGTAGAGTCACAGGACTGGAGTGAATCTGTCAGGACATATGGCCTCAAGGGGAACTGCTTCAAAGAAACAAAACATTGTGTTCCTCAGCTGTACAGAGAGATGGTCATACTTCCAGTTACCCTGTGTTCAGTATTCTTACATCAGTGCTTTAAGAGTAGCAAATGGTAGCCATTTTATAATAAGCCTTCATTAGGCTGGAGGAGAGGCAGCAATTTGAGAGCTGGGATGGCTCTTTCAGCTTACCAGTCTAAATTCTACCAAAATAACCACATCAGACACAGTCTTGAGCTGTCCTCTTTGCCTCTAGACAATCACAGGTGTTTCTACTTGGCATGTTAAAAAGAAGGTGCTGGTTGGAATTTGATCCCTTGCTCCTTCTCACTGCTCCTCTGATCCAGTTTTATACTCTGCTAAGCCAGAAGGTTAGCTGTATTTACCAGCTTGGTGCTATAATGAATTATCAAAATAACAAAAAAACACCTACAATTAACTTAATTTTAAATGGTGATAAATACTGTGGGAAAAACAAAAGTCAACCATTCCTCTGAAAGTGATCGTAGTGACTTTACAGTACAGGAGAAAAGCAAAGGTGGATGTGAGAGAGAAGTGTCATCTTTTTGAGCTCATTGTGTTTTGGCTTTCAGTACATAGCACAGTCTTGAGAGAAGGCAAATTACTGAAACAGATTGTCACCAATCCTTGCTTTTCAGTAGCAAACAAGGACCCCTCACCCCATCCCTCTGCTACAGCTGAAATCACTTGAGAAGGGTGAACGATTTTTCTGTCCCAGGTGTTTCAGTTTCTAAGTCTTATATCGTTTCCACCTGGACCTCTCTTTTTAAGTTCATGTAGAAGCCATTTGCTACTTTTAGTTGCAAAGACTTGGTGGAAAGACAAAAGCTTTCTTGCTCTGAAGTTCAACACTTCCAAATCAGAACTTAGAAAAAGTTTTAAACAAAATAGGGATGCTATGCTGCTGGAAGTAATCTTCAGTCCTTAAGAAGAAAGAGGTTTTTATGCGGGAGCTTGCTACTGTGTGCTGCTACCAAAGGAGGTAATGCTGTGCTTTCTTGCTTTATGTGTTACTCAAGTGTGATTTCTTTTTGCTAGGTATAGCCTTGATATTTCAGTGTACTTGAAAAACAAATGCTATGCATCAACCTTATTTGCTAGGAATGTTGTATTATGAGTATAAGAAATTAGAAGCTTTTGTTTTCTCTTTTGGATTCTTTTTGGAGACTGAACTTGCATGCATGTGGTTTTCTTAAAGTTTGTTAAGCCTTCATGAGGGAGGCTACGTGGAATTCATTGGTGATGACCTATTCATCATTGCATAGGCAACGATATAAATTACTGCATGTTTTTTGTGTACTGCTTGCAGGTTCTGGAGAAACATTTGTTTACTGAGCATATTTGAGGAAATTTGTCTTTCTGTTGAGACTGAGTGAGTGAGAAAGCTTCAAGTAAAGCTTTTGTAGTTGTGGGCAGTAAGCTTCTTTGAGGCTTTAAGATATAATCTAAGAAAAATGATCCATTGCTTTTATTGTCTAAATACAATCCTAACTTTTGCTGCTATTTTAAGGTATATAGTGGTGTGTAGAATTGAATAATTTAAGCTTTGTGGAGCGCTGTGGTCTCTTCATGATCAACCCACACTAGTCGTGTTTCATTATACAGTAAGTGTAGATAAAGTGACTGCAGAATAGTTCATGTGCTTGTTTAAAGGATGATATTATTAATTGATTCTAGAAGTAAGGGTGTTAAGACTGAAAAGGGAAACATAATTTGTCTGGGTTTGGGTGGTAGAAAAGAGTTCCGTTTTAGTCACTAATCCAGGTCCAGATAAAAGAATGAGCTTCCTGTTGAGCATGACATGAGTTCAGAATTCATCAGATTACAGACTGTTTTTCGAGCTTTTCGTGGGATAGTGAAGGGAGGAAACCTGCAGTGGTTTCCTAGTGCTTTATTAGCTGTCCTTGCTGTATAATATAATTCAGGAAGTACCAATTGTCAGTCATATTGATTTGATATGGAGAATAAGACTTCGGAGAAAGTTCAATTCTCTTTGCAGCAAATACAAGGGAAAAAATGTGAGCTAAAAATCTTGATGTTCACTAGAGATGCTATACCTGAAAAGCAGAGATATCTTACAGAATTATATGGAGCAGCACTTGATAATTCTTAATGAGCATTTTAATGCAAATAAAATATGGTAGTAAATTTAAATACTAAAAGTTTTGACAGAATATTTTATAATAATTACATCCAATGTAACTTGTGAAATAGCCACAACTACTTAGCTGATAAAATTTATAATTCTAATACTGAATCCATCTTTCACAAAGTAGCATTACTGGTTGCATGCTGTATTTAGGAATATGAAGCTTAAACTGTAAATGTAATTTGTTTACTGTTGTCCACTTTTTCCATTTTAGCTATCAATGCTGAATACTTGTTAGAGAAGTTTGTTTCTATCAGAGCTTCTTAAAGCAAATATAAAATAGCTTGCAGACACTTAGAAGTTTCAGGAGTGTCCCAATAAGACTAATGATACTCTTTAATTTAGACTTAAAAAAGAATGGAAAGCTGTAGGCATTATTTATTCTAGTAATAAATTTGAGCAATAGTACATGAAAGGGTTTTGTTGCTTTGTAATTTGCTGTCTCAGCAATTTAACACATATGAATATTCCTCTTTTCCAGATTGCAGAGGATTTTGATGAGATGCAATAAAGCCCTTTTTTTCCTAATAATAATAATGGTAGTTTAATGGTGTGAATTTGAAATCTAATCTTTTCAGGATTATTTTTTTTTTTCTGTGCTTGTTCTGCTAATGTTAGCTCGAGTGAGTTAGCTAAGGAACAGGGAAAACATGAATTATTCTCTGTGTACATGCATTTTGCTGTGTGCTCATACATATGAGGTATATTACACATATATGGCTTAGAGAGAAATAAATCCACTTTACAACACAGATGAACTCAAGTTTTGCAAGCATGGAAAAAAAAGCCTACTAAAAGCAAAGCAGATGAAGAAAATTAATTTAGTTGTTAAGTAACACACCTTAGCTCAAGGTAACATGCTATATGATAAAATAGTTTAAAGTTTATTTTGTTTGCAAGATTAATATATTGATATTCACTTGACAATTTTAGTATTAGAACCTTGCATACACACATTTTCACTTTGAGAATCTAGGTACTTCAGCAGGTACATGTAACTGATAAATCTTTTTGTAGTTGTCAAAACAACTTTGTACTTTTTCTTTTACAACTAAAAGCACTTTGACAGTCTGAAACCTGGTATATCAATAGGGAAAGCAAACAGACTATTAATTTTAGTACCACATTTCACTGAGTTTTGACATTTTTGAAATATATCACTTCAAAACACTGAGACACAGATGATTAAAGGTTGTTACTGGCAAAAATGTTGTTGGTTATCAGTGTTACTGATATCACTCAGTGACATCTTTGCATACTGGTTGAGTCTTGTTTGAAAATCAGGGTAGTTTGACCGTATGGGCTACATCTGCATATCTCATTGTAGTCTATGCACTAGTTTCTATGCCTTGAGGGCCTCCCAAAAAAAAAAAAAAAAAAAAAAGCTTAAGCTAACCTAGTTGCTGCTGGGTGATTGTCATTGTTTGTAGTCTACCTGTCAGTTCTCAGTTTTGTCGATGTGTGGAACAGCGTTGTCCTGATGTCTGAAGTCTCTCACAATTAGCTTGAACTAGAGATGCTGCCAGGGTAGAACTGGTTTAAAAAGATAAAATAGGCTTACAACAACCTGATATTTCTTTTTCAGTCTGGAGAAGTTGTGGTGTGTTTGTCCATAGTGTGCACTGTAGTCTGAAATAGGACCTTTGCAAAAACACTGTGTGGAGCCAGTTTCCCCAGTGCCATTATAATGGCTTTTGGTTGTTGATTGCTTCTGTGTTCAACTGGGTAATTTTCTCCTTTTAAGCTGTTCAAAAATCACAGACATTTTTGAGGATGTCATTTCAGACACCAAAACTAGATAGAAATATACAGATGTCCTTGTAAAGTTTCACAGCTGATGCAAGGGCACTTTCCAATGTGGTCTTGCAGAAAGTACTTAAAAAATAATGGCATAAGTGTGGCTTTTAATAGCATTGTTAATATGCTCAATCCATTAAGGTAACATGAATACTTTACTTTTTCTGCTGGGGAAAGAAAGAAAGAAGCATAAAATGAGCATAAAAACAGTTGTTGACTTGAATTTGAGGTGCTAAGCAGGAGACTTGCAGTGTGTGCTCGGTGTGGAGCCTGGGTGCTCTGTCACAGGGACAAGTTCTTACCTTGTGTGCATGCAATGTGGTTTTGCTTGCTGTGAGTGCTTGGCTTAGTTAATATGGGACAGTTTAAATCTTTCTCAAATTTCCCTTGAAAGATGAGTCATTCTAGGCTTTTCTAGGGTAAAGTTTAGATTTAGTGTTGTTTTACTCATGTACATATATGAATTTGTATCTGAAAACCTTTCTAAGTGGTAATGAAAATATATTCAAGGGATCTTTTTTTTCTTTTTTAAAAGTTTTAATTTTTAAATTTTGATATAATTTTGTATTTTAGTGAAATGTTTCAGCCTTTTAGCTAAAATATCATGAAAGAGTAAAGTCCGTCTATTTATTACATTTTTTCCTTCAGTTTTTGTAACCCCAAGCCTTCTGTGTGGTATATAAATTGTTCAGAAAGCATTGTGGTTTAGAAAAAAAAAAGTAATTCAGAGAAAATTGCTACTCAGTGTTGAATACATACACTTGTTCTAAGAGATCAGTAACCAGAGTCTGGAGCTCCCAATATGTAGAACATATTCAGCACAAATTTATCTATTACAGCTTTCTTTCTAGTTTACTCATCAGCTCTGGTGAGTAACATCCATGCCAGTTTGACTTCTTTCTTATTTTCTGTTGGTACAATGGATGGAAAAACCCAGAAATACAGTATGAGATTGATTGATTGTGGGATGAAGCTATAGTCTAACTCATCCCATGTAAACTAGTAATACAAATATTAATGGATGCATATATCATATGAACTTGATTTTTTTCATCATGGTTGTTTGGACTTCTGAGACTTGTCCTAACAATAATTTTGAACATAATCAATATTAATTTTTATTGCTTTTGCAAAGTGAATTTGAAAATTGTGTGAGACCAGGATGTCTGGAGATGTTTGCTTTAATTGTTTTGCTGCCAAACTCTTGGCAGTCAAATAGGATGGCTTTAAATGAGTCCTATTTCTTAGCTGTGGGTATCTAGATCTAGAGAGGTGTCCTTAGCAGTGCTAGCCTATCAGTGGTCATTCTTAACTTACTAACGTTCTCCTTTTAACAGCTTCAAAGTTGAAGTATGCTAGCACTCTGTATGTTGACTTTGTTATAGAATTGCATGATAACTGCCTGTCTGGGAAGCATTATTTAATGGGTGGTGGTAAAAGTCAGGACTGATACAGGCTTGTCTTGCTAGAAATTGAAAGATGTGCTCAGTGAAAAACAGAAAGCAGTTACATACCATGATGCTTTTTCAGGTGCCAAAATTTACTCACATGGAACTGAAAAATGCTTTTCATCTGTCTTTGGTTAATTGATTGGAAGTTCCTATACTCTTGTATCTCTAGATGAGTGCCCATCCTGTTCTTGGAATCACAATTCAGACATTAAGAAAACTTTGAAGTCACTTAACACTTGAGTACTGTGTTAAGTTTCTAATCAGAATGTGTTACTTTTTAATAGAGGAAGTATTTCTAGATTTAAGTTGCATAAACATCAAGCTCTGCTGCCGAAGAATCGGATCATGGTCCTGATACAGGGCCTTTTTCATTTCACTTACCAAGTATTTATTCTCTGTATATAAGTCCTTGAAAGGATGTTCATTTACATGGAGGGAAAGGATTATTTGCAAAACAGATGCTGTGTGCCTGTAACTTCTTGTGGGGGTGAAAATGAAGTGCCTAGGAAATCTGTACTTTACTAGAAAACATGCTGGAGTTTAAGATGTCTCCTAACATTACACGTAATACAAAAGCAAATTTCCCAATACTGGAGTCAGTAACACTACCACCAATGAAGATTAGCTGAGGCTTTACCAGATTATATACTCAAACTTTAAGAGGATTTGTCAGTGGGGAATGGAGAGTTGTGGTTTTGAGTTTTAAAAATTTTTTATAAACTAGATGCAGATGAGGTAAAGTTTACCTATGGAGAATAAATATGTTGAACTGAGAGGAATTTGAAATGTGCAAAATACTCCTTTTGTAATCTTTTATTATTAATTCTCAGAGATGAGCATTATAAGTGTAGATACTTCCCAGAGTACTGATTCTGTTGTTCCCACTGTTGCCTTAATATCCATTCCTTTGATGTTGCAATGAGATTTTTTTGTTTATTCTTCTTCTCTCAGCAAAGTCATTTGTATGTACCAGAGTTTCAGCTCAAGAGACAACCAGCCAATATTTTCCTAGCGCATAAGGATGTAACTATACATTTAAATTTATTGTAAAACATTATGCTCATCTGTAATTATATTACTTTAAAATAAAGCCTTCATCTTCTCAAAGATCTTTTGATGTCCTTTGCCTGCTGACTCTTTTTTTCTTGTTCCCACTTACGTTAATGTGAAGAGACAGTTGAGTAAATGCACAATGAACTTCAAAACCTAGTAATTGTTTTTCAGAAAGAATGAAACTTGTGAATTAGATATGGATTGTAAAAGAACACCAGAGCTGATTAGTGTTCGTTCGGTTTGCCTGCTGGACCGTTCTGACACCTGTCTTCCCGCTTTCCCCATAAATGCCATTGCTGATCCCTCTATACTGCCAGTCACATGACAGCCAGGGAGAACTTGTGGGTGGGAGTTAAAAGACTCCCAGTGAACCTTGTCAGGCTTAGCAATTCATGAAACTCGACATAAAAGGCAACGTTAAACAAAGATGAGTTGAATCCATTTACATGCAAACTGTAGTTATCTGTATGAAAAAAGCCAGGAAAGGGGGAATGTTGGAGGGGTTACTATTTCTTTCTTCCCTTTAGGATGTGTAGATAATGAGTTGTGTAAGGCTTAGAGGGGGAAAAATAAGCCAACTTTCAAGGCATTGAAAAATTGCTTTTTAGGAAAAATCCTTTTCATCCTAACCATCTGGTTGCATCTTGTTTACAGCACAGTGTGCCAGTTTGTGCTTATTAATCATGCTTACACAAGTATCTTAATTACTCCCCGTGTAGCTGCTCTGTTTTGAACTCAGAAGTTGACCTTTCTCTTTTTATTCCTTTAAACCATTAATCATACATAATCAACGCCAATGGGGCAGAGCCATGGAGAAGGCTACCCAGATTCTAAAAGCACATGCTAGTCCTGAGAAACGATGTAGACAGGAGTGACTGCATTGCTATCAGTCAGGCATATCTTAATTAATGACTGCTTTGTGAGTGTGCATACTTACATGACTGTAACCCAATTCTGTTCCCCACTTTGGCTTCTGTTGAGATAACAGTTGCCTTATGATACTGGAGATCATTTGAAAAAGTCTCTGTATAAAAAAAACCCTTCAGAGACATCATGTGAATTAAAAGGATCTGCTTCTCTTGTCTGTGTGCTCTCATTGCTTCTGTAATAATTAAAATTTAGAGAGGATGGACAGAAAATGGTCTAGGCTCTGGATTCATCTAGAATAAATGTGTTGGAAGAGGATGAATTTTCCCAAAAAACTGGAGAAACAAATGTATTCCTTTTCTTTCCTGCCTTCTGTATTAAGAAAAAGGCAAGGGGAGAGAGAAAAATTGTTTCAAAAAAGCATATATTTGAGGAGACAGAGTGGAATTTCAGAAACAGCACTCTGGTTTCTAGTGTACTAGGGAAGTTGTAGTATGCAAAAGTAATTTAGTCTGCCCTGAAACTCTTCAGCATAATGAAAATTTTATCAGTATTCTAGAAAAGACAACTATCCAGCCTACTCATTTAGTCAGCTTACGTGTTTATACACAGGGAAGAAAAAAAAAAGGATTTGCAAGTATGACTTGCGTTTTCTTTCTACTGCTTTTGTTTTTCTGTTTCTTTTTCGCCATAAATAGTGTATTTAGAATTTATGTTGTCTAATCTCAGTTCCACTGGAGATGCAATTTTCACTTACAGGAGCTTTAACTACCGTTAAGGCTCTCTTAAAAGCCTTAGGAATATGCTATCATAATAAACAATTTGTTTATTTTTGTTGCCAACATGGAAAAAAAAAATATTTCCCAACAAACCACAACAGGAACAGAAAAAGATTAAAAACCTGTATAAAAAAATTGTATAATGAAAATTATTAATATTTAATTCCGGTAAAAGCTTTGCCATTCCAAATGTAGAAGAATGCACTGCTGTTTCTTCTTATGTTTAAAAAATACTTATTCATGACCAGAATATATGGTGTGCAAGCTGAACTGTTTCATCCAGTCTAGTGAACAATTGTGCTATTTTCCATTGGACATTTTCTTTTATTTGAGCTGAAAACTTTTTTCTGCCTTTTTGCATAGGTTGGGTGTCTTGATGTCCTTGCACTTTTGATATTTCCTAGAAGGTTCCTTGAGTGTTGTTAAATAGTCTAGCACAAGCAAACAAAAATTTCTTCAGAGAAAATTATTTTGAGAACCCAAAAGGATGCACTTAGATTTTGAATAGGGGAACTCTTGCCGGCCTTAAACGACAGGTTTATCTCCCTTCCCAAGCGGACAGCTAAGGATTATTTCCAAGTACAGACTGTAGGTCCTGTAAAACAGAAAAATGTTGCTGATGAGGTTCAGTATTGACAAAATATGGTCAAATAGCAGGGTGAATGGGAGTAGGAGTTGACCTGAGCGGGCCAGGCTGGGCTGTGCTGCACA